>CM070682.1:24839809-26039809 GCA_036346265.1 Melocanna baccifera | reverse complement strand
TAGGATGTTTCAACTTTAATCTTGCCATTGAGATGAACATAGTTGCTGATTTCCATGTGGCGCAAGGGGGGTGTGATGCGAAACCCAAGCGGGCAGATTGAGTTGTAACTGAACTTTGTAAAGACCTTGTTGTGATTTCCTTAGCGCGAGGTTAATCACATTGTGTGGGTACAGTTGTGCAACCTCTGCAGATTATGAAACTATTTGAATAGCCGCGTCCTCAATCATGAGCAATACTCGGTGATTTCACACGAGGGGTAGTTATTTATGAAAACTTGTGGATTGTGGTTGGACAAAGATGGTTAATTCACTGTCGGTTTAGCTTATGGATGGGATGTCCTTAAGCGGTTGGTCTAGCTTGTGGATGGGAGGTTCGCAAGTGGTTATTTCAATTCCTTTGATTATTTATTTATTATTGTTTTACTTAAAGTTCGCTTTCAATCTATTTACTGTATTTACCGTTAAATGTCATTTTATGCAAATTAACCTTTTCAGCCTTCCATTGGTAAGCCTTGCATACTATATTGCATTCATTTATTACAAACGACTTGTTGAGTACAAATATACTCACGGCTTTATGCCCAATGTTGCTCAGTTGAGGAAGAGGAGTATCATCAGCAGGAGGTTCCAGAAGGAGAGTACTTCGACGACTTCACGAATTAGGCTTCGTTTTCCACTCGATAGCCTGTGGACTTATCGATTGGCCACTACGCTTTATTTTGGATTTCCGCTGCTAGTTTTAAAGCCCTTCCGACAAGAGATATTGTAAGCTTGGCCATAAGGTCGTACCTTTGAGTTTATCGATATTTGAGTTTTTCCTTTATTCTTATCGTGTGTATGGTTGTAATTATATCTATGTTTGACTGTGTGCACTAGTGTGATCCTAGACTAGTGCAGTTTGCACAGAGTCTGAATTTGCATATTCGGGTCTCGACAACATGGCTACCACACAGGCGCCACGTGCGCCCCAGACCGCCCACGCCAGCACCACCTCGCGCCCCCGTCACCCGCGTGCCACCTCAGTGCGGTCCGGTCTGTGGACTCAGTCCACCGTAGACCGGGCCCATATGTCAGCCCCTCTCCAAATTTAATAATCCCAGGGCTAATATCATGCTGACGTAGTAAAGCCAATTTTCCCATTTAAAAATAATTTGGCTGAAAATTAATTACCTTGCTGAAGTCATAATCTGTTATTTTCTTTAGAAAAATAATTCAGGCTGACATCATAAATGGTTTTCGGTATAAAAATAAATACAGAAATTGAGTATTTTCTTTTTAATTGTATTAAAACTTTAGAATGGCATAACTTCTTCATTTTAGCTCCAAATTGACCCGTTCAAATTTCTAAATTTTTCTAAAATCACGAACTATCCATTTCTGGCATCCTTTTGAAATTTTGAATTTTTTTATTTTTTTTTAATTTCTTTTGAATTGGCTCTTTACATTAGATTTTGACGATTTCGAAGAGTTCGACTTCGATGATTCTCAGCAGGACTTCGAGCAAGGTAAGTTACACCTTTGACCATGTGGAATCTAATATTTTAAATTTATTTATATTGTTTTACTGTATATGTATGCGTACTTCTATTCAAATTTAATTTAAATTCAGTTTAAATGTTAGATATACCCATGATCCTTTGAATATGGCCAATTTGAATCTCGAATTCATCTACCTTGTCACCGTAGCTGAAAACTAGTTAGTACCATAGTATTGACTAGAAATTTTATAGAAATGCTTAGCCTGGCTTAGTGTGATTTTAGGTGGGATCGACTATTTCACATGAAATGACAGTTCCTTTTCAAATCTTGACTCCGGTGAGTCAAGGATGGTTTATAAAAATTATTTAAAAATAAAAATGGAAATTTATGATTTGGACTTAGGCTATTGATTAGGTGGTGGGGTGCCGGCATGCCTCGTGTTTGGTGACACCTGGTTGATTGTCGTGCATGTGAGTATGTGGTTGAGCCTAAGTCGGATTAAGAACCGTTTCTATGATTCATTTTATGAAGTCACTTCGTACTACTATAAGTCTGGTATGGGACGGATCTGGCTAAGTAATTTGTGAAGTTCCAAATACGGTTTTGCTATAGGCTGAATGTGAGCGTGGCGTAGGCCGCGAGAAGTCTCACATGGCATCAGAGGGGGCTCCACTCGTGGATTCGAGTTGTGGTGAAACCTTAGTGGCGGCGTGACTGTTTTGGCTATGGATCATTGGAACAGCCTTATCGTGAATTCCCCGCCACACACCTCAGGCAGTGTGTTGATCGCGTGGCTCAAGTGGGAAGACACGTCTTGGGGGTAAAGTTGTACACCTCTGCAGAGTAAAAATCTATCCTGGATAGCCGTGTCCACGGTCATGGACATGCTGAGTAGAGTCTTCACAGATTAGCCTTGATTTTATAAAAATTTGTTTGACAAACAGCAGTGTTTTTGACAATGGTCCGGGTGGGATGCCCGTGTTTAGGTTAATGTAGGTCGGAGCCTACATTAACGATATTACTTTGTTAAATAATGTTCTATTGATGTATTAAAGTTCAGCTTTTCATACTTATCTTGCTGTATTTAAACTCAAGCATTGCTTTTCCGCAAATTACCTTAATTGAGCCTTCCTTTCAAATCCTTTATGCATGCATTCATTCTGTTATATTTATGGGTGTAACTTGTGGAGTACTTTATGTGCTCACCTTGCTAAAATCTGTTGCCAGACTTCGGCGACGACGACGGTGAGGACTACTTTAGTGAATAGGGCACGTCTTACAGTCATTCGCCTGTGGGAGGCTGGATGGGCTGATCTGCTACATTTACCGTTTTTTTCCGCTACTTTTAGTTCTTTTGTTGGCCTTGTGCCCCTATATTGTAGGACTTGGCATTAAGGCCCGTATCTTTGCTTAATAAAATTATGGTGATTTTGCGTGATATACATCATAGTTTACCCTGTGTGCACTAGTTTTTCCTGGGATAGTGCGATTTACACAAAGGGACTTGGAGTGTTGTTCCGGGTCCCGACAAAGATGGTATCAGAGCAAAATTGACCCTAAGACGTGACCTAGATAGAGACCAACCTTAAGGATATATTTTGATAAGAAACTACTTTTAAAATCATTTCTTCCTTTGCTTAGTCTCTTACCAAAACTGTTTACTAACTTCTTCCCCTCTTCAAAATCATAGATGGAGCAACCTACCCGTGTCACCCGCGCAACCCTCGCCGGACTCTTCACTGACGACCTTTACAACCTCATGCGGGAACTGAACTTCCGACCTCATCCCCTCTACCAAGGATACTTAGGCCTATACGGAAACGAGGAGCATTGGAGGGTCGAAGTGAAAATCTTCGATCATTTTGCAGCTGAAGCAGCCATCCACACCTTCGACGCCCCCATACCACGAGCGACTTTCTTCGACGGGGTACAAGATGCAGCCTGGGAGGCCATTCGCCAATTAAGGAACATCTACGCGCTCGAACTACAACGCACAGACTTCCGCTATTACCCCATGAAGACTCCTCTTGGTGCTACCAGCAACTTCTCATCCATAGAATACGAGAGCAACCTTCGCCTCGTGCGACAGGTGGAATTCACTAAGTCTATGGATTACATGTACCAGACCACCTTAGACGAGTTGCACACCGCGACTCAAAAGCTCTGCGTAGCAGAAGGGGAACTGGCCGACCTCCGTGTAGAGGATGAAGACTCCACTACCTCCGAGCCACCCCCGAAGAGGCTCAAGCGTAGCGCTAGTATTTTAGAAAACCCTGAGTCTTAGTTTAAGCGCTATCTGTGAGCTGTAGTCCTTTGTTAACAGCCGCAAGACTATTATAATAAAATAACTGAAGATTTTATTCGCTCTTCTTCGAAGTTTCTTCGTTGCTTTTTATGTGTTTGTGGGATTGTTGCAAGAAACCTCTCTTTTAGTTCTCTCTGTCTCTCCTCTAAATCTGGAAGCTTCAGCAGATGGTGAACACAAGGAGGAACCTCAACGACAATGCCAACCCCGGAGCTCAGGGAAGCCAGTCTGCTCCCATTCCTTCGCCTTCGCCAGCAGCAGGGCCAGATTGGGCTCAATTGATGGCCAACCAAAATCAGTTGATTCAGCTACTAGCTAAGACCATCAACAACCCCGCATCTCAAGCTCATCACCAGCCTGCCCAAGCTCCTCCCAACAGACTTTCAGAGTTTCTAAGGATCAAGCCATCAACTTTTGCCGGCAGTGCCGAACCTATGAACGCCGACGACTGGTTAAGGACGATCGGCAAGAAGCTGGACATCCTACAATGTACTAATCGAGAGTGAGTCCTATTCGCTTCACATCAGTTGAATGGACCTCAATCGGAATGGTGGGACACCTACACCGCTTCACATGCCAACCCTTAGGCTGTGACGTGCGATGAGTTTGTGCGGAGCTTCCGCAAAGCTCACATCCCCACCAGTACCATGACCCTGAAGAAGAAGGAATTTCGAGCCCTTCGCCAAGGAAGCCGTACAGTCAACGAGTACGTGCAAAAATTTAACTAGCTAGCTCGCTATGCCCCGGAAGATGTAGCCTCCGATGAGGCCAAGCAGGAAAGGTTCATGGAGGGCCTCAATGACAATATATCGGTGCAGCTGATATCAGGCAACTACGCTGACTTCCACCAGCTAGTCAGCAAGGCCATCCGCCAGGAGGGCAAACATGTGGAAATGGAGAATCGAAAAAGAAGGATGGCCGATCAGAGAAGTAACTCTGGAGGTTCTCACAAGGTTCGTAGCACTCCTCCGCACGCGAACAAGTTCAGACCTCAAGGTAGCAGTTTCAAGACTCAGTCGGGCAAGTTCAAACCATCAGCCAGCCACCCGCCGTTCCAAGCCAGCCGCCAGCTTCCTTTGGACCACGATCCTCCAGCGCCGTGTAAGTCCGAATAGCGATCCTCGTCGACGGAGTGACTGCTTTCTATTGCAAGGAAACAGGACACTATACCAAAGCGTGCCCCAAGAAGGTTCAAGCGGCAGCCAATCCAGGAGCCTCCAAAAGCCAGAACCAGGGGCAGTAGAAGCCGCAGAACTTCATCAAAAGGAGAGTGAACCAGTGACAAACCAAGAAGCCTGTGCCGCACTGCACGTCATCTTTGGGTATGTTCCTTGTTAACTCGAGCACAAAGATCGCTTCTTTTCGATTCTGGAGCTTCATATTCTTTTGTGTCAAAAGCTTTTGTGGATAAGTATGGGTTGGGCATGGTGACCCTTAGCAACCCTATGATAGTTCACTCCCCTAGAGCAGAAATGAGATCAGGGACCTTGTGTCTTAGAGTAGAATTACTCATAAACGGAACCCTATTCCTTGCCGACCTTTTGGTTTTGAAATCTCAAGGGTTGGATGTCATTCTCGAGATGAACTGGTTAGCAAAGAATCAAGGCCAGATCAATTGTGCTACCAGATCCATCACCCTCACCAATGACCAAGGATCAAACTTTCCATCACCCTGTAGAGGAGGAATGTGCCCTCTATCATCTCCAGGCTTTGGAAGAAGTGCCAGTAGTGCGGGAATACCCAGAAGTATTTTCCGAGGAGTTACCAGGAATGCCACCGGATAGGAAAATCGAGTTTGTGATTGACCTAGTCCCAGGCACTGCACCAATTTCCAAGAGACCTTATCGGATGCCTGCTAACGAGTTAGCAGAGTTGAAGAAGCAGCTTCAGGATTTGGAAGTTAAGGGATACATCCGACCTAGTTCGTCGCCTTGGGGAGCACCTGTTCTGTTCATCAAGAAAAAGGATGAAAGTTTGAGGCTATGTGTGGATTATAGAGCACTCAATGATGTGATAATCAAGAACAAGTACCAAAGTTTGAGGCTATGTGTGGATTATAAAGCACTCAATGATGTAATAATCAAGAACAAGTACTCTCTACCCAGGATCGACGACCTATTTGATTAGTTAAAAGGAGCCGGTATCTTCTCCAAGATTAACCTACGGTCATGATACCACCAGTTGAAGATCCGTGAAGAGGACATTCCCAAGACAGCATTCTCCACCCGATATGGGCATTATGAATTCACTGTTATGTCGTTTGGGCTGACCAATGCACCAGCCTATTTCATGAGCATGATGAACAGTGTATTCATGAAGTACTTGCATAAGTTTGTACTGATTTTCATTGATGACATACTCATCTACTCCAAGAATGAAGAAGAACATGAGCAACATCTCAGGATAACTTTGGAAAAGCTTCAGGAGCATCAGCTTTTCGCCAAATTCAGTAAATATGAATTTTGGCTAAAGGAGGTTGCCTTCCTCGAACATATTGTGACAGCTGAAGGAATAGCTGTGGATCCTTCCAAGATAGAAGCAGTAATGAAATGGAAGCAACCCAAGTCTATGACAGAAGTAAGGAGTTTCCTTAGACTGCAGGTTCTTACCGTCGGTTCATCGCAGGATTCTCCGAATTAGCCAAGCCAATGACACAGTTGTTAAAAAAGGAAAAGAAGTTCGAATGGACGAAGGCTTGTGAGCAGAGTTTTCAAACCCTAAAGAAAAGGCTAGTCTCTGTACCTGTGCTTGTTTTGCCAGATGTGCATAAAGACTTCGAGGTTTTCTGTGACACCTCTTGATGGGAACGGGGTCCCGATCTTCCAACAGGTTCTGGATATGTTCGATTTGGTAGAGACGCAACACAAATCGATTCGGCTTCCGAACAACACGTTACGAACCCCGCAATCGCAGCACCACGTCTCCTTAGGTTATCAACCGTGCGCAGCCCGGTTGACCTCGCCAAGAAGGCTAATCCTCGCCTGCGAATCGAAGAACACAACGGAATTGCAGATATATTAATTTAGCACTCGAAAGTTGGGGTCTCACAAACCGATGAACGGCGAAACTGTTCAAAGACAGAATAATCTAAGCAAATCCCAAACCCTAATAGTGGGGGTGGTGGCTGGATATAAAGGAGTGAGGGGCGTGCAAAACCCCTAGGCGCGCCCTAATGGGCTCCAAGACGATACAAAGCCGAACGGCCCAAAAGACGGTGGTGCAGCACCCTGATAGATTCTGAATGCCCACTTGTTTCAATGATTTTTGTTGACTCAGAAGGAATTTTGACATGGGACTAGAGCCATTGGAAAGGTAGCCTTCTCAGCTTTCCATACATATGTAGAATGTCCAAAACGGATCCCGAATGCGATCTGGGCATCCGTTTTAGTGCGGCCTGGTCCTGGACTCCGAATTGGATTCGAAGTCGGCTTGAGTTGGACCTCCAACATGATTCGACCACCCTTGCTGGACTTGTGCGCCTCGTAGCCCTTCTCCAAGTACTTCCAAGTACTCTCCATGGTTCCTAATCATAATTAAATCATTAGGTAGCAATCGATTCTCAAATGAACAAAAAGAAGTACTTAGGAACGAGCTCACCTGTAAATTCAATTATCGGGGGTGAGCTCTAGTGATTGGTCCTTGAATGTCAAGTGGAGGAGTGTTGTGTGTATCCAAAGAAGTGATGTCCTCATCATCCTCCCCCTCTTGAAGCGGAGTTGTCCTCAACTCAGCCTCATCGTCTTCTCTCAAGTATGGCTTCAAATCTGAAATGTTAAAGGCGGGACTAACCCTAAACTTGGAAGGCAACTCAAGTTTATATGCATTATCATTTATCTTCTCAACTATCTGAAAAGGACCAGCAGCTCTAGGCATCAATTTTGACTTTCTTAACTCAGGAAATCTATCCTTTCTCAAGTGCAACCAAATAAAATCACCCGGTTCAAGTTTAACTTCCTTTCTACCTTTACTACCAGTAATCCTATATTTTTCACTCATCTTTTCAATGTTTGCCTTAGTAGTCTCATGCATTTTAACAATAAAATCAGCATGCTCCTTAGCATTATTATGAACTCTCTCACTAGTAGGCAAAGGTAAAATATCAATAGGGGCACGGGGATTGAATCCATACATTACCTGAAAAGGACTTACCTTGGTGGTGGAGTGTTCCGCTCGATTATATGCGAACTCAACATGTGGTAAACACTCTTCCCACAGCTTCAAATTATTCGTCAAAACAACTCTCAACATGGTAGACAATGTGCGGTTCACCACCTCGGTTTGGCCATCAGTTTGTGGGTGACATGTTGTAGAGAACAACAACTTTGTACCCAACTTGTTCCATAGAGTATGCCAAAAGTGACTCAAGAACTTGGCATCACGATCTGAAACAATAGTAGAAGGCATACCATGCAAACGAACTATCTCTTTGAAAAAGAGGTTAGCAATATGAATGGCATCATCGGTTTTATGATATGGTATAAAGTGAGCCATCTTAAAAAAAGATCCACAACAACAAAAATGCTATCCATCCCCCTCTTAGTCCTGGGCAATCCTAAAACAAAGTCCATAGAAATATCAGCCCACGGAATAGAAGGAACAGGAAGAGGCATATACAAACCATGTGGATTCAAGCGAGACTTAGCTTTTTGACATGTAGTGCAGCGAGCCACAAACCGCTCAACATCTCACCTCATTTTTGGCCAAAAGAAGTGTATGGTCAGAATGTCCTCCGTCTTCTTAGCACCAAAATGTCCCATCAAACCGTCTCCATACGCTTCCTGCAACAACAAAAGACGAACGGATCCAACTGAAATGCATAGGCGGTTAGTTCTAAACAAGAACCCATCATTGATCATGAATTTATTCCATATTTGTCCCTCTTTACAATGCAACAACACATCCTTAAAATCAGCATCAAAAGCATATTATCCTTTAATGGTTTCAAGACCAAAAATGCGACAATCAAGTTGAGACAACATGGTATAGCGTCGAGACAAAGCATCAGCAATCACATTATCCTTCCCTTTCTTGTGTTTAATGATATAAGGAAAAGATTTAATAAATTCAACCCACTTAGCATGTCTATGATTCAAATTGGTTTGACTACGAATATGCTTAAGTGATTCATGATCAGAATGGATGACAAATTCTTTAGGCCATAAATAGTGTTACCACGTCTCTAAAGAACGAACAAGAGCATACAATTCTTTATCATACGTGGAATAATTAAGAGCAGAACCATTCAATTTTTCACTAAAGTAGGCAACAGGTTTGCCTTCTTGCATCAAAACACCACCAATACCAATTTCGCTAACATCACATTCCAGCTCAAAAGTCTTACCAAAATCCGGAAGTTGGAGCAATGGTGCGTGTGTAAGCTTGTCCTTCAAAAGATTAAAGGACTCCTCTTGTGATGGCCCCCAATGAAACACGACTCCCTTCTTTGTCAACTCAATCAACGGTGTCGCAATGGTGCTGAATTCCTTGACAAAGCGGTGATAAAACCCTGCAAGGCCAAGAAAACTCCACACTTGGATGACCGTCGTGGGCGTGGGCCAACTCCATATCGCCTCCACCTTGGCTCTATCAACCTCAATTTCTTGTGGAGTCACAACATAGCCAAGAAAAGAGATTCGATCTGTGCAAAAGGTACACTTCTCAAGGTTACCAAACAAACGTGCATCTCTCAAAGCATTAAAAACAGCACGTAAGTGATTCAAATGTTCATCCATGGACTTGCTATAAATCAAGATATCATCAAAGTAAACGACCACAAATTTGCCAACGAAAAGACGTAAAACCTCGTTCATTAATCTCATGAAAGTGCTAGGTGCATTAGTTAAACCAAAAGGCATGACTAACCACTCATACAAGCCGAACTTAGTTTTAAAAGCAGTTTTCCATTCATCGCTAAGTTTCATTCTTATTTGGTGGTATCTACTACGCAAGTCAATTTTTGTGAAAATTATAGCACCACACAACTCATCAAGCATGTCGTCTAGCCTGGGAATAGGATGACGATACCTTATAGTAATGTTGTTAAGGGCTCTACAATCTACACACATACGCCAAGAACTATCTTTTTTGGGAACCAAAAGAACAGGAACAGCACAAGGACTAAGTCTCTCACGTACGTACCCACGGTCCAAAAGGTCTTGGACTTGTCGTTGAATCTCATTAGTTTCTTCGGGATTGGTCCTGTACGCCGCACGGTTTGGCAAACTCGCTCCAGGGATCAAGTCAATCTGGTGTTCAATCCCTCGAATAGGTGGAAGTCCTGGAGGTATCTCATCAGAGAAAACATCTCTAAACTCCTGCAAAAGGTTAGTGACAGGAGCAGGCAAAGTGCAAGGCATATTATCAAGAGAAAATAAAGTATCTTTGCACACAAAAGCATACCATGTATCATTAACATCATCAATTTCAGCAAGGTTTGATTTTGTGGCAAGCATACCAGAATTTTTCAAATGGATTACTTGCTGTTTTGCAGATTTATCATGTTCCTTTAGATCATTAGCAGCAGCAGCTCTCTCCCTATCGGCCTCTATAATCTCAGCTGGGGTCAAAGGCAGTAAAGTAACTTTCTTTCCCTTATGCATAAAAGTGTATTTGTTACTACTACCATGGTGTAAAGCATCATTATCAAATTCCCAAGGTCGACCCAATAAAAGAGAGCATGCTTGCATGAGAACCACATCACAATCAACATGATCAGCATAACCACCAATGGAAAAATGGACTCGGCATGTTTGTGTTACCTTAGCTTTTCCAAAATCATTTAACCACTGAATATGGTATGGATGTGGATGCGGTCGCGTGGTCAAGCCAAGCTTCTTGACCAAATCAGAACTCACCAATTTGTTGCAGCTTCTTCCATCAATGATGACACGTGCGCGCCGGTTCTTGATTGCGAAAAAAGTCTGAAACAAATTATGGCGTTGAAGCTTATTGGGTTATTGTACCTGTGTGCTGAGGACTCGCTGTACAATGATGCTCCGTAAGCGTCATTGTGGGCGCCCACCAAGGACCAGTTGTCATCACCACCGCCATTGTCGTCCGAGGCAGCAGCAACATCATCATCATCCTCGACATCCGAAGTGCTGATGTAGCCTCCATCTTCTGTGGCGATGTATGCCTGTTGGATAGGGCAATTCTTTTGTACATGACCAAGCCCATGGCAGCGATGGCACTGAATGTCGGAGGAGCGGCCCGTTGAAGCCACAGAAGAAGAACTCTTAGCTGGACCCTGCAAAGAATTTTTTGTAGAATCTGCAAGGCGTGTCGTGGAAGGTGGCTTCGGTGGCACTGCTGCAAACTTGTTCACAGGTGGTGGAGGAGAACGAAAACTCGAAGAAGACTTGGGCAGTCCCGGCGATGTAGTCGTTCGCGGTGTGTAGAAGGGTCGTCCGGTGCTTGCCTTTGCTGATTCCTTGCGTCCCTGCAATTCTTTTTCTGCAAGCATAGCAAGCTGGAACAACTGGTTGACAGTAGTAAAATTTTTATAATCAACAATATCTTGAATTTCATGCCGTAACCCCCCGTAAAAACGACAAATCTTATCCTCCGTTTCCTCAACAACCCCTCAACACACCATACCCTTTTGAAGCTCAGCATAATAGTCCTGAACAGAACTATCACCTTGTTCTAAGCGCTGCAATTTTTTTTTCTCAAATCATGTTTATATGAGGGAGGAACAAAACGATTACATATAGCTTCTTTTAATCGCTCCCATGTATCAGGTTGTAAGCGCATGGTACCCAGTTCATTCCACCAGATAATAGCAAAATCCTTAAACTCACTAGTAGCTTGTCTAACTCTATGTTGTTTAGGAACCAAGTGAGAATTAAACTTCTGCTCTACCGTCATCTCCCAATCAAGATATATTGCAGCATCATAAAAACCAGAAAAAGATGGAATGGTAAATTTAACTTTAGCAAAAGAATCGTCGTTACCAAGTGAGACGGTTTTGGTTATGACCTCCCATACCATGTCGGTTTTGCTGAAGACGCCGACATAGTCGGGCATCTTGTGTCGCCCGCTGATCAATGTTGCCATCCGCATCATACACTATGTCATCATCATGACGATGGTCGTCATTGACAGGTGGCAGGCGTGCCTCCAATGTGTCCATCCGACCAGTGAGGTCAGCCATCCACCCGCTCAATGCCTTCTGTGGTGTTCAATTGGGCAATGGCGGCGACGATGGTGTCCATTCGCGCGCCGAGATCAGTGAATGAAGAATTTTATTTGTCGAGCGCAGCTTGTAGCTGGCCACGACTAACACACTCATTAAAATCAATCGGTGTCCCATCCCCTTCGTCTCCTGCCATGGTGAGTGGAAACACAGGAAAAACAAAAGGATTATCCCTATTAACTACAAAGTAATGATAGTGGAAACCCGCAAAGGAAGTGGCTTACCAAGCTCTTACAAGTGTTCTTACTAAAGTAAGGCAAAGGATACCTGGAGAGTGTGATCCGGCGATTGCAAGGGTCAAAAACTGTGTTATCCGAAAGTAGATATATGGAGCTTGGAAGGCCAAATATGTTAGTGGAACACAAATCAATAACAGATAGTAATGCTAAAAAATGTCCAAAGCACTGGTCCTAGTTGCTAGTCTAAATGTGTCCTATATCAGTTATGATATGATGAACAAGGAGTCAAGACTAGAATAGTAAAGCAAAGACAGCAACAAAGATGGCCAGGCAAAGACAGCACAAAACAAATGAAGCTCTGTCACCTAAAACTATGCTCTCTTTTTTTTTGGGCACAGATAGCACTCTCAGCACTATAAGCCCAGGTGCCAAAATTTTTTTCTTTTTTTTCTTTTTTATTTTATTTTTTTCACAAAGCAGAGCACAGAATTAAGAACCACACAAAGTTTCACCTCAATCTGATGTAAGGTGTGGCCTACAGAAAATGATGAATGTGCTGTAAATTCGGTGATGAAATTTCGGAGCTCGAGTACTGCACTTTCCAGGACAAATTTGGGCAAAATAAATTCACTGAACCCAACAAAGTTGGGGAGTTTCGGATGCAAAATTTAATTTCACCCAATTTCAAAAAAAATCGCCTGATTTCGAGCCCGTATGAGAAAGTTAAGGCCATTTGAAGAAGGGCCTCCGAGTTATGGTTGCTGTGGAGGCCGAAACGAAATTGGGTGGGGAAAATTGGTAGAAATTGGGGGCGGAAGCTCGGGAAAAGGAGGGGGATGGTGCTGGGTGATCACGAGACGCGATGGATGACTCAAAATAGAGGGTGGGAAATGGGTGGGAAAAGCAAAAATTGACGGCTAGGGTTTGTATGAGAGGTAGCGGAAGCAAAACAACCCGAAACAAAACACGATCTAAACCAGCAACACAACTCGACTAAGGACACAAACTCAACACTACGGACTATGAAATCAAATTGTGCAAAAGGCTAAATGAGATCTGGGATAGGGAACAACCTATGAGTACAATTTTTTGTAGGGCTTTTTCTTGGACTCTAGGATGAAACTGAAAACAACAAAGGTAGGGTAAACTCGAACCTGAAGGAACACCTGAAGCTCTGATTACCACTTGATGGGAATGGGGTCCCGATCTTCCAACAGGTTCTAGATATGTTCGATTTGGTGGAGGCGCGACACAAATCGATTCAGCTTCCGAACAACACGTTCCGAACCCCGCAATCGCAGCACCACGTCTCCTCAGGTTATCAACCGTGCGCAGCCCGGTTGACCTCGCCAAGAAGGCTAATCCTCGCCTGCAAATCGAAGAACACAAGTAAGAACAAGTAAGAAAACAACGGAATTGCAGATGTGTTAATTTAGCACTCGAAAGTTGGGGGTCTCTCAAACCGATGAACGGTGGCGTAGCACCCTGACAAATTCTGAATGCCCACTTGTTTCGACGATTTCTGTTGACTCAGAAGAAATTTTTACATGGGGCCAGAGCCATTGGAAAGGTCTTTGTCGGACCCCGGAGCAACGACTCCTGGATCTTCTGTGTAAATCGCACTAGTCCAGGATCAAGCTAGTGCACACAGTGGATAACAAAGATTCATATCATGCACAATGACATTTATTCATTAACTAAATATGGGCCTGATGGCCAAAGATTACATCAATGGTTCATAAACCAAAAATAAATGTAAGCAGCGGAAGAAAACCAATGAAGTAGCAGCCCATCCTGCCTGCCCACAAGCGAATGATCAGAAGACGCGCCTAGTCGTCACCATCCTCACCGAAGTTGTTGACGTCATCCTCTGGCAACAGATTTTAGCAAGGTGAGCACATAAAGTACTCCCAAGGTAAGCACATAAAGTACTTACGCAAGTTACACCAGGAGTTTTAACAGAGTGAATGCATGCATAGGGATAACAAAGGAAGGCTTATAAGTTTATTTGTGCGAAAAGCAGTATTAAGGTAAATACATTAAATAGATTCAAAAGCTGAATTTGATACAGTAGATAGAAATAATGATTTAACAAAATAATATCGTTAGTGCAGGCTCCAACCAAACATTAACCTAGTCACAGGTATCCCACCTGGTTCATCTTTTCAAAAGATTTCATATGGATTCCATCTATCCATATGCTTTTCAAAATCTCTTATGGATTTATTTTGTTAGTGCAGGCTCCGACCAAACACCAACTTATTCATAGGTATCCCACCTGGTCATGGATTCCATCCATCCATCCATAAGCTTTTTCATAAACCATTTTAAAAACCAAGGTCTAATCTGTGACAACTCTACTCAGCATGTCCATGACCGTGGACACGGCTACCCAGGATAGATTTAAACTCTGCAGAGGTGTACATCTTTACCCACAAGACACGATCATCCCATATTGCCACCGGATAAACACACTTCCTTTGGTGTGCGGCGAGGAGATCATGACAAGGTGTTATAATGATCCATAGCCAAAACAGTCACGCCGCCACTAAGTTTCACCACAACTCGAATCCACGAGTTGGAGCCCCTCTCGTGCCATGTGAGACTTCCCACACCCTACGCCGCGCACATTCAGCCTATAGCGAGACTATAATTGGAACTTCACAAATTACTTAGCCAGGTCCGTCCCATACCGGACTTGTGGTAGTACGAAGTGACTTCGTAAAATGAATCACAGGAACGGTCCTTAATCCGACTTAGGCTCAACCACATACCCCCGTGCACGACAATCAACCAGGTGTCACCAAACACGAGGCATGCCGGCACCCACCACCTAACCATTAGCCTAAGTCCAAAACATAAGTTTCTATTTTTATTTTTAGCTCATTTTCATAAACCAATCTTGACTCACCGAAGTCAAGAGTTCATTTCCAAAGTTTGTCATTTCATGTGAAAGAATTGATCCCACCTAAAGTTATATTAAGCCGGGCTAAGCATTTCTACAAAAATTTCTAGTTAATACTATGGTACTAACTAGTTTTCAGCTAGGTGACAAGGTATATGAATTCAGGATTTCAAATGGGCTATAATCAAAGGATCATGGGTATATCTAACATTTAAACTGAATTTAAATTAATTTTGGATAGAAGTACGCATGCATATACAGTAAAACAACATAAATAAATTTGAAATATTAGGTTCAACATGGTCAAAGTTTGCTGAGGTCGTCGAATTTATACTCTCCGGATTAGTCGTAGTCTACACGCAAAAAGCAAGAACAAACTAAACTCAAATAAAATCCAAATTTTATAAAATAAATGCCGGGAGATAGAATATGAATTTAGAAATTTGGATGGGTCCAATCATAGTTAGAGCGAAGAAGAAGGACTTCTGGTAGTTTGAATTCCAAAGAAATGAATAAAAGGAATTCTTGAAATTCTTTTCTTTATGAAGGAAAAGTGGTCGGAAGCTATAATATTTGTGTGGGGTCGTAGCCATAATCGAAGGTGTAGTCGAAGATTCAGTTGTAGACCTAGTCGAAATCAGCATGCGATGGTCGAAGAACACTATAGCGATTCGTAACAAATGGTAATCGAGTTGAGTGGTCGGGACGACAATGAACGCCGGTGGTGGAAAGCGAAGGTACTCAGAGTCGGCTACGACTTTGACTACCGAGTATTCTTCCAACTACTCCTCGCTGAAAAAGCGAAGGTACTCGGAGACTTAGAGCGAAGTGTGACAGTGGTTGGAAGCGACTGTAGTCGGAAAAATAATCGTGGTCGAAAGGATTGGATTTTATGCAAAGTGATCGAAAGAATCGGACGGGTTGGAGAGGTCAGACGGCTTCGAGTGGGCAGAGAGATCGAAGGGTTCAGAGAGGTCGGAGGGTACGGAGGTTAAAACGGTCAAACAACCATAGTCCGTTCAAAGAGGGATGTCGAAGTCGAAGGCTCCGAGATTGAAGATCGAAGTCTAAGTCTTCGAGGTCGAAGGTCAAAGGCTAGAGTCAAAGTCTCCGAAGGTCAAAGTCAAAATTGGAGTCCCCGAAGGTCAAAGTCGAAGACTCCGCAGCCGAGTCTAAAAGCCTTCAACAATGAGTCTAAAGAACCTCTGGACGACGAAGTCTAAAGAGCCTCCGGACATCGGAGTCTTATGAGCCTCCGAATGTCGGAGTCTAAGAATCGGATGGCTGAGAGACGTCAGATGGCTTCACGTGACGAGATTCGAGTGATCCAACGGCAGCGAAGACCGAGGAGGTGTACAAAAGAGGGAGAAGAGTATGAGTCCCGATTTACTTTGACGCACGGTTCGGGCTGCACAAAGTTGGCTGGCGAGGGTGTAGCGAAGGCAAGACACGATTATCGACGGCGGAGACTCTCCGACGAAGCTTACTCGGAGAAGGGGCGTCGAAGGTTCACGCGGGCCTGAGGAAGGTTATTGGCGGTGGAGTACTTCGGTCATGCTCTGGCTCAGGAAAAAGGGTGAAGGAGGTGCGCGCGGTCCCGTCGAAGATTTGGCGGTGGTGGCGTCAGCGTCGGCGGAAGAGACGCTCCGGCGGGGGATTGCTTGGCGGAGGGGTGGCGAGGTGAAGAAAAGAGAGAGGGGATTGCGAGGAGTGCATTGGTGCTCTCGTGCAATACCAGAAGTGGTTGGGAGGTGGTCGGCGGCGAGGTGAAGTGGTGGCGCAACTCCGGCGGCAATGTCGGCGGTGAGGAGATTCAACCAAGAGCAGTCGAGAAAATCCAAAAATTATGAAATATATACTGAAAAATAGATTATGAATTTAGATGAATTTACAAACTTGAATCACCTGATTCGGAGTTCGGACGAAGGAGAACGAGCGATTGGAAGATTGGCGGATCAGAAAATGCTGAAAAAGGAAAAATCAGGAATATTCCGAAGGAATATTCCTCTGTGAACAGTACGGACAGCAGCCCCTTTCACTATTTTTGGTCGTGTCGTCGGTGAGAAAAGGCACAGGAGGTGAAGCCAATGAGTTGCTAATGACCCGAGGCACATGTAGGAATTGGCGGCACGTCAAACGGAGCACGGTGACGATGCAGACAACGACAACAGCACAGGGTGTGAAGAGAAGAATAATTTTTGGGCAAAGAATATGATGAAGTAAGGTAACCATGGCATAGAACGCGGTAAGGCGAGTCTAGAAAAAAATATCGGCTAAGCCGAAACTCACCGGAGGCGACGCAATCGTCGTTTGAACGACGTCGGTACCGAAACACGAAAAACTCAATATCTTCGCGCTCGGTCAGGCGAATCCAAAACCGTCTGAAACGTAGCCTTCTGGGATGGTTTGGCACGTTTTGACGCGAACGGATTGTTGAAAGCATTCCCGGACAGGCGGGGACGCGCAATGCCATTTGCAGCAATGGCGAGGTGTCAGGCGCAAATAGTTGTGGATAGTTTTTGGACAAACGGAGGGAAGCACGGCGTAGAACACGTCGAGACAAACTCAACGCCGCAAATGGCTCGGCCAACGGACTAGCGAAACACGGTGGACAAGACTTTAAGCGGCCTACAGGCTGACATCGGTGTTCCGGGCAAACGGAGAGGAATTAACATGCGAGAGTTGTGGCGAATCGAAGATTAGAGCGTGGGGATCGTGATGCTCACCTTGGTTTTGGTCGGGCATGCACGGTCGGCCGGTGGCGATGCGACGAACGCGGACCCGATTTGGCCCACGGTGGCGACGGTGCTCCGGCGATGTTCCGCCGAAGGCGAGATGAGCACCGCGTAGAACGCGGTGAGGCGAAGCCAACGGTGTGGTCAAACGCGGCTGCGCTCCATAGGATGAGGCACAAAAGGCCGAAGAACACCGCTTGAACTAAAAAAGTAAAATTCCGATTACGGCCAATAGAGAGGGAGTTGGGACTTGAGATTTTCGGGGTTGAGTGAGGATGAGGAGAGGCTCACGGGGCTCCCTTTTATAGGAGCGGGGGTGGACCGAGGAGGGAGATCAATGGGGCATGTCTTTGAATGGCATGGTTTAAATCCCGCGAAAATAAGCATCAATGAGAGGGGAAACGGTAGGGAATTGAAGGAGTTTGATGAGGGGAATTGATTGCAATTTATTTCACGCAAATCTGTTGAGAAAATCATGAGTTCTAGGACCTCAAAAATTCGACCATAGCTGCACACGCACGAAGAAAACTCTCTGAACGTGAGGTTGAAGAAGGAGATTAGGAGGAGAGAGAAAAGAGAGAAAAGAGAAAAAAAGAAAAAGAAAATTGGAAAAAATTCCAAAAAAAATATTTTTAGAATCCTTGGAACCTGAAAAGAATAAATAAAATATTTTCGGAATTTTTTGAACAATATTTTAATTTTTAAAAATGTTTTTCTTTTTCTAGCTTTAAATAATACAATAAATAACAAATAAAGGCTAAAAATCTTAGAAAAATTCATGTAAGTTTCTAAAGCTATTTGGAACTTATAAAAAATTCCAACTCAAATTTTTATATTTTTCTTTATAAAGTATTTTTTTATTTAACCGAAAGGCTCTTTTCTTCTCTTTTCTTTTTAGCAGAAAATTAAGCTAGCTAAAAATTTTAAAATTTCAAGAAACCAAATAACTTTGATTTTTGTTTTAAACTAACTTATTTAATACCTTATTTACTTTTTTTTGTTTTTATTTTTTTTCTTAAATCACCTTTTCATAATCCTTTTTTTAAGCCGAAAACCAGGCAATTAATTTTTTTTGAAAAAAAGTCTTAAGAAACCAAAAGTAAATGTTTTTATTTTAAATTAATGTAAATATTTTTTCCCCTTAATTTTTGAAATACACAGCTGGGCTGTTACAGTCTTCTTCTTAGCTTTCCATACTATGTAGAACGTCCAAAACAGAGCCCTGATGCGATCCAAGGCCCATTTTAGTGCGGCACTGTCCTCGACTCGAATTGATTCAAGTCACTTGAGTTGGGCCTCCAACATGATTCGACCGCCCTTGCTCGACTTGTGCGCCTCGTAGCCCTTCTCCAAGTACTTCCAGGTACTCTCCATGGTTCCTAATCATAATTAAATCATTAGGTAGCAATCGATTCTCAAATGAATAAAAAGAAGTACTTAGGAACGAGCTGTCGGGACCCGGAACAACAACTCCGAGCCCCTCTGTGTAAATCGCACTATCCCAGGAAAAGCTAGTGCACACAGGTTTCACAAAGAATGTATATCATGCAAAAATAACCACGAGATATTATTAAACGAAAATACGGCCGAAGGCCAAGTCTTACAATAAGGCACTAGGCCAACAAGGTAAACAAGACAGCGGAAATAAAGCAAAGGTGGCAAGACAAACCCATCCACCTCCCACAGCGAATGATCAGAAGACGATCCTACTCGTGAAGTAGTCCTCACCGTCGTAGTCGCCCTCAGATCCGCAACAGATTTAGCAAGGTGAGTACGAAAGTACTCCCAAGGTAAGCAAGTAAATGCTTACGCAAGTTACACCAGAAATATAATGATTTGATGCATGCATAAGAGATTTCAAAGGAAGCTTAATAGGGTAATGTGCGGAAAGCAATACTTTGAATTTAAATACAATAACGTAAGTACGAAAAGCTGAATTTAAATACAGTATATGAAACATTATTTTTAACAAGTAATATCGTTAGTGTAGGCTCCAACCCACACTAACCTATCCACGGGAATCCACCCGGACCATTACCAAATCCAACGTTTGTTTGCCAAAACCAAGTTTTATAAAAATTCAAGTCTAATCTGTGAAGACTCTACTCAAGATGTCCATGACCGTGGACACGGCTATCCAGATAGTTTGTTACTCTGCAGAGGTGTACAACTTTACCCACAAGACATTCCCTCTCACTTGAGCCACGCGATCAACACACTGCCTTAGGTGTGCGGCGGAGAGTTCATGACAAGGCTGTTCCGATGATTCATAGCCAACATAATCACGCCGCCACTAAGGTTTCACCACAACTCGAATCCACGAGTTGGAGCCCCCTCTGGTGCCATGTGAGACTTCCCACAGCCTACGCCGCGCTCACATTCAGCCTATAGCGAGACTATAGTTGGAACTTCACAAATTACTTAGCCAGGTCCGTCCCATACCGGACTTGTGGTAGTACGAAGTGACTTCGTAAAATAATTCACAGAAACGGTCCTTAAGTTGATTTAGGCTCAACCACATACCCCCGTACACGATAATCAACCAGGTGTCACCAAACACGAGGCATACCTGGTACCCACCACCTAACCATTAGCCTAAGTCCAAAACATGTTTTCTATTTTCATTTTTAAATAATTTCAGAAACCATCCTTGACTCACCAAGTCAAGATATTGAATTTCAAAGTCCGTCATTTCATGTGAAAGATTGATCCCACCAACAGCTTATACTAAGCCGTGCTAAGCATTTCTATGAAATTTTCTAGTCAATACTATGGTACTAACTAGTTTTCAGCTAGGGTGACAAAGTATACGAACTCAGATTTCAAATAGGCTATAATCAAAGGATCATGGGAATATCTAAGTTTCAAAATCCAATTTGAATTATACTTGAATAAAGATACGCATGCATATACAAGAAAACAATATAAATAATTTAAAATATTAGGTTCAACATGGTCAAAGGTGTAACTTGCCTTGATCGAAGTCCCGCTGCGATTCGTCGAATTCAAACTCTCCTAATCACAATATCTAACGAAATCAATTCAAAGCAAATTCAAAACAAAAATTCAAATGGAATCCAAATAACCTCCAAAAATTATCAATTAATTTGGGAGACAGAATTTGAATTTTGGATGTGGGTCAACAATTTTTAAAAAGGAAATGAGGCTTTTAAAAGAAGTTGAAGTTTTAATTTAAATTTGAACCTTGGAATTACAAAATATATTCAAATCAAATTTAATTAGTTTCAAAATTTCAAAATTATTCCAGAAATGGATAGATCATGATTTTAGAAAATTTAGAAATTTGAATGGGTCAATTTGGAGTTAAAATGCAAAAGTTATAGCCTTCCAAAGTTTGAATTCAAAATAAAAGAAAAAGGGTATTTTCTGGATTTATTTTTAAACCGAAAAGGATTTATGACGTCAGCACGAATTATTTTTCTAAAGGAAATTATAGATTATGACGCCAGCCCTAGGATTAATATATACGGCGCAGGTCGACAGGTGGGGCCCGGTGTCATGGACCGAGTCCATGGACCCGAGGAAGGGTGAGGTGGCGCGCGCGCGGGGAGCGGGTGGCGCCGACGTGGCGCCACGGGCTGCCGCGTGGTCGCCGCGTGGCTGCCACGCCACGCTTTATGCCGACGCATGGCGGCCGCGCGAGGTGGCGGGGTGCGGCGGGTGGCGCCGGCGTGGCGCCGACCGCCGCCACTGCTGCCACGCCGCGCTTCCGGCCGACGGCGACGCGGGCTCGCCGGCGACGGCGGCGCCGAGGCCCGATGGTCGCCGAGTTCGGTGAGCGGCGCGCGCCGAGGGTACCAAAACGACGAGGAGAACGCGGGAGTGCGCGGTACCTTGCACGAGGCCGAGGATGACCGGAGGGAAACCGCGAGAGGGGCGGCGGTCGGAGAAGCCTTCACGGCGGCGAGTAGTTCCGGTGGTGCACGTGTTCGGGAGGTGGTCGCCGAGGGTCGCCGGGCACCAGCAAGGCCGGGAGGTGTCGGCGGGGCGAGGGGCTTGAGCGGCGGCGATTGCTCGCCGGAGTAGCCGGAGCCGCGGAGGGAAATCGGGCGCAGGGGAGCTGGGCTGGATTATGCGCCCGAGGCTCGGGGTGGCGGTGTGGGTAGAGGGACCTCGGGCACCTCTTTATAGGTCGGGAGGAGGGTAACGGCCGCGCGGTTCGCCGGAGTGCAACGGCGGGAGGTTTATTGCGACGGTGATAACGGCCGTGATTATGCGTGATTATGCCCGTAATGGACGCGTGGAGGTGCACTGCGATCGGCCGCTGGCGCGGGACATAATTTGAAGGAAACCGCTTTAAAGCTTCGCTTTGGCAAAGAATGGCGGCAGCGGAGATCGCGCGAGGAAGAAAGGAAAGGGGCGGAAGACGGAATCGACGAGTGGGGCCCGCACGCCGCCGTAGAGAGAAAAGAAAGGAAGGAGCGAGGGGACGGCCGATGCTTGACGGTGGCACGGGGAGAGATCGGATCACCGCGCATTGCGAAGGGGTAAGTGAAGGGGGACGGCCGAGATCCGATCCGACAACGAAGGTTAGATCGGGCCGACGGTGCTTATGGGAAGGCGCCGAGATGAGATACGGCAATAGGGGACGGCTTGATAACACCACGTGGCGCAGGAGCGAGAGGAGCGGTGAAGCGGTAAGTGGGTGCGGCGCGAGGATTAAATCCGGCGCGGAGTGGACGGTCCGATGCGTGACACGCTGCCGCACGCGAGAGAGGGAAGGCGGGAGAGGGTTTGTTAGATCGACGGCCGAGGGGATTCCGCGATGAGGGGACGCCGATGGTTGACACCGCGGCGGGAGGGATTTTTGGAATTTTCTTTCTTTTGATTTTCCAAATGTTATTAAGCTTTAGAAAGCTCAAAAATACCAAATAAATTTTGAAAAATCCAAAAATTCTGGGAACTATCTGGAGCTATTATAGACTTAATAAAAATATGTCCCACTCATTTTAACAAGTATATTTTGCAAAGGTACAATTTGATTTTGTAGGGAGGGTTTTAATTCCTTCTAAAATCCAGAAAAAAATTAATATAATCTCATATTTGACTTAAGGAGGCTGAAATACATTGGTTTAAGCTTTTAGGAATGCAATACATTTAATTTTGACTTTTACACCATAAAGTTTAAAATTTTTCTCAAATCAGGATTTTAACATAACTCCAGAAAATCCAAATGAACTCCAGATTAAAATTTTCAACAAAGGGACAAAATTTTGGGATGTTACAAACCTACCCCCCTTAGAGGAAATCTCGCCCTCGAGATTTGCACTGGCTAGCAAAAGAGATGGGGATGGTTGGTCTTTAAGTCTTCTTCTCGCTCCCGGTGGCTTCGCCCTCGGTGTGATTGCTCCATCAACTTTGCAGAACTGATGGTCTTCCTTCCGTCCGACGCTCATTGCCTCGAGAATCTTGATTGGTTGCTCCCGATAGGTGAGGTCATCCCGAGGTCCAAGGTTTCAGGTCACGGCTTGCTCTGTGGGTACTCGGAGGCACTTCTTTAACCGTGAGACATGGAAGACGCAGTGCACCCCGACATGCTTGGCGGCAAGTCTAATCGATATGCGATCGCACCTCTTCTGCTCGTAATCTTGAAAGGGCCCACATATCGCGGTGCAAGCTTTCCTCTAACTTGAAACCTTTTCACACCTCCGAGTGGGGATACCCTAAGATAGACGTAGTCCCCGACCTCAAAGGTCGTCTCGACGGCGTTATCCGCGTAGCTCTTCTCGTCGAGACTGGCTATCTTCACCGCCCCCGATCTTCTTCACTTGATCTTCTCAAGGCCTTGCAAAGGCAGTTTGGTCCTGCTTGGGGTTCACCTTGCCGATCCCAAAGCGTGGGGTTCTGCACTTTCACCATACAAGGCTTCAAGGGTGCCATCTGCAGTCGGCTTGGTAGTCGTTATTGTACGAGAATTCGCATAGGCGTTGAACGGTCCCAATTGTTCCCAAATCCAGCGTACAAGCCCTTAGCATATCCTCGAGTATCCGATTAACTCTTTCTATTTGACCGTCCGTCTGGGGATGGTAAGCGGCATCAAACCGAGCTTACTACCCAACTCTTCGTGCAGCCTTTGCCAAAATCGAGAAGTAAATCGACTACCTCGATCCGACACTATCTTCTTGGGTACGCCATACAGTGCACACAATTCGAGACATGTACGCTTCACCAACTTGCTTCCTAATAAGTGGTCTTGACTCGGTATGAAGTGAGCTACTTTAGTCAATCATCTATGATTACCCAAATTGAATCATAACCCGATTGTGTCCTTGGGAGTCCGGTTATGAAATCCATACTAATTTCTTCCCACTTCCATTCCGAATCGGCAATGGTTGCAAGAGTCCCGCTGGCCTCGATGTTCAGCTTTGACTCGCGACAGTGTCGCAGTTTCATGAACTCTGCGATTTCCTTTTCATACTAACCCACCAATATCTTTCCTCGGATCCTCGTACATCTTGGTACGACTGGGTGGATTGAGTATGGGGTATCATGAGCCTCTTTCGTAATCGTGTTTTGATTTCCGATTATTCGGCACACGATGCGTTCTCGAACCAAACCGCGCCATGTTCATCTTCGCCAATCCCGGCGCTTTGCCCCTCCTCATATTCTTCTTGATTTCTTGAATATCCTCGCCCACAACTGAGCTTCCTTAATTTGATCGTGTAAGCGGGTCGCACTTCCAAAGGTGGTGAGGGTGCTTGGTCCCGTTGGGTTTAGACTTAGACGGCGAC
This sequence comes from Melocanna baccifera, assembly GCA_036346265.1. Classification (NCBI taxonomy): domain Eukaryota; kingdom Viridiplantae; phylum Streptophyta; class Magnoliopsida; order Poales; family Poaceae; genus Melocanna; species Melocanna baccifera. The sequence goes on along the minus strand of CM070682.1, from coordinate 26,015,260 downwards.
TCCTCCCGAAGTCGGGTCCGTCTTCTTCTCGATATCACCAAGTTTGCATAAGACTTCTGCTAAGGCGCCGGCTACTACATTCGCTTCCGGTGGTAATGTATACCGATGTCGTAGTCCTTGATCAACTCCAACCATCTTCGCCGCCTCGGGTTGAGTTCTCGCCGGGTGAAGATATACTTCAAACTCTTATGGTCCGTGTATACTTCACAACGTACCAATAAGGTAGTGGCGCCGATTTTAAGGCGCACTCATCGCGCTAACTCCAAGTCATGAGTAGGATAATTGCACTCATGAGGCTTGAGTTGACGCGATGCATAGGCTACCACTTTGCCCTCTTGCATCGTAACACGCCTAAGCCTAGGCGAGAGGCGCCACGTAAAACCTCGAAGCCTTTATGCACGCCCGCAAGACGAGCACGAATGCCGAGACTAGTCTCTTCTTAGGGTCCGAAACTCGCCGCAAGCCTTCGCCCATTCGAACTTCTTTTCCTTTTTCAGCAATTGGGTCATTGGCTTGGCTGTCTCTGAGAATCTCGCTATGAACCGACGGTAATAACCCGCAAGTCCAAGAAAGCTCCTGACTTCTGTTACGGACTTTGGTGGCTTCCACTCCATTACTGCTTCCACCTTGGAAGGATCTACAGCGATTCCTTCGGCTGTTACAATATGTCCGAGGAAGGCAACCTCTTTTAGCCAGAATTCACACTTACTGAATTTGGCGAAAAGCTGATGTTCTCTAAGCTTTTCCAGAGTGATCCTGAGGTGCTGCTCGTGCTCTTCTTCATCCTTGGAGTAGATGAGGATGTCGTCGATGAAGATTACTACGAACTTGTCCAAGTATTTCATGAACACACTGTTCATCATGCTCATGAAGTAGGCTGGTGCATTGGTCACCCAAATGACATGACCGTGAACTCATAATGCCCATATCCGTGGAGAAGGCAGTCTTAGGAATGTCTTCTTCACGAATCTTCAGCTGATGGTATCCTGATCGCAGATCAATCTTGGAGAAGATACCGGCTCCTTTCAACTGATCGAACAGGTCATCGATCCTGGGGAGGGGGTATTTATTCTTGATGGTGACGTCATTGAGGGCTCTGTAGTCCACACATAGCCTCAGACTCTCATCCTTCTTCTTGACGAATAGGACGGGTGCTCCCCAAGGCGATGAACTAGGTCGGATATACCCCTTGTCTTCTAACTCCTTGAGTTGATTCTTCAATTCCGCTAACTCATTAGCAGGCATCCGATATGGTCTCTTGGAAATCGGGGCGGTGCCTGGGACTAGGTCAATCACAAATTCGATCTCCCTATCCGGTGGCATCCTGGCGCCTCCTCGAAAACATCCGGTACTCCGCACGATCGGCACTTCCTCCAATACTTGGAGGTGGAAGAGGGCACATTCTTCTGCCTTCGGAATCTGGGGAGAGAAGATTACTTCCATGCCTTGGTCATTGGTGAGGGTGATGGATCTGGTAGCACAATCGATCCGACCTCGATTCTTGGCAACCAGCCATCCCGAGAATGACGTCTAATCCTTGTAATTCCAAAACCAAAAGATCGGCGAGGAATCGGGTCCCATCTATGAGCAATTCCACTTTGGGGCACAAGGTCCTCGCTCATTTCTCGCTCTGTGGAGTGAACTATCATAGGGTTGCTAAGGGTTACCCTGCCCAACCCATGCTTATCCACAAAAGTTTTTGACACAAAGGAATGCGATGCTCGGAATCGAAAAGAACTGATGCTTGGTACTGAATTGACAAGGAACATACCCAGCACGACATCTGGTGCAGCCTGGGCCTCTTCCGCTGTCACGTGGTTCACTCGCCCTTTGATGAAGGTCCGCGCTTCTGCGCCCTGGTTCCGACTTCCGAGGCTCTCGTTGCCGCCGCTTGAATCTTCTTAGGCATGCCTTGGCAAAGTGCCCGTTCCTTCTGCGAGTAGCAGTCAATCCGCCGACGGCGGATCGCTTCTTACGTGTCCGCCACCGGTTGCTGAGTTGCGGTTGCTTGGGAACTGCTGGCGGTTGGCTTGAAACGGCGGGCGGCTGGTTGAGGACTTGAACCTGCTGGACTGGTTCTTGAAGTTGCTGCCCTGGGGTCTGAACTTGTTCGAGTGAGGAGGAGTACCGCGATTCTTGAAAGAACTTCCAGAGTTGTTCCTTTGATCCGCCATCCTTTTCTTCCGGGTCTCCATTTCCATGTGCTTGCCCTCCGGCGATGGCCTTCTTGACTAGCCGTGGAAGTCAAGATAGTCACCCGATATCGCTTGTAATCGATATGTTGTCATTCGTGCCTCCATGAACCTTTCTTGCTTGGCTTCGCTTAAGCCACATCCTCTCCGCGCATAGCGGCCGCTTGGTTAAACTTCTGTACGTACTCATTGACAGTACGACTTCCTTGGCGCAGAGATCTGAACTCCTTCTTCTTTAATGCCATGGTGCCGGTGGGGATATGAGCTTTGCGAAAGCTTTGCTCGAACTCGATCCAGGTCACCGTCTGCGGGTTGGCGTGCGATGCGTGAAAGTGTCCCACCATTGAGATGCGACCGCTCACCGATGGGAGGCGAACAAGACTCGCTCCCGATCGCTGCACCGCATGTCCAGCTTCTTGCCAATCGACTGAGCGACCGTCGGCGCCCATCGGCTCAAAGACTACCGCGAAGGTGGGTGGCTTGATCCTCGTGAACTCAGAGACGATTGGGAGGCACTTGGGCAGGTTGATGATGAGCTCGAGGGTTGTTGATCGTCCGAGCTAAGAGCTGGATCAACTGGTTTGATTGGCCATCAATCGTGCCTAATCTGGTCCTCGCCACGGCGGGTGGTGGAATCGGAGCGATCGCTTCCTTGTGCTCCGGGTTGGCGTTGTCCATGTTGGGGTTTCTTCTTGTGTTCACCATCTATTGAGACTTTCAGATTTAGAGAGGGAACTAAAGGAAAGGTTCTAGTAACAATCCCACCAAAACAACACACAAGAGCAAGGAAAACCCAGATAAGAGCCAAATAAAACTTTTTATTTTATTATAATAGTCTTCGTGGCTGTTTACAAAGGTTTACAGCTCACGGATGGCGCTTCTAAAACTCGGGTTGTTCATACACTAGCGCCGCGCCGAGTCTCCTCGGAAAAGGTCCGGAATCAGTGGAACCTGCATCCTCTGCGCGGAGCTCGGCAAGTTCCTCTTCGCGTGCGCGGAGCTTCTGCTGTGCGGTGTGCAGCTCGTCCAGGGTGGTCTGGTACATGTGATCCATGGACTTGGTGTACTCCACCGCCGATGAGGCGGGGTTGCTCTCATACTGTGAGACGAAAGTCGCCGGCAGCCCACAAGGGAGTCTTCATGGGAAAGTAGCGAAGTCGGTGCGCAGCAAGTCTCGAGCGAGATGTTCCGCACTGGCGAATGGCCTCTCGGGCTGCATCCCGAACTCCATCAAGAAGGTGGCCCGAGGTAGGGTGCGCCGAACACGTAAATGGCTCCGTGTGCTCCAAATCCTTGAAGATCTTCACTTCCACTCTCCAGCGTTCCTCGCTCCATACATGCCAACGTATCCCCGGTAGAGGGGTATGGGCGAAGTTGAGCTCTTGCATGAGGTTGTACAGATCGTCGTGAAGAGTCCGGCAAGGGTTCCGTGGGAGACGCGTGGGTTGCTCCATCTAAAATTTGGAAGGAGAGGAGTTAGTAATCGGTTTTGGTAAAGAGACTTGAGAAAAGGGAGAGATAATTTAAAAGCGCATTTCTTATTAAAATATATCCTTAAAGCTGGTCTCTTGCTAAGGTCACGTCTTAGAGTCATCGTTGCTCGATACCATTTGCCGGGACCGGAACAACAACTCCGAGCCCCTCTCGGTAAATCGCACTATCCTGTGAAAAGCTAGTGCACACAGGTTTCACAAGAATGTATATCATGCAAAAATAACCACGAGATATTATTAAACGAAAATACGGCCCAAGGCCAAGTCTTACAATAAGGCACTAGGCCAACAAGGTAAACAAGACAAATGAAATAAAGCAAAGGTGGCAAAGACAGCCCATCCAAATTCCCACGAGCGAATGATCAGAAGACGATCCTACTCAAGTAGTCCTCACCGTCGTAGTCGCCTCGCAGTCCGCAACAGATTTAGCAAGGTGAGTACGAAAGTACTCCCAAGGTAAGCAAGTAAATGCTTACGCAAGTTACACCAGGAAATATAACAGATTTGATGCATGCATAAGAGATTTCAAAGGAAGCTTAATAGGGTAATGTGCGGAAAGCAATACTTTGAATTTAAATACAATAACGTAAGTACGAAAAGCTGAATTTAAATACAGTATATGAAACATTATTTTTAACAAGTAATATCGTTAGTGTAGGCTCCAACCCACACTAACCTATCCACGGAATCCACCCGACCATTACCAAATCCAACGCTTGTTTGCCAAAACCAAGTTTTATAAAAATTCAAGTCTAATCTGTGAAGACTCTACTCAAGATGTCCATGACCGTGGACATGGCTATCCGTATAGTTTGTTACTCGCAGAGGTGTACAACTTTACCCACAAGACATTCCTCTCACTTGAGCCACGCGATCAACACACCGCCTTAGGTGTGCGGCGGAGAGTTCATGACAAGGTCGTTCGATGATTCATAGCCAACATAATCACGCCGCCACTAAGGTTTCACCACAACTCGAATCCACGAGTTGGAGCCCTCTCGTGCCATGTGAGACTTCCCACACCTACGCCACTCACATTCAAATTATAGCGAGACTATAGTTGGAACTTCACAAATTACTTAGCCAGGTCCGTCCCATACCGGACTTGTGGTAGTACGAAGTGACTTCGTAAAATAATTCACAGAAACGGTCCTTAAGTTGATTTAGGCTCAACCACATACCCCCGTACACGATAATCAACCAGGTGTCACCAAACACGAGGCATACCTGCACCCACCACCTAACCATTAGCCTAAGTCCAAAACATGTTTTCTATTTTCATTTTTAAATAATTTCAGAAAACCATCCTTGACTCACCGAAGTCAAGATATTGAATTTCAAAGTCCGTCATTTCATGTGAAAGATTGATCCCACCAACAGTTATACTAAGCCAGGCTAAGCATTTCTATGAAATTTTTCTAGTCAATACTATGGTACTAACTAGTTTTCAGCTAGGGTGACAAAGTATACGAACTCAGGATTTCAAATAGGCTATAATCAAAGGATCATGGGAATATCTAAGTTTCAAAATCCAATTTGAATTATACTTGAATAAAGATACGCATGCATATACAGTAAAACAATATAAATAATTTAAAATATTAGGTTCAACATGGTCAAAGGTGTAACTTGCCTTGATCGAAGTCCTGCTGCGATTCGTCGAATTCAAACTCTCCGGAATCGTCAATATCTAACGAGAAATCAATTCAAAGCAAATTCAAAACAAAAATTCAAATGGAATCCAAATAACCTCCAAAAATTATCAATTAATTTGGGAGACAGAATTCTGAATTTTTGGATGTGGGTCAACAATTTTTTAAAAAGGAAATGAGGCTTTTAAAAGAAGTTGGAAGTTTTAATTTAAATTTGAACCTTGGAATTACAAAATATATTCAAATCAAATTTAAATTAGTTTCAAAATTTCAAAATTATTCCAGAAATGGATAGATCATGATTTTAGAAAAATTTAGAAATTTGAATGGGTCAATTTGGAGTTAAAATGCAAAAGTTATAGCCTTCCAAAGTTTGAATTCAAAATAAAAGAAAAAGGGTATTTTCTGGATTTATTTTTAAACCGAAAAGGATTTATGACGTCAGCACGAATTATTTTTCTAAAGGAAATTATAGATTATGACGTCAGCCCTAGGATTAATATATACGGCGTAGGTCGACAGTGGGGCCCGGTGTCATGGACCGAGTCCATGGACCCGAGGAAGGGTGAGGTGGCGCGCGCGCGGGAGCGGGTGGCGCCGACGTGGCGCCACGGGCGCCGCGTGGTCGCCGCGTGGTCGCCACGCCACGCTTTATGCCGACGCATGGCGGCACGCGCGAGGTGGCGAGGGGCGCGGGTGGCGCCGGCGTGGCGCCGACCGCCGCCACCGCCCGCCACGCCGCCGCCACTTCGGCCCGACGGCGACGTGGCTCGCCGGCGACGGCGCTTCGGGGCGATGGTCGCCGAGTTCGGTGAGCGGCGCCGCCGAGGGTACCAAACGACGAGGAGAACGCGGGAGTGCGCTTGTACCTTGCACGAGGCCGAGGATGACCGGAGAGGGAAATCGCGAGAGGCGGCGGTCGAGAAGCCTTCACGGCGCGAGTAGTTCCGGTGGTGCACGTGTTCGGGAGGTGGTCGCCGAGGGTCGCTGGGCACCAAGCAAGGCCGGGAGGTGTCGGCGAGGGGCGAGGGGCTTGAGCCGGCGCGATTGCTCGCCGGAGTAGCCGAGCCATGGAGGGAAATCGGGCGCAGGGGAGCCGGGCTGGATTATGCGCCTGGAGGCTCGGGGGTGGCGGTGTGGGTAGAGAGACCTCGGGCACCTCTTTATAGGTGGGAGGAGGGTAACGGCCGCGGGTTCGCCGAGTGCAACGGGCGGGAGGTTTATTGCGACGGTGATAACGGCCGTGATTATGCGTGATTATGCCCGTAATGGACGCGTGGAGGTGCACTGCGATCGGCCGCTGGCGCGGGACATAAATTTGAAGGAAACCGCTTTAAAAGCTTCGCTTGCGCAAAGAATGGCGGCAGCGCGCGGAGATCGCGCGAGGAAGAAAGGAAAGGGGCGGAAGACGGAATCGACGAGTGGGGCCGCACGCCGAGAGAGAAAAGAAAGGAAGGAGCGAGGGGACGGCCGATGCTTGACGGTGGCACGGGGAGAGATCGGATCACGGCGCATTGCGAAGGGTAAGTGAAGGGGACGGCCGAGATCCGATCCGACAACGGGTTAGATCGGGCCGACGGTGCTTAAGTGGGAAGGGGCGCGAGATGAGATACGGCAATAGGGGACGGCTTGATAACACCACGTGGCGGCAGGAGCGAGAGGGGAGCGTGAAGCGGTAAGTGGGTGCGCGGCGAGGATTAAATCCGGCGCGGAGTGGACGGTCCGATGCGTGACACGCGCTCGCACGCGAGAGAGGAAGGCGGGAGAGGGTTTGTTAGATCGGACGGCCGAGGGGATTCCGGCGGGCGGAGGGGACGCCGATGGTTGACACCTGGCGGCCGGGAGGGATTTTTGGAATTTTCTTTCTTTTTGATTTTCCAGAAATGTTATTAAGCTTTAGAAAGCCTTAAAAATACCAAATAAATTTTGAAAATCCAAAAAATTCGGGAACTATCTCGAGCTATTATAGACTTAATAAAAATATGTCCCACTCATTTTAACAAGTATATTTTGCAAAGGTACAATTTGATTTTGTAGGGAGGGTTTTAATTCCTTCTAAAATCCAGAAAAAAATTAATATAATCTCATATTTGACTTAAGGAGGCTGAAATACATTGGTTTAAGCTTTTAGGAATGCAATACATTTAATTTTGACTTTTACACCATAAAGTTTAAAATTTTTCTCAAATCAGGATTTTAACATAACTCCAGAAAATCCAAATGAACTCCAGATTAAAATTTTCAACAAAGGGACAAAATTTTGGGATGTTACACGAGCTCACCTGTAAATTCAATTATCGGGCGCGAGCTCTAGTGATTGGTCCTTGAATGTCAAGTGGAGGAGTGTTGTGTGTATCCGAAGAAGTGATGTCCTCATCACCTCTCGTCTTGGTTTAGGCTGTGTTTTGATGCAAGAAGGCATGTATCGTGCCAACTAAAGCCTCATAAGTGCAATTATCCTACTCATGACTTGGAGTTAGCAGCCATAGTGCATGCTTTGAAGATCTGGCGCCACTATCTTATTGGTAACCGTTGTGAAGTTTACACGGACCATAAGAGCCTGAAGTATATCTTCATCCAGGCAAAACCCGACCTAAGGCAGTGAAGATGGTTAGAGTTGATAAAAGACTATGATATTGGTATACATTACCATCTCGGAAAAGCAAATGTTGTGGTTGATGCCTTGAGCAGGAAGTCTTATGCGAATATGGTTTTATCGGAGACAGACCAGACCCGACTTCAGGAGGGAGTTGCCCGTCTAAGTCTAAATCTAGTGAGTCCTAGCATTCTCGCTACTCTAGAAATCCAACCTGCTTTACCTGATCAGATCAAAGAAGCTCAGAAGGTTGATGAGGATATTCTGGAAATAAGAAAGAAAATGAGAAGGGGCAAAGCACCAGGATTCAGTGAAGATGAGCAGGGCACTGTTTAGTTCGTGGACCGTATCTGCGTGCCCAATAATCAAGAAATCAAAACCCTGATTCTCAAAGAAGCTCATGACACCCTATATTCCATTCACCCAGGTCGTACCAAGATGTACCAGGACCTGAGGGAAAAATACTGGTGGGTTAGTATGAAAAGAGAAATAGCAGAGTTTATTGAAGCCTGTGACACCTGTCAACGAGTTAAAGCGGAGCATCAGAGACCTGCTGGACTCCTACAACCATTACCAGTCCCAGATTGGAAGTGGGAAGAAATCGGTATGGACTTTATAACCGAACTTCGGAGAACTCAATCGGGTTATGATTCGATTTGGGTAATCATCGACCGATTGACGAAAGTGGCTCACTTCATACCAGTCAAGACTACTTACGCCGAAAGTAAATTAGCTGAGCTATACGTATCCCAAATTGTGTGCCTACATGGCGTACCCAAGAAGATAGTGTCAGATCGAGGTAGCCAGTTCACTTCTCGATTTTGGCAGAAACTGCATGAAGAGCTGGGGAGTAAGCTCAGTTTCAGTACAGCTTACCATCCCCAAACAGATGATCAAACCGAAAGAGTAAACCAGATACTCAAGGATATGTTAAGAGCTTGTACCTTGGACTTCGGAAGTAGTTGGGACCGTTCTTTGCCCTATGCTGAGTTCTCATACAATAACAACAACCAAGCCAGTTTGCAGATGGCACCTTTCAAAGCTTTGTATGGTAGGAAGTACAGAACACCCTTGCTTTGGGAACAGCAAAGAGAACCTCAAGAAGCTGGTCCAAATCTACTTCAAGACGCCGAGGATAAAGTGAGAAAGATCAAGGACAGGCTATAGATAGCCCAATCTCCAAAAAAGAGTTATGCGGACAACCGTCATCGAGATTTGACCTTTAAGGTTGGGGACTACGTCTATCTCAGAGTGTCCCCACTCAGAGAAGTCAAAAGGTTTCAAGTCAAAGGAAACTCGCACCAAGATATGTGGGACCCTTCAAAATTCTGAACCGAAGAGAAGTTGCTTATCAATTAGAGTTGCCGCCAAGCATGTCAGGAGTGCACAATATCTTCCATGTCTCTCAGCTGAAGAAGTGCCTCCGAGTACCCACAGAGCAAGCTGCGTTGGAAACCCTAGATCTTCAAGATGACCTCACCTATCAGGAGCAGCCAATCAAGATCCTCGAAATCGCTGAACGTCAGACCAGAAGGAAGACCATCAAGTTCTTCAAGGTTCAGTGGAGCAACCACACCGAAGACGAAGCCACCTGGGAGCGAGAAGAAGATTTGAAGGCCAGCCATCCCCATCTCTTTTGCTAGCCAGTGCAAATCTCGAGGGCGAGATTTCTTTTAAGGTGGGTAGGTTTGTAACATCCCAAAATTTTTAATTCCCTTGTTAAAGTGTTTTCTGGAATTTGTTGGATTTTTTTGGTTTTATTACAAGCCTTGAAAAGAGAAACTTTAAAATTTCCAGTTCATAAAAGCCAAAATAAAAGTATTTCATTTTACAAAGGTAAAGATAAATGCAATTCATTTTGCTAAAGTCAAATCTGTAATTATAATAATTTTTTTAGGAATTTGCAAAGATTTAAAACCCTCCCTTTAAAGTCAATTTGTGTTTTTGTAAAATCCAATTGTCAAAATGGGTTGACAATATTTTTATTAAGTCTAGAATAGTTCCAGATAATTTTCTAAATTTTTCTGGAATTTTTAAAATTTAATTAGTATTTTTCTGAGCATTTTAAAACTTATTAGCATTTCTGGGAAAATTAAAAAGAAAATTAAATCCCAAAACCCTCTCAGGCTGCCAGGTGTCGCCCATCGGGCCGATCCCCACCGCCGGATCTAACCTCAGCCGTCCGATCTCATTAAAACCCTCTCCCCCGCCTTCCCTTATTCCCTGGCCAACGCGTGTCGTGCATCCAACCGCCGCCCTTCCCTGCCGATCAAATCTCGTCCGTTCGTGGCCACTTACCGCTTCGTCCACTCCCCTCTCGTCTCCGCCTGACGCGTGGCCTAATCCGCGCCGTTCCCCGTTGCCGTACCCAATTTGGTCCGCCCATAGTCACATATCAATTCGGCCCATGCCTGAACGGCCCCGATCTAACCCCATTTGCCGGATTGGATCTCGCCCGTTCACGGTCACTTACCGGTTCGACCATGATCCAGCGGTCACCCTCTTCCCCCTCCGCCACCTGTCGAAGATCCAACCATCATCCCACCCCTTTCCTTTCTTCTCCTCTCACTGACCGGTGGGGCCCCCATGTCAGATTCGTCTCCCTCGCTGCTTTCCTTTCTTCCCCATGCGATCTTCGCCCCGCCGCCGCCATTGATACCGAAATCGAAGCTTTTAAAGCTTCGGCTTCCTTCCTAATTGATCTCCCACGCCAACGGAAGATTTAAATGCCCCCTCCACCGCGTCCGTTTCCGGCATCATCTCTTCAATTAAGCCCCCGATCACCGCCGCATTGAAGCTCTCCGACCGTTTCACCCCGCTGTCAATGCACGCGCCCATTACCCCCCTCCTCGGCCTATAAAAGACACGCCCCGAGGATCCCCTCTCCACACCGCCTCTCCCTCGTCTCTCAATTCAAGCTCCGGAGCCCGCAGTGCCTCCCTATGCTCGTTTCCCTCTCCGCAACTTCGTCGACTCCGGCGAGCAATTCCCACCGCCTCGAGCCTTCCCGTGCCACACCGTCGCCACTCCGAGCTTTAGTGGAGCCGTGCACACATCCTCCATCCCTTCCCCGAGCCTCTTCGACGCCGGAGCTGTTCCGCCGCCGAGGACCTTCCTCCGCCACCGCCCCTCTCCACCGATGAACTCCTCGTGCTCTCCTCTATATTTTGGTACCTTCGGCCGGTGCCACCGCTCGCTAGATCACCGGCGACCCTCGGTCCCCGAGCGCCGCCGCCGCCGGCCAAGCCACGCCAACTAGCCGCGCTGATGTGGCAGCCGACGTGGCTGCCACACAGGCGCCACGTGCGCCCCGGGCCGCCCACGCCAATGCCACCTCGCGCCCCCGTCACCCGCGTGCCACATCAGTGCGGTCCGGTCCATGGATTCAGTTCACCATAGACCGGACCCACATGTCAGCCCCCCCCCCCAAATTTAATAATCCCAAGGCTGATGTCATCCTGACGTAGTAAAGCCGATTTTCCCATTTAAAATAATTCGGTCCAAAATTAATTACCTTGCTGACGTCATAATCTGTTATTTCCTTTAGAAAAATAATTCAGGCTAACGTCATAAATGGTTTTCGGTATAAAAATAAATACAGAAATTGAGTATTTTCTTTTTAATTGTATTAAAACTTTAGAAGGGCATAACTTCTTCATTTTAGCTCCAAATTGACCTGTTCAAATTTCTAAATTTTTCTAAAATCATGAACTATCCATTTCTGGCATCCTTTTGAATTTTTGAATTTTTTATTTTTGTTTTTGAATTTCTTTTGAATTAGCTCTTTACGTTAGATTTTGACGATTCCGAAGAGTTCGACTTCGATGATTCTCAGCAGAACTTCGAACAAGCCAAGTTACACTTTTGACCATGTTGAACCTAATATTTCAAATTTATTTATGTTGTTTTACTGTATATGTATGCGTACTTCTATTCAAATTTAATTTAAATTCAGTTTAAATGTTAGATATACCCATAATCCTTTGAATATGGCCAATTTGAATCTTGAATTCATATGCCTTGTCACCCTAGCTGAAAACTAGTTAGTACCATAGTATTGACTAGAAATTTTATAGAAATGCTTAGCCTGGCTTAGTGTGATTTTAGGTGGGATCGACTATTTCACATGAAATGACAGTTCCTTTTGAAATCTTGACTTCGGTGAGTCAAGGATGGTTTGTGAAAATGGTTTACAAATGAAAATGGAAATTTATGATTTGGACTTAGGCTATTGGTTAGGTGGTGGGGTGCCGGTATGCCTCGTGTTTGGTGACACCTGGTTGATTGTCGTGCATGTGGGTATGTGGTTGAGCCTAAGTCAGATTAATGACCGTTTCTGTTATTCATTTTACGAAGTTACTTCGTACTACCACAAGTCCGGTATAGGACGAACCTGGCTAAGTAATTTGTGAAGTTCCAAATATAGTTTCGCTATAGGCTGAATGTGAGCGTGGCGTAGGCCGCGAGAAGTCTCACATGGCACCAGAGGGGGCTCCACTCGTGGATTCAAGTTGTGGTGAAATCTTAGTGGCGGTGTGAATGTTTTGGTTATGGATCATTGGAACAGCCTTGTCGTGAATTCCCCGCCACACACCTCAGGCAGTGTGTTGATCGTGTGGCTCAAGTGGGAAGACACGTTTTGGGGGTAAAGTTGTACACCTCTGTAGAGTAAAAATCTATCCTGGATAGCCGTGTCCACGATCATGAACATGCTGAGTAGAGTCTTCACATATTAGCCTTGATTTTATAAAAATTTGTTTTGACAAACAGCAGTGTTTTTGACAATGGTCCTGGTGGGATGCCCGTGTTTAGGTTAGTGTAGGTCGGAGCCTACATTACGTGAATAGGGCGCGTCTTACATCATTCGCCTGTGGGAGGCTGGATGGGCTGATCTGCTACCTTTACCGTTTTTTTTCGCTGCTTTTAATCCTTTTGTTGGCCTTGTGCTCCTATATTGTAAGACTTGGCCTTAAGGCCCGTATCTTTACTTAATAAAATTGTGGTGATTTTGTGTGATATACATCACTGTTTACCCTGTGTGTACTAGCTTTTTCTGGGATAGTGCGATTTACACAGAGGGACTTGGAGTGTTGTTCCGGGTCCCGACATGTTCTCTTAAGGTTCTTGCAGTGATGTCCACCCCGGATTAGAATGCGAACCTGATACGGGGTCGCCCGATCTTCTCGACGTAGGATGGATACTCGCGGGAGTCTTGATGAATCGTAGCTATCCTCCAATGCCAATGCAAGGGACGAACACTCTTTAATCCGCCAAAACACACTCACGTTGATTTCGCCGACCACCAAGCGAAGATCTATCGTGCACCCAATTTCAAATGAAAGGTCGAACGATCTTGATTGAAGAACACTCCTAATTCCCTCACGGAATTTCAGCAACAATGATAAACTCGAACAAAGTTCAATAGATTGATTATTCTCAAAGGTGGTCTGAGCCCTTAGGCTGCCAATACATGGCTTATATAGGACCTTGGGATGTCCATAGAGTCCACAAACCTAGTACAACTCAACCCTATATGGTTTTAGATACGAACTTTCTAAAAAAGGAAACTAGATTTTACAGCCGTCACATTGTTTCGGTCATAACTTTTGATCCGAGACGAATTTGATGCTGGGGCCAGATCCATTGCGTAGCCCTTGAAATTATCTTTCCAACGAGTACAAGAACTCCTAAATCGGACTCCGCTTGTGAAAGTTATGACCTTTTAGTGACTGCCTGTCAGGCTGTCCGAAACCGAGTCCGAATTGAATTCTGAGTTGAATCTGAGTTTGAATCCAATTGTGCTTGTGGGAGGTACGAATTTGGCTGAATAATCTTCTCCAAAACTTGTAGTTTAAGTCCTTGGGCTCCTCCCTTTGCTCTCCCACTGAATGGTCTTTCTTCCTTCATGTCTTTGGCACCTAATGTGGTTATCCTCTTCCTTTTGCGTCTCCATTGCTTTACCATCGACAAACCTAAGAATGTACCATTTAATGACATGAGGTAGTATTCTATTCTTATGAATAATAACATTATATTTAGTTCGAATGAGTTCACCCGCAATGTTTGATGCGGCTCAATAACTCTTTCCAGTTGAATAATATATTTAATCAAAAGTACAAGACACGTCGCGTATCCGCATCATCCTCCCCTTCTTCAAGAAAAGCCGCCCTCGGCTTTTGATAGCCTGAAATTGTACTAAACAAAGAATACAATGTGTACGCATGGTATATATATTTGTCACAACACTTTTTGGATTATCTCATCATGAATTTCAGAAGGTGTTATAAACAAAAGAACAACACATATGCATGGTATATGTAAGTGTCAATTGTTGTGACATTCTCATTATTTTGCATAAACTGATCAATATAGTCGTGACCAAAATATGTATACATTTCAATATTATTTTTCACAGCATTCTCCCTCCTATAAAAGAAAGTCGTCCTCGACTTTTCTAAGGACATAGACAGATCATTAAGAGGCAAAATCCGATTTAGTGTTTAGATATGGGAAAGAAAATTTTTATCGGCTTCCATGCTTCAATCAAGGCTACTTTGATTATTTTTATATGATTGTACATTAAAGATCGAACAAGTAGACTTATGAAATCTTTCTAAACAGTACGTGATATTGTTGAAATCCATCTCATTGTGATCATAACATGGCATATAAGATTGTTTATCCATAATATTCGATTTTAATTCAGCAAGCTTATCACATGTAATGCAAATTCTGTGAACATAAAATTTGTCATCCACACCATAATCTCCAATCAAATTGAACTTATATGTGTAGGCATAGGTACTAACTAGTGAGTTTGAACTTGAAATTTCAGCAACATTATCAATCATACTAGATAGCTCTCTAGGATCATCAAACATGATATAGTACAAAGAATCATTAGGAGATATTCTAGTAAGAACTTCCTTATGGGTAATCAATTCCACATTATGTAAATTGAGTAAAGAAATTTCAGAACATGGAATTGTTGGTTGATGATATGAGTTCTCACAATTACTCACCTTTGCACAATTAAATTCAGCACCAATAGTGTTACCTTTATCGTCCTTCTCAGATGATGTAGGTGCCGGGGGTTCAAAATTGTTAGGATGTACCCTTGGGGCAGCAAACACTTTATCCCTTCCCGTGGTTATCTCCTCATTTGGCTTCAAAGGTGCCGGTTGTTGAATGTTCAATTTTTCATCTTTAATATCAACCTGCACATTGTGAGAAACAACACTAGAAGTAGATATTAATGTGTTAGTTTCAGATGCATCCTCACTTTGTCTATCTTGTACTTCTCTCTTTTCTTTTGGTGTCTCTCTCACACTCTCAATTTGGATGCTCTCAACCTCACATATGGTGGAATCACACAGCTCACTCTTTTTATCACTCTCACTCAATTTGGCTATGTGGCTCTCATACTCACATGGGTTGTGGTGTATCTTAGGAGCTATATGTAGTTTTGGAATACTATATATCTCCATGACCGAAGGGAAAGTCCCATGCTCGGTCATCTTCTCATGTGTCACACTAGTAGAGGCAGCAGAATTGAAGTAGGGACTGGGAGAAAATTGTGGTGTACGTCTCTCCATAAGTCTCTTCTCCTCTTGAATAGCACAATTCACAAGATCTTGCACACTACCAAAATATTTATGTTGAAGTGTAGCGGCAATCTTAGAATTCAATCCTCTTTTGAAGTATGTCTTCTTTTGTAGTTCACTAATGACACCGCTCGACGTAATGCATCTTGTAGCTCAAAATAATATTCTTGCACTGTATTACTCCCTTGTGTGATACTCTCCAAATAGCGAAGCAATCTCTGTGCATAATAGGGTGGCACAAATTCTCTCCTCATGAGTGCCTTCAAATCTGACCAAGATTTAATAAATTCATTTCCAAATCGTTGATGCCACCAACTATAAGCATAATCTTCAAATTCTTTAGTGGCACGCATCACCTCTTGGTTTTTGGGAAGCTTTTGAAATCTAAATATTTTCTCCATGCGCCATTCCCACTCAAGATACTCTTCTGGATCCTCACTTCCATAGAAAGGAATAAAGTTGTCTTTTTCTTGTTGTGGATGAAGTACCCGCACAATATCATTCACAATGTTTGAGCATAACACTTTCATTTGATGATTGAATTCAATGCGGTGATCTTGCATATTTGTCTTGAGCTGTCCATCCATTGTAGCTGTACTAGCTACAAATTCTTGTTTCATAGCACTTCTCATTGCCAAATGTTAGAAACGTCATTATCGTTATTTTCTTCACCTGTCATGGTTAGATTGTGCAAAGCAAACACGAAACAACACTAAGATATGTATGATATGTGGAATTCACTCAATCTCACTCTTTCCTCTCCCAAGTAAAGTTCTTACCTTTCCGAAGTGAATTGAGGCCAAAAAGAAACTTACACTTGGTGGTGGCTACAATAGCAAGTGATGATCAAGCGGATTTAAAAGTGACTCACAATTGCAGGCAAAGGATATTTAGTGGAGCTTGGTATGGAAGTGTTTATTCAACGCAATCTGAATTCACGATGTTGTAAAATTAAGTAGTAATCCAAGCTAGAAAGTATTGCCTATGTGCCGATCCAAATGATGTAAGTGAAGTATATGAACGCACACGCAATGATCAATGTGACTCAATGCAAACAAAAGAAATGAGCTAAAGGAAACAATCGAGAATATTAGCTCGTTTTGCACCAAGTACTAGGAGAGACGCTAGCCAATTGCAATAATATGAATTTGAGGGCACAAGATTGTCCAAAGAAATTAAATACACAATCTGAATTTATGGACTAAGATTAACACACCCAAATTCGGTCAATGCTTTCTTTTCTTGCTTTTTTTTTTCTTTCTTTCTTTTTTTTTTTTGCTCAAGCCGTGGCTTCCTTTTTTTTCAATTGGCTGCCTTTTTTTTTGCTCTCTTTTTTTTTATACTCAAGGCCGAACTAGGTTTAATTGTTCGTAAGTCCAAAGTTGTTCAGCAATGTGTAGACAATTCTAGAACAGCCCTAAAGCAATTATCAAAGACTAGTCTCAAGGTTTAAAGGATTTAAGTGAAGATCTGAATATGTGCAACTAAGATTCTTGTGGCCAAATCAATCAAGAAAAAGGAAACCCAGATATATTCGGATGTGATATTCTTTCAAGATATGCAAAGATCTTATGTGGACAGCAAGAACAAGGTTTCAAAAAGTAAATTGAATCTACTTTTTTTTGGATGCTAATTGAAAGATCAACTAGCGGATTTTCAAGGAATAAAAAAAACAACGAACAAGCAACGCAAAAGGACACTAAGATCAGCACGTAAACAAAATTTCTAATGGATCAAAACTTAATAAAACTCACGAAAATAACAGATGCGAAACTAGGGTTTGGATTTTCGTTGCAATTTTCGGTTTAATGGACTATAGGACAGAAATAAATCAATCTAAAAGTAAAGGGATAAGATCCTACCGAGTAAACCTGGCTCTGATACCAGATGATACGGGTCGCCCGATCTTCTCGACGAGGATGGATACTCATGGAGTCTTGATGAATCGTAGCTATCCTCCAATGCCAATGCAAGGGACGAACACTCTTTAATCCGCCAAAACACACTCACGTTGATTTCGCCGACCACCAAGCGAAGATCTATCGTGCACCCAATTTCCAGCGGAAAGGCTGAACGATCTTGATTGAAGAACACTCCTAATTCCCTCACGGAATTTCAGCAACAATGATAAACTCGAACAAAGTTCAATAGATTGATTATTCTCAAAGGTGGTCTGAGCCCTTAGGCTGCCAATACATGGCTTATATAGGACCTTGGGATGTCCATAGAGTCCACAAACCTAGTACAACTCAACCCTATATGGTTTTAGATACGAACTTTCTAAAAAAGGAAACTAGATTTTACAGCCGTCACATTGTTTCGGTCATAACTTTTGATCCGAGACGAATTTGATGCTGGGGCCAGATCCATTGCGTAGCCCTTGAAATTATCTTTCCAACGAGTACAAGAACTCCTAAATCGGACTCCGTTTGTGAAAGTTATGACCTTTTTAGTGACTGCCTGTCAGGCTGTCCGAAACCGAGTCCGAATTGAATTCTGAGTTGAATCCGAGTTTGAATCCAATTGTGCTTGTGGGAGGTACGAATTTGGCTGAATAATCTTCTCCAAAACTTGTAGTTTAAGTCCTTGGGCTCCTCCCTTTTGCTCTCCCACTGAATGGTCTTTCTTCCTTCATATCTTTGGCACCTAATGTGGTTATCCTCTTCCTTTTGCGTCTCCATTGCTTTACCATCGACAAACCTAAGAATGTACCATTTAATGACATGAGGTAGTATTCTATTCTTATGAATAATAACATTATATTTAGTTCGGAATGAGTTCACCTGGCAATGTTTGATGCGGCTCAATAACTCTTTCCAGTTGAATAATATATTTAACTGAAAAGTACAAGACACGTGCGTATCCGCATCAGAACCTCTTCTTGAATTAGGTAGCCTCAAATAGGTTTGGATATTACGTATGTGTAGGTTCTTTATACTATTTGTGTTTCCCGAATTAGAATGAAAATCTCTTCTTGAATTAGGTAGCCTTAGATATTATCTATGTACAGGCCTTTTATGCTTTTTGTGTTCCTATAGATGAAGCGCCTAAAGCTTCTTGTATTTGGAATCATTTTTTATTAAGCACATAAAGCTTCTTGTATTAGGAATCATTTTTATTAAAATACAGTCTTAGTGAGGGGTTTCTGTGGTTTTTGCTATTCCATTTACCTGCTTGTTTTAAAGATTGTTTGCTACCTTTGTTACCTTCAACCTTAATGCTATTTTGTTCGGCTCTCAGAATAGTGTATTTACATATGTCTGTTTGCTTATATTATATTCCTGTTTGCTTTGTGTTTATGGCTCTTTCGTTGAATGGTTTATGCCCATGTTGTCTGTGTTGGATTAGCGCTTGAGATATCGTCTTTATGAATTCTTCTACGGTCGTGATATCCTTGTGAGTATGCTCCCAAGAGTTTTTTACTATTTTAGTGCTATACATCGCTTTCTTGCCTCGCCTCCTGTTGTGATGTTTGTTATTTTACTTGTTATACAAAAGTGCTTCCAAATGGCTCAGTGAGTTGTATTGTGGACCACAATCGTCTCGTTTTTACTCTTACACGATCCACCTTGGTTTGCTCTTTACGATTTGCATTTGTAAGGTATTTTTGTTGATCTTTATTGCGCTACCCATTTCTGTTAAGAGTTTTTTTCCTTATGTTTCACATTACCATTTGCGGAGCTAGAATACGCTTTTTATTGTAAGCTCTCCTTTGCTTCTCGCTGCTTCCATGCTTTGTTTGTATCTGTTATTTGCTGTATGCTGTCCCTTTCTTCTAACTACTTCTATGCTTTGTTTGTATATACTTTTGCTTACATGTCATCTAAGGATCGTCGATTTTATTTCGTTGTGGTAGCACCTGCTCTTGTTGCGCTCCTACTTATATATGAGTGTAGATATGCTTCCCAATTTTTTTTCTAATTTAGTATTATACACCGCTTTCTTGCCTTACTTTGTGCCATAAGGTTTGCTAATTTTTTTGCTATGCAGGAGCACCTCCAGATAGCTCAATAAACTATATTGTGAAGCGCAGTCGTCTAGCTTCTGATCTTACGCTATTCAACTTGGTTTTCTCTTTGCGGTCTGCATTCGTGAGGTACTTTTTTGGGTCTTTATTGAACTAACCGTTTCTGTTGTAGAGTTTTTTCTTATGTTTTGCTTTACCATTTACGGAGCTGAGATACGCTTTTCATTGTATGTTGTCCTTTGTTCCTCACTGCTTCCGTGCTTTGTTTGTCTATACTGTTTGCTTGCATATCATCTAAGGATTGTTACTTTTATTTCGTTATACCAATACCTACTTTTTTGGTGCTCCTAATTATTATTAGTGATGTGCCCAAGATGCAATCATAAACAATTCGGTATTAAGACTAAAAGGGATATTGATCTATATGGGATTAGGGTTCTAATGGGCCTACAACGTGGAAGCCCATTAGCATACTATATAAATATGTGGAGGTGGGCTGCAGGGGGTACGCTACCATCCTGAAAACCCTAGCCGCCACCTTCCCTCGGCCGTATCCCGAAACCCTAGCTGGGCGCGCGGTGCTAGCACCCAACGCACGGCGTTCCATCCCGGACGTGTGGACTCTGTGGAGGCGCCGCTGCTGTTGCTGCTGTGCTGATCGGTGAGAAACGCAAGGCTATTGGTAGGACGCGAGGAGGAGACGTTCAGTTCATGAAACGATCGACTGCTTCCTCTTCATCGACGCGCATCTACGTTAGACCGGGCTGCTCCAACTCTTCTTCCGCTACGCAGCGCACTTAATGGTAACTATCCATGACTCCCTTACACGCATGTTTTCTGGTTGAACGCGGTAGAAAAATGAAATGTTGTAGCTAGCGTAGCCTACCGCCGTTGCGTACACGTATAAATTGTTATACAAAACACATTCATGTCAAGGCGGTAGAATACGTTCTGCGCTTAACTTATTTTTGCAGGGAATGATGTGAATGGTATGGCATATATGTATATGTGATGTATGTGTGTTTTGGCAGCCTGTGTGTCGTATTAATCACAGCTAGGTTGAGGCTGTTCTTTAATTGTATAACGACCTGCGTGTCGACTTGTGATGCTTGAGCTCCTCATGTAATTCATTTGCTAGCTATTAGTTGTAATAGTTTAGTTTTTTACCATGGAGGCTTCAAGCATGATGACAAAGAGGACATGAAATGTGGCGAAGGAAATCACCGTGGAACCATGGCGATGGCGACCACTACGATTCAGAAGGCCATACCATTCACAGTATAATGTGATTATATGCATGTGATGTTTATTTCCTGTCATATTATTCTTTCATGCCATACCTATAGAGGATGTATTTTTCATGATAAAATAGCTTCCCTCAGAAAAATTAAGAATTTAATTGACGCCCTTCCAATTGCTGCGCCTATAAGATTTACAATCGTTGTTTGGTAGGTCTACCAAAGTAGAGTACCATCAACTATCTTGATATAATAGGGTGGATGTCGGACATCCACATGCATAGTGTTGGTTTACTTGACAAGGCTATCAAATTAGATTTGGGCCTTGGAGTCACATAAGATGTGATTAGCAAGCGTTGATTACCTACGTCACTAGGTTTCTAGCGGTGATGCCAAAGCTCACTAGAACTTAGATGAACATGGATCTTGACCACTATATGTCGTTAGAGGGAAGACGGTTACAAAACATATAGTGGGAGTGTCTTTTGTTAAATTGTTTAATGGAAGATCAAATATGAACATAGTGCTGAACTTTGCTTGTTTATTTTCTGTTGTAGATCATGACTGCTTCTAGTAACAATTCTGATTTAACTTGCGATCTGTTCTTGAGAAAGAAAAACTCAATAGAACAAATTTTATTGATTGGTACCGCAACCTGAGAATTGTTCTCAGACAAGAAAAAAAGGAATACGTTCTTCAGCAACCCTACCCCGATGAACTCCTTGAGGGTGCAAATGTTGTCACCCGTAAAGTTTATGAGAAGCACTGCAATGATTCACTCGACGTTAGTTGTCTCATGCTTGCTATCATGTCCTCTGAGCTTCAGAAGCATTATGAGAATGCAGATGCTCACAGTATGATTGAAGGACTGCGTGACATGTTTGAGAACCTAGCTAGGACCGAGAGGTTTAACATTTTAAAGTCCTTGTTTGCGTGCAAGCTGGCGGAAGGTAGTCCAGTCAGTCCTCTGTGATTAAGATGATTGGTTACATTGGGAGCTTAGAGAAGCTTGGTTCTCCCCTTAATCCTGATCTGGCTACGGATGTTGTTCTCCAATCTCTCCCTCTGAGCTATAAGCAGTTCATTATGAATTTTCATATGAATAGCATGGAGAAATCATTGACTGAATTGCATGGAATGCTTAAGACAGCAGAGGAAAGTATTAAGAAAAACACCAATCATGTGATGATGGTTCAGAAGGAGAATAAAAAGAGGAAGCGTTGGACGCCTAAAGGCAAAGGCAAAGGAAAGGTTCCTAATGAGTCCCCCAGCTCTAAGCCAAAGCCAAATGGTAAGGTCAAATCTGGCCCTTTTCCTGATGATGAATGTTACCACTGCCATGTCAAGGGGCATTGGTCTAGGAATTGTAAGAAATTCTTGGAGGATCTGAAAAAAAAAGAAGGAAAGCGAGACTTCTGCTTCAGGTATAAATGTTATAGAAATTAATCTTGTAATTTCTTCTCGTGAATCTTGGGTATTTGATACCGGATCGATGATTCATACTTGCAAATCGTTGCAGGGTCTAAGAAGGACTAGAAGTTTTACGAGAGACGAGTTGGATGTGCGTGTCGGCAATGGAGCAAAAGGTTGATGTACTGGCTGTCGGCACTTATCACTTGTTATTACCTTCAGGATTAGTTTTGGAATTAAATAATTGTTATTACATTCCAGCATTGAGCAAGAACATTATCTCTTCTTCATGTTTGGAGGAAAATGGTGGTTATTAGTTTGTAATAAAGAACAAACGTTTTTCTATTTATTCGAATGATATACTCTATGCATATTGTCCATTAATGAATGGGTTACATGTTCTTGATCTTGAGGATAAGCATGTCTATAATATTAATGCAAAGAGGCTGCGGTCTAATGATTTGAATCCCGCTTTTATTTGGCATTGTCGCTTAGGTCATATAAATGAGAAACACATAGAGAAGCTCCATAAAGATGGACTACTCAACTCATTTGACTTTGAATCATTTGAGACATGCGAGTCTTGTTTACTTGGCAAGACGACAAAGACGCCTTTCACCGGCCATAGTGAGAGGGCAAGTGACTTGTTGGGACTTATACATACCGATGTATATGGACCAATGAGCTCAGTAGCCAGAAGTGGTTTTCAGTATTTCATTACTTTTACCGATGACTTTAGTAGATATGGATACATCTACTTAATGAGGCATAAGTCTGAATCGTTTGAAAAGTTCAAAGAATTTCAGAATGAAGTACAAAATCAGTTAAGCAAGATAATTAAAATTCTATGATCTGATCGTGGAGGTGAATATTTGAGCCATGAATTTGGTGAACATCTAAAACAGTGTGGAATTGTTCCACAGCTGACTCCGCCTAGCACGCCTCAATGGAACGGGGTATCTGAACGGAGGAACCGGACCTTATTAGACATGGTTCGGTCTATGATGAGCCAATATGATCTTCCATTGTCCTTCTGGGGATATGCTCTAGAAACTGCTGCGTTTACACTAAACAGAGTTCCATCTAAATCAGTGGAAAAGGCACCATACGAGAAATGGACCGGGAAACATCCTGGATTGTCTTTCCTTAAGATATGGGGTTGTGAGACTTATGTAAAACATTTGACGTCTGATAAGCTCCATCCTAAATCTTATAAATGTTTCTTTGTTGGGTATTCTAGGGAAACCAAAGAATATTATTTTTACAATCGGGAAGAAGGCAAAGTGTTTGTTGCTCGGAACGGTGTCTTTTTGAAAAAAGAGTTTCTTTCAAAGGGTGTTAGTAGGAGCAAGGTGCAGCTTGAAGAAATTCAGGAAACATCTGAAAATATTTCAGCTCCTATTGAACCTCAACAGGATGTACAAGATGTTGTACAACTGGTTATGGAGGCACCGCCCCCACGTAGGTCTACAAGGGCACGTCGCGCAACTGAAAAGTTTACGCTCCTACCACGGGGCAACGCGACATATTATTGTTGGACAATGATGAGCCCAAGAGCTACACGAAAGTAATGATAGGACCAGACTCTGAAAAATAGTTTGGAGCCATGAGGTCCGAAATAGAATCCATACATGATAATCAAGTTTGGAACTTGGTAGATCCACCTGATGGTGTAAAAACTATTGAGTGTAAATGGGTTTTTAAGAAAAAGATAGACATGGATGGAAATGTTCACATCTATAAGGCACGATTGGTGGCAAAAGGTTTCAAGCAAATTCAAGGTATTGATTATGATGAAACGTTTTCGCCCGTCGTTATGCTAAAGTCTATTCGGATCCTCCTAGCGATTACTGCCTATTTCGACTATGAGATTTAGCAAATGGATGTCAAAATGGCTTTTCTAAATAGAAACCTAAGCAAGGATGTGTACATGACACAGCCTGAGGGTTTTGTTGATCCGAAAAATGCTGGGAGAATATGCATGCTTCAAAGGTCCATTTATGGATTGAAGCAAGCATCTCGGTGTTGGAATCTTCGTTTTGATGAAGTAATCAAAGTGTTTGGCTTCATCAAGAATGAAGAAGAGCCTTGTGTTTACAAGAAGGCTAGTGGGAGCGCACTTGTTTTTCTGATCTTATATGTAGATGACATATTATTGATCGAAAATGATATTCCAATGCTAGAAGCTGTGAAGTCTTATTTGAGAAAAAATTTCTCAATGAAAGATCTCGGAGAGGCAGCTTACATTTTGAGCATAAAGATCTATAGAGATAGATCGAAGAGGCTAATTGGATTAAGCCAAAGTACATACATTGATAAGGTATTGAAACGGTTCAATATGCAAGATTCCAAGAAAGGTTTCTTGCCTATGTCACATGGCATTAGTCTTAGCAAGACTCAGTATGCTTCAACACTTGATGAGCAAGAGAAGATGAGTGCGATTCTGTATGCCTCAGCCATCGGATCCATCATGTATGTTATGCTTTGTACGCGTCCAGATGTTTTATATGCTCTAAGTGTTACGAGCAGGTATCAATCTAGCCCCGGTCTAGCTCACTGAGTGGCTGTAAAGAATATTCTTAAATACTTTAGAAGAACTAAGAATATATTCCTTATTTCTGGATGTGAAGAAGAGCTCGTTGTAAAAGATTACACCGATGCTAGATTCTAAACAGATAAAGATGATAGCAGATCGCAGTCTGGTTTTGTATTCTACCTCAATGGAGGGGCAGTGAGCTGGAAAAGTTCCAAGCAAGAGACGGTAGCTGATTCGAAAACTAAGGCCGAGTATATTGCAGCTTCTGAAGCTGCAAAGGAAGCTGTTTGGATCAAAAAATTTATTTTTGAGTTAGGTGTGATCCCTAGTATGTCCAGTCCAGTGGATCTCTATTGTAATAATAGTGGAGCTATTGCACAAGCAAAGGAGTCTAGGTCACACCAAAAGTCCAAACACATACTTCGGCGCTATCACCTCATCCGTGAGATCATTGATAGAGGTGAAGTGAAGATTTGCAAGGTGCACACGGATTTGAATATTGCTGATCCGTTGACAAAGCCTCTCCCACAACCAAAGCATGAGGCACACACAAGTGCAATGGGTATTAGATACATACATGATTGACTCTAGTGTGAGTGGAAGATGAT
The DNA here is from genome assembly GCA_036346265.1 of Melocanna baccifera. Lineage (NCBI taxonomy): Eukaryota > Viridiplantae > Streptophyta > Magnoliopsida > Poales > Poaceae > Melocanna > Melocanna baccifera. The sequence goes on along the minus strand of CM070682.1, from coordinate 25,989,964 downwards.
TGTATCAAGTCTATGTTTATGAAATTTTGAATAAGGTGTTATTTGGTTCCTTGAATAATGATTGTATGCATTGATTGGCAAGTATGTGACTTGTTCGTGAAACTCTTTGTTTTATTTAATATTATTCTAAAGACCCCTAGTCTTATGCCATTACGTGGGACAATAATGATTTATGGACTAGCACATGTATTGATTGATGATCATGTTTCACGGATCATGGATATAGGAATATCAAATCAATAATGTGGACACATGTTAGAGAACATGGTGTTGGATTGACCCACTCTGAGACGTTGCTGGGATTGTTATGTTAATATGTGCCATCAAGCGATCTCGAGTGGTATACCTACTGGATTCTTTGACTTGAAATCGCCATTGTTTCTCACTATGTGTAGTGGTGCGCTTTGAGGCTGCCAAACACTACTCCGTAATTGGGTAGCTATAAAAGTGATCTTCTGGTGTATCATGAAATATGGAATAAGATGTGAGCGGATTAAGATAGAATTTGCCCCTCCTACATAACAGGAGAGATATCTCTAGGCCTTTCGATGTGGTTGGATTAGGGAAGTGCATGGCCATGCCAAAGTGATTATAGAATTAATCACAATGTGACTAAAGAGTTAGTCATGAGTTGTAATCCACCACAAGATCGAGTGAATGGTTGAGCTATCACAAGGGTGGCACGAATCTCGCCTTAAGTTCGACTGGTATCGTGTGGCAAAGGGATCCAAATGTGTGTATATCAAGGTTTAGCCGATATGATTTTTATGTGTATTTAGGAGTCAATATGCCCTGCTAGGTACCACCATTGACTTTTGGCTTGAAAAGGGTTTTCGGATCATAGCTGTCTACACATGAACCTAACGGGTCACACACTTAAGGGGTTGGAATTAGAAAGCTTGCCTATATGATTGTCTCTAGTGCAAGTGGGAGATTGTTAGTGATGTGCCCAAGAGGCAATCATAAACAATTCGGTATTAAGGCTAAAGGTGATATTGATCCATATGGGATTAGGGTTCTAATGGGTCTACAACGTGGAAGCCCATTAGCATACTCTATAAATATGTGGAGGTGGGGCTACAGGAGGGTATGCTACCATCCTGAAAACCCTAGCCGCCACCTCCCCTCGGCCGTATCCTGAAACCCTAGCCGGGCGCATGGTAAGGTAGTCAAAGTCGTGATCCTACTCGTAGAGTCGTGCGATTCTACGAACCTACGGCAAGTTGTCGATCCAGACCGCACTTAGAATCGGAATCAGGTAGAATTGTGGTAGAATCGCGCTCCGAAGCGTAGAATCGTTTAGAACCGTAGTAGAATCGTGTAGAATCGTAGCGTAGAATCGTTTTGAATCCAAAAAATAGCAAATAAATCAAAGGGGCTCCAGAAAATAGCAAATAAATCCCAAAAATTCACCAAAAATATCAAAATATTCTTTAAGACACAAGGAACTCAAATAAAATATTTTTATTTTATGTTAATATTTATTTTAATCATATTAAATCCTTTTATTTTCTAAAAATTCCTTTTAAGCTTGATTTAATTCCGAAAAAATTCCAAAAAATTATTTTTAAAAATAGGGTTTTAAAAACCTCTGAAAATCAGGATGTTGCATAACTGATAAGAAGTGCTTTGCCCCTTTTTTGGTTAAAAGTAAGTGGTAAACCATATTAGAATCATACAAACTTACAGTACAGATGTTAAATATGTCTATTTTTATAAATCCGTAGAATCGCTGATTCTACGATTCGATACTACGATCCGATCCTACTGGAGGCAAATCGATCCAACTTAGGATCTCGACTCTGACTACCTTGGCGCGCGGTGCTAGCACACCAACGCACGGCGTTCCATCCCGAACGTGTGGACTCCGTGGAGGCGCCGCTGCTGTTGCTACTGTGCTGATCGGCGAGAAGTGCAAGGCTATTGATAGGACACGAGGAGGAGACGTTCAGTTCGTGAAACGATCGACTGCTTCCTCTTCATCGACGCGCATCTACGTTGGACCGGGCTACTCCAACTCTTTTTCCGCTGCGCAGCGCATTTAGTGGTAACTATCCATGACTCCCTTACACGCATGTTTTTTGGTTGAACGCGGTAGAACAATGAAATGTTGTAGCTAGCGTAGCCTACCCGTTCTTCTTCAATTATTTGATGCGCCATTTGTATTTCATTATTGTTACGTTACGATTGTTACTATTGCCTTCCCAGACTTTATTTTTTCTACGCTTAGGCTTATAATAGAACTCCTGTGATAGCGCTTATATACTTTTATGTTCTATATACTTACTTATATACAGCCTCTTTTTGCTTTTGTTGTTTCCTTCATTAAAGTGCGAGTCCCTTCTTAAGTTACATAGCCTCAGATATTACCTATGTACAAATCTTTAATGCTTTTTGACATTCCTATAGAATACCTAAGTGATTATGTATTTCTAGTCATTTTTTGTTAAAATATGATGTTGATGAGAGATTCTTGCCCTCTACGGTTTGCACAATTAGATCCATTCTGAATTAGAATGCGACCTTAATGAGGAGTTTCTGTGTTTACAACCGTCTTTTCTGCTCTACCTGCCTGTTTTTTTCGCAAATGTTTGCTATCTTTGCTACCTTCAGGAATGGATTAGAATGCGGACTTGATGAGGGGTTTCTACATTTACGATTGCCTTTCTTTTACTCTACCTACCTGCTTTTTTCCACAATTATTTGTTGCTTTCAGCTTTGGTGCTACTTCGTCCAGTTCCCAAAATAATATACCTATTAGTTTATCCATGGCTATCTATGCGCATTACATTTTTGTTTACTTTTTTTCTATGGTTCTTTCTTTGGACGCACTACACACGTTTTCCATCTTGGATTAACATGTGAGATATCATGTTTACGGATTTTTCTACGGTGGTGCTATTCCTATGAGTATGCTTTCAATAATTTTTTTTTACAATTTTAATGCCATACATCAGTTTCTTACTTTAGTTTCTGACATTATATTTGCTTTTTCTTTGTTATACAGGAGTGCCTTCGAATATCTAAATACACTGTATTCTCAAGCGTAGTTATTTTCCTTTTAATCTTAGTGGAGTGTTCACCTTAGTCTACTGTCAGTGTTTCCTATTCATAGAATGCTTTTCTTACTCTTTAGTGTGGTAACCATTTATCTTGCAAAGTTTTATTCTTATGTTTTCCTTTAGTGTTTACAGAGGTGAAATACATCTTCCCTTGTACGTTTTTTTTACTTCTCGCTGCTTCCATATTTTGTTCGTACATCCTATTTGCTTATGTGCTATTTAAAAATCGCTTGTTTTATTTTATTGTAGTAATAGTTATCCTTTTTGTGCTCCTAATTAGCTAATACATCAGTTGTATTTTGTTACTTCTACACTGCCATTGTTATTATTACCTTTTTAGATTTTATTCTTTCTGTGCCTATCTCTATAGTAGATGCCTTGCAGTAGTGCTTATATATGTCTATGTTTTACATACTTGCCTGTAGAACTATTTTATTAATTCATACAGATTCCCAAACAGCACCAGTTACATATCGCCACTTATGTATACCTATATATCCAATAAAAAAACATCCTCACTACTTACATTAGCATGAGTGCCACATCAACAAATTGATTCAGTAAAAGAGCTAAGTGGATCGATTATATCAATGAATAATAGATGATTACCATTTAAGCACCCTTTACATAATAATCAAACATTCACACAAACTGATCTGCGTGGCGTTGCGTCTCTCACACGCAGCTAGTAAATAGACACAAGGGGTAGAGAAAGCAATCAAGCAATTTTCTTTATTCATATGCATTTGACATGGGTCTTTCTTATATTTACAGCCTAACAGTCCTGTTGGGAATTTAGTACGAGCACCGTGCCGGCTAGGGGTTGGTTACTTAACAGAATGTTCGACCCCAACAACGAATGAGTTGCAAGCCTGTTACCCCTAAAAAAAAGAGTTGAAAGCCTGTTGAATCGGGAAGAAGATTTTCTTTGTCTGGTTCAAAGCTGGAAGAAACCTGAGGGGAAAGGGAAATCGCCCAAACATAGGCCAACGCCAAGCTTGCGCTAGCTGCGCACGCGTGCAAATTAGCACTACCCAATGCATAAAGCCCCGCTGCCCCCGCCTGGTCTCAAAATAAACTAAAGCCTCGGCTTCCGCTCAAAAAAAAATGGCGGCGCCGGCGGCCGCTTGCTGGCGCCGGCTCGCCGCCGCCGTCACGTCCTCCTCCACGCCCAGAACCCTCCTCCTCCTCCCGGTCCTACTGCTCGTCCTCTTCATCCTCCCCAAAGCCCCAGATCTCACCTTCTCCCCCGCAGCCACCTCCTCCCCCAACCTCCCCGCCGACGTCCGCCCCTTCGACTGCTCCGCCTCACCGCAGGCCTCGCCGGTCTTCGCCAGCCTCGTGGAGGGCGTCCCCCGTCCCTTCTTCTACTCCCTCGCCGACATGGGTGCCCTCCCTTACCGCCCCCACAAGAACATCGCCCGCCTCCTCAAGGGCAAGCGCTTCCGCAAGCCCGACATCTCCGAGACCATCCAAGAACTTCTCGGGGGGGAGGTAGGGAGGGGTTCTGGTGGGGTGGTGGTCGACGTGGGGGCCAATGTTGGGATGGCGGCTTTCGCAGCGGCCGTGATGGGGTTCCGGGTGGTGGCGTTCGAGCCCGTCTTCGAGAACCTGCAGCGTATTTGCGATGGAATGTACCTGAACCGGGTGCAGGACCGGGTGGTGGTTTACCACGCGGCAGCATCTGATCGGATTGGGAACATTACAATGCATAAGGTAGTGCATGGTTCATATTAGTTTTGAAAGTTTACTATGTGTAGTGATTATCTTTTATACTACGGTAGTATCAAGGTGTTTATTGATCGGTTGTGTACCTTAGGAAGCATTATAGATCTCTCTGATAACTGACACGATGCATAAGTTACTGTGGAAAGGTCAGATTGAGCTAAATTTACCTTTAGAAGTGTTCTTGATGCGTGTCATGAGTTTTTAAGTTGGATTTGTAAACATGATGGATTGTGGTAGTTTGCTGACTAGGGCAATTAATTAGGAAGAACTAGAGGTATGTATTGTTTGAGAACTACACAAATGATCATCAAGTATATGATGGTAGTCACATTCTTGCATTACTAAACATAAGACACTGTAGAAGAACGCTTCATTTGTAAAGCCATTACATCATTCCTGAAGGATCAATTGAATAATTGTATTACTTTTGCCGGTCTATTCTGCTGCTTAAAGGAAGTTCCAAAGATTTGATGCTCATCTACAAATATGTTTCAAGTTATGTCTATAAATATAAACACCAAGTGAGATTAAATTCATCTCATTCATTTTGAGGGCTAGAAATCCCCACAATAATGCATAGAAAAGAAAAACCCTATAAATTCTCTCATTAATCGAGAGAAAGAGGAGGATCTACATTGTTTGTTTTGGTGGGGCCAGATTTTAACAGTTAGTATGGACTTAAGTATGAATGTTTGCTTTTCCTTATCAGATTTTCTCACCATTGGGATTTGGGTTTAATTCATCGCTATAATTTTTTAATGGAGTCATTTACAAACGGGAAATGCTACGTTTTTTAAAAATCTTTGCCGTACTGAGCCACCAAATCTGGCAATTTTATCTTGTCACTGGTGGAACAAGGTTACATGCAAAATTTATAGTAAGTTGTCCAGTTTCATGTTAATCCGCTTTAATATTATCAAGGCAACTCATTGACCGTTGCACTGCAGGAGTACTTTTTTTAGGAAATATTTAACCTGTCATATTTATCTAAAGGTTGAGTTGCTCAACTAATTAAGTGCATGCCAGATAGCACAACCAACATTGTACGATTACTGCCTTCCATGGCATAGAATGTCTTTCCTGGCTAGTTACAGTGAAGCTCATTCTGTCCAAGGTTCTAATTTCTTGTTTGCTTGTAGCACTTCCGGTTCATGTCCATAGATTTTCAAATTTTCTTGTGGAACCATAATTAAATTCATTGGCACTATCACTTGTGTGCAAACAGATGTGACATGAGTGCATAAACAAAATCATGCATACACTTCCCAGTTTGTTAATTATTCTGACTAGTGGCTTCATATGAGATACTGGCATACTGCAGAAATCTCAGATTGCTTTTCTGTATCCAGATAACATTTTTATTGTGCTTTATAAGTAGCTTACCGTGAGTATTTTGGTAATCTAGGTGATTGGACGACTCGACAATAGTGCCATATCTGCAACTGGTGCGAAGTTAGCATTCAAGTCTAATGAGGAAATTGCTGTCGTGGTTGCTACAATCCCATTGGATGAAGTCATTCCAGATGCTGAGCGAGTGCTTATGATCAAAATCGATGTTCAAGGTTGGGAATACCATGTTCTAAGAGGTGCATCAAAGTTGCTTTCAAGGAGGAAAGGTGAAGCTCCCTACCTTATTTATGAAGAAGATGAGCGTCTGCTGCATGCGAGCAACAGTAGTGCACTGGAGGTAAGGTCATTTCTTAGTAGTGTTGGTTACAATCACTGTATGCGGCGCGGAACGGATGCTCACTGTACAAAAGAATAGACAAATGGATTTCTGACTGGCGCTTAGACGCCCCTAAGCTGAGGATCGTGTATGAATAGAGAACTGTCAAACAGGATGTCCTGAGCTGTAGCAAAAGCAGTTTTGCCCTTTTCTCAGTCATCCGGTCAGAGGTTCAGATATTTCATGCGTACGTATACTTTGGTTGGATTGTTGGTGGCTGTATCTTTTAAATGCTTTGTCTAATGATATTTTATTTGGTTGTGATGATGTAGTTTTTCTTACTAAGGCCACGCTCACATGAGCTGCAGCAGTAGCGATGGGCGATCGCGATGCCGTTTAAAATACTGTTGTTTTTTTTTTGTCATTTTTCATTTTTTTTGTTTTTTGGTATTTTTGTGTTTTTTTTCCCGCATTCTTTTGTATTGTACGTGATATGTTTTTTATTTGGTTGTGATGATGTAGTTTTTCTTACTAAGGCCACGCTCACATGAGCTACAGCAGTAGCGATGGGCGATCACGATGTTGTTTAAAATACTGTTGTTTTTTTTGTCGTTTTTTATTTTTTGGTATTTTTGTGTTTTTTTCCCCGCATTCTTTTGTATTGTACGTGATATGTTAGCATGTCGTTTTTATTTTTATATTTTTTAAATTTAATTATGCCCAATAAGTCAACTCAGCTACAGTAAAAAAATCAGTCAACTACAGTGAAATTTTAGCAAGAAGCCACGCTATTCCGAACACCTCCTAAATGTTGTTATGAATAATGCTTGTATTAATATATATATATATATATATATATATATATATATATATATATACATGTATAGGCATGTTATATATGTAAAAACCTTCATACAATGGGGTAAATATACAGCTATATGAAATATATCTAACACCCCTCAATTTTATGATAAATCAACAACATGAAATTTGGAGAGATGAAAATTTTGCTGGACTCTGGTCTATGTCTTTGTGAAGAATTCTATTAGCTAAAGCTCGTAAGGTACATACTGAAGAGTAACAATCTGATCATGCACCTATATTCGTATGTAGGAAGCATTAATACTAATATGCTTTATAAGCTCATGCTTCACCGGATCTTTAACGATGCTAATAGCACCTGTACTATCAGGTAATAGAGGAGTTGGTGTAGAAACAGAAATATCAAAATTCTTAAGTAACCACCTTAACCAAATAACCTCCGCAGTCAACAACGTCATACCTCGCAACTTAGCATCAGTACTCGAACGAGAAATTACGGTTTGCTTCTTAGTCTTCTAAGTAATGAGAGAATCACCAAGAAAAACACAATAAGTAGAGAGAGATCGGCGATCAGAGGAATCATTAGCCTATGTGGCATCGGAATATGCCTAGAGCTATAAAGAGCTGGAGCGAGAGAAAAAGAGACAATGAGAGATAGTTCCACGAAGGTATCGTAAAACACGAAGAAGATGATTATATTGGAGCTGAGTAGGAGTAAAAACAAACTGACTCAAGATATGCATAGGGTACGAAATGTCAGGATAAGTAACACCAAGATAAATAAGGCTCCCAACAAGATGCCGATAGCAAATAAGATCAGGAAGAGACTCACCATCAGTGAGACGAAGAAGAACATTAAGCTCCATAGAAGTCTCAGCTGTGCACTGATCAATAAAAGAAGCACGATCAAGAAGATTCTGGATATACTTTTATTGGGACAAATAGAAACCCTCAGGAGTAGAAATAAACTCAATCCCAAAAAGTAGCAAAGTGGACCTAGATCAAACATGAGAAACTGCTCATGAAGATGCTCCTTGACAAAAGTGATACACTGAGAAATACCTCTAGTCATGATCATATCATCAACATACAAAAGGAGAAGCGACCAACCACGAGACGAAGTGTGAATAAAAGAGCAAGATCATGAGCACTGGCAGAGAAACCAACTGCAGTGACAACAGAAGAGAAACGATCAAATCAAGCATGAAGAGTTTGCTTGAGGCCATAGAGAGATTTATGAAGGCGACAAATCATACTCTTAGTAACAGAATACTTAGGGGGCGGCTGCATGTAGACCTCCTCATACAACTCATCATTATGAAAGGTATTCTTGACATCCAACTAAGAGATATACTACTGGCGAATAGAGACTACAGCAAGAAGAGTGCGAATAGTAGTCATGTGAGCAACAGGAGCATAAGTCTCATCATAGTCACGACCATACTCCTGCTGAAAACCACGCGCTACAAGACAAGTCTTGTAGCACTCAAGAGAACCATCAGAGCGGGTCTTAACCTTACAGACTCACTTGCACGTGATAGGAGTGACATGCATAGAAAGAGGAACAAGATCCCACGTGCCAATACGCTCAAGAGCAGCAATCCCCTTTTCCATCGCATGCTGCCACTCCTGATGAATAACAACATCACAATAAAAAGTCGGTTCGGCAAGAGTAGCGGCAGCAAAACCAAAATGCTTAGAAGGCCGAATAGACTGGTGATTGCGAAGAGTATAGCGAGAAGAGGCTAAAGAGGATGGCCTATCAGAAGAGTCCTCAACCCGCGGATAACGAGTATAGTAGAGAGGATACGAAGGAACAAGACCAAGAATAACCTCAAGAGAAGATGCCGTTGGTGAAGAAGGTGCCGATTGAGAAGGAGGCACCGGAGAGACCAAAAGTTGTGGTGGTGAAGTGGCAATTATGGGGGTGGAAGGAAAAGTCAAAAAAGAAAGTAGCTCGACAATTATGCTAAAGTGGAGGAAGAAGAAGGGTATGGATATAAAGGACGAGACTCATCAAAAGTAACATCCCGAGAAATCCGCATCCATCGGCCAATAGGGTCCCAACAACGATATCCCTTGTGCTCAGTATTATATCATAGAAAAACGTACTCAACAAACTTAGCGGTTAATTTGATGCGCTCACGAGGTGCAAGAAGAACATAGCACACACACCCAAAGAGATGAAGACTAGAATAATCAAGAGTTTTACCACATAGATGCTCAATTGGAATTCCTCCTTGAAGAGCAGAGGATGGCTGAATGTTGAGCAGAAAAGTGACAGTAGAAACAGGCTCAGCCCAAAAGTGTGGTAGAACATCAGAAGCAAGCATAAGAGTACGAGTTGTCTCAAGAAGATGGCAATGTTTGCGTTCAGCCACACCATTCTGAGCATGAGCACTAAGATAAGAAAACTGAGAGAGAGTGCCCTATTCAGCAAGAAAACCATGAAGAAATCTCAACAAGTACTTCACAGTAGAATCAGCATGAAAAACACGAATAGAAGAGTTAAACTGTGTACGGACCATGGTGGCAAAAGTCTTGTAGATGGATAAAATATCACTACGAGATGACATAAAGTATATCCACGTATGCCGAGAAAAATTATCAATAAAAATGATATAATATTGATGACCTTCTTTCGAGACGAAAGGAGCTGGTCCCCATACATCAGAATGAATAAGATCAAAAGGATGCTGAGATACTGACTCGCTAGAAGGATATGGAAGTTGAAGCTGTTTGCCAAGCTTACAATCCTAACAATTAAGAGAAGCATCACCAGACATAAACCCTAAAAGACCACGACAAAGTAAATAAGACATACGTGACCTACAAAGATTTCCTAAACAATGATGCCATTGAGCAAAAGATGCGGTGAAGGTTGCAGCAGATGTGAAGGCGGTGGTGGAGGTGACCAGACTGATAGGGGCAGCGGAAGGAAGACGAAGCCAGTCAAGCTCCTAGAGCCGTTGTGAGTCACGACAGCAAGGGCTAGTACCAACCAGAGTCCCCATGCGGTGATCCTAAACACAACAAGAATCAGAATCGAGAATGACACGACAATCATGATCAGTGAGCTAGCCGGCAGATATGAGCTGCATGGTTAGTTTGAGGACATGAGAAACAATAGGAACAAGAAAAGATAAATTTGAAAGAGTGCCTCATCATGTGATAGAAAGAGATGTACCATCTGCTGTTTGAATAGTGATAGGAGCAACTAAAAGATTAATGGAAGTCAGAGTAGTGAAATCCGATGTCATATGAAAAGAAGCACCAGAATCAAGAATCCAAGGTGATATACCTGAGAAAGAAGTAGAAGGTGGTCTCTCACCCGAAGACTAAGTAGTAGAACCAGTAGTACCTAACAATGCAGAAGCAATCATGCGACTTAGCAATGTTAGAAGCTGTTGAGTGTTAGAGACACTAGGCTCGAGGTCCATGAGGACGCCGCGTGAGATGAAGCGGCCGCATGAGGCGTCGTTGTAGTAGACATTGACGTGCTCGAGCTAGAGGCCGAAGTCGCTGTCATAGCGACCGGTGGTGTCGATGCCGTGCTCACATAGACCACCTCCCAGAACTTAGCGCCGATCTAGTTGCTATTAACAGAATCTAAGGCTAATCAAGAACCATAAACATTAACTCTAGAACATTCATGAACACAAACATATACTTTAGTGCGGAAGACGTACCCGAACTAGGAGATGCCATTTGGGAGGTGCTCGGTGATGCGGTGATGCCGTGGACAGGGACGAAGATGTGTCTTCGGTCTTTGTCCACCTGAGCGCTCTGAGATAGATTGAGTCTGTGTGGGATTTTCGAGGCTTGAACAACGTCGTGTGTATGTCTTGCCGAATCCCCTCGTCTTTATATAGCACTAGGTGACCGGGACCGAAACCAAGTGGGAGTTGGTTGCACCTCCGATCAAGGCACGAGTGGAGGTGTGGCCTCCTTGAAATCTCAGGATTTAGTTAGCCAGCCGAGATCAACCCAATAGTTGCCGCACTGGCCCCCACGGGGGTAACCAGGAGGGAGATGAGGATGTGTAGATCGGTAGTCCAACGACAGGCGAACAGATTGACAGTGGCAACGTGGCTAAGGGCGAGGGGAGGACGTGAGGGCGTGGGGCGAAGGCGAGGAGGAGCGACGGGCGAACAGATCGACGAGAGGTCAAAGGGGAGCGGACGGGGTCATGGGAGAGGGGACGGGCGAAGGGAAGGAGCGCTGAGGCGGCGGGGTCTGCAGAGGGAATGAGGGGCTTAGGGCATGGGCTGCGCGTCGTAGAGGTGTGTGGTTGGATCTTGCTGGCGGGGCAATCGAACGAATAGCGTGAATGAAAGGTATTGGCGCGATTTCATGAAATTCGGAGGGCTCTTTTGCAAAATTAGGGATGTGGATGGGCTTAGAGCTGGTCAGTGGGCTGTGCCGGGCCGGTATGGCATGAGCTTGGTCTAGGTACGGCCATTTTAGACACGGCAAATAAACGGGCCATGCCGTGCCGGCCCACAGGCCGAGGTTCAAGTGCAGGCATAGCCCACGACCATGTCGGCACGGGCATGGCTAGGCCTTAATGAGCCATGCCGGCACAGTTGGCCCGTTTAGCTGAGAAAAGGAGAAAAAATTTAAAATATTATAGAAAATTAAGGAAACATTGTTAAAAATTATAAAAATTATAGATATTGTTAATCATCAAGATAATTATTGTCAATGACATAATAAGCTTTCTTAGTTTTTAAATTACATTGCATGGCTGCCTCGTTATAAATTTTACCAAGTAAAAACTCAACTTGAGAAAACTTTGATAAAGAAAAAATAGTACAGCCTATAAAGCTCACTAGTAACTACATGTGAAGAAAAAATATTGAAAATCCTATTAATTGCTATCTAGATACAAATTATCAAAAGATTCTTCTAAGTCTATATTCTCTGCAGTATGTTGGAGTCTTGATTCAGCTTGTTTTCAGTCTCTAACAGTCAGAAGGATTTCGACCATCTCATTTGAGAGACTTGTTTGTTGCTCCTCGTTTATTCTTCCATATAGACTAAAAGCTAACTCCGAGGAGACTGTAGAGATGGGAACAACCAACATATTCCATGCTAATATAGATATCACTAAATATGTTACTTTCTAGATTTACCACCATGAGAGGATGTTTAACTCTTGCTCAAAACTGACGCTATCAGTTGAGATAGCTTGATAGGTCTACAGTGCTTTACCGCCTTGCTCCACCTGACTGATGTGTACCATATGAGAACCTCGAGAATCTCTAGAGAAAGAACCAAAAATCTTGTCCCATTGCATAGTCCACACAAAGGTGCTAGAGGCTATCTAGGGTCTTTCTAAACGCACAGATCCAAACTTATTTTCGTATTTCTTGTATACCTCATCTAATTTATCTTTAACTAATCTATAGTATGTACAAAATCTAAACTAGTAGCATTACTTAAAAGTTATAATACATTTATAAATCTTTGGAGTTCGGCCCTAAAATCGAAAAATAAAGGCAAATGTATATAAAATAGGAATTTCTCTCCAATATTTTAAAAACTTATTTTTTATGGCAACTATAGCATCCCGTAGTATAGGATCATTTTTAAAAGCCTTTAGGCGAGTGACAATTTTAAGAATATTATGAGCAATTAGAGGAGAGATTGGATAGTATGCTCTAGAAAGATAAAGTGTAGCTTTATGAAAAAATTCTAACAAAGAAAATATTTTTTCACTAACAACCTAATCGTTCTCGGTAAGGTCGGGATCTCTAACTTGGGTTCTACTAGAGGAGATACGAGATTAATGAACTTGGGTGTGAATTTCTCACTAATTTTGCTAAATTTGCACAAATACTACCAAACTTTTCACAACTAAACAGAGATATGACAGTCAGATTTAAGGTGTGGAGAATGCAGGCCAGATGCTCCCCTATTTATAGAAAAAATTTCATATTTTTTCAAATATTTTGCTATTTTTCAAATTTTTTACACCCCAACGGTCAAAAAAAGTCAAAACGGCTATTTTTCACCGGGTCGGGCCGTGCTGGCATGGCTCACGACCATTATCGAGCCGTGCCGTACCGGCCTGGCTTATCACCCGCTCAGCCTAGGCACGGTCCACCGGGCTATGTCAACACGGCCCACGACCTAAACGGGCCAACAGTGCTTGGGCCGGGCCAATGTGGCGAGCTACGGGCCAGTACGCTAAGGACTAGCCCATTGGCTATCTCTAGATGGGCTAGCCGTGCTCCAATCCTCCCATGCTTGGAATTCTATTATTTGAAGCTAGAATAAGGAGAAGAGTGAGGAGGTTGGATTTCACGTCGGTTTGGTTTAGGTTCGAATAGGCATCTGAAACGGATTCTTTTTTTATTTTTGCCATTTCCTTTTTGAATCCGAAATGTTTTAAGTTTCCGTTTACAATTTGAGTCCGAATTGTCAATTTCACATGAAATTACAACACATGATTTGTTCGAGTTAAATTAGGAGTAGTTCGAGCTATACACGTCGGTTTCCTCTTTGAGTTTGTGTCCGATTCACAAAAGGAAGATGTTGTGTCGTGTAAAAGTCGGGCCTAGCCCATGGTGTACGTGTGTATAAAGGCCGAGGCCCCTAAGATCGGAGAAGCCAGAATGGTTTTTAGCATCGAGTAAAGAAAACAGAAAACGCCATGTTTGGCGACCACCTCGTGTGTGTGTGTGTGTGTGTGTTTTTTTTTACAAGTTTTCATCTAGGAATTCGTCGTGATGTGTATATTTCTACCGTGTAGTAATTTGCCCGTTGAATCGTGATATTGATCTTCTTTCTGATCGTAGGTTGTAGCGTCTACAGGTAGAGTATTTTACCTAGGGTTACGGTTCTTAACTATCAAACTCATCTATCTTTTCTGGCTGAGGCACATCAAAGAGGAGGAAGAGAGCTGTTGCAAGCGTACCATGAAAGATCAAGCAAAAACAACACGATCCCACTAGTTTGATCCTCATCAGTCTGTTTTCTTGGCATTTTGAGAAACATCTAAGCTTTTTAGCTCAGAGTTGAATAACCAAGTTAATTCATTGAAATTAAGTTAAGTTTAGCTTACCTCACATATTCCTTTTAACTCGATTACTTTGAATTGAATTTGACAAACTACTGCTTAAATGGTAAGATATCCCGAACCAAAAAATTTCCTTCCGAGAGAGCAGCATGAGTGGTTAAAAAAGAATGAGCTGATACTCAGCTGATCCATTGTTTCCGAAAGTTAAAGTATTGTGGTTTAGCTTGGCTGTAGAACTCTTACTGAGTTAAACTAGTCTTTGATTTTAGAGTATTTGGCGGGTCAAATTACCAACCTAAATTTAACTTACATCAACCTCTGTCCAAATTGAACCAAACCATCTGATTGAGAATATACGCTAGTTTTCTCTTTGCAATCTCTGCAGGATTTCACCATCTATCTCGATCCAAGGGATGTGTGCTATCTTGGGCCAGTCAACACCGTGTTCTTTTCTGAGCCTCTCCTTGAGCAGTGGGTGACAGAGTGCAACCTCAATCTTCCTAAGGAACAGTGGCAGCCGCTCCTCTGGGAGTGATTCCAACTGAGGGCAGTTCCACAAGACCAACTTATCCAGGGACTCCAGGCTGGGTAGAGTGGAAGGCAGTGATTGGAGGGTGTTGCAGCCACTTATGCAGAGACTCTGGAGTGATCTTAGGTGTCGGAGAACATCCTCATCGTTTGCACTGAAGGAGGTGATCTCTGAGCAATCTTGGATGTCTAGGCTCTCGATGAGCTCAAGCCTTTCCCTTAAGAGAGGACGCGTGAGTATTGTCATTTGATCAATGATAAGGCTTCTAAGTGACTGAAAGCTTGCTATGATTTCATCGGTCATTGGTGAGGAGAATCTGGCAAGTAGCTGGGGGCAGTTGAATATGCAGAGAGATGAGACATTGGAGCTGGCAGTGGTCGCTTGAGCCATCTTGACATCATGATGGTATGGCACCCAGAACCCTTTCCTTGCAATTGTAATCTCCGTAAGGCTTGGAGGTAGTGGAGGCATCTCTCTGAGCTTCTTGCAGTCCTTAATCACAACGCTGCGGAGATTCCTCATTGTCTGGCCACTCCATGACCACTCATTGAGTTCTGGCATCTCATCAAGAACTAACTCCTCCAGTGACTGGAATGCCAACCGTTGGCTGCCATTGCCATATGCCTCTGGGCCTATCTGCCTTAGCATTTTCAAACGCTGCAGCCAAATTGTCCTGATGGATGGCAGCTGACCGAGTGGTGGAAGCTGCTCCCAAGCATTGCAGCCACTCAGGAAGATGAGCTCAAGATTGATTAGCCATTTTCTGTCGAGCCAACTGGGGCATTTTACTCCCATCCAACCAATGATGTCCAGCCTCTTCAGATTTGGGTGTGGTTGGAGATTTTCTAGTACCTGTGCTTCCTTATTTGCATTCACCTCTTCTCGAGCAGATGCCCACATCAGTTGCAGCGTCGACAGCTGATCTTTCTTGCACAGCATGGCTTCCTTTGCCTCATCAGGAGTATCAACATTCTCAAGGTTTCTGACGTGGAGGGATCCTCGGAGCTCTTGTAGATGCCCAAGCTGAATTATGCTGTGTGTGTCCTCGCAGGTGACCTTGAAAATGGGCAATCTCTGAAGGCATCTCAGCCTGCCAATGTCTGTTATGGTAGAAACAATTTGATTAGCTGCTGTCAGATGGCGCAGATTGACAAGGTTTTTCATGCCCAAAGGCAACTTTTCAAGCCTGCAACCTGATAAGTTCAGAACTTGCAGGTGGTAGAGTCTACACGAGTACTCTGGTAGTGTGGTGATAGCGGTTGATGAGATATTTAGGTACCGGAGATGCACACATCGTCGTATGCTGTCAGGAAGTCCATCCATCTTGCAAGGTGATAAATCCAAGACACGAAGGCTTCGAAGGTTATCGAGAACTACTTGAGGGATGGAAACATTGATTGGAGTCATCGTTCCTCTTCTGAGGAAAATGAGAGTGCGCAGGTTCTTGTATGGTATTGTCTCATCGAGTGCTGAAAAGCTATCTAGATGGACTGACAGATGGCGTACAGAGGATGGAATCCTTGTCCATTCATCACCTCCTATTCTGAAGCATTCTTCAGTTGCAACTGATTTGGCAAGTTCGTGAATCACAGAAGGCATCACATAATAGCTGACAAATTCTTTCTTCTGAATTGTGAAGAATGATCGACTACATAGCTCATATACGTAGTCCTTCCCGATGTCCTCCATTCTCCTGCAACCATCTGGGTGTACAAAACCTTGTGCCGTCCACAGGACGATCAGCTGCTCAGCTCCAAATTCCCAGTCCTTGGGGAAGATGCTGCAATATGCGAAGCATTGTTTTAGGTGTGCTGGCAGATTGTCATAGCTCCGTCGAATTATTGGCATGATTTCTTCCCATACTGCATTTCTTTGCAAGACTTGTTTCCACTCATCTGCAGTGAGTTTACATTTCAGGTTCCTAGCTGTCACCTTTGCGGCAAGAGGCAGACCATTGACTGTCTCAGCAATCTTACTGCCAATATCCTCCAACTTCGAGTCGATGGAATGGTTTTTCTCATCACACACAGTAGCCTTCATCAGGGACCAGCAATCCTTAACCTGCAAGCCCTCCAAACCAATTATATAAGCTGACTGTAGCATCTCTGCCACCATCCTGGACCGAGTGGTCACAAGTATCTTGCTCCCCTTTGCTGCAGCCTGTAGGGGAGCAAGAAGCTTCTGCCAGCTCTCATATTCTATTGGCTGGGTTATCTTGTCGCTGTTCCAGACATCATCTAAGACAAGCAAGAACCGTTTTGATACAAGCCTTGCTTGTAGCGCCACCTGAAGCCTGTTGAAATTTGTTGTGCCATCATGCCTAAACCGATTGCTGGAAGCTGACTCCAGCATCTCTTTTGTGAGCCTGAACTCATCGAAGAGATCAGTAACACAAATCCACATTCTCACATTGAAGTGCTCCGCTATTCTAGTGTCGTTGTACACATGCTGTGCTAGAGCAGTCTTGCCAATGCCACCCACCCCAACAATGGAGACAACTGAGACTGGATTCTCACCCTGAGAGCTTAACAGAGTACTTACTAACCTTTGGGCTTCTGAGTCCCGTCCAAAGATTTCCCCATGTGCTATTGAGCTAGTCATGATGTAGCATCTGCTGCACCTGATGTTCCTTGGTAGGCTGAGTGCTTCACTTACTCCACTTGCAACCTGGTCAAGTCGCTCCAACAGATTTACCAGCTCGTTCTTGACCTTGGTTGATCTATCCAAGTATGGCTCCAGACTAGAAGATGGGGCCCCTTGGTTGCGAAACCGGGAATGCATGAAGGCACTGATTGAGCTACTGCTGCTATCGTTTGCACTCGATTCCAGTTCGTGCTGGAGGCGGTGGTACTCGAGCTTGTCTAGGAGGTCCTCTGCATCATACATGACATCTCGGAGCTCCCGCATCCACGGAAGGGAGCTGTTGGAGAGGGCCGGTGCCACCTCAGCCCCGTGGAGAACTGACTGTGTGCGAAGCAAAGCAACACGAAGCCTGTCCATCTCATGGTCGATGCCACAGTCGGACGCCCACCTCCGAAGCTGGTAGGAGAGATACTTGTCGAAGATAACCTGGATGAACCAACCACCTACAGCCACGAGGCTGGATATGTCCATATTCTTGGTTTCTTGAACTTGTTGTCTCTGCTTATGATTCAGAATTGCTAAATATTGCCAGATTAACCAGGCCAAATGCTAGAAGTCTTCGCCCAAGTCTTTGCGAAGGCATCTACACCATGGATTAGTGGGGGTCCTTCTATTTTGAAAGTGACACATTTGTCAGCGTTGAATCATTCGTGGTTCTTTATGAACCGTACTGCATTCTTTTCTAATGCGCTAAACATTACCTACTTGAAGCATCTGTTTGAGTTCATGGTTCAGTATCTACATGAACATGAGTTCATGCGCTAATCCTTGTTCCTCTCTCTCAAAAATAAAAGAGAATAATCCTTGGGTCGGGTTAAGGGTTTTATCTTTCATTGGAGAGCTAGAAGTTTATTGTTATAACAAAGTAAGGAGTTTCCCAAGTAGTTCATTGCTATCATTGGTTACAGGTTACATGAGATATGTTATTGCGCCAATGTAGGTCGAGTTATGAGGAATTTATACCTGAAAATAATTTTTTTTGTATGTGCAAGGTCGTTTAGAGTCAATAATGGTCAACAGCGAGAAACAGGGCTATGCTCAGGGTGGAGTCGACACCCAGAATAATCAAGAATGTCAAGTGATATGGTGAGCTCAAGCATGGCATAAGAAAAACAGAAAATGTTGAAGAGAAGTTCGAACGGTGGATTTGCACCGTGTGGCTTGGTCGGTTCAAGTGAGGCATGGTCCAATGGAACTGGAATAGGATAGACTTACTGACGTGTGACAAACCAGTGGTATACCTATACGTGGTAAATATGACAATTGCTTGCAATGAAAGGAGTTAACCGGGTTAAGGAAGGGTATTTTCGTAGTTTTTGACCAAAATACCAGAAACGGCTTTAAAAAAAAACCACGGTGCTTGAGCGGTACTTAGAAAGGTGGTTTAGGTCATAGAGAAGCTGGTATGATTAAGATGGATCAAAGCTTATGACTTGCGGATTCAATCTTATGTGCTTTGAAAAGCGTGGATAAGTGTAGCGAGTTAAAACCCGTGGAGGTTATCAGGTTTTTCCTATTGTACTAAGCGTATAGTATCCACTAAAGGTTAGATGTAATTAGTTAGCTCATCTATTTAAGGAGTTGGGATGGGGATTTGTGGTTAACCATTTAACTATTCTCTCTTAAGATCAAGTGTTTATGAATTCTAGGGTTAAGGCGTGGTCCAGTGGAATCGGAACGAAAGAGATTTACTAGCAAGCTAGTGGTGCACCAACATGTGGTAAGTATGGCGATTGCTTGTAATGAAAGGAGATAACCGGGTCAAAGAAGGGTATTTTGGTAGTTTGACCAAAATACCAGTGACGGCTTTAGGAAAAAACCATGGTGCATGAGCGGTGTTTAGAAATGTGGTTTAGGTCATAGCGAAGCTGGTATGATCAAGATGGATCAAAGCTTATGACTTGCGGATTCGAATTTATGTAATTTGAAAAGCGTGCATAAGTATAGTGAGTGAGTTAAAATCTGTGAGGGTTATCGGATTTTTTTTCCATTGTACTAAGCAGATAATATCCACTAAGGATTAGATGTGGCTAGCTAGCCCATCTATTTAAGGAGTTGAGATAGAGATTTGTAATTAACCATCCAACCATCATCTCTTAAGACCAAGTGTTTATAAATTCTAGGGTTAAGGTTTGAGAGAATTTGAGTACTTGGGGGCACATCTAGAGCTATCTTGTACATCATTCACCCACGAGTAAGTTATATTCATTATTTGTGGTTTTTGACCAGTTTTTGGTGCAATCTGCTTTCAAACGCAAAAAGGTCAGAACTTTAACAACAATTTTCTTAATTTTTGATTGAAATAGGTTTCTGATATCGTAGAGAAGATGCATACCAAATTTTAAGTAATTTGGAGCTTTCGTTTGAGAGTTCGCTCATTTTTAGGTTTTGGCCCATTTTGGTACAACAAAGCTTCGCGAACCAAAATATTACAATTCTCTCAAGTTCTATCATGTTTTTGGTTAGGATAGGTTTCGAATGTTATGAACTAATTTTGGTTTAAGTTTCAAGTCTTTAGATTGACGGATCAAAAGTTACATTGTTTTTCGAATTTAAAATAGTGCTGATTTCACTATTCATGAGCTTCAATATTTATTTGGATTTTTAGCTTCTTGATCTTCATAGTTTCCCGTAACTATTGGAGTAAAGAATAGGAGAATACTTGGGCAGAAATTTGAAGGCACCATTCACCCCCTCTATCGCTATATCGGTCTTACAAGTGGTATCAGAGCCTAGTTAATTCTTCTCATAGATCTTAACCGGTCATACGAGCTATGTAAGTAGACAAGTATTCAACCAAGCTACCTGTTTTCAATGGAATTGATTTTTTTTATTGGAATTCTCACATGCATGCCTACATCGAGGCTCAAGGACATGCAATTTGGCTCAAAGTCAAAAATCCTTATGTGGTGCTAACCAATGATGATGTGATCTCTTTCGATGTAGAGGTGAATAGTAAGGCACATAACTTATTGATTCAAGAGATTAGTCGATCTGAATTTGAGCAAGTCGCTCCTTTAAGATCTGCTCATGAGATCTCGAAGACCCTCTTTGACTACTATGAGGGCTCTACTGTGATCAAGAAAGTGAGACAGAACCAACTCAAGAAAGAATACTCTAAGATTAAGAAAAGCTCAATAAATATTTTGATGAGTTGTGGGGAATATTCGACAAGATCCTTCATAATCTCTGTGCTACTATCCTGACCTTCTCTGATTATGAGAATGCACGCCAAATCTTGAGTGCTCTTGATGTTAGAGTTTGGGGGTGAAAATCATATCCATCAATAATAACATTGTCATGAATGAGCTTACCATAGATAAGCTCTACTCGAGATTGAGGACATATGAGATTGACTTCATCTCACGTGTTCCCTAAGACAGAGTCGATAACACTTATAATGGACTATTCTCAGAGTAGATCTTCAGATTTTGTGGATTTTGACTCTTCTAGATTTTCTTTATTCGCCATGCATTCCTTGAGCGAAGAGTATCTAGAGAGGCTACCTGAGGAAGATTTAGCCCTCCTATCCACAAAATTCACAAGAGTCTACAATAAAATGAGGAACAAGAGAAGAAGTGGTGGTGACTTGCTTTGAGTGTTTGAGCCAAACCATATTCGGGCCAAGTGCCCTAAGCTGAAGGGCAATGAGAAGAAGGACCTTTGAAAGCATCCTCAAGGTCGATACACAAAGGTCAAGAAGCACAACTACCAGAAGTTAATCAACCGAATCCTTGCCGCTCTTGAGAACGTTGATATGAGCGATGTGGACTCGAGGATAGAGGACAATGAGAACGACACCCATGGCAACAAAAAGCTTAGGACTTTATCAGCATATGCTTCATGGCCAAGGGTAGCCATAACGTAGACTTCTCCAACTTCGACGAACCCTATAGCGACCCCAATGAGGTATGCACTTCCTCCAAAGCAATGA
Source organism: Melocanna baccifera (assembly GCA_036346265.1). Classification (NCBI taxonomy): domain Eukaryota; kingdom Viridiplantae; phylum Streptophyta; class Magnoliopsida; order Poales; family Poaceae; genus Melocanna; species Melocanna baccifera. The sequence goes on along the minus strand of CM070682.1, from coordinate 25,968,556 downwards.
AATGCACTTTTGTTGCAACTAAACAACAACTAAAGAAGCAACCTAAAATAATTAGGAGTCAGTAAATTATAATTGATAACCTGAATTTAGAAGTTGTTAGGCTCAAATCAATTAGTCCTAATGATTATGAATCTTGATTGAGCTAGCATGATAAATTGTCAACTTCGAAATCTGCTTATTCCTCTATTGTTGATCAACTCATGAATGCTTTAAATGAACTAGATTCTCAAATCAAGTCATGATTATATTAGCTTGGATGCTATTGCTTTAGATGTGATTCATGTAGATACTAATCTATCTTCTTGCTCAAATTGTGTTTTACTTGAGATAATATTGGATAGTGCTCTTAAGAAATTGCATAAGTTTAATTCTAATCATACTTGCTCTCATTGTGAGGATAACAAAATCAAAATAAAAGAAATGACTAAAATGGTTATTTATTTTAGGACTGCATCATGTGAAAATTATCCTAAACTCACAATTGAGATATATGCTTTTAACAAAACTCTTATGGAAAAAGCTAAAATTGAAAATTCCATAGTCATGATGACTGCATCTAAATAGGTCATTCATTCTATTTCTTGAGCATTTTGTGCTAAGATTGAGAGTGGTTTAGATAAAATGCATTAGGCCTTTAAAGTCAAGTATAAATAGCAGTTGGATAAAATTAAGAATTCCCCATCTGTGTCTTGTGAGACTCCAAAGCTTGAGGTAGCCATTTATAAAGAGAGGTATACTAGGGCAACCAAGTCAAATAAGTGTGCTACATGTGAGAACCTAGCCAAAGAAAATGACTACTTTGAAAAGACCATTGAGAGATTTTCTAGTGAGAGGAAAATCTTAACATGACTCTTGACCAATCTAAGATGAGTATGAAAAAGAGAGGCCTAGAATTTAATTCCCTAGAGTATTCTAAGAACCACCCACCTAAGTTATGAGGGTTATTGAGAGTGGTAAATTTGAGATAGAGCCCCTTGAGCCATCTAAAACAGTCTTTAGATCTGTAGGTTTTGACTAAACCCCTTCTAGCAAGATAGTGCTTCTTCCTCATTAGATCAAAACCCTCAAAAGGTCAAGCATCATTGCACCTTCTGGAAAAAGTATGGCCACATAGATAAGTTCTGCTTCCGTAGAGCTAAGGTTGAAAGAAAGAAGAGAGTGCGCGCTTTAAGATCTATTAGAGGAGTTCCTTCACCCATGAATGTCTTTAGAGCTAGGCAGTCTGCCTTTCCTTCTAGACATAGGCCTAGATTTGTATATAACTTCTTTGACTCTTTTGGTAGCTCTAGACAGCATTTTGGGTTAGGATATCGTGAGGGTAGACCATGGGCAACACCTAGTTAGGGGGTACTAGCCTTTGGTAGGCTGATTCGGAGGATTAGGTGGTTCTCATGTGTATTCTCATAATTATTTTTTCTAACCATTTTATTTCTGCTTCTGGATTCCAAAGTCTTTTATCACTAACTCTAGTACTGAGGCACAGATATTTCCTACTTATGCCCTGTAGGTCCATCGTGCAAGGAAGGAGAACGAGTGGCTTGTTGACTCCGGCTGTTCTCGACATATGACTAGAAATTCTAGATGGTTCTCCTCCTTCACACATGCATCCGGCAACAAGTTGATCACATTTGGGGTGCTTCTACTGCAACCGTGACAACCAAGGGCACAATGCGTGTCAACAACAACTTTATGCTCAAGGATAACGCTTTGGTAAGTAAGTTGAGGTATAATCTGCTATCTGTCTCCCAACTTCTTGATAAGGGTCTAGAAGTGAGGTTCAAGAGTGGTGATTGTAGAGTTTTAGACTCCTCCGATGAGTATGTCTTTAAGACTTTATGTTTGAGAGGATCTTTAGTGTTAATTTCAGTATCTCTTCTATCTCTAGCCCTAGGTGTCATGTGGCTTCTGACTCTTATCACTTAGTTTTGTGGCATCGAAGGCTTGGATACATAGACTTCAGCCACTTAACTAGAGTTACTAGTAAGAACCTGCTTAGAGGACTGTCTAACCTAGTGTGCACACCCGATAGACATGGTAAGATAGTTTATACTTCCCATTCACCTCTTACTATAGTGATGACTGATGAATCTAGGCAGCTTCTTCACTTAGACACAGTTGGTCCTTCTAGACTCTAGTCTGCAGCAGGGAAGTGGTATGTGCTTATCATTACAGATTAATTCTCTAGGTATTCTTGGGCGCATTTTCTAGTTTCTAAGGATGAGGCCTTCAGTTGCTTTAGAGAGTTGACCATTAAACTAGCAATTGATGTCCCAGGAGCCTTGAGAGCCATTAGAAGTAACAATGGCATAGAATTCAAGAACTCATCCTTTGCCACTTTCTGCACTGAGAGAGAATTAAAGCACTAGTTCTCCTCACCTAGAGTTTCCTAGCAGAATGGGGTTATAGAAAGAAAATAGAACCCTTGTAGAGATGGCTAAAGCCATGCTAAATGAGCACAACACTCCTAGTAAGTTTTGGGTTGAGGTGAAATCTACCGCTTCCTATATGTCCAATAGGGTTTTCTTGAGATCGACTATAGGCAAGACTTCTTTTGAGCTTAGATTTAGTCACAAGTCTAGTGTCTCTTATTTTAAGATTTTTGGTTGCAAATGCTTTATTTTTAAATATAGCAACTTAGATAAATTTGAATCAAGATATTATGATGGCATTTTCCTTAGATATCCTACTCATTCTCGTAGCTATCATGTATTCAGTTTGGATACTAACAAAATTATTGAGAGTTGTGAAGTCACTTTTGATAAGGCTAGTCCTGTTACTAGACCCGACGGTGTAGGTACACAGGTACATGGTGATAGGGAGAGTATCTTTGTCGATGATGACTCTGACATAGAGGATGAGGAACTAATCCATTCTCTAGTTACTCTTGAGTTAGTTCAAGAGCTTGCTTCTACTTCTCCAACTTCAGCAGAGCAGCCTCCTGCTACCTTCACTGGTGCTTCGAGTGGCTCTGCTTCTACCTCCGTAGCCCATAAGGTAGAGGCCACATCTGCACTAGAACCTCCTTTTCATATTCAAGGGTGACACCCTTCAGAGCAGATGATTGGGGGATCTCCATGAGTGAGTTACTCACTCCAAGTGTCTTTTGAACCTCGAGATGTCACGCATGCTTTATGTGATTCCTCTTAGGTCAATGTCATGCATAAAGAACTCAAAAATTTTGAAAGAAACTAAATTTGGTCCTTAGTTAAACCTCCACCTAATCATAATGTAATTGGAACAAAATGAATTTTTCAAAAATAAGCAAAGTGAGGATGCATTAGTAGTTCACAACAAGGCTAGGCTTGTAGCTTAAGGTTATTAACATGTAGAGGGCTTAGACTTTGAAGAGACATTTGCTCCTATAGCTAGATTAGAAGCCATTCGCATATTGCTAGCATTCACGGCGTCTAAGGGCTTTAAGTTTTTCAAATAGATGTCAAGAGTGTTTTTCTTATTGGTTTCATAGAAGATGAGGTCTATTTTAAGCAACCACCTGATTTTAAAAATCATAAATTCTCAAACTATGTGTGTAAACATTTCAAAGTTTTGTATAGATTGAAGCAAGCCCTTAAAACTTGGTATGATAGGCTTAATATTTTCTTGCTTAAGAATGATTTTAAAATAGGAATGGTAGATAAAATATTATTCACTCTTATACATGGTAGTAACTTCTTAATTGTTCAGATTTATATGGATGATATCATATTTGGTGGTTCCTCTTATGTTTTGGTATCTAGATTTTCAAATTATATGAGCAAGGAATTTGAGATGATTATGATGAGAGTGCTAACCTTTTTCCTTAGTATTTAAGTCAAGCAACAGAAAGAAGAGACCTTCATTCATCAAAATAAGTACACAAAGGACCTTCTTCGGCACTTCGACATAGGAAGTAGCAAGCCAATGTCTACTTCTATTGCCACTTCTACTGTGTTGGATCTTGATGAGGATGAGGATCCTGTACCAGTAGGAGTACCACAGCATGATCGGCTCTCTCCTCTAGCTCATGGCATCGAGGATAAACATATAGTTTGTTGTGTGTCTTTGCACTCGATTTGAGGTTTCCTCTCATGCCTTACATCGTCAAGCGGTGCGTCGCATCTTTAGGTACCTTCAGGACACTCTTGTATTTGGACTTTGGTATTCTTCTGATTCTACACTATCCATTCGAGCATTCTCTAATACTGATTTTACGGGGTGTAGCGTAGATAGAAAGAGTTCTCCTGACACTTGTCATTTCTTAGGCATATCTTTAATCTCTTGGTCATATAGAAAGCAGCCTTCTATTGCACAATCCACTGATGAGGCGGAGTGTTGAAGGAATAAACATTACCCTTCCACTGAGAAGGTCGCTCTATAGAAGACATCTGCCTGGAGGTCCAAGAAGTGCAGCGATACTTAGAAAAGACAATAATACCCCTACTTATACTCATAGGGTAGCTATACCCTCAAGGGCATTCTAGACATTTGTACAGACCCAAGAGCCTATAAATACCCTATGTATTTCTCATATGGGTAAAAGAGATCTCTTGAGCTATCATGAGTAATAAAGAAATGTATTTAAACTGATGGGCCCTCGAGGGCTCTCTCCCCTGAGGTAACCCCCCGTTGGCTTACCGACAGGAGTAGGGCGGTCCTCTAGGACCCCCGAACCTATATAAATTCTTGTGTCATTTTTACTCTCGTGGACGACAACCCGTAACATGGCTGATGTCCACCCCCTCACTTGTGTTTGGTTTTCACACCTACAACATTGGCGCTGTCTATGAGGACTGTAGCTAATCAACAAAAGGCTATGGCTTCTACTAAGGAATACTCTATGTCCACGATGCCCTCCCCGGAGCTCCGAAGCGCAATGAGCTCATGGACAACCCATCTGCTCCCCAGATGAGACCTAGGCATGCACTACTGTTGAAGATCAGGCCCATCCAACCCGGGATGGGCAATGTCCTACGTGCCTTAGGGTTCCGAGCGTGTCCTCCCTTATGTTGGTCGATGCAGGGTCCAGCCAATGGAGGAAAACTCAAAGCGCCCTCACTAGCAGAGGGTTAGGGGTGCTGGGGCCAACCATCACCCCAGGATGCACAACGCCACAAACCACAAAGTGATGAAGACCTTAGCACTCTTCTTTGCCCCTCAGGTGCCCTTCAAGCGCCCTAGGGGCAACGGGGGACTAGGGGCAAGGGACGGGGGAATCCTTCTACCTCCTATCTAAAATGCTTATTGCTTCAACAAGTATGCATGCTTCATGTGCCCCAATGTCCCGAGGCCCCTGCTCAATGCCTCTGCTCATGGCGGCCCCACATACGAGCGCATTGGCACTTGGCCTCCAATGCATGGCATCTCTGGTGCTCGATGCCCTTGCTCTTAGTGTCTCTGCTCATGGCGCCCCCATGCGCAAGCATCCTGACGCCCGTTGTCCAGCTCCTGGTGTCCCTGTTTCGGGTGCCTTTGCCTACCGCATCCTCATGCGCAACGCCCTAGCACTCGGCCTCTGCCTACGAACGCATCGGCATTCAGCCACCGAAGTACCTTGGCTCCACGCCATGCATTCAATTCCATGCATTGAGTGCCAGACAAAGACAGAGATGGAGCGCGACCACGCAATGCCCTATCAATAGCTAGTCATCTGCCCTGGCAACTATCCCTTCAGTTTGCCCTGGCTCCAGCCCGCCAACGTCTTGGCACCCCACTCACTGGTGCCACAATGTGGTCCCTCAACGCGCCCTAAGCACCCAACTCATTGGCACCCTAGTGTGGCCCCTTGGTGTGCTCTGACACTCTCGCCCACACCCCGACATGGATTTTCGGCATGCCATGCGCCCGACTCATTTCTACCTTGGCATGCCCACTAGCCCGTGTGGTCCACACACGATGCCTTGCTCGCCCTGCGCCCAAGCGCCATGCTCTCAAGCGTTCTACTCCCAAGTGCTCTACTCCCTATACTCAATGCCTTTTGTAGTGTTAGCTCGTGGAGCCCCATTCGCAAGCCCCGCACTCGATGTCCTTCATCAATGCTTGAGGAACCTTCGTCAATGCTTGAGGAATAAGTCATTCCTTGAGGCATTTAAGTATCTAGCAAAGGAATATCAGCATGCATGTAAGGCTGGTGTTTGTGTGATGCAAATTCATGGTGGTAAGCGTCCTAGCACGGCATGCTCAAAATGTTTCACTCCCAACTACCGATGCCCTAGCAGGCACACCTCAGTCATGGCATAGCGCATCAATGCATGGCACCCCTAAGCGTCCTGTCAAATCTCCATCCACCAGCGCCCCGGTGCTCCCCCAGCGTCCATGAGACGACGCAAGTAAATAGAGAAGGGCGAAGAGCTCTTCGCATGATCCGAGCGTTGGCCACAATGTTCCAAGCCATTGTTCCATGCCGCAGCATCTTGCCCTACGCCAAGGTGCTTATAGCATCTTGCAACCTCTAACACCCTGCCAAGGAGGCCTCCCGTCTAAAATTCTCTACACCTCGATGAGTCTATGGTAAGGACATACGTGAGCCTATGCCCTGACACGCCACACTTTGGTGCCATGCACCATACACTCCCCGCACCTGCGCCATGGTGCCCTTGCGTGGCCCAGCACCCTTGTGCCACGACATCTTTGTGCCCTGGTGCACCACACTTTGGAGCCCCACACCATATATGCCCTAGCGCCATGCCATGGTGCCCTAGTGATGCCACCCTTGCATGGCCCAATGCCCTCACGTAGCCCAATGCCCTTACTTGAGCTCTCGAGACACTTTTCCCGCATAGGATTTCACCCCCGTGGCACGTAGGGCATACAACCTCCGTGGTCTCCCCTAGGAAAAGTCCAAGGTGGCTTGGGCATCCGTCTCCTCCTCCATGGTGGCTTGTGTCCTGCTGGACCCATGGCATGAGTGACAACTTGGGCCTAGTGCTCAAGTTGATGGATGTGCTGAGGACTCATCCCCATTAGACATCAGGCTGCGAGCCGAATGACCTACGGGTCAACGCATGCCTCGCTCCGTTGCTTGGCAAGGGTTAAGCATTCTTATGCATTCCCGATCTCTAGAAAAAACCCCACCTATGGGGTAAAAGGGCTCCACAACCCTTATACTTCGGTGCCCCTCGACTTAGCATCGTGGGAACACCTCCGATGTGTCCATGACTTAGTGTCATGGACACACCTCCAAGGTGCCCGTGAGTTAACATCATGGGTGCCTTCAAATCCACTAGGGGCTACCACCCTTAGTGGTTGTTCGGTGACCCATAACTTAGTTTCATAGGCACCCCTCTAGTATGCCTGTGACTTACTATCGTGACCATACTTCCAAGGTGCCCGTGACTTAGCCTCATGGGTGCCTCCAAGTTCACTGGTGGGCTACCACCCCTAGTGGCCATTAGGTGCCTCACGACTTAGCCTCATGGGTACCCCTCAGGTGTGCCTATGACTTACCATCGTGGGCACACTTCCAAGGTGCCCATAAGTTAGCCTCATGGACACCTCAAAGTTCACTGGGGAGCTGCCACCCCTAGTGGCCATTCGATACCCCACGACTTAGCCTCGTGGGCACCTCTTCGGTGTGCCCGTAACTTAGTGCCATGACTACACCTCCAAGGTGCCTGTGAGTTAGTCTCATAGGTGCCATCAAGTCCACTAGGGGCTACCACCCCCGGTGGCCATTCGGTGCTTCATGACCTAGCCTCGTAGGCACCCCTCCGGTATGCCATGACTTAGTGTCGTAGGCACACCCCCAAGATGCCCACGAGTTAGCCTCATGGGCGCCTCCAGGTTTGCTGGGGGGCTACCACCCCAAGTGGTTATTCGGGGCCTCATGACTTAGTCTCATAGGCACCCCTCCAATATGTTCATGACTCAGTCTCATGAATACACCTCTAAGGCACCCTGTGATTTAATCTCATTGGCACTCTCAAGCCTACCGGAGAATGTTATCCCTAATAACTATGTTGCTCTTCAACAACACACGTACATCTCTCCCAAATAGCTCAATCAAGGGTTGTCATGCCCACATAAGGCTATCACCTCAGAGATCTCAATATCTAAAGTAACAAGACTCTACTTGTCCCACAGCAACGACTTTGATCATCTATCATGTCAAATGAATACTATCTTGATACGAGAGACGAATGTTGATCATTTTCTCTCTCACTTCCAATCTCACACTCCAATCTCATGTTATTTGTATCTGCAAATTCCTTAGCTCGAGTGTTGATCATTATCTAACAACATTTTTGAGCTCACATTTACTTGGTCGATTATGCCCGCCATATCCTCGAGAACATTCATCTTTTCCTCCTCGGCTCTTAATTTCTTTTCGGTGACTTGCAACTTATTTTTGATATCTCTTAACTTCTTTTTTTGTAGCCCTTTGTCTCTTTACCTTCGCAAGCCTCACCTTGACACACCACCCGCCTCGAAGGCTATGCCTCAGCAGGGTGGCTTCGCATCTTTTACTTCACCTTCACAGGCTTTACTTGGACACACTACTCACCTCGAAGGCTATGCCTCGGTAAGGCGACCCCGCGTCTTCGGCTTTGCCTCCACAGGTTTCACATTGACGTGCCGTCCACCTCGAAGGCTATGACTCGGCAGGGCGACCTCGTGTCTTCGGCTTTGCCTCCACAGGCTTCGCATCGATGCACTGCCCTCCTCGGAGGTTATGCCTCAGTGAGGCGACCTCGCATCTTCAAGTTCGTCTCCATAGGCTTCGCTTCGACATGCTACCTACCTTAAAGGCTATGCCTCGGTAGGGCAACCATGCGTCTCCAACTTTGTCTCTAGAGGCTTCACTCCAATGTGCCGCCTGCCTTGAATGCTATGTCTTGGCAGGGTGACCGCACGCCTCCAGCTTCACCTCGAAGGCTTCATGCCGACGTGCCGCCTACCCTGAAGGCTATGTCTCAGTAGAGTAGTCCTGCGTCAACTACTTCGCCTTCAAAGGCTTCATGCCGATGCGTCGCTTACCTCAAAGGTTGTGCCTCGGTAAGACGGTCCTACGTCAACTACTTTGCCTTTGATGGCTTCGTGCCGACACGCCACCCACCTCGAAGGCTGTGCCTCGACAGGGTGGTCCTGCATTGACTACTTCTCCTTCAATGGCTTTATGCCAACATGCTACCTACCTCGAAGGTTGTGCCTCGGTAGGGTAGTCCGGTGTTGACTACTTTGCCTTCAAAAGCTTCATGCCGACGCGCTGCCTACCTCGAAGGCTATGCCTTGGCAGGGTAGTCCTGTTCGACTACTTCACCTTCAAAGGCTTCATGCTAATGCGTTGCCTACCTTGAAGGCTATGCCTCGGTAAGGTGGTCCTATGTCGACTACTTTGCCTTCAAAGGCTTCATGCTGATGCGCTGCCTACCTAGAAGGCTATGCCTTGGTTGGGCAACCTCGCTTCTCCAACTTGTCCTCCATAGGCTTCGCACTGACGTGCCACTTGCTTGGAAGGCTATGCCTCGGCAAGATAGCTTTGCATCTCCTACCTCACCTTCACAAGTGTCACTTTGATGCACGTGCCCACCTCGAAGACCATGCCTCGATGAGGTGGCCCATGTCCAATAATTCGCCTTTGCAGGCTCCGCTCCAACGTGTGCCCGCCTCAAAGGTTATACCTCAACAAGGCGGCCATGTGTCCACTTCTTTGCCCTAAAAGGTTTCACTCTAAGGCGCCGCATGCCTTGTAGGCTATGCCTCGACAAGGCAGCCCTGTGTCCACTACTTCATCTCCACTGGTTTGCTCCATCGCACCACTTGTCTTGTAGGCCACTCCTAGGACAGGGGGGCTGGTTGCGCGTGCAACAAGAAGGTTCTATAATGACCAAAGCCTTACCTTGGTAGCGCTACTATCATGGCAGGTCTTGAGCACCCGTTCGATATGAAGCCAAAATTTAGCTAAGTCTTGGGTGCCCACGTGCCCATCGAGCAAAAATTTGGCTAAGTCATAGACGCTCTTGTGCGTATTCCTCAGCCCTCATGCCTCGCACGACATCAAATCAAAATTTAGCTAAATCTTGAGTACATGCATTCCTGTCATGCCGATATTTGGCTAAGTCTTCTTTGCCCCTCGGGCGCCCTTCAAAGAGCCCAAGGGATAGGGGCTAGTGTTAAGGAATACTACCACCTCCCATCTAAATTACTCCATACTTAAACAGGTCTATCGAAAGGGCATATGTGAGCACTTTGCCCCGCGCGCTTGGCCTTCAATCCCTTGATAGGGCACATGGCTATGGAGTGGCTTGAGGCCCACTGAATGCTCGCATGCTACAAGCTCGTGTTGGTGAATGTAACATCCTGTTTTTCTGAGATTTTTAAAGCCTGGAATTTAAAAATAAATTTTCTGGAATTTTCTGAATTTAATTGAAGCTTCAAATAAATTTTTAGAATTTTCAAAGATTTAATATGAATAAAATAAACATTAACATAAGCTGGAAATATTTTATTTGGATTCTTCAGGTCTCAAGGAATTTTCTGGTATTTTTGGTGAATTTTTGGGATTTATTTGCTATTTTCTAGAGCTTTTAGAAGTTTATTTGAATTTCTGGAAAAGAAAAAGAAAAGGGGAAAAATTCACCGCCGCCCGATCCATCTCCCCGCCACGCGTCACCCATCCATCGCGTCCGTGCCGCCGTCGTACGGTTTCCCGCGCAAACCGCTCCTCGCGCCGCCCGATCCCACTGCCCGCCACGCGTCACGCATCCGCACCGACACGCGGTGGCACCAGCCACGTCCTCGCGCGCGCCCGCCTTCTCCCCCGGCCGCCCGATCGCGCGTCCGCGCTCGATCTCCGCCGTTCGTTCCCGCTCGCGCGCGCGACCCTAACCCTAACCATAACCATAACCCTCTCCTGAGCCGTCCGATTCTTCCTACGTGGCCGCATCGCAGCCGTTTGAACCGCGCCCGCCGCCGCTCCGAGCCGTCCTCGAATCGAACTCCTCGGTTCGCGTGTTTTTAACCACCGCTCGTCCTCGGTTCGCGTGCCACCCTCGCCGAGCCCTCGCCCGCTGCCGCTGATCTCGCCTCGCTCCCGCGCCGTCGCCGTCGCCGTCGGAGCCGCGCCGCCGTCGTCGCCGGAGTCCGCCCTCGCCCGCGACGTCGCCGGAGCCGTCGCCGTCGCCACCGTCCCCGCTGCCGACCGGTGAGGCCTCGCCGGCGACTCCGTCCTCCGCGTCGCCTCTCTCGTCGCCGCTCCCCGCACCAGCGAGCGCCGCGCACCCGCCTCGATCTCCGCGCCGCCCGCCCGCGCATCCCCGCGCGCCCACAACGCCTCGCGCGCCCCGCCGACACGCGTCGCCGATCCACCCCCGCACCGCGCAATCCCCGCCGTCCCGCTTCCGCGCCGCCCACACCCCCGCCGTCGGATCCCCGTCGCCCGTGCGCGCCGAGCCGCGTCAGCCGAGCCACGTCAGCCCTAGCTGACGTGGCATGCCACGTGGACATGCCACGTCAGCGCGACATCAGCCCCGAGCCGTCCCCCGAGCCACGTGGCAGCCACGTCAGCTGCCACGTCAGCCGGGTGACACGTGGCAGCATATGCTGCTACCACGTCAGCCCGCCGCCCCCAGCGCGCACTGTTTCGTGGACCGAGTCCACAGTGGACCCGGTTTCCCGTGCGCCCGGTCCACAGCACAGTAACTTTTCAGATTTTCTCGATTTAATTCCTGATTAATTTTCCGAGAACCCGTTCTCCTCCGTCGTAGCTCCGATTGACCCCGTTCTTTTTTCTAAATTCATCTAAAATCGAGCTCTAGCTGTTGGTTCTAGTTTTGTGAATTTTGGAGTTCATTTGCTTATCATTTTATGTATTTCTTTGTTTTCGATCGTTTTCTCTCTCGTTAGATTCGGATTCCGGAGGAGCAGAGTTCTGCGCAAGAGACCGGAGTACCCGCTGAGCATAACCAAGGCAAGTCGTGTCCTTTGATCATGTTGAACCCAGTTTGCAATCTATTATTTAATTAATTTGTTTTAAAGTACATCGCATCGCTATTTTTATTCAACCGTTATAACTGGTAGTTATCGTCCCATTTGAGTTTATCCCTCCTTGATATTTTGGAATGCCATGATGCCATTACCACCATAGGTTGGGAAATTTGCTAGTGACGCTAGATTATTTGTCACATGGGTTGGTACGATTAGACTGCTTAGCTGGCTTATATTTACGATTGATCTCATCAGCACATGTTAATTATTAATTTGACTTAATGACATATGGAACTGTGGTTGGTGTCACGTGTATTAAAATTTGTGCCACGTCATTGGTGTGACGTTGGCTTGGTTAAACAAATTGGTTTTGCACTCGGGCGAGTGATCGTGCTGTAAAGAGGGAGGTGCAGTTGCACTTCGGGGATGAGGTAGCCTCGCCCGGGTAATATTAAGGACTTAACTTTGTGCGCCATTGATCTGAGCTTAAACGTGCAAACCACATGTCTAGTATGGGATGAACCTGGCTGATTAATTTGTAATATTTCAATTCAATTCTGCCATTGTGATGGATATGGTTGCTGATTTCCAGGTGGCGCAGGGGGGGTGTGATGCGAAACCCTAGCGGGCAGGATTGGGTTGAGGTAGAGTAATGGCCTTGTTGTGATTTCCTGAGATCGAGGCTAATCACATCGTGTGGGTACAGTTGTGCAAACTCTGCAGAGTGTAAAATTATTCGAATAGCCGCGTCCTCGGTCATGGACATTGCTCGGGGATTTCACACGAGGGTTAGTATTTCACTTATAACTTGGTGGTTTATGTTGGGCGTGGACAGGTAGTTCACGGTTGGTCTAGCTTGTGAATTGGTGTTCACAAGTTGTTCATGTTTAATCCTTTGATTATTTATTAATACTGTTTTCACTTAACTTTCGCTTTAAGGTTATTTATTATATTTCATTGTGAAATGCTTTTATACAAATTAACCTTCCAGCCTTCCTTTGGTAAGCCTTGCATATTATATTGCATTTATTTGTTACAAATGACTTGCTGAGTACCAATGTACTCATGGCTTTACGCCTATGTTGCTTAGTTGAGGGAGAGGAGTACTATCAGCAGGAGGTCCCAGAAGGAGAGTATTACGACGACTTCACGGATTAGGCTTCGTTCTCCACTCGATAGCCTGTGGGCTTGTCGATTGGCCGCTACGTTTTATTTTGATTTTCCGCTGCTATTTTGTTAAGCCCTTCCGGCTAGAGATATTGTAATCTTGGCCATAAGGTCGTACCTTTGATATTTTATCGATATTCGAGTTTTCCTTTATTATTGTCATGTGTATGACTGTGATGACATCTATGTTTGACTGTGTGCACTAGCGTGATTCTGGACTAGTGCAGTTTACACAGAGAGACCGAATTTGCATATTCGGGTCTCGACAGAGATGGTATCAGAGCCATATCGACTGTAGGACGAAGCCCTAGTTAGATTGGTTATAGCCCAAAAATTTATTTTCTAAATCAAACCAACTAAACTTGATATTTAGTAATATCTCTATCTTCTTACCTCATTCTTAAGGATTCTTGTCTCTTGCCCCAACTCTTGCAAAATTTGTTTTCGTAAAGTTATAAACTGATCTTTCCTTTATAATTGCATTAGATGTCCCAAGCTTCTTACAGCCCGACAGGAGGATGGAGATCACTTCTACGCGTTCTGTTGCGGAGCCTCGGATTGAAGAGATTGCCCGTCTACCTCACCAAGGATGAGAAGCATAAGGGTCAACGCATCGGGAGCATCTCGAGGCTATACTTCACCACCCGAGCCGGCAAGCAGGTGCTACATCACAGTTTCAAGAATGCTGGTGCCAGTGGAGAGATGTCAGCACAAGGAGTTACGCACAAAGTCATCCGTCACCTTTGCAAGCTATAAAAGATCAACATGGCCAGACTCGTTCGGAAGTTCAAGGAGCAGTACGAAGTCACCCCTAGACTACGGAGCGATGCAGGAGGAGCCCGACCGCGATCACGGTACCTCTCATCGCCGCCTACACCGCCGAGCCCGGAGCAAAGACGTCGTATCACCGGAGATCGTCGAGCCTATCTCAGTCGGTTCACCCCAGTCCCGGTCAGAGAGCAGTCGCCGCCAATTCGCAACTCGTGGGTTGTCTACAGCGATTCTGAGGACGATAGCAGTGTACCCTATTTGTCAGGACCCGAGTGGGAGCCTTCAGAGTAGTTAGTACGACTAGACACGTTGGATCTTATTTGCAGTTGTGTGTGATGTGAGCTGCAAATATTGCCTTAAAAGCATTATATTGCGATCATGTCAATCTTTTAATGGAGTTAATTTTTGTCAGTTTCTTTGTTAGCCTTTTTGGCTAAGTGTCTGTTTAGTTTAGGTTTCCATTAAGCCAAACCCCCTTAGACGCATTTACCTCTTATCTATGCTTTTCCCTCTCGTCTTTTACCTTTGGTCGATTAGCGATTGTTTTCTTTTGAGCAAGATGGTTGATACGAGAACTCCTCCACCCTGTCAGGCGAACCAGACCAGAGAGCGATCTTGCACATCGATGCCACCCACCTTGATCCCGCCTAAGTCGATTTTGGTGGCCCAAACTCGGATGATGCGACCATGATGCGAGTATGCGAACTATGATGCAATGGCAGCACGAGAGCGATACCACCACCAAACCTCGTCGGCCGATCCGCTATGCGAGAGTTCATGAGGCGAGACCGCTGTTTTCTCGATTCGTGAGCCTTTGGAGGCCGGCGATTGGGTCCATTCGATTGAGAAGAAACTGAACTTGGTTGATGCAAGCGGAGAGAGAAGGTGTTATATGCGGCACATCGGCTTGAGGACCAGCAGCGAGAATGGTGAGAGAACTCTTGTGCGCCCATGAGAACCAGAACAACATCACTTGGAAGGAGTTCGCCAAGACCTTCCATACTGCCCATGTCATGGATGGAGTGGTTGAGATGAAGAAGGATGAGTTCCGGGAATTCCAGCAGAGAAACCTATCAGTGAGTGAATATCTCAATAAATTCACTCAGTTGGCTCGCTACGCGCGAGAGGATGTAGCGTTAGATGCAGCTCGCCAGAAGAGGTTCAAGAAAGGCTTGAACCCAACTTTGAAGGTGCAAGTCGTAGGCAACGCGACTATGCGATTTCGGCGATTGGTGGATAAGGCCATTCTCATTGAGGAGAGTCGCGCGAGCTCGAGAGTCTCGCAAGAGGAGGTTGATCCAGCGAGGGTCACGATCGCACCAGTCTCGGAGGCCTCGTTTTGGTTCCTACCGGCTGCCACGAGTGCCATAGCGGCGGCGATCATCGACTTTCAAGACCCGGCTCGACGCCATGTCGATTTGATCGGGACGGCGTCTGGTGGTTCCGATGGTCGGCGGCGGCGGAAGAGCAATAACTCGGCGGCATCGTCACTTGCTTCAAGTGTCATGAGGTGGGACACTATGCTAGCAAGTGCCCTCGAGCGAGCCCCGCGCGATGCGCCCGACTTGGGAGCCACACCGGTCGTACTCCTACCCGAGGCGGGGCGAGCACCCCGGCATCGGGGCGGGCGGCGGGATGCCGGTGGTGAGAGTCGTGAACCACGTCACGCGAGAGGATGCCCAGCAGCACCGGCGTTGTGATCGGTACGTTCCTAGTACATTCAGTTCCTGCCACAGTTTTATTTGATTCTGGAGCTTCGCATTCGTTTGTTTGTCGGAGTTTTGCTTTAAAGCAACAATTGAAAACTGTTGCTCTTGGATCTGTTCTTTTAATCCAATCCCCCGGATCCGAGTTGAGATCCAACCTAGGTTGTCCAGGAGTCAGGATAACCATTCAGGGAGTTGAGTTTAGGGCCGACCTGATTTTGTTGGATATGCAGTCCCTAGATATAATCTTGGGGATAGATTGGCTTCAGAAGCAGCAGGCAGTGTTAGATTGTGGGAGCAGAGCAGTGACCTTAACCAATTCAGATGGGGTTAAGGTGCGGTTCGTAGCCAGCGAGTGTCAGCCAGAGCCAGTTATGGTTTGCCAGAGCAAGGTGTTCCAGTTGGAGGATGTACGGTTGTCGTGAGTACCCGACGTGTTTCGAATGACCTTCCAGGTATGCCACCTGAGCGAGAGGTTGAGTTTTTGATTGAGCTTGTGCCAGGTACCGCTCCGATTTCCAAGAGACCCTATCAGATGCCAGCCAATGACTTAGCAGAGTTGAAGAAGCAAATTCAGGAGCTTTTGGATAAGGGTTACATCAGACCGAGTTCATCCCCGTGGGGAGCGCCAGTGTTGTTCGTCAAGAAGAAGGATGGTAGCCAGCGCATGTGTGTGGACTACAAAGCACTTAATGAGGTCACCATCAAGAATAAGTACCATCTGCCCAGGATTGATGACCTGTTTGATCAGCTTAAGGGAGCAGGAGTGTTCTCCAAGATTGATTTGAGGTCAGGATATCATCAGATGAGGATTCGCAAAGAGGACATACCCAAGACAGCCTTCTCGACTCGTTATGGTCTATACGAGTTCACAGTGATGTCATTTGGTTTGACCAATGCCCCAGCATATTTCATGTATTTGATGAATAAAGTGTTCATGGAGTATTTGAATAAGTTTGTCATTGTGTTCATTGACGACATTTTGATATATTCCAAGGATGAGAGAGAGCATCAGGAGCACTTGAGATTAGCGTTGCAGAGATTGAGAGATAATCAGTTATATGCTAAGTTCAACAAATGTGAGTTTTGGATGAAGAAAGTCGCCTTTCTAGGGCATGTGTTGACAGCAGAAGGAGTCGCAGTTGACCCAGGAAAAGTGAGTGGTGTTTTGGATTGGCAGTCACCCACTTGATTACCAGTCGAGTTTTACGAGTATGGCAGGATATTACCGTCGCTTCATTGAGGGATTCTCCAGTGTAGCCAGACCCCTCACGCAGTTGCTTAAAAAGGAAAAGAAGTTCACTTGGACGCCAGAGTGCGAGAAAAGTTTTCAGAAACTTAAGGAGAGTTTGACCACAGCCCCAGTGCTTGTGTTGCCTGATATTAATAAGGATTTTGAGATATATTGCGATGCCTCTCGCAAAGGTTTGGGTTGTGTCTTGATGCAAGACAAGAGAATGGTAGCTTATGCCTCACGCCAGTTGAGACCGCATGAGGAGAACTACCCTACTCATGATTTGGAGCTAGCAGCCGTAGTGCATGCTTTAAAGATTTGGCGTCATTATCTGATGGGTAATAGATGTGAGGTTTACACAGATCATAAGAGTCTGAAATACATCTTTACCCAGTCCGAGCTTAACCTCAGGCAGAGGAGGTGGTTAGAGCTGATAAATGATTATAATGTTGGTATACATTATCATCCTAGGAAAGCTAATGTTGTTGCATATACCTTGAGCAGAAAGGTATACTGAAATTCAGTGATGGTTCGAGAGAGTCAGCCAGCTTTGCATGAGGAATTTCAGAAGCTTAGCCTTGAGTTGGTTGAGCCAGGATTTTTGGTAGCTATGGAGATGCAGCCTACTTTGGATGGTCGATTAAATCGAGCTCGACGGATGATGAGGCATTTCAGTAGATCAGAAAGAACTTAAGTGAAGGTAAAGAGTCAGGATTTTCAGTGGATGACCAAGGAACCTTGTGGTTCAAGCAGCGGTTGTGTGTGCCCAACAAGCAAGAATTAAAGGATGTGTTGTTAAAAGAGGCTCATGAGTCGTTGTATTCAATTCATCCAGGCAGTACCAAGATGTACCAGGACATTAAGGATAAGTATTGGTGGCCAAGCATGAAGCGTGAGATCGCTGAGTATGTAGCCCTTTGTGATGTTTGTCAGAGAGTAAAGGCAGAGCATCAGAGACCAGCAGGCTTGCTACAGCCATTGAAAGTTCCCGAGTGGAAGTGGGAAGAAATTGGTATGGACTTCATAGTCGGTCTGCCTAAGACCAAAGAGGGCTATGATTCGATTTGGGTCATCGTGGATCGATTGACCAAGGTTGCTCACTTCATTCCAGTTAAGACAACCTACAGTGGTGACAGACTAGCAGAGCTATATATGTCCAGGATTGTCAGTTTGCATGGTGTGCCCAAGAAGATTGTGTCAGATCATGGATCGCAGTTCACCTCTCGGTTTTGGGGTAGTTTCCATAAGGCTATGGGAACTCACCTGAACTTCAGTACAGCATATCACCCCCAGACAGATGGTCAGACAGAGCGAGTAAATCAGATTTTGGAGGACATGTTGAGAGCATGTGTACTTGATTATGGGTCCAAGTGGAACAGTTGTTTGCCTTTTGCAGAGTTCTCGTACAACAACAGTTATCAGGCCAGTTTGCAGATGTCATCGTTTGAGGCATTGTATGGCAAGAAATGCAGAACCCCTCTCAATTGGAAAGAGACAGGGGAAGGATAGGTTTTTGGTCCAGACTGTTTAAAAGAAGCTGAGGATAAGGTCCGTTTGATACAGAAAAGGTTGAAAACTGCCCAGGCCAGACAGAAAAGCTATGCAGATACCAGACGTCAAGAGCTGAGCTTTGAGCCATATGACTTCGTGTATCTCAGGATCACACCATTCAAAGGCGTGAAGAGGTTTCAGTTAAAAGGGAAGCTTGCACCGAGATATGTTGGTCCGTTCAGGATTCTGAAACACAGGGGAAAGGTTGTGATACAGGGTCGCCCGATCTTCTCGACGTAGGATGGATACTCGCGGGAGTCTTGTTGAATCGCAATGATCCTCCAATGCCAATGCAAGGGACGAACACTCTTTAATCCGCCAAAACACACTCACGTTGATTTCGCCGACCACCAAGTGAAGATCTATCGTGCACCCAATTCCCAGCGGAAAGGCTAAACGATCTTGATTGAAGAACACTCCTAATTCCCTCACGGAATTTCAGCAGCAATAATAAACTCGAACAAAGTTCAATAGATTGATTATTCTCAAAGGTGGTCTGAGCCCTTAGGCTACCAATACATGGCTTATATAGGACCTTAGGACGTCCATAGAGTCCACAAACCTAGTACAACTCAACCCTATATGGTTTCAGATACGAACTCTCACAAAAAGGAAACTAGATTTTACAGCCATCACATTGTTTCGGCCATAACTTTCGATCCGTGACGAATTTGATAGTGGGACCAGATCCATTGCGTAGCCCTTGAAAATATCTTTCCATGGAGTACAAGAACACCCAAATCGGACTCCGTTTGTGAAAGTTATGACCTTTTTAGTAAGTGCTTGTCAGGCTGTCCCGAACCGAATCCGAATTGAATTCTGAGTTGAATCCGAGTTTGAATCCAATTGGGCTTGTGGGAGGTACGAATTTGGCTGAATAATCTTATCCAAAACTTGTAGTTTAAATCCTTGGGCTCCTCCCTTTTGCTCTCCCACTGAATGGCCTTTCTTCCTTCATGTCTTTGACACCTAATGTGGTTATTCTCTTCCTTTTGCGTCTCCATTGCTTTGCCATCGACAAACCTAAGAATGCACCATTTAATGACATGAGGTAGTATTCTATTCTTATGAATAACAACATTATATTTAGTTCGGAATGAGTTCACCTGGCAATGTTTGATGCGGCTCAATAACTCTTTCCAGTTGAATAATATATTTAACTGAAAAGTAAAAGACACGTGCGTATCCGCATCATCCTCCCCTTCTTCAAGAGAAGCCGTCCTCGGCTTTTGATAGCCTGAAATTGTACTAAACAAAGAATACAATGTGTATGTATGGTATATATATTTGTCATCAACACTTCTTCTGGTTAGCACATCATGATCATCTGAAGGTGTAATAAACGAAAAGAACAACACATACGTATGGTATATGTAAGAGTCAATTGTTGTGCCATTTTCATTATTTTACATAAACTGATGAATATAGTAGCAACCAGAATATGCATGCATTGCAATATTGTTTTTCATATCATTCTCCCTCTCATAAAAGAAAGTCGTCCTCGACTTTTCTATAAACAAATCATTAATGGGGAAAATTAGATTTATTTGTTCATACATAGGAAAGAAAATTTTGAGCAGCCTCCATGCTTCAACTGCGCTACTCTGATTATTTTTACATGTATGTACATTAAAGATCGAACAAGTAGACTTATGAAATCTTTGTAAACAGTACGTGCAATTGTTGAAATTAATCTCATTGTGATTATAACATGGCATAAAAGATTGTTTATCAATAATATGCGATTTCAATTCTGTAAGCTTATCACATGTAATGCAAATTCTGTGAACATAAAATTTGTCATCTACACCATAATCTCCAATCAAATTGAACTTATATGTGTAGGCATAGGTACAAACTAGTGATTTTGAACTTGAAATTTCAGCAACATTATAAATCACACTAGATAGCTATCTAGGATCATCAAACATAATATAGCACAAAGAATCGTTAGGAGATATTCTAGTAAGAACTTCCTTATGAGTAATCAATTCCACATTATGTAAATTGAGCAAAGAAATTTCAGAACATGTAATTGTTGGTTGATCATATGAGTACTCACAATTAATCACCTTTTGATGAGAAAATCCCTTCCATGGATACAATTCATCCACAACAAGTACCACTTACTCGAGCTCGTGCTCGTCAACTTAATTACCAGGTGAATTCATTCCTAGGTTCATATATTACTGAGAATAGACCGCTACCTAATGCAAGTGATTTAATCGTGGTTAGGAACCTGGAAAGGATGAAGGAAAGGGATATGGAGTCATGGACATGCAAGGACGGAATCATGGAGGTCACCACGTCATTTTGAGATCAAGTCAAGCAAGAATCCGAGTTGGACACGTTCTGGAATCGGATTCGGACTACTGCATTGGTACCACATTCAAACGGGCATAACTTCTTCATACGGACTCCGTTTGGGGCGTTCTTGTACTTCATGAAAAGCTTATAAAGTCTACTTTCCAACGGATCCAACCTCATCTTCAAATTCCATTCGAGCCGGTCGCAATCATCAAAACAATCCACATTGGTTTCTGAGTCCGAATCCAAAAAGGGTGCTGCGCCACCACCACTTGGGCCCATGGGCCTTGTAACCCTAGGGCGTCCCCCCTGGTAGTTTCTCTATAAATAGGAGCCGCCGCCGCCTGCTAGGACTTGGATTTCGTTGAGTTTAGGTTTAGCCTTTGCGCAAACTTCGGTTCTTCAGTTGTGTCAGACGACCACCTGTCAAGACTACCTTCGGGATCCCACCTTTGTTTTTGAATACCAACTTTGTTATTCACAATATCAGATTGCTTTTCGTCTTATTCTTGCTAGTTCTTCGATTGCTTGCAGGGATTGAACTTCGTGCTTCTAGCAAGATCAATAACATCTCAGAGTTGGTTCAGCGATTGCTAAGGCGCAAGCGACGTCGTACGGTTGTAGTCGGATCGTGAGAGTCACCTCCACCAAATCGATAGTTATCAATCTCATCGAAAGATCGGGCACCCGTCTCCATCAAGTGGTATCAGAGCTCAAGGTTGCTCGGTGAGAATTTTCAGTTATTCCTAGATTAGATTGCTTTTCATTACCTACAGTACACAAAAAGCCAAAAAAAATACTAGTAGATCACTCGGTCCAAACCAATCTTAGCCTCGCAATTTTTCTTTTCAGTACTTTGCATTGTTGAACTTTCGGTTGCATCGTCGTGTCCTTTGCTGGTCTTAGTGTCTAGTTCCTCTAGAGTTTCGAGTTCTGTTCACGTCTTGGTTTCACCGTCGCGGATTGGTTTCGAACTGCCACGTTGAGGGAAGAAAAAGAGGGGGACTCGGGATTGGACTCGGAATTGGACTCGGAGTAGGACTTGGAATTGGACTCGGAGTAGGACTTGGAATTGGACTCAGAGTGGGAGCAAAGTAGATAAACAAGAAGGAAAAGGCAGCCGCAGATAGAAAGAGCCGCGGCGTAAAAAAAAGAGGAGAGAGAAAATCCTAACTTTTGCATACGACCTCCGATTGAGGCGTTTCTTGATCCGTTGGAAAGGAAACGGGAAAATAGAGCCAAAAAAATTAAAGTCTAGAAAATCTGAAGATTTCAGATCCGCGTAAGCCACCACGCATATGCGCAGCGACTTTGACCCCAAAAAAGGTCGTTTAGGGTCTCAAAACGGGCCCGCAGAGTCAAGAAAAGTCAACTTTCTCGGAATTCGCTCAAAATTTACAGGGACCTTCTACAAGTGATTCTAAGGTGTCCCGTGAAGACAGCGTCCTTTTCTGAGCCTCTGAACTCCGTGGGCAACGTCATCTAGATTCTTTCTGTGCGGTGTACTCGTTTGTGTTCTAGGCTCGCGTCTCTAGTACGGTCTAGCCTAGGACCAGCACCAACCAGCGTTGAGCGATTTTTCAGCTTGCATTTTCTGATTTGATTATTGCCAATCCTTGCTACCAAACTTGAGCCTTCCCAGCTACACCTCTCCTACACCGTACAGGCTAAGCTTTACCTGGCAATCGCTCCATCCAATCTTCAGAGATACGTTGACATCGCTGGGAGCCGATCACCCCTGTTTTGCTTGGTAAGAATTGGTAAGAGTTCGATAAAAGGCTTGAGTGTGAGCGACTTTTTGAACCTCCTCATCCTAGTAGTTGCTGTTAGGGACATATTCTTGTGTTTTGCTAACAATGGCAGGTCATACAATGGATGAGGATCAATCTCATACTCCTCGTACTAAGGCAATCGTACAACATTTTCTACGCCTTATGAACCTTCGTGCAGAGGGTCTTGAAGAGGATGTCGAGTGACGAATGAGCGACTTGCTCAACTTGAGGGCGCCAGTTGAGACCAATGCCACACTCGCTGCGATGGAGAAAGCGCAAGGTACTACTAACAATTCGTTGGCGGATATTATGGCGCGCTTGAGGAGATTGCCCAAGCTTCGTCTGCTGTTCCCCTGCTGCTGCGATGCGGAGACAAGATGACTCCGACCATATGGGTGATTCCGAGGCCGATGGCGGATCAACCACAACAACGATCGAGCTCGTCGACAATTGCGTTTTAACCGGCAAGGTATGCGAAGGAACCCCACGGCGTGAGTGCGTGACCACGGCGACTCTTTTGCTAAGGTTAAATTCACCATGCCTTCTTTTAATGGTAAATATGATCACGATAGTTATCTTAATTGGGAACTAGCTGTTGATCAAAAATTTGCTTGCCATGAATTTCACGAGAATAGACGAGTTAGGGCTGCTACTAGTGAATTTACCGACTTTGCTACATTTGGTGGAAAGAACATTGTCGTCAAAATCCCAATAACATTCCTAACACACAGGAGGCTTTAAAATTGCTTATGCGTCATCGATTTGTTCCCTCATATTATGCTCGTGATCATTAAATAAACCGCAACGTCTACAACAGGTGCAAAATCTGTGGAAGAATATTATCGGGAATTACAAATTGGTATGTTACGTTGTGGGTTAGTTGAGAATGAGGAGGCATCCATGGCTAGGTTTTGGGAGGGTTGAGTCGAGAAATTCAAGACATCCTTGATTATAAAGATTACAACTCCATTACTAGATTGTTTCATCTTGCTTGCAAAGCTGAGCGTGAGTTGCGAGGACGCCTTGAGCGAGAATGCGATCTAATTCTTCTGCAGGTCGCACAAATTCATGGACTCCGCGCACACCTACTCCCTCGTCCATTGTGGCGCCATCACACTCCAACAACAAGCCGCGCCCTACTACATCAATTTCGACGCCACGAGTCTCTGAAGCACACAAATCAGCACCACAACTTCCTGCAAAAACAACCTCTTGATTGCTTGACCGGACGAACAAGGGGCGTTCAATGCCATCGTTGCAAAGGCTATGGACACATGATGCGGGACTGTCCAAGCAAGCGTGTATTGATTATACGCGATGATGGTGGGTATTCCTCTGCTAGTGATTTTGATGAAGAAACATATGCTATGCTTGCAACTGACCCTATAGGAGATGAAGAAGAATATGATCATGAGGAGCATGTTGGCGCCGAAGATGCCGACAAGTATTTGAGCATTATAGTGCAACGCGTACTAAGTGCTCAAGTGTCTCATGCCGAGCAAAACCAGCGCCATAATTTGTTCCAAATCAAGGCGTTGTCAGCGAACGCTTCGATTCGCATAATTGTTGATGGTGGGAGTTGCAACAATTTGGCAAGTATGGACATGGTAGAGAAGCTTGCTTTGCCGACTAAACCTCATCCTCACCCATACCATATTCAATGGTTTAACAACAGTGGTAAGTTGAAGGTAACACGGATGGTGAGAGTACATCTTTCTATGGGTTCATACCATGATTATGTTGATTGCGACGTTGTACCTATGCAAGCTTGCTCATTATTATTAGGAAGACCTTGGCAATACGATACTGATTGTGTGCATCATGGTAGGAATAATCAATACTCTCTCATGTTCAAAGGAAAGAAAATTGTGCTGCATCCTATGACTCCAGAACAGATTGTTAAATATGAACTTGCTAGAGCTAGTAGAGAGAAGAGTTTAGAGAAATCTAAGAGCGAAAATCAGATTGTAGCAAAAGAGCTTGTGCAACATAGGAAGAAAGAACTGAAATCTGCTCATGTGAACAAAAAAGAAATATAATTGAAAGGTGATAGTTTTCTTGCTACTAAATCTGATATGACTGAATTGGATGCTAGTAAATCTGTTTGCTATGGATTAGTTTGCAAAGCCACTTTGTTTTCATTTGAGGAGATACCATCTTCTTTGCCTCCTGCTGTCACTAACCTTTTGCAGGAGTACAAAGATGTCTTTCTGAAGGACATACCACCGGGATTGCCACCGCTCCGAGGGATTGAGCATCAAATTGATTTAATTCCCGGTGCATCACTACCCAACCGCGCACCATACAGGACAAACCCAGAAGAAACTAAAGAAATTCAGCGCCAAGTTCAAGAATTACTTGATAAAGGGTACGTACGTGAATCACTTAATCCTTGCGCTGTTCCAGTCATTTTAGTACCTAAGAAGGATGGATCATGGCGTATGTGTGTTGATTGTAGAGCTATCAATAATATTACCATTAGATACCGTCATCCTATTCCTAGGTTAGACGATATGCTTGATGAATTAAGTGGCTCTACAATGTTTTCTAAAGTTAACTTGCATAGTGGATACCATCAAATTAGAATGAAACTTAGAGATGACTGGAAGACGGCATTTAAAACTAAGTTCGGATTATATGAGTGGCTAGTGATGCCTTTTGGATTAACTAATGCCCCTAGCACTTTCATGAGATTAATGAACGAAGTTTTACGTGCTTTCATTGGTAAATTTGTGGTAGTTTACTTTGATGATATATTGATTTACAGCAAGTCACTAGATGAACATCTTGAACACTTACGTGCTGTTTTCATTGCTCTGAGGGATGCACGTTTGTTTGGTAACCTCGAAAAGTGCACCTTTTGCACCGATCGAGTTTGTTTTCTTGGCTATGTTGTTACTCCGCAGGGAATTGAAGCAGATGAAGCCAAGATTGAAGCTATAAAAAGTTGGCCAACAACACAAACGGTCACACAAGTGCGGAGTTTTCATGGACTTGCGGGATTCTATCGCCGCTTTGTGAAAGATTTCAGCACCATCGCTGCACCACTTAATGAATTAACAAAGAAACGTGTTTCATTTAAATGGGGAAAAGCGCAAGAAGAAGCTTTCAACCTTCTCAAAGAAAAGCTCACAAATGCACCATTGCTCCAACTTCCTGACTTCGGTAAGACTTTTGAACTTGAGTGTGATGCTAGTGGAATTGGAATTGGTGGTGTGTTGATACAAAAAGGTAAACCTGTTGCTTATTTTAGTGAGAAATTGAGTGGACCTAGTTTGAACTATTCTACATATGATAAGGAATTACTTGCCCTTGTTCGAACTTTAGAAACATGGCAACATTATTTATGGCCCAAAGAATTTGTTATCCATTCGATCATGAATCATTGAAACATATTAGAAGTCAATCTAAACTGAACCGTAGACATGCTCGTTGGGTTGAATTCATTGAATCTTTTCCTTATGTCATAAAACACAAGAAAGGGAAGGAAAATGTGATTCTTGATGCCTTGTCTAGACGGTATACAATGTTGTCTCAACTTGATTGTAGAATTTTTGGCTTGGAGACAATAAAGGAACTATACACCTCGATGATGAGTTTAAAGATGCCTGTCCAATTGCAAAAATGGTAGATGCTGGAATAAATTTGCTTTCAATAATGGATTTTTGTTTAGAGCTAACAAACTATGCATTCCAGCCAGCTCTGTTCGTCGTTTGTTATTACAGGAGGCACATGGGGGAGGATTAATAGGTCATTTTGGTGTCAAAAAGACGGAGTACATCCTCGCTGAACACTTCTATTGGCCAAGGATGAGGCGCGACGTTGAGCGCTATGTATCTCGCTGCACTACCTGCAATAAAGCTAAGTCTCGACTTAATCCACATGGTTTATATATGCCTCTTCCTGTACCTAGCATTCCTTGGGAAGATATGTCAATGGACTTTGTTTTGGGATTACCTCGCACAAAGAAGGGGAGAGATAGTGTTTTTGTGGTGGTCGATAGATTTTCTAAAATGGCACATTTTATACCTTACCATAAGAGCGATGATGCTACAAATGTTGCTGATTTATTTTTCAGAGAGATTGTTCGACTACATGGAGTGCCCAATACCATTGTTTCAGATCGAGATGCGAAGTTTTTGAGTCACTTTTGGCGCACATTATGGGCTAAATTGGGTACCAAGCTGCTGTTTTCTACTACTTGTCACCCACAAACAGATGGACAAACTGAAGTTGTCAACCGCACGCTATCAACTATGTTGAGGGCTATCTTGAAGAAAAACTTGAAGGCGTGGGAAGAATGTCTACCTCATGTAGAGTTTGATTACAATAGATCGCTGCACTCTACCACAAAGATGAGCCCTTTTCAGGTAGTATATGGCTTTAATTCTCGTGCTCCTATTGATTTATTGCCTATCCCTATCTCTGAAAAAGTGAATTTAGATGCTAAGAAGCGTGCTGAATTTATTCTCAAATTGCATGAAACAACTAAAGAAAACATAGAGCGCATGAATGCTAAGTATAAGATTCTTTGGTAGTCGGGGTAGAAAGAGTTTAACTTTTGAACCTGGTGATTTAGTCCGTTGCATTTGCGCAAAGATAGATTTCTGAGTTGCGAAAGTCTAAGTTGATGCCTAGAGCTGATGGTCCATTCAAGGTGTTAGCTAAGATTAATGATAATGCATATAAGCTTGATCTGCACTGCGAGTCGAGTTAGTCCCACATTTAATATTGCAGACTTGAAGCCATATTTGGGGGAAGAAGATGAACTTGAGTCGAGGACGACTCAAATGCAAGAAGGGGAGGATGATGAGGACATCCCTTCCATGGATACAACTCATCCACAACAAGGACCACTTACTCGAGCTCGTGCTCGTCAACTTAATTACCAGGTGAATTCATTCCTAGGTTCATATATTACTGAGAATAGACCGCTACCTAATGCAAGTGATTTAATCGTGGTTAGGAACCTGGGAAAGGATGAAGGAAAGAGACATGGAGTCATGGACATGCAAGGACGGAATCATGGAGGTCACCACGTCACTTTGAGATCAAGTCAAGCAAGAATCCGAGTTGGACATGTTCTGGAATCGGATTCGGACTACTGCATTGGTACCACATTCAAACGGGCATAACTTCTTCATACGGACTCCGTTTGGGGCGTTCTTGTACTTCATGGAAAGCTTATGAAGTCTACTTTCCAACGGATCCAATCTCATCTTTAAATTCCATCCGAGCCGGCCGCAATCATCAAAACAATCCACATTGGTTTCTGAGTCCGAATCCAAAAAGGGTGCTGCGCCACCACCACTTGGGCCCATGGGCCTTGTAACCCTAGGGCGTCCCCCCTGGTAGTTTCTCTATAAATAGGAGCCGCCGCCCCCTGCTAGGACTTGGATTTCGTTGAGTTTAGGTTTAGCCTTTGCGCAAACTTCGGTTCTTCAGTTGTGTCAGACGACCACCTGTCAAGACTACCTTCGGGATCCCACCTTTGTTTTTGAATACCAACTTTGTTATTCGCAATATCAGATTGCTTTTCGTCTTATTCTTGCTAGTTCTTCGATTGCTTGCAGGGATTGAACTTCGTGTTCAGGTTGATCGTGCTTCTAGCAAGATCAATAACATCTCGGAGTTGGTTCAGCGATTGCTAAGGCGCAAGCGACGTCGTACGGTTGTAGTCGGATCGCGAGAGTCACCTCCACCAAATCGATAGTTATCAATCTCATCGAAAGATCGGGCACCCCGTCTCCATCACCTTTGCACAATTTAATTCAGCACCAATAGTGTTACCTTTGTCGTCCTCCTCAAATGATGTAGGCGCTAGGTGTTTAAAATTATTAGGATGCACCCACGGGGCAGCAAGCACTTTATCCCTTCCCGTGGTTATCTCCTCCTCATTTGGCTTCAAAGGTGCCGGTTGTTGAATGTTCAATTCTTCGTCTTTAATGTCAACCTGCACAATATGAGAAACAACACTAGAAGTAGATATTACTGTGTTAGTTTCAGATGCATCCTCACTTTGTCTATCTTCTACTTCTCTCTTTTCTTTTGATGTCTCTCTCACACTCTCAATTTAGATGCTCTCAACCTCACATATGGTGGAATCACACAGCTCAGTCTTTTTATAACTCTCATTCAATTTGGCTATATGGCTCTCATCCTCACATAGGTTGTGGTGTATCTTAGGAGCTATATGTAGTTTTGGAATACTATATATCTCCTTAACCGAAGGGAAAGTCCCATGCTCGGTCATCTTCTCATGTGTCACACTAGTAGAGACAGCAGAATTGAAGTATGAACTGGGAGAAAACTGTGGTGTACGTCTCTCCATAAGTCTCTTCTCCTCTTGAATAGCACAATTCATAAGATCTTGCACACTACCAAAATATTTATGTTGAAGTGTAGCGGCAATATTAGAATTCAATCCTTTTTTGAAGTATGTCTTCTTTTGTAGTTCACTAATGACACCAGCTCGACGTAATGCATCTTGTAGCTCAAAATAATATTCTTGCACTGTATTACTCCCTTATGTGATACTCTCCAAATAGCGAAGCAATCTCTGTGCATAATAGGGTGGCACAAATTCTCTCCTCATGAGTGCCTTCAAATCTGACCAAGATTTAATAAATTCGTTTCCAAATCGTTGATGCCACCAACTATAAGCATAATCTTCAAATTCTTTAGTGGCACGCATCACCTCTTGGTTTTTGGGAAGCTTTTGAAATCTAAATACTTTCTCCATGCGCCATTCCCACTCAAGATACTCTTCTGGATCCTCACTTCCATAGAAAGGAATAAAGTTATCTTTTTCTTACTGTGGATGAAGTACCCGCACAATATCATTCACAATGTTTGAACATAACACTTTCATTTGATGGTTGAATTCAATGCGGTGATCTTGCAAATCTGTCTTGAGCTGTCTATCCATTGTAGCTGTGCTAGCTACATATTCTTGTTTCATAGCACTTCTCATTGCCAGATGTTAGAAACGTCATTATCGTTATTTTCTTCACCTGTCATGGTTAGATTGTGCGAAGCAAACACAAATATATGTATGATAGTAGAGTTCACTCAATCTCACTTTTTCCTCACCAAGTAAAGTTCTTACCTTTCTGAAGTGAATTGAGGCAAATAAGAAATTTACACTTGGTGGTGGCTATAATAGCAAGTGATGATCAAGCGGATTTAAAGGTGACCCACAATTGCACGGCAAAGGATATTTAGTGGAGCTTGGTTAGGAAGTGTTTATGCTACACAATCTGAATTTCACGATGTTGTTGAATTAAGTAATAATCCAAGCTAGAAAACACTTGCCTATGTGCTGATCCAAAAGATATAAGTGAAGTATATGAACGCACACGCAATGATCAATGTGACTCAATGCAAAAAAAGGAGTGAGCTAAAAGAAACAATCAGGAAATATTAGCTCTTTTTGCACCAAGTACTAGGAGAGACGCTAGTTAATTGCAATAATATGAATTTGAGGGCACAAGATTGTCCTAAGAAATTAAATACACAATCTGAATTTATGGACTAAGATTAACTCACCCAAATTCAGCCGATGCTTTCTTTTCTTTCTTTCTTTCTTTGTTTTTTTTGCTCAAACCGTGGCTCCTCTTTTTTTTTCAATCAGCTGCCTTCTCTTTTTTTTTTGCTCTTTTTTTTTATACTCAAGGCCGAACTAGACTTAATTGTTCGTAGATTCTACGCAAGTCCAAAGTTGTTTAGCAATGTGTAGATAATTCTAGAACAGCTCTAAAGCAATTATCAAAGACTAGTCTCAAGATTCAAATGATTTAAGTGAAGATCTGAATATGTGCAACTAAGATTCTTGTGGCCAAATCAATCAAGAAAAAAGGAAACCCAGATATATTCGGATGTGATATTCTTTCAAGATGCACAAAGATCTTATGTGGACAGCAAGAAAAAGATTTCAAAAAGTAAATTGAATCTACTTTTTTTTGGATGCTAATTGAAAGATCAACTAGCGGATTTTCAAGGGTTCAAAATAACAACGATGAAGCAACGCAAAAGGATACTAAGATCAGCACGTAAATAAAATTTCTAATGGATCAAAACTTAATAAAACTCACGAAAATAACAGATGCGAAACTAGAGTTTTGATTTTTTTTTTGTTGCAATTTTCGGTTTATTAGACTATAGGACAGAAATAAATCAATCTAAAAGTAAAGAGATAAGATCCTACCGAGTAAACCGTGCTCTGATACCAGATGATACGGGGTCGCCCGATCTTCTCGACGTAGGATGGATACTCGCGGGAGTCTTGTTGAATCGCAATGATCCTCCAATGCCAATGCAAGGGACGAACACTCTTTAATCCGCCAAAACACACTCGCGTCGATTTCACCGACCACCAAGCGAAGATCTATCGTGCACCCAATTCCCAGCGGAAAGGCTGAACGATCTTGATTGAAGAACACTCCTAATTCCCTCACGGAATTTCAGCAGCAATGATAAACTCGAACAAAGTTCAATAGATTGATTATTCTCAAAGGTGGTCTGAGCCCTTAGGCTGCCAATACATGGCTTATATAGGATCTTAGGACGTCCATAGAGTCCACAAACCTAGTACAACTCAACCCTATATGGTTTTAGATACGAACTCTCATAAAAAGGAAACTAGATTTTACAGCCGTCATATTGTTTCGGCCATAACTTTTGATCTGTGATGAATTTGATAGTGGGACTAGATCCATTGCGTGGCCCTTGAAAATATCTTTCCATGGAGTACAAGAACACCCAAATCGGACTCCGTTTGTGAAAGTTATGACCTTTTTAGTAAGTGCCTGTCAGGCTGTCCCGAACCGAATCCGAATTGAATTCTGAGTTAAATCCGAGTTTGAATCCAATTGGGCTTGTGGGAGGTACGAATTTGGCTGAATAATCTGATCCAAAACTTGTAGTTTAAGTCCTTGGGCTCCTCCCTTTTGCTCTCCCACTGAATGGCCTTTCTTCCTTCATGTCTTTGACACCTAATGTGGTTATCCTCTTCCTTTTGCGTCTCCATTGCTTTGCCATCGACAAACCTACGAATGCACCATTTAATGACATGAGGTAGTATTCTATTCTTATGAATAACAACATTATATTTAGTTCGGAATGAGTTCACCTGGCAATGTTTGATGCGGCTCAATAACTCTTTCCAGTTGAATAATATATTTAACTGAAAAGTAAAAGACACGTGCGTATCCGCATCAGGTTGCTTATCAGTTGGAGCTACCTGCGTCCTTCAGTGGGGTACATGACGTCTTTCATGTGTCCCAGCTAAAGAAGTGTCTGCCTGTGCCAGAGGAGGTTGTGCCAGTTGAGGCCGTTGACATGCAGGAGGATCTGTCATACAAGGAGCATCCAGTCAAAGTCCTGGAAGTGTCAGAGCGAGTCATCCGGAATAAAGTGGTCCGTTTTTGCAAAGTCCAATGGAGCAACCATTCCGAGGAGGAAGCCACCTGGGAGCGCGAGAAGGATCTCAGAGCGGAGTTCCCGAACCTATTCTCTTAGTTGGCCCAGATCTCGGGGTCGAGATCTCATTTAAGGGGGTAAGGTTTGTAACATCCTGTTTTTCTGAGATTTTTAAAGCCTGGAATTTAAAAATGAATTTTCTGGAATTTTCTGAATTTAATTGAAGCTTCAAATGAATTTTTAGAATTTTCAAAGATTTAATACGAATAAAATAAACATTAACATAAGCTGAAAATATTTTATTTGGATTCTTCAGGTCTCAAGGAATTTTCTGGTATTTTTGGTGAATTTTTGGGATTTATTTGCTATTTTCTAGAGCTTTTAGAAGTTTATTTGAATTTTTGCAGAAGAAAAAGAAAAGGGGAAAAATTCACCGCCGCCCGATCCACCTCCCCGCCACGCGTCACCCATCCATCGTGTCCGCGCCACCGCCGTACGGTTTCCCGCGCAACCGCTCCCGCCCGCCGATCCATTGCCGCCGCAGCGTCGCGGCGCCCGCCTCCTCCCCCGGCCGCCCGATCGCGCGTCCGCGCTCGATCTCCGCCGTTCGTTCCCGCTCGCGCGCGTGACCCTAACCCTAACCCTCTCCTAAGCCGTCCGATTCTTCCTACGTGGCCGCATCGCAGCCGTTCAAACCGCGCCCGCTGCCGCTCCGAGCCGTCCCCAAATCGAACTCCTCGGTTCGTGTGTTTTTAACCGACGCTCGTCCTCGGTTAGCGTGCCGCCCTCGCCGAACCCTCGCCCGCCGCCGCTGATCTCACCTCGCTCCCGCGCTGTCGCCGTCGTCGCCGGAGTCCGCCCTCGCCCGCGACGTCGCCGGAGCCATCGCCGTCGCCACCGTCCCCGCTGCCGACCGGTGAGGCCTCGCCGGCGACTCCGTCCTCCGCGTCGCCTCTCTCGTCGCCGCTCCCCGCACCAGCGAGTGCCGCGTGCTCGCCTCGATCTCCGCGCGCGCGCGCGCGCCCCGCGCGCCGCGCGCCTCGCGCGCCGCCGACACGCGTCGCCGATCCACCCGCACCGCGCAATCTCCGCCGTCCACCGCGCGCGCGCCGCGTAATCGCGCCCGCGCGCGGCTCTTCGCGCGGCGCGCCGGCCACGCGTCGGCAATCCCCGCCGTCCCGCTTCCGCGCCGCCGCATCGCCGCCGTTCTCCCAGATCTGAGCTGAGGGCTCAGATCCGACCGCGTGCCCACACCCCCGCCGTCGTATCCCCGTCGCTCACGCGCGCCGCGTCAGCCGAGCCACGTCAGCCCTAGCTGACGTGGCATGCCACGTGGACATGCCACGTCAGCGCCACGTCAGCCCCGAGCCGTCCCCCGAGCCACGTGGCAGCCACGTCAGCTCCGAGCCGTCCCCCGAGCCATGTGGCAGCCACGGTGGACCCGGTTTTCCGTGCGCCCGGTCCACAGCATAGTAACTTTTCAGATTTTCTCGATTTAATTCCTGATTAATTTTCCGAGAGCCCGTTTTCCTCCGTCCTAGCTCCGATTGACCCCGTTCTTTTTTCTAAATTCATCTAAAATCGAGCTCTAGCTGTTGGTTCTAGTTTTGTGAATTTTGGAGTTCATTTGCTTATCATTTTATGCGTTTCTTTGTTTTTAGTCGTTTTCTCTCTCGTTAGATTCGGATTCCGGAGGAGCAGGTTTCGCGCCCGAAGACCAGGAGTACCCCACTGAGCATAACCAAGGCAAGTCGTGTCCTTTGATCATGTTGAACCCAGTTTACAATCTATTATTTAATTAATTTGTTTTAAAGTACATCGCATCGCTATTTTTATTCAACCGTTATAACTGGTAGTTATCGTCCCATTTGAGTTTATCCCTCCTTGATATTTTGGAATGCCATGATGCCATTGTCACCATAGGTTGGGAAATTTACTAGTGACGCTAGATTATTTGTCACATGGGTTGGTACGATTAGACTGCTTAGCTGGCTTATATTTACGATTGATCTCATCAGCACATGTTAATTATTAATTTGACTTAATGACATATGGAACTGTGGTTGGTGCCACGTGTATTAAAATTTGTGCCATGTCATTGGTGTGACATTGGCTTGGTTAAACAAATTGGTTTTGCACTCGGGTGAGTGATCGTGCTGTAAAGGGGGAGGTGCAGTTGCACTTCGGGGATGAGGTAGCCTCGCCCGGGTAATATTAAGGGCTTAACTTTGTGCGCCATTGATCTGAGCTTAAACGTGCAAACCACATGTCTAGTATGAGATGGACCTGACTGATTAATTTGTAATATTCCAATTCAATTCTGCCATTGTGATGGACATGGTTGCTGATTTCCATGTGGCGCAAGGGGTGTGATCACGAAACCTAGCGGGCAGGATTGGGTTGAGGTAGAGCATTGTAAAGGTCTTGTTGTGATTTCCTGAGATCGAGGCTAATCACATCGTGTGGGTACAGTTGTGCAACCTCTGTAGAGTGTAAAATTATTCGAATAGCCGCGTCCTCGGTCATGGACATTGCTCGGGGATTTCACACGAGGGTTAGTGTTTCACTTATAACTTGGTGGTTTATGTTGGGCGTGGACAGGTAGTTCACGGTTGGTCTAGCTTGTGAATTGGTGTCCACAAGTGGTTCATGTTTAATCCTTTGATTATTCATTAATACTGTTTTCACTTAACTTTCGCTTTAAGGTTATTTATTATATTTCATTGTGAAATGCTTTTATGCAAATTAACCTTCCAGCCTTCCTTTGGTAAGCCTTGCATATTATATTGCATTCATTTGTTACAAACGACTTGCTGAATACCAATGTACTCACGGCTTTACGCCTATGTTGCTCAGTTGAGGGAGAGGAGTACTATCAGCAGGAGGTCCCAGAAGGAGAGTACTACGACGACTTCACGGATTAGGCCTCGTTCTCCACTCGATAACTTGTGGGCTTGTCGATTGGCCGCTACGCTTTATTTTGGTTTTCCGCTGCTATTTTGTTAAGCCCTTCCGGCTAGAGATATTGTAAGCTTGGCCATAAGGTCGTACCTTTGATATTTTATCGATATTCGAGTTTTTCTTTATTATTGTCGTGTGTATGACTGTGATGATATCTATGTTTGACTGTGTGCACTAGCGTAATCCTGGACTAGTGCAGTTTACACAGAGAGACCGAATTTGTATATTCGGGTCTCGACAGTGAACATGCTTACTTGAGCCCAGCACCCCGTGCAATCCGCGTGCCTCGGTGCTCGATGCCCCTTGTACCTTGATGCCCTAGTGCCCTGACACACCACTTATAGGCGTCCTGGCAGGGGAACCTCTCACCCAAGCGACCAACGATCAACACTTCGAGCGACTTAGCCTGCGCCTCAGCCAGTGCCCTGGTAAAGCCCCAGGCGCCCAAACATTTCCTCCTAGGCGCCCCAGCAAAGTCTTACTTCAGTGCCTTGCGCCTGTCTTCTTAGCGCCCGGGTCTCCGCCATGAGCGCTCAGGCAAGAAGGCCACGAGTGCCCTGGTGAGACGACGTCTACGCCCCACGCCTGTCTTCTTGGTGCCTAGGTCCCTACCGCCAATGCCCAAGCATGAAGGCCACCCATGCCCTAACGAGACAACATCAGCGCCCTGTGCTGGTCTTCTTGGCTCCCAAGTCTCCAACACCCTTCGACCGCAAGCATCATGGAGGATTTCACCGAAACATGTACTGCCAATCACACGTGCGCAAACCAACTCGACACCTTGACAGGTGTGGTCTCCAGCGCCCCAACAGATGGTGCTTCGGTAGACTGCCCTTTGGTGCCCTAGTGCTCCTGTCGACACCTCAACAGACTGCCCAGGTAAGTTCGGCCTTGGCATGCCCAACAGCACCCCACGTGCCTCAAAGCCCTGGCGTCCCACGCACTCCATGTGCCTCGGTGCCCTGGTGCCCCACGCGCCTTGATGCCTTGGCACCTCAGGGCCTTGGTGCCCCGCGCACTCCACGTGCCTAGCCCTGGCGCCCTGCGCACTGCGCGTGCCTCGATACCCGCTGCCCCGCGCGCCTCGATGCCCTGGTACCTCGGTGCCCTGGTGCCCCGTGCCCTTCGTGTGCCTCGGTATCCTGGCACCCCGCGCACTTCGCGTGCCTCGGTACCCTGGCACCCCACGCACTTTTCGTGCCTCGGTGCCCTGGCAACCCGGTGCTCTAGCACCGCGTGCACTTTGTGTGACTCAGTGCCCCGATGCCCCCGTGTGCCTCAATGCCCTGTCACCACGGTGCCCTGGTGCCCCGTGCGCTCCACGTGCCTTAGAGCCTTTGGCAACCTATACACTCCGCGTGTCTAGGTGCCCCGGCGCCCCGCACACCTCGATGCCCTGCCACCTCAACATTGCCCCTCGATGCGTCTTCACAGGCCCTTCAGTCGACCTGGCATTTGTTGGTATGCGCCATGACACATCCACTAGCCGGTGCCCAAGCGCCCAACTCCTCCATGTGCCCCGCAGGCCTTCGCCCGGATGCCCTGCAGGCCATGGCTCGAATGTCCTGGAAAGCACTCAGCAGCGCCCTACGTTCATAAGTGGCGCACTTGCCCAACTGCCAAAACTCCCGCTCGTACACCCAGCGTACGGCCCCCCGGCAACCACGACCCTGTACGTTGGAGGAATTCAGCGGGGGAACGCTGGCAATATCGCATGGCTCCGTTCAGATCAAACCGCATGTACAGCCAGGCAAGCGGCAGCATACAAATCGGCAAGGAGCCAAGCCTTGCGCGCCTGCGACATCTCCATGCCCGGCATTGCCGTGCGCCTGCGGCCTGGCGCCCTGGTGCGCAAGCGGTCTAGCGGCCGAAGGTCCCGGCAACCGAGCGCCCCGGCAGCCTCGCAGGAAGCGCGCCCAAGTCAGGTGCTCGACCAGCTCGACACCATGACAACCGAGGCTGGTGCCCTGGCAGCACCACGCGCCCAGCACCCAGGCAAACTGCATAACCACAAAACAAGTTGTAAATGGTTGAAGAAAGCAAGACTTACTGTAGAAGCACAAGGCGTTCCAACCACCAGGCATGTGCCCTTCTCTGCGACCGCATCGCAGGCTCCCTAAAGCGGCAAAACCCGCTCACGGTTTCTCCCCTTGCACAAAACCAACCTGTCAGCACCCCAGCGCCACGCCATGGCTATGCCTCAGCGCTCCAGTGACGCCCATGTGCCCTCGCACTGGCGCACCCTGGTGCCCTCGCTGTGTGCGCCCTTCTCGCATGCGCCCAAACGTCATGACGTTGCTGGCTTCCGGCGCCCCAGTAGTCGGCTCACCTAATCCGGCGCCTGAGCAACTGGCGCTAACACGGCATGCGCCCCCAGCCATCAGAGTGCCCCCGGCACTAACTC
The DNA here is from genome assembly GCA_036346265.1 of Melocanna baccifera. Lineage (NCBI taxonomy): Eukaryota > Viridiplantae > Streptophyta > Magnoliopsida > Poales > Poaceae > Melocanna > Melocanna baccifera. Next base: position 25,931,362 of record CM070682.1, on the reverse strand, counting down.
CTGCGGGCGCCCTGGCAAGGCAAACGGGCCAGCGCCCTGCATCCGACTCGCCTACGAACTCCAGCTTCAATTGAATGTCATTGTTATCGCTTTTTACGTACATTACACCATAATGTTGACCTACAACTTCATTACACACATGTTCGCAATGCATACCATTACAGTGGCTATACACTCCCAAGTGGCTACACTTGTTGCTACAAGGCATTGACGCCAGGGCAAGAACAGTGCCCTGGCCGGATATCCTCTGGCGCCCCTGCAAAAAGCCATCAGCGCCCTGGCGCACACGCCCCTGGTGTCCTTGCCCTGCCCACTTCGGCGCCATGGCGCGAGCATCTCCGCATACACACAAGCCGGTAATCAACTGCAAATTCGTGGAGAGCATGGAGTCATCAGGCTCAAACAAAAACCGCACATCACAAACCTACAACAACATCGATTGCAGACCGTGAATCCTCAACCAACGTCGGTACCGACGACGCAACAACTAGCGCCCTGCCAAAGCCGAAAGGCGCAGCGCCCTTGCAATGGTTCAGCGCCCTCCTCCAAGACAGCGAATCGGCAAGGGATCCCCCGGCGGGACGTCCTCCCTTACTACCCTCGCCGGTCGGCACAGGCTTTTCCCCTTTTCCTCAAAAGCCGGTAGAGAAGGAGTGAAGAGGCGATCGATTGGCTCGGTGGATTGGTCACGGAAGGTCGACCCTGCTCGCCTGAGTTCGGCGCCGCGAGGAGGCCAGGGGGTCGATCGACGCCTTCCGCTCCCCTTCACTTTTCTTCTGCGTCGCCCGGCCGGCTGGGCCCATAAAGCAATGGTTCCATTAGGCCAGCAGTCACTGTTGTCATAATAATTCTTTATGAAGCCTAATGGCAATGTTGGGCCAGCAGTTTCACACGGCAATTGCTCCCATACCAAAGGAAGTAGGGGTCGGCCCAACTATTAACTCAACCCGGCTGTGCATCTCTCCAGACGAAGCACTGCTAAAGCTCGATACCGGCAACCAACAAACGTTTTCCGGCCACGCCATGGCGACCACGTAGCAATCACTGTGGGAAACTTGAATATGCTAACAATAAATGCTATTCTCATTTTGGCTATCCCCCATGAAGGGCCGAAGCAGCTCAATCTATTCCACTGGACTACTATTCTTGGGCTCGTACATCTGATCTCGCCATGTTTTGGGTGCCCAATACTTTGGCTAACTCAGAGATTTCACCATGGTCTCGACGTTCAATTTTGATGTGGCTACAATTCCACGAAGTTTCGGATAAATATCGGCGTGAACATGGTAGGGATGTAAGAATCCAGCCAAGCCCAATACTTCTCCCATGACTTGGATGGGCAATGCGTGACAGTTCGATACTACCCCTATGGACACTTTCTCTAGCGTCATGGGGCAGAGGGCTAGTGTTGAAGTAATAAACATTACCCTTCCACTGAGAAGGCCGCTCTACAAAAGACATCTGCTTGGAGGTCTAAGAAGTGCAACGATACTTAGAAAAGACAATAATACCCCTACTTGTACTCATAAGGTAGCTATCCTCTAGGGGCATTCTAGACATTTATACATGCCCAAGAGCCTATAAATACCCCATGTATTCCTCATTTGGAGGAGAGAGCTCTCATGAGTAATAAAAAAAATGTATTCAAACTAGTAAGCTCTCGGGGGCTCCCTCCCCGGAGGTAAGCCCCTGTTAGCTCACCGATAGAAATAGGGCGGTCCTCTCGAACCGCTGAACCTATATAAATTCTCATGTCATTTTTACTCTCGTGGATGATGGCCCGTAACATGGCCGACGTCTGTCCCCTCACTTATGTTTGACTTTCACACCTACAACATGAAGTATGCAGCTACAGCTAGTAGTTGCTCTCAGGTGCTCTAGATCTTATCAACTCTAAAAGACTATGAGTTAGTTTTAGATAGTGTTCTTCTTTTCTGTGACAACACTAGTGCCATAAACATTGATAAAAACCCAGTGTAACACTCTAAGACCAAGCATATTGATATGAGATATCATTTCCTTAGAGACCATATAGAGAAGGGTAATGTTGTGCTTCACTTTATCAAGTCCGAGCAGCAGGTTATAGATATTTTCACTAAGGCTCTTGATTCTTATTTTACTTCCTTGCAGGGAGAGTTAGGGGTTATTACTCCTTTTGACCTGTTTTAAGATCGAGTTTGAGTCTTTTACATTCATTGTATTAAATTGTATTTTAAATTTAGTAACTTGCATTGTAATATAAATATATAGAGTTTTGACTATTATCCTTATCTAATATGATATTTTGCTTTACATCTTACCATGCCTTGTGTTAGTTTGCTAGATTTATCATATCCATCGATGTATAGCTTAGCGTTTGCCATGGTAGCCTTATAAAATGTGATAAACTTGAATTAAATCATGTATTGTTGAATCTTTTGACTAGTGTTGCTCTAGTGATCCTCTTATGATTTAAGCCATGTGAAATAGGCTAAGTTCAGTCTTGAACCTAAATTAAGCTTTAGATTGAGGTATGCTGGATGTTTATTGAAGCTTGAGTTAGTATTAACTTTTTGTTCTTGAACTAAGTTAAGAAAATACAAAATCATCTCTTTTGTGCAAAAAAACTGATCTCACCAATTCTTTCTCATGAGACGGCTTGCCATTATACTAAGCATGAACTCAAGTAGAGTTTTGGATGATCTAGACTACTCTCTTAAGCTTATTACTTGAGATGGTCATAGCACGACTTGAGATCTAACACATAGCTAAGAATACAAAAATTATGAAAAATGGTTGAAACTTAGGAGGCAATTGTTGATGAGTTCTAATCTAAGACTTGCTTTGCTAAGATAAAACCAAAAATAAATTTTAGCAAGTGCTAAATTTGCTTAATTTCAAGTGTTTGAACAAAATATTTTAACATTGAATTTCTAACACTCTAAATTGATTTAATTGTAACTTCTTGATTTCATTTTGTATATTGACATGGCTTAACTCAATTTTGGATACCTTTGGCTAAACTATGATCTTAAGTAATTTGGCATGTTAAAAATCTATTTAATTTCATATTATTATTTATTTTGTTTTAGCTTTGCTATATATGATTTGTCATGATCTATATATTTCTTTCATATAATTTGGCTTGATATAATCCTTATAGAGTCACTTTAGATAATTTTCATAGCTCTTATTGCTTGTGAGATCATATGATGAAAAATTGGTTTGAGATGAAATTGGCATTGCAAAGTGATTGGATTTATGGCATAGGTGATGTGGATGTGTTGTTTATTTATATGCTTGTGATAGCATGGTGATATGATAATGTTGCATGATACGCTCGACTGAGGTATTGTGCGGATTGACTTGAGTCAAGTCGTGGACTTGTGCTCGTACGCGGTTACGTGTTTATTCATGTGCAGGTGTTGCTTGAGGCGGAACGTCGTCGATGATGGGACTAAAATTAGGTTCGGGTGGAACTGAGGTTTCGGGACTAAATTCAGGGAAGAACTGAGGTTCTATCGGTCAAAGATGTTATGCGAGATGTTCAGGCTAGATAATAACGAGCATGGAGATGATACGATGTTGGAGGCACGGAGATGAGTCATAGCGGAGTATTGTGCGGATGGCACGACGAGACTTGACGTAAAATACATGTGTGTGGCCAGCGTGCGAAGCCTTGGTGGTCTGGTGGAGCAGCAGCCCAAGCGGAGGTGTGCGGCAAGACTGCAGGTGCAGACGGCCTGCTACAGCTGGATGGCCCAACGAGCAAAGCTATGCATGCGGGTTGGCGTGTGGTGTATTCGGCCATGGAATACAAGCCAAATACGGAGGCAAGTTAAATACGGAGTCTTGGCTCCCGTCTTCGTGTTGGAGTTGGAGTAGTTGGATAGATAAAATACGTGCGCGCAGGCAGCTATTCGTGTGACTCGAGATTTTGAGGAGAGGAAACGGAACGAAAAAAAGGGGTCTTGGCCGGCGGCTTTTTCGTGCGTGACGCTGGAAAGAAAAAGAGGGCAGCGCCTTGGGCAGCAGAGCTGTTTTCCTCTGATGCCGCAGCAGGGAAGCAACGCATCAGCCGTGGCCGAATGTGAGGTGATTAGTAGATCCAGTCATTAGCCATTGGCGGTGCATCATCTGGATGTGGACTGCATTTTTTGCTGGGCATGAAGCTTTGTGTCAAGAGTCTTCACTGTGGTTCGTGATCTGATCTGTAAGTTTTTGTAATACAAACTTTTGCATGTTTTGGCTACTAAACTGAAAAGGAGTTGGTGAAGGCTTCTCTGATCTTTTTCTTGTGCATGCATGATAATGTGTTTGCGTGATCTGTAGATTGGCAGATCATGGCTAGTAATTAGGGACAAGGTAGTTAGGAAAGGTGATTAGGTGAGTGGCTACTATTAAGGGCTAGCAAATAGAAAAAGAAAAATCACCATGTGGAGAGCTAACAGGAGAGGCAAAAGCAAGGTAGTAGTACTATTTCCTCACATGAAAGTAGCAGATCAGTAGCAAGCAAGTCCATGTCGTGGTGCTGTTTTTTTGGTGCTTTTTCGTTGCATAACCATCAAGAGATCAGTAGCAAGCAAGTCCATGTCGTGGTGCTGTTTTTTTTGTGCTTTTTCGTTGCATAACCATCAAGTTTGTGATCTAGAGAGTTAAGTTGAATAATACCTTACGGATTTTATTTAATCACATAATTAAGGCTTAATCAATTCTCATCACTATCTGCATCAGCGAGCTTGTTTATTTTATATCTCAATTTTTAGACCTCCGTTTGACGTGTTTCCAGTTGGGTTAGTTCAATAACTTTGTCTAATTTATTCTGACAAAGTTTGAGTTAAATCGGAGTTACGGTTTTTTATCGAGATCAGTTTTAGTGAGAATACAATGTTTTGTCCAGATTTTTTTAAAACGAGGCTTAAATAGGTTTTGTGTTTAAGAGAGAATCTTAAAATTTATTTTTAGCTTACGTAATCATTCACCCCCCTCTGATTGCCTATCTTAGTGTAAATCGATCCTACACTACTATAAATAAATAAAATACAGAAACTCCATTTTATTCATACTCTATCTTCCATTTATCTTGATGACTCCATTGGCAAAGTGGAAGAAAGATTGGTAAAAATGAATATCTACAGCATGATTTATAGTTTTTATGCAAAAATTTGCTAATTTTTTATGTGATTCTTTTGATCTTTTAATCTCTTCTCATCATAACAAAGGTCAAATTGAACAGTTATTCTTTTATTTAGATCTAGAGTAAGATTTCCCGACTCAATTGGTGGATTGAAGTTTTTTGTGAAAAATTTACCATTTTTAGTACTTCAATCCATTTCTGCCTCATATGGTTATTTCAATCTTTGCATATATCTTATGATCATTTTGAGCTTCATGTGCAAAATTTTCTCTCTAAATTCTAAAACCGCCCTCTACTTGCATTTTTGAGAAATTGCCAAAAGGTTGATCAAGAAGCAGATTAAAGGACCATGTAAGAAGGTCTATGGTTTTGTTGTGATGAACCATTATAATTTTAGAGGAGTGACAATGTACAATTTATAAATTTGTATATTTTTCTAGATATGTTACAAAAATAGATGATTTTGAGAATTTAAAGTCATAGGATGATTTGGTGACCTAAGTCATTGGTTATAGGTTGCATGAAATAAGTTATTGCTAATATGGGTCAAGTTGTGAAGAAATTTTGCCCAAAAATGATTTCTTTGTCTTTGGATATACAGGGTCGTTTGGAGTCAGTTATGGTCAATAACAAGGATCGGAACTATACTCATAGCGGAGCTGAGGCCTAGAACGATCAAGAATACCGAGTGAGATGATGAGCTCAAGCATGACACGAGAAAGGCGAAAAATATTGAAGGAAAGTTCGATTGGTGGATTTGCACCGTGTGGCTTGGTTGATGCAAGTGAGGCGTGGTCCAGTAGAACTGAAACGAGAGAGACTTACTGATGTGTGGCAAGTTAGTGGTGCACCTAAATGTGGCAAGCGTGGTGATTGCTTGCAATGGAAGGAGATGATCGGATCAAGGAAGCATATTTTGGTAGTTTGACTAAAATAATGGAAATAGCTTTGGAAGAAAACCACGGCACGTAGCGGTGCTTGGGAAGATGGTTTAGGTCATGGGGAAGTTGGTATGATCAAGATGGATCATAACTTAGGACTTAGTAGATTCGGATTTATGCACTTTGAAAAATATGCATAAGTATATTGAGTGAGTTAAAACTCATGTGTGTGGGGTTATCAGATTTTCTCTTTGTACAAAGTGGATAGTATTCACCAAGGGTTAGATGTAACTGGCTAACATATCTATTTAAGAAGTTGAGATGGAGACTTGTGGTTAACCATCTAACCATCCTCTCTTAAGACCAAGTATTCATGAGTTTTAGGATTAGGATATGAGAGAAGTTGAGTATTTGTGGAGTGCTCTCTATCCTCCAAGATGAAGTGGCTGTAAAAGTTTTCTCCTCAAGTGGCAACATCAATCTTTGCTCATCTCCATGAATCTTTCATGTTTTGATTAATTTGCTCTTGATTTGGTTAGTTTTGATCATTTCTCTTCTCTCTTCTTCATCTTGTTATGCAAAGTATGTATAAAAGATACGGATAATATCTAAAAATTAATCTTCATCCATCAAGACACTTGGTTGGTAAGTTCACAAAGAAACCCGGTTTTTGCTCTTTTTGGCCTCTCCGAGTAATTTCTTGATCTAGCTATTTCTATCTTGATTTCTTTAGTGTTGTTACTTGCTAGGATATGTGAGGACACATGTAGAGACATCTTGGCTAATATTCACGCACAATCAAGTCATATTCACCATTTGTGATTTTGACCCTTTTTTTATGTAATTTGCCTTGAAATGCAAAATTGTTAGAATTTTAGTAATGACTTCTTGATATTTGATTGGAACAAATTTCTGACATCACAGAGAAGCTTCATACCAAATTTTAAGTGATTTGAATTTTTGGTTTGAGAGTAAGCTCATTTTTAGGTTTTGACCTGGTTTTGGTGTGCAGAGTTTTATGAACTAAAATATCCCAAATATCTGAAATTATTTTAGGTTTTTAATTAAGATAGGTTTATAAGGTTATGAACTAGTTTTAGTTCAAGTTTCAAATCTTTTGGATTGACGAATCAAAATTTGTATGGTTTTTTGAATTTTGAATTTGAAATAATACTGATTTTATTGTTCATGGACTAAAAATTTCTGTAGCTCCAAGATTTTTTTGGATTTGTGGCTTCTTGATCTTCATTGTTTCTCATAGCTATTGGGGTAAAGATTAGGGGAACACTTGGGAAAAATTTAAAGGCACTATTCACCCCCTGTTGCTATACTGGTCCTACAACGGCAGTCCGCTTGATGCTTTGGATTATCACCTAGGTCTATGTTATGTCCTCATTTAGCTTATTGATGATAGACAAGCAGTTAGACTGGATAGTAGTTCTGATGAGCTTCTACTTGCTAGTTTAGGTTCAGTGACATTAGTGATGGATTGGATGCAAGGAATAAAAATTCTGTTGTGGCTTCTCATGTGCCTTGAGCACGCAAGGACTGCGCACCAATGTTCAGCATTACACAATTTTTCTGGAGGTGGAGTCCATTTGTGAATGAGAGGTTGGGCTCACACATGGTGGAACAAACCCATTTAGAAGAGTGCGGCATTAACATTACAACATATGTGTTTTGATTTGTTCTGCAAGCCGGTGAGGATGGGCCATCGTTTCTCTATTCCTGACAATCTTCCGTGCTTCCCCCAGGTGCTAGCAAGATTGTAACACTGAAAGACATTGATTCTTCTTTCGAGAACGATGCACTTGACAAAAATTCATGAGCCATAAGAAACGAGCTCCACTTGATGAAATCCTCTTAATTTCTACATTTCAATGTACTATTTGGTTTGAGCTGTTGTCTAGGTTGATATTTCATTATTTGATTTTGAGCCAAGAAGGACTAAGTACACTTTGTTTACAAGTAGGGGAATTTGCTGTTCATACTTATACTGGACTCTTTTTACAGCCATTAGTTTTTCCCATGATGTGATGAGGATTGGACCTCGAGGTAAGATTGATCTGGTAGGTTGCCCAATCTTTCATAGTAGTAAAAAGTAAGATACAAGTGGAGCACGAATTATTGGATGCATCTCACACTTGAAAAGATAATTTCACTCCTGTGCACACTGCAATACACGATCGAGAAATAGAGATCAAAGATTAGCGAGCAAATACCTAACATAGTAGGAGCCAACACACCAAGATAAAATCCTATATTGGAATTCACAAGAACACACGTAAAACACAGGGATGAACCCTAACAGCCGAAGGCCAACACACACACACACACCTGCTTTAATTCATAACTCCACTCTGAAAATACAATTGGCACACAATTTAGCCTTTTATAGGCATTACACAACTTGAACATAATGATTGCTCGACTGGGGCAATTCAATCCTGACTAACTGTCGAAGATGAAAGATAAGGACGGTGGCAACCTGATGAAGTAACAAGGTGGGAAGCACCATGCAACCACTTGAAGGTTGTGGCGGTGTGTGGCGTTGCCTCTAAGAGGACGCTTGGTGGCCACCGCCCGCAAGGGCCTTCGTTGGTCCTGAAGCTGGAGATTGAACATGAAGACATCGACGAGGGAGTCTTTGGTGATTAACCAGAGTCACTGGCACCTTCCAAGAAACTTTGAGCCTTGGACTAGCTTGATTTGGGGGAAGCTTACATGGAGTTGGTGGGATGTTTGCTCATGCCCTTTCTAATAAATAGGGTATTTGGGATAAAGAGAGGAGGTGCAGCTAGAATAATATAGGTAAAGGGGGTGGCAAAGCGGAGATGGAGGTGGAGGATGTCTTGGTGGGGTTAGGAGGTGGTGGGAGGAACGGAATCGGTCGGAGAAGTGCGCGTCCTCTATCGAACCCGGTGAGAAATGAAAAAAGAAATGGGGGGCAGCAAGGTTTGGATCTACATCTGGTAGGATAGGTCATTTATTTAGGTTTACCAGGGTGCTATGTTGGCTACTAACAGCTTCGACGTGTAGGCTGACGGTAACGATGGACAATGGCCATGTTAGGAATTAGATGATGGGATCAACTATACTATACAATGTAATTTGATTTAATAAAGGGGTCAAATATCACCAATTCAAATAAAATCATTTGAAACATAAAAGGACATATTTGCAATTGTTGGATAATTGTTTTCTTTATTTCCTGTAATTGAATGACTAGAAAAAAGCTAATAGCCGCTATAGGACAATTTCAACTAAAAGCTACAAGCCAGAAGACCCTCCTATCCTGGTATTGTAATAACTGAGGTGAATAAGTTGTATAAAACTTTAGCCCTACGTGGCTATGTGGATGTATGTAATATATTGTGTCTAATTATTGTTCTGCTGTAATACTTTAATGGGCTTATTATTTGTTAACGCGATGTTCTATCGGCTAAAACGAACAATAATTCGTTGACTAGCATCATTACCCCATGGTAATTATGCGGGTCATCTCAGGTCGCCGCCGGTCCTGATTGGTGGTTGGATTGACCCTTGCCATCTGGGTGAAGTGAGTCCTCCCTCGGGCGTACTGCTGGGGGGATAAGGATCCTCCCTCAGTATTTCTTGCAGTGTGGCCTGTGTGGCCTCTTGATGGACCACCAGAGAGAGCCTTAATATCGAAAGCGAGCATTGTCTGCTTGTACTCGTAGCATGCCTACATGTCGAGGTCTGCGTACTCTGCTAAGTCGAACCAGTTCTCGTTCCACTCTCATACATGAGGACATCAGAAGGAAGAGAGCTTGCAGACGAGAAGATTACCGAACTCTTGGAAGAAAAGCTTCCCTACAGATGACGTCAACTGTTGATGTTTTTAATATCGTTCTTATGTATGATTTATATGCATTCGGGGGAAACTCTCTTAAGGTACAGGCCACAAGTACACAGAAGAAACGAGAATTTTTATACAAATTTGGGCCTTCTTCTAGAGAATAATAACTCTATGTCCTGTGTCACTATTGCTCAAAGAGATTAATTATAACAAAGTAATGCGAATAGAACTTGCAGTATTTCCTAAACCTACAAGTGATGATCCATTCTTCATCCAACATCAATCCTTATATAGCTGGCGAAGCGACGACAGTTGTCATGCGCCAAGAGACGTCTCAACACTTCAGGATATAACCGCTAGGGGGAGGTTATTGTTAGAGAGACGTGGTTAGCCGTTCGCCGTTTGATGGTTATTGTTAGAAAGAGATCATATGCGGTTATTGGGCATAAACGTACATTCTAACTGTCTTGTCAAACGGATGTGCCATGTGGCAGGTCATCATGGATAGGCTAGTCGAACATTCGTTGGTCTCAGAAAGGTCTACGTGTTAGACCATGTGGTTAGGTCTAGGCTTTTTCATATGATGAATAATTGACAACGTTGGTTATGTTATCACTTATGGTGTTGCGCGTGTGCGGATTGACGTTGATCAAGTTCAAACAAACTTATTCTTTGGTCTTTACATGTGCAGGTTGTGCATAGAGGCGATCGTGATTGATGACGAAGAGGACCGAGACTAGAATGGGGAGATCCGAGGTCAGGCGGTCGAGAGAGTCACGAATGGTCGAGCTCATGCGTGGGCACGTGAAGATCGAATGTGGATGATGCGTGGAGCAGATACAGGAGGTGTGGTCCTGGAGGTTTCGACACGTGGAAGGCTGAAAAAATCGGAAGCGTAAAAAGAATTAAAAAAACCCATGTTATAAAGGGTTTTGGGTCACTTGAAAAGTAGTGGGCCAAAAAGCATGATTGAGACGAAAAGGCCCAGGTTGAGTTGTATTAGGGTTAATGAAGTATTGGAGTAGGTTAATGATTGAAGGGCGACTAGATAAGTAGAGAGGTAGCGGCGGCTGTTGAGGGCGTGATTTTGGGAAGACGCAGTTCACGTGAGAAAACCAACGTATTGCATGCATGCATGCATCAGGTTTATTAAAAGCCACTACGGTCTACTCGCACGACCGCGTTTCACGCGTCCGCAGCCACCCTCGCGCGACGACACGTGGCGAGCGCACGCCCGCTCCCCGCCTCCCTTCTTCCCCTCTACGCTGCGCCTCACCTGTGCTCCCTCCCCCTCCTCCCACGCCGCCTCCCCCCTGCTCCCCCGCCTCCCCCTCCTCCCCCGCCGTCTCCCCCCTCCTCCCCCGCTCCCCCGCTGCCTCCCCATTCCCCGCAGCCTCCCCCTCTCCCCTCCTCCATCGCCGCCTCCCCCTCCTCCCCCGCTCTCCCGCCGCCTCCTCGTCCCCCGTCGCCTCCCCCCTCCTCCCCCGCTCCCCCGTCGCCTCCCCTCCTCCACCCTCCTCCCCTGCCGCCTCCTCCCTCCTCCCCGCCGCCTCCCCTCATCCCCGCCACCTCCCCTCCTCCCCGATCCCCTCGCCTCCCCGCTGCCTCCCTATCCTCCCCGCTCCCCGCCGCCTCCCCTCCCCTCCTTCCCCACTCCCCGCCGCCTCCCCTTCCCCACCGCCTCCCCCTTCCCGCAGCCTCCCCTCTCCCCTCTTCCTCGCTCTCCGTCGCCTCCCCCTCCTTCCCGCCGCCTCCCCGCTCCCCCGCCCTCCTCCTCCCCCCTCATCCCCGCCGCCTCCCCCTCCCCGCCGTCCCCTCCTCCCCGCTCCCCTGTCTCCCAGCTCACTGCCGCTGCTTGCTTCCCCTCCCCCCTTCCTACCCCATCGCTTCCTCCTCCCGGTCCCCCTCCTTCCCGCTCCCCGCCGTCTCCCCCAACCCCTCCTCCCCGCTCCCTCACCGCCTCCCCATCCCCCGCCGCCTCCCCCTTCCTCCCCCGCCGCTGCCGCGGGATGGGATGCTCGTGGGGGTGGATGGGATGCCGCCGACACCGTCAAGACCCTCCTGCAGGCGAACGCCCGGTCCCCTCTCAGATTCTCTTGTTGCTGTAATGGTCTTTTCTCATCAGGGTTTGAATTGGTTTTTGGGCGGCGTTTTTTCTTTTCTACATGTGCAGTTGAGCGCAACGGGGCCGAAGCAGAAGATGGGGCTACGCCAGGTGGTGGACCGGCTCATGTCCGCCTTGGGCCCTGCAGGTTTGGTTGCTTGCCCAGATGCTAGATGAGGTAGAGGTCTTTCTTGTTCGGTGGTGGTATTGTGGAATGCGATTGGCGTGGTTACATCTTGATCTGAATCAACACCAAGACCTACGATTTATATTGGTGATAAGATGATTGTGATGTTGAATTGCCAGGCTAGCACTAGTAGTGCTTACTGAGGTTCATAGTAAGCTTCGATTTTGCGGTTAGTTTTGAGTGAGTTCTCTGGTTGACTATCCATAGTAGCTTCGGGATGTTGCTGCAATGCTGTGTGTTTGTGCATGCGTGCCTGTTTCTGTGTCTGTGTCTATGTCTACCGAAAAATTGATATTATCCGTAGTGAACCATCATACCCCATAATTTGGGAGCCTCACGAAGCTACCAATTACCAAATATAAACAATAGTGAATGAAGTTATTACAAATGTGGTCATATTGGGTTCTGTACACCGACTATATTAAGAGTGGATTCACTTGGTCACTTGGAGTCCTTGCTTTTTGTTTAGAGAACTCATCCAGGTTCCTATTATGTTTGGTTAAGAGATCTGGTTGCCGTGTAGTCTCCACCTCTTTGTGTGTTTTGCCTGCGCTTTTGAATTGCTGAATGTTGAACATGGTTTAATATATAATACAATGGAGCTAGGGTTTTTTCCCTGTGTTTCTAAAAAAAAACCTTCCAAGCATTACAAGGTCCAGAATCTCGCTCTTTATTGGTTGAATGCTGGTGTTGTGCTAAAGTGTCAGGCCATACCGAAAGATTTTCCCCCAATTTGTTTAGGTGCTCATTCCATGTAAACTTTCCTAATTGAGAAATATACACAAGAACTATGTGAATCCTGATATTTACTTTTCTATTTCCTTTATGATGGCTTTTTATCACCTATATGTTCCTTCGGATATGAAATTATTATCCTTTAAAATCGTTATACGCTTTTTAGGTATTTACAGTGGCCTCTGATGGTCAATATTGGGTTGATAGACTGCCTGGGTTGGGAGCACGTTTTGATATTATCTGCTTCCCCATACGGTTCACAAATTGATATTATCTACTTCCCCATACGGTTCACAAAGCAGATCACAAAACTCACAAATCACATAATTTTGAACCTCTTGTCAAAGCAAGCAGCCACACGAGCTAACACAGATTGTTAATAGGTGAGTAATTCGTTGAACGATCTAATAAACCATCTGATTTTGGACCTATTTGGGTTTTGGAAACTCAAAAGTTGTGGTTTGAACTATAGACAATTAGATAGGAGTCATGATGGGAGTTATATTATGAAGGATGTTTGGTTGAGGAATGCCGTTAATCATCACACAAGATTGGTTGCATTCATCTTTGCTTGCAGATGCTTTAGCTGTTTCTACCCAGGTATGTATTTTCAATATTAGAAATCATTCCCACTTTTAAATCAACTTCCTTTCACAGCTGTCATTGTGTATTACAATTTGTACAGAGCCACAAACTTCTAGGACAAACTACCAACTTCTAAGACATACTAATAAATACAAATATTGTTTCTCTAGCTTGAGGATCTCGTCATGATTTAACTGTTCCATAAGTCCAAACTAACTTTGCTTGCATTTGTTAGGCACTGATAGCAAGCTCTTATGCAATATTGGACTACAAAAGGGTCCAAAAGATAGCAATGTTTGCTTTGTAGGTGATGTGTACTTCATTTGCTTTGTATTATAAAGTTCAATTTATCTACATGGATACACTTTTTTCACCCATTTTATATATTTAGAATGATGATGGCCCAACTACTTCCGTTAGAACTGTGGTGGCATTTTTGGTTGGAGAATTGTGCAGAAAGGTCATGGCTTTGGCCTATTTTGTGTATGTTTGACAGAGGAAAGCGGATGAGCAAAGGAGCTGGAGAGTGAGCAAAGCTCATGATATCAAGGTGCTGAGGGATCGACTTAGTGAATTGACGAGGCGAAATGCGATAGGTTAATCTCTTTTAATGGATGTAAAATTGTTACCAGTTGCCATTTACCGATGTTGTGTTCTGGTTATTGATGTTTTCACAGAGAATAAGGTTGAGCGGGCATCGAGTGATCTCAGGGCGAGAACTGCTTCGTTGAATCTGGCTTTTGTCATGGTATAAATATTTCTTTATCAGTGTTCCCTTTGGTTAAAAGCAAATTCACCCGTAACAACTCACTGATCCCGTAACAATTCATCCATTATTTGTATGTGTATTGCCCCTATAATTGAAATATTCATACTTTGTTGGCAGATGGCAACTACCTCAGAACGTCTGAAAAGGCAGTCAAAAGCTATCAAACAGCTTTGCAGATTGTCCCCAATGCGACGAGTAAGTTCTATCGTCTTGGCTATTGTCTTGGCAGATAACATGAGTAGCAGCATGAGCTTTCTATTGGTTATCCAGGTTGGTTGCGTGGCTAATATATTTATACATGTGGTATATTAGGCTTCATGTTCACGTGGCTTAATATATTAGACGTCATGGCAAGACGCGCGATGCGCGCCCGATGTTCTAGTGATCTGGAAGGAGAGCACGGCTTGTTGGGTTCTTGGCCGTGATTTTGAGGAATAAAGCAGAGAGCGTTTTTGTCTTGGTTTTTGGCCGTGATTTTTAGAAGACAATTCACGTACTGCTGGCAGCCGTGACTTTCGAAGAAAAAAGTGCGGCGGCTTTTCTTGTGTGGTGAAGTTTCGAAGCAGAGGCCGGCTGCTGTGCTTTTTGGTGAAAAAAAAAAGGAAAGAGCGGCAGCTAGTTCCTAGAAAAGAAACAAGGCAGGCGGCGTGGCGTTTTCTGCGGAAGAAAAGAAGAAAGCGTGCAGGGAAACGGCATTGCGGCGAGTTCGATCCGAGCAACGCAACGACAGCATGCATGGCCGGCCGTAAGACGTTTTGAAGAAAGAGGAAGGCCGGCTGTTGTGCTTAGTTCATCGATGCATGCATGCGTGAGATCAACGTGACTGTGAGCGTCCAAGAAAAGAAAAAGCGAAGTGTCCGATCCGTGATTTGGAAGCAAGGAAAAAAGGCATTCGCGACGAGAGAGAAAAAAGGTGCAGCGTAATTTCTATCGTCGTTTCGAGCATTGATTTTTTTTCTTGGTTCATTTGCATCTGGCTGTTTTTCTTCCGTTACTTCTGTGTAAGGATATAGCAATCTTAGTTTGTTTTGTCTCTTCTAATTTCTTGTGCACGTGACCAACTTTGGATGCATGGCCATATGGTTTACTTTTAGTAGTACTAGCGTCTGGACATGAATCATAAAGCAAGTTATTTAGGTCCTGTTCTTTGCGATTTCTAAAAGTCGATTTTAGCTTTTGTTACAGTAACTAACTTTTAAATAGAGTATTTTTTAAGATGAGGTCTACAAGTTAATTATAGTACACGTTAAAAATCTAATATCTGTACCATCAAAAATCGCAAGCGAGTATCTCTCTTTCCGCAATCTCTGTCGCAAACAGTCAAAAAGCCATCAGCCGCAGCTAAAAAGAACAGGCCCTTAGCAAGTAGTAGTTCACGTAGAGGCTACTAGAAAAAGAGTGTTTGCATGCATGTTTTGATTAACAAAAGTGATTAGGTGAGAAACTAATTGGGTTTAGGAAAGTGCTGATTAGTTTGATGAGAAGTATTTGTACTTAAAGGCTCTATGCATGTTCTCTGTTTGTGATCTGAAAAGTTTGGGTGATTATTTCCTTACGGATTTTGCTTAATCGCATAATTAGGGTTTAATCAATTTTCGTCACTATCTGCATCAGCGATCTTGTTTATTTTATATCTTGAGTTCTAGACCTCCGTTTGACGTAATTCCAGTTAGGTTAGTTCAATAATTTTGTCTAGTTTATTCTGACAAAGTTTAAAGTCAATCGGAGTTACGGTGTTTTATCGAGACCAGTTTTAGTAAGGATACAGTGTTTTGTCTAGAAATCTAAACGATGCATAAATATGTTTTGTGTTTAGAGGAGAGTCTTATAATTTAATTTTAGTTTTCGCAATCATTCACCCCCTCTGATTGTCTATCTTAGTGTGAATCGATCCTACACTACGACCATAAGGTGGTCATAGGACCACTTACGACTACCTCATACTCGCATAAGAATTTATAACTATGAGAAGGTCGTAGAAGGATTGAGACTAAGTAGTCGTAGGATAGCTTACGACTGTGAGATGGTCGTAGAAGAGCTTACACCACTCTACGAGTTTCCTCTCTCATTAATGAGGGGTATGTTAAAATATATGATGATGTAATAATTAGAAGATTACTCTATCCTCATCAATAATATTTTTGCTCAAAGGTTTTACACTAAATATCCATGTAATGTAGTTTGTACCAATATTTCCGAGGGAATGTCAGAGGAATAGCATGCCATTAATCCCAAGCTAATGGGATAACTAGGTCCACCCTTAAAAAACAGCTACCACATGTTACTTGGGTGGTTGGTTAATATTTAAGCTGCCACATGAGTACATGACATGAGGTTGTTTGTTTGGTCACTGTTTTACAAGGTGTGGACAATTTTTTTAGTGTCTGCACGTTGCTTATGCGGCTAAATAGAAACGGACAAATTTATTTGCAAGAGGACCATTTCCCCACTTCAACCTACTGTTGTCCTATTTCGAATAGCAAAATGGTATCCTGTTTTTGCGAGTGACCCATCTTTTAAACAACTCCGTGAGGTGCTACGGCGGCATCGATTTCGTTGAGGAAGAAGAGAAAAATACAACATTGTAGAAATAGCTAGGTAAACAGGGTAAATCAAGTCAGAAACAATACGAACAAAAAAGAAAGCTCCATTGATGACCTAAAACAGCAAAAGTAACAATAATGTCATGCCAAAATAAGAACAGAACCACAACTAACTAAGATCCATCATTTTATCTGAGGCAAATGTCGCTGCCCAAAATCTACTCTTGAGTTCCAGCTGCTCTGTTAGCTGGAATGACCATAGTTATGAGAATTGAACCGGGGAAGAACCCAGCCAACCTTTTTGTTCATTGGTTCACTACTCGTACTGATTTGTTGGTCCAATGATTCGACTCGAATCACATGTTTATCCAGAATTATACTTTAGAATGTCTTGCTTCCCATTCTTTTTATTAAAATGGATATTGCTTACCTTTGAGTTAGTCTGAGATCCTTACTTCATATATACCAAAATACTGGCGGGGTAAAAAACAATGATGTTTGCCCTTGTCCATCCTTCATGTAATATAAGAAAGTAAGAACTAAATGGGAAAAGCTTCATGCCGCTTGGTTCGCTGCTGCGTTCCATTTAAAGGTTGAGTGGGTGCGTTAAGGGTTTGAAGACCAGCACTACCAAGTTTGGATTCATAGTTAGTGTGCGTGGTAGAATCTTGTTCAACCATGCCTGGTTCATATAAATTTGGCCAGTTTAACCTGGTTTCATCCACTTTGAAGCAAGTGCAGAAACAAGCAACTACCTGGTCCAGAGCGGATGATGCTCTGTCCTATGTTACCCAGTCGAACTGTTCACCAGAATAAGCATTTGCAGCAGTCTTACTCAAAGAAAATGGCTTATCTTACACTCTGTCAAGATGAACCTGTTTTTGTATTGCCCCTCTGTTGTGGATGTGTATTGGGGAAAACACTATAGCAGGAGGCCCAAAAAGAAGAATTCCGAATCTAACAAGAACTAGCAAAAGTTTTGTTTGGACTGAGGAGTTTATACTCGGAGAAGGTTTGCAAGATTAGGAATACTCCTTACGATGTGAGATATGATATAGGGTGTAATTACATCTGGGTGTAGAAAAGAGACTTCCTATATATATATATATATATATATATATATATATATATATATATATATATATATATATATATATATATATATATATATATATATATATATATATATATGGACCATCCGATCTAAATTATGTGGCTCAGATCAAGAAAGGTGGAGGTGGGTGGGAACCCATCCCACTTAAACACTTTTGTAGAAAACTCCTGCATATATTATTTTTATGAGGTAAGGCTTCCACATTCCTTGATCCGAGCCACACAATCTAGATCGAATGATCCACATCGTCATTTGCCTTTGCCTTTGAAATACCTTTGAAATACCCTTTTGCACTAGATATATATCATATATATATATATATATATATATATATATATATATATATATAATGCCTCCTGCATATATAATGCCTCCTGCAGGTAGGCAAGAAATAAAGCAGTTCTGTCTCCACAACCCTAAGTCTTTAGCAGTATCGATCCACGGCAAGGCAAGGAGTGCCCACTGATGTGTCAAGCCAAGATCCACCTTACCCACCCATATAACCTAAGATCCACAGCCAAGAACCATAACAGATTGGTATCAGCTTCCATGGCTGATGATCCCATCGCCATAGAACTGCATGAGTTGAAGGAGTTACTGAAGATCTACGGGTAGGCTATGCAAGCAAAATTTCAAAAATTCTACCGCGTAAAAGGGACCTCCTCTAGTAATAGATCACGGGATTACCTCTAGACGCGCGACTGTGAGCGAAGTAGAGTCGATGTAGCGCGTTGATGCAGCTTGTAGTCGTTCTTGCGAACGTCTCTTCCTTTAAGTCCTTGCGTTCGTCACAAGTTGCGGATCGTTCTAGTGTTGAAGCTTCGCATCAACACCTCCAAGGTATCCACACGTACGGGGCAGGAACACCACGCGCCGGAGTGCTAGCGCCGGCGGCGCGGTATTAGATGGGGATGGTGTGGCAACTAGGGTTTCGGGAATTCCGAAATTCTCTTAGCAAACCCTATGCCACCTCCCCTCTATTTATAGGCATCCATCATAATGGGTCTCGAACTGGAGGCCCATTAGGAACTCATGGCCCATAAGAATTCGGATCACTATCCGAATTAAGTCCCAACCCTTTAAGTGTGCGACCCTATAGGTTCACATACACTTAGACATAGCCCGAGTACTCCTACTCGTCCATTAATCGGCAGCGGCCCCTTAGCAAGATATACCGACTCCTAAGTATATGCAAAGATCATATCGGACGAACCTCAACAAAACTTATGCATTTCCCTTTGCCTCACGATATTGGTTAAACTCAAGGCGAGTACGTGTCATCCTTGTTTGGTTAGCTCAACCACTCTTTCTCGATTATGTGACTTGAATTCCCGACTACGGTTAACTCTTTAACCGTGAATAGCATGGCCATGCATTTCTGGAATCCAATCACTCGAGAGGCCTAGAGATATCTCTCTTGTTGCTTGGAGGGGCAAATCCTATCTTGATCGACCATGCCTCAATGCATGCATCATAACAAAACCCGAAAGCTACCTTTATGACTACCCGCCATTCGGAGTAGTGTTTGGCAACTCTAAGTCAGTCATTATGCATCTTGAGTACGTGCGACGATCTCAAGTCTTAAGGACATAGCATACGCTTTGTGAATGAAACCAACTGATGACGGTAAGAATACAACATTCTCGCAGTGTTTCATGGTGAGTTGATCCAACCCCATGTTTGCTAACATGTGTCTATATTATTGGTTTAATATCTTTATATCTATGACCCGTGAAACATGGTCATCAACCAATACATATGCTAGTTTATTAATATGTGTCCTCATATGTTTGACTAGGGATCATGTAAGAATAATCATCGCAGTAATATAGAGTTTCACAATCAAGTCACACACTTGATAATAAATATTGACGATGTTATTCAAGGAACAAGATAAATTATCCAATAATTCATGAACATAATAAACAGAATCATCTCTATGATTATCTCTAGAGCATATCTCCATCAGTTACTTGGCAAGGTTTTGAAGCGTCAAGATCAATCTACTGCTCGTGAATGTCTCCAGGCGACCATCATGCATCATGGAACTTGAAGGACGAGTGACTCTGCCCTCTACACTTAGCAATTCTGCAACATCGTCTGCAAGGTGTCTACCATCGGAACAAGTTGAAGCTCCACACCCGGGTTGATTCTACAATGTCGACTTTCCATTATTTGATGGTACCTCCAACCCTCTGGAGTGGCTTTCTCACTATGATCAATTCTTTCGTGGCCATCGCACCCTCGAGGAAGAGAAGGTTTGGTTTGCTACCTATCACATAACCGGCATTGCTCAACAATCATACTACAAGTTGGAGCGCACGGAAGGGATCCCCACATGGCCTCGATTTCGAAATGCCTCACTTTGCCGTTCAGATAATCTCTCTCCAGAACATGAAGTTGGATTGTTCTTGGCCGGTTTGGGTGACTTACTCAAGTCCGTTGTTGAGCTCCAGAGCCCCTCCTCTTTAGATACTGCAGTCAGCTTGGCCAAAGCAACAGAATGCCATTACAAACTACTATACAACGCCGGGATGCTATCTAGGCCGTCACCCTCTCAAACATCAGCTTCAGGACCATTGCAGCTTTCAGCACAACGGGCAACACTTCTTCTATCCAAACCTCCAGAGACTCTAGCGCTTCTACCTCCATCAGCTGCACCACCACAACGGACTTTCCAGCGTCTAACACCATCTGAGATGGCAGAGCGCCGTGAGAAGGAACTTTGCTTTAATTGTGATGAACAATTCACCTGAGGCCACTGTTGCAAGCATTTATATTGGATCAAAATCCTGGAGGAAGACGATATTCCAGCTATAGGCAGGGAAGACACTACTAAGATCTCTCTTAATGCTCTAACTGGAATCTCAGCTGGCAACACCATGCAGCTCACAGTCCATATCAATCACCACCAGTTCTGTGCATTAGTGGACTCCGGCTCCGCACACAATTTCATCAACATGGAGGCAGCCCAGTTGGCAGCTATTCCCTTGCAAGATCGGGTTGGGATCCAAGTAGCTGTGGCTAACAGTGAGAAACTATCTTGCCCAGGCATCTGCTCATCCTTGCCACTAACCATTGATCAAGAGACATTCCCCATCACTTGCTACGCCTTATCTCTCCACGTCTTCGACGTAATTCTAGGAGTTCAATGGCTGCAAACGTTGGAACCAATCTCATGGGATTTCTCTAACTTTTCAATGTCTTTCTGGTCAAACGTTGGTAAAGAGGCCATCAGGTCAATTTTTCGAGCATCCCTACCAGACCAGCCACTCGGCTCCTCTCCATGGAAGAGCCTACTAAATCATTATTACTGGCTCTGTTAACAGAATTTGAAGATATATTCAGTACCCCATATTGACTGCCACCACAGTGATTACATGATCACAGAATTCATCTGCTGCCCGGTGCCAAACCAGTGGCTGTTTGCCCATACTTTTACCCTCGTCATCACAAAGACGAGATCGAATGTCAATGTGCGGATATGCTAGCCCAAGGGATTATCCGTCCCAGCACCTCCCCTTTCAGTTCACCGGAAATTTTGGTCAAAAAATGGGATGGCTCATGGTGTCTTTGTGTGGATTATAGAGCTCTTAATGCCCATACTGTTAAGGATCAATATCCCATCCCCGTAGTGGATGAGCTATTGGATGAATTAAAAGGGGCCACATTCTTTACCAAGCTGGATTTACAATTGGGCTATCACCAGATACGAATGCACCTGGATGACATCCATATGACAGCCTTTAGGACTCAGCAAGGGCTCTTTGAATACTTGGGTCTTACCCTTTGGCCTCTCTACGACGCCAGTGACATTCCAGGCAGTCATGAATGCTATTCTCAAACCGTATCTTCAGAAATTCGCCTTGGTTTTCTGTGATGACATACTGGTCTACAACTCTTCCTAGTCAGAGCACTTGTGCCATTTGTGAGCAATCTTCTCCCTTCTTCACCACAATCAAATATTCCTTAAGAAATCCAAATGCTCCTTTGGCACATCTTCAGTTTCATACTTGGGGCACATCATATCTACAGCAGGGGTTTCCATGGATCAATCCAAAGTCCTAGACATCAAGCAGTGGCCGGTTCCTAACTCCCCTCAACAGCTGAGAGGATTATTGGGGCTTTTGGGTTATTATCGGAAGTTCATCTGTAATTTTGGCTCCATTGCAGCTTCATTAACCAAATTACTATCCTGGGAAGGATTTTGCTGGTCAGATGAATTAGCTGCAGCATTTTCAGCCCTTAAAGATGCACTTTGTTCATCCTCATTCCTCGCACTGCTAGATTTCTCGTCTCCATTCATTGTTGAATGTGATTCTTCCGGAAGTGGTTTTGGGGCTGTTCTCCAACAAAGCTCACAACCCATTGCATTCTTTAGTTAAGCCATTTAGTCTCATCATGCCAAATTAGCCACATATGAGCGAGAACTCATAGGACTGGTCAAGGCAGTGTGACACTGGCGGCATTATCTATGGGGCAAGCTATTCATTGTCCACACCGATCATTATAGCTTGAAGTTCCTACTCGATCAGCGTTTGACCACAATTCCGCAGCACTATTGGGTTAGCAAAGTCTTTGGGTTTGATTTTCAGATTGAGTTCAAACTGGGCAAAACAAATATTGTCGCAGATGCGTTGTCTCATCGAGATGAGCACATGTCTCTTTTGGCCATATCTATCCCCTCCTTCACATTGCTGGATCAGCTCAAAGATTGTTGGATTAATTGAGCTTGGTCCATTTAATTTAGCAATTAATCAAATGAAATTCCTAGGCCCACATGGAAAAACTGTTTAGTCCCATATGGAGAGTTGAATGGGAGTTACACCACTTTAAAAGGTGGAACGTGGTAACCCCCTTGTGGAATTGGAAAGAGCCAACACGCTGCTGCGTCTCTGGCTTCGCTCGCTTCTTCTCGCTCGCCGCCACGCCACGCCACGCCGAGCCGTGCGTGCGCGTGCGGTGTGGTGTGGTGCGTGTGCGCGTGCGCAGTGTGCGCCTTGCAGCGCGTCGGTGCGTGCGTTTTCTTTATCTATTCGAAAATCGTAACGCACCGACTACCGCGATAACGGTTCAGTTACTAGTGAATTATGGCTGCGGTTACTTTCGAGTAATGGCTACAGTGACTAATGGCTGCAGTTACTCTGGCTCTTCGTTTTTGCTGTTACAAAACTCTCTCCACTCCATACGGGATGATAAAAGAGGATTCTGGTTCTGTTTTGAGCTGTGCTAAGTAATCTCCGGTCCAGAACTTTACGTGCAAAGAGTTCTGGGCGAGTAGGCCTCCGAAACTCCGTCCGTTCGCGTACCTGCACGGGTAGACGGGCAATCAAGTTTTTGGGGAGCGCATTGGCGCGACTGCTCAATCTGTGAAGAACGCCATCTTCTTCCTGGTGGTGAACTGTTCGCGAGACTGCACGGCGAACATCTACCTGCATCACGCCTCGTCCTGCATCACGCCTCGATCGACTACATCGAATAGACCATCATGTCGACTGATGGTAACGGCGCCTCCGGTGTCAACATGAAAACTTCTCTGGTATATTTGTTTCTGTATGTTATGAATTTGATAATTGGTGTTACTGTTAGCTTGTTCATAAGCAAATATGAATACATCATTGTTGAATCACTCATGCTTTTGTATGTCATGTTTTATATGCTGAATTTCTGGATTAAAATATGCCGAAAATTGACTAAATATTCAACAATCTAAAAACTTGATAGGTCTTTTTCGGTAGTTGGCTTTGCTGCGTCGCTTAAGCCGCACCCTCCGTTTGATGGTTCAAATTTTAAGAGATGGCGTGCACGTGCGATCCTGTGGTTTACTGCCATGGAATGTTTTCATGTTGCACAAGGCAAGCCCGCTGAGCCTCTATCTGCTGAGGACGAACGCAAGTTCAATGTAGCGGATAACTTGTTTCGAGGTGCACTTATTAACATACTGGCAGATAACATTGTGGATGTGTACATGCATTTGCCTACGGGCAAAGAGATGTAGAATGCACTTGAGGCGAAGTTCGAGTTTCGATCTTTGGCGGTGAGTCAGTATGTCATGGAGCGCTTCTATGACTACAAGATGGTCGATGACCGTTACGTAGTAGAACAAGCTCATGAGATTGAGCGCCGCAAAGGAGCTTGAGAACAATAAGTGCGAGTTACCGGACAAGTTTGTGGCTGGCGGTATTATCGCCAAATTACCACCTTCTTGGTCGGATTTTGCTACCTCTCTAAAACACAAGAGGCAGGAGTTCAGTGTTACTGATCTCATTGGCTCTCTTGGTGTTGAAGAGAAGGCGAGGGCAAAAGATACTCGTGGCAAGAAAGTTGCTGCTGAGGGAGGTTCTAGTGCCAATTTGGTGCAGAAAAAGAACCCTCAGGCTTTCCACAATAAGAAGAAAAATAAGCCTATTGGCAAGCCCAAGGCTACTACTGAGTTTAAGAAGAAAAGTAAAGGAAAGGGCGGCTGCTTTGTATGCGGTGATTCTGGCCATTGGGCTAAGGATTGTCCAGACCGCAAGGATAAGCAAAAGAAGTCTGCCAACATGGTTATTAGTGATGCTGGAGGAACATCGGGGTACGGTAATTATTTACCTACAGCTTCTTTCGCTTGTCAATCACACGAGTGGTGGGTTGACACTGGTGCTAATATTCATGTGTGTGCTGATATTTCCTTGTTTTTATCTTATCAGGTCTGTCGAGGTTCCTCCTTGTTGATGGGAAACGGATCGCATGCAGCTGTTCATGGTGTTGGTACGGTCGATCTGAAGTTTACTTCGGGAAAGACCGTGCAACTGAAGAATGTGCAGCATGTCCCCTCCATAAAGAAGAATCTCGTCAGCGGATCTCTATTGTGTAGAGATGGTTTTAGGCTTGCATTTGAGTCCAATAAATGTGTCGTGTCTAAGTATGGAACATTTGTTGGTAAAGGCTATGAGAGCGGAGGCTTGTTCCGTTTTTCTTTGATGGATTTCTATAATAAATTTGTGAACCATGTGTGCAACGATGATGATGAATCTAATGTTTGGCATTCACGACTTTGTCATGTTAATTTTGGGTGTATGACGCGCTTAGCTAATATGAGTTTAATCCCGAAATTCACTTTGGTCAAAGGTTCTAAGTGCCATGCGTGTGTTCAATCGAAACAACCTCGCAAGCCTCACAAGGCAGCAAAAGAGGCGAGGAATTTGGCACCATTAGAACTCATTCATTCTGATTTGTGTGAGATGAATGGCGTGTTGACTAAAGGTGGAAAGAAATATTTCATGACGCTTATAGATGATTGCACTAGATTTTGCTATGTGTACTTATTGAAAACAAAAGATGAAGCGTTAAATTACTTTAAGATCTATAAAGCTGAGGTAGAAAACCAACTTGAGAGAAAAATCAAACGGGTAAGGTCTGATCGTGGGGGAGAGTATTTTTCGAATAAGTTTATTTTATTCTGCGAGGAACATGGAATTATTCATGAGAGGACGCCTCCCTATTCTCCCGAATCAAACGGGGTTGCCGAAAGAAAGAATCGCACTCTAACTGATTTAGTTAACGCTATGTTAGACACTGCGGGACTTTCTAAGGAATGGTGGGGTGAGGCTATATTGACCGCGTGTCATGTCCTGAATAGAGTTCCTACAAAGAATAAAGAAGTAACACCATTCGAGAAATGGGAAAAGAAGAAATTGTCTCTCTCATACTTGCGCACCTGGGGATGTTTGGCCAAAGTTAACGTGCCAATTGTCAAGAAGCGCAAACTTGGACCAAAAACCGTAGATTGTGTATTTCTTGGTTATGCTATGCACAGCGTGGGTTATAGGTTCTTAATTATAAAAACTGGAGTACCTGACATGCGTGTTGGTACAATTATAGAGTCCAGAGACGCCACATTTTTTGAGAATGAATTTCCTATGAAATGTGATGTACCTAGCTCATCTAGTCAAGAACCTATAATTTCCTTGATTCTTTTGTGCCAATAGAACATCTTTGAAGAAACACTTATGGAAAATCCGAGGAGGATAACAATGAGATTACTCAAAGAGTAAGAGACAGAGGATTGCAAAGTCCTTTGGTGATGATTTCATTGTATACCTCGTGGATGACACTCCAAGAACCATGGAAGAGGCATATTCTTCTCCGACACGACTATTGGAAGGAAGCGATGCAGTGAGATGGACTCTATTATGTCTAATGGAACTTGGGAGGTCGTTGACCGTCCTTATGGGTGTAAATCAGAGGATGTAAATGGATTTTCAAGAAAAAGCTTAGGCCTGATGGTACAATTGAAAAGTATAAGGCAAGGCTTGTGGCCAAGGGTTATACCCAGAAAGAAGGCGAGGACTTCTTTGATACTTATTCACCTGTTGCCCGATTGACCACAATTCGAGTACTACTTGCCCTGGCTGCCTCTCATGGTCTACTCGTTCATCAAATGGACGTTAAGACAGCTTTCTAAATGGAGAGTTGGAGGAGGAGATTTATATGGATCAGCCAGACGGGTTTGTGGTAGAAGGTCAAGAAGGAAAGGTGTGCAAGTTGTTAAAGTCTTTGTATGGCCTAAAGCAAGCACATAAGCGAAGGCATGAGAAGTTCGACGAACTTTGACATCTCTTGGCTTTGTTGTGAATGAAGCCGATAGATGTTTGTACTATCGCTATGGTGGGGGAGAAGGAGTGATCTTGTGCTTGTATGTTGATGACATACTGATTTTTGGGACCAACCTCAATGTGGTTGAGGAGGTCAAGGACTTTCTGTCCAAGAGTTTTGAGATGAAAGATTTGGGAGTGGCTGATGTGATTCTTAACATTAAGCTACTGAGAGGAGGTGATGGTGGGGTTACACTTGTGCAATCTCACTATGTAGAGAAGGTCTTGAGTCGCTTTGGTTATAGTGACTGCAAGCCTGCTTCTACTCCTTATGATCCTAGTGTGTTATTGAGGAAAACCAAGAATAACAAGCGATCAATTAAGATACTCCCAGATCATTGGCTTATTGATGTATTTAGCTAGTGCTACGAGACCTGACATCTCGTTTGCTGTGAGCAAGCTAAGCCGATTTGTTTCAAATCCGGGAGATGATCATTGGCGTGCTCTTGAGAGAGTAATGCGCTATCTAAAAGCAACCGTGAGCTATGGTATTCACTATCTTTGGGTACCCAAAGGTACCGGAGGGCTCTGATGATTCAAACTGGATCTCGATCTTGATGAGATAAAAGCCACGAGTGGATATGTGTTCACACTTGGAGGTGGTGCTGTGTTTCTGGAAGTCTTGCAAGCGCACCATCTTAACGAGGTCAACCATGGAAGCAGAACTCACAGCATTAGACACCGCAACTGTTGAGGCTGAGTGGCTTCGCGAACTCCTTATGGATTTGCCGGTGGTTGAAAAATCGATACCGGCTATCCTGATGAACTGTGATAATCAGACTGTAATTATCAAGGTGAACAGTTCTAAGGACAACATGAAGTCATCTAGGCATGTTAAAAGGCGGTTGAAGTCACAAAAGCTGAAAAACTCGGAGTGATAGCATGGACTATGTCCGCATACTAAAAATCGCCGACCAATTTACAAAGGGTCTATCACGTAATGTGATAGATAGTGCATCAGTGAGATGGGCCTGAGACCCACATGAGTCATACCACGGTGGTAACTTTGTTCTACGTGATCGGAGATCCGTGAAGTAGAATGGTGAAACAAGTCGTTAGTTGGTAGGGAGGAGAGACCTTTACAGGCCCATTTCTTCAATGATGCGCTTCTCTCCTATTCTGTATGGCAGGTTGGTTTTACCTCAATGTGATCCAAGTGGCTTATTTAGAGCGAGAGATGTCGGCCTACAGGACATCTTAGAAGGAACACACCTATATGAGTTCGATTGCTGGTCACAGCTATGAGATTTGGGTGATCTCTAGATACTCATGAATAGGCTTGGAGTATGACTTATACGCTCCAACTAGAGAGGATGCTTTTGGCGACCTAGTACTAGTAAAGGAACTGGTAAAGCTTGTTCTTTCAAAATTGTCAATTCAAGGCATAGTCCATTGTTGATTGTGGATGAGTGTAACTCCTTTCCTAGGTGGATGTTCAACTTAACAGTCTCCATCAAAACAACGGTATATCAAACAACAAAGAGAACTCGAACATTTCTCGTATGCCTTGAAATTTGGTGGGGATTGTTGGATTAATTGGGCTTGGTCCATTTAATTTAGCAATTAATCAAATGAAATTCCTAGGCCCACATGGAAAAAGCTGTTTAGTCCCATATGGAGAGTTGAATGGGAGTTACACCACTTTAAAAGGTGGGCGTGGTAACCCCTTGTGGAATTGGAAAGAGCCAACACGCGCGCTCGCTGCTCGCCGCTCGCTCGCCTCGCCACGCCACGCCACGCCACGCCACGCCACGCCGTGCCGCGCGTGCGTGCGGTGTGGTGCGTGTGTGCGCGTGCGTGTGCGTCTTGCGCGCGTGTCGAGTGCGTGCACGCTTTTTCTTTATCTATTCGAAAATCGTAACGCACCGACTCGGGCGAACGGTTCGATTACTAGTGAATTATGGCTGCGGTTACTTTGAGTAATGGCTACTGATGACTAATGGCTGCGATTACTCGCTCTTCGTTTTTGCTGTTACAAAACTCTCTCCACTCCATACGGGATGATAAAAGAGGATTCTGGTTCTGTTTTGAGCTGTGCTAAGTAATCTCCGGTCCAGAACTTTACGTGCAAAGAGTTCTGGGCGAGTAGGCCTCCGAAACTCCGTCCGTTCGCGTGCCTGCACGGGTAGACGGGCAATCAAGTTTTTGGGGAGCGCATTGGCGCGACTGCTCAATCTGTGAAGAACGCCATCTTCTTCCTGGTGGTGAACTGTTCGCGAGACTGCACGGCGAACATCTACCTGCATCACGCCTCGTCCTGCATCACGCCTCGATCGACTACATCGAATAGACCATCATGTCGACTGATGGTAACGGCGCCTCCGGTGTCACCGACACTGGCCCCGCCCGAGGGTATAACATGAAAACTTCTCTGGTGTATTTGTTTCTGTATGTTATGAATTTGATAATTGGTGTTGCTGTTAGCTTGTTCATAAGCAAATATGAATACATCATTGTTGAATCACTCATGCTTTTGTATGTCATGTTTTATATGCTGAATTTCTGGATTAAAATATGCCGAAAATTGACTAAATATTCAACAAAGAGTAGGTCCGTTCTCGACCAGAATATCAACAATTGCACTCCCAATGGTCTGGCCAAGCACTGCCCACAAACTGGACCTTTGTGGACGGCTTATTTCTTCACCGTGCCAGGATCTTTGTGCTAGCTTCAGCCATGTGTCCAGCATATCTGAAGGAAGATGGAATTGGATGTATTGCATTGAGCTACTTAGGCGGTATATATAGAGGTACAAGACTTGGAGTTGTAATCCCAATGGGCTCTAACCTACCAAATATATTGTACTCTAACATCCCCCCGCAGTCACAACGGGAGCGTCGCAGACGGTGAGACTAGAGAAGAAGCCGAAGAACTGACATCCCCCCGCAGTCATAACTGTCGATGCGTCGCGTATGCTGTGACTGGAGCAGAAACCGACGAGTAGCTCAAGCAAGGCGGTAGCCCTTTGTGCCGATGTCGAGTTAGCCGAGCGTGAGGGCGGAGTAGTCGTGGTCGAGGATGCCGTACTGGAGATGGCCGTGGTCGACGTAGTCGTAGTCGGGTTACCGATGTCGAGGCGGTCGCTCATGAAGCCGCGGTCGCAAAAAAGAGGCGCCATGGTGATGACGGAGACGGTCGAGGCAGTCGTCGTGGAAGGGGGGCGATGTCGAGGTCGACGCAGTCAGGGCCGTCGAGGATGTAGACGAAAAATGACGATGCAATCGAGGCAAACAGGACGGGAACGGGAGGGTCGATGCCGAAGTCGATGCAGTCAAGCCGCCAGAGCCAAGGCATGTGCTGAGTTTGCCAGACCCGGTAACGTGTCGGGGACGAAAGCACGCGCCGGTGTTGCCAGTACCGGACGTACAAGGGAGAGGGCCCCAACTAGACGTGGTTGTGCTGAACGTAGAAGAAGCAGTGCGGGAGCGGGCGCTTCTACCCGAAGGCGAGCAGTCCGGGTGGACGCTCTAGCTCGAAGGCGAGCAATCCTGACGCAATGTACGGCGGCGGCGGTAGCACTCGATGTCGGTGAGGAAGGCTCGATCAGCATGACGAAGACCAGGTGCAAACAGATGGCGCACAAGAAGTTTCACAGCACAGTTGTCGATGCACAGGGGACGGCGATGAAGATGCAACGGTGAGGGGACACACGGGCGGCGGTGCTGCGGCCCGAGGAGGCAACACAGCAGCAGCCCTGTTGCTCGGAGAAGATGCGCGTAGTACTTGACGACGGACATCACGGGAGCCGGGTGGATCACGCACAATCGGCTGATCAGACCGAGTATGCGCGAGGCGGGATGACGATGGAAGAACTCGATGGAGGCATCCCGATCTGTGGTGGCGATGACGAACTGGCGATGAAGATGTGCGGACGGGATGACCGAGACGCGACGTGGGAAGGCGTCCCCTCGGAATCGCGTGCCCAGCCTGCCGCACAGTCGAAGAGGTAGTGGCCGGTGTAGTCGACGCCGATGTCAGAGTAGATACGTACGAGGTCGATGGGCGGTGGGTGATTCAACTCCAATCAGTGATCGGAAAAAAAAGAAAAAAGATACAACAGCAACAGTAGGATCCTCCATTTGCAACTCACTGGTACACCTAGAGCCGGTCAAAAGTCTAGCGGCTTGGTCAAAAAGGGAACCCTAGGGGAGCCGGTCAAAGACCACTACTCGGTCAAAAAAACCAGAGGGGCCAGAGGAGAGCAAGCCGCTGAGGTAGAGGGGGCTTCCGGTCCTGCTACTCCTCTCACCTCCGGTGGCCGGCGGCTTCGACGAGCACAGTAGAGGAGGATTCCAACCCTGCGGCTCCTCTCACCTCTGACGCTGGCAACTCCGACGAGTGCGGCTCCTCTCACATCCGGTGGCTAGCGGCTCCGACGAGGCCGGTACGCCCTGCGGACGTACTCCCTACGGCTCGATCTAGAGCCAAGCGATGGATACGGAGGCAGCTAAGTGAGGACCGACCCAAGCTCGCCCGAGTGGAGAGCAGCGTCGGCGGGCTCGCCGAGCGGCGGCAGATCCGGAGAGTGGAGTGAGGGCGGCGTTCGGCTGGGGAAGATCAAACGAAGACCGGAGAAGAGGATCCGGCGGAGTGGGGGGCTGGCGGCGGCTGGCCGGATCTGGACGGATCTGGTGGCGGGGAAGCTTAATCGCGCGGGGAGGCCGGTGCGACGTCGGTGCTGAGGCGACAGTCGGAGGGGAGGGCAAGCGAAGAGGTGCGGCGTCCCCAGGTGGCGGCTCCCTAGGTGATGAGAAGAAGTCCGACGAGATGAAGAGGTGCACGGCCGACGGCCCCACGGGATCTACAGCTCTCGTCTCCCTCAGTGGAATCTCCGAGGCGAAACCAGAAAGAAGGGCCGATCTGCACTCCGCTGAGCGAAGGAGCGGCGGTGCACGGCGGATCAGAGGTCCGGGAAGATGGTGGCCGTCACGCGCGTCCTGGCCCGGCCCCACCATGGCGGCTCAGGGACGGGGCGCGGCTTAGCCCGGCCACCACCACGGCGGCGCGGGACCTTCTTCCCGACGGCTTCGAACCGTGCCTTCTTCGCTCGGTGTGTGCTCGTGGATCTGATCTGCTGCTTGATGACGATGACGATGATGGCGGCCAGATCAATAGGATCCGCCGCCTAAACGGTGGCGCTGCCCCCGGCGGAGATAGATCTCCCCGGGGGCACGCAGTGCGGAAGCGAGTGGCGGCTAAGGTTAGGATGTAAACCTAGAGCTCTGATACCATGAAGGAAGATGGAATTGGATGTATTGCATTGAGCCTCTTGGGCGGTATATATAGAGGTACAAGACTTGGAGTTGTAATCCCAATGGACTATAACCTACCAAATATATTGTACTCTAACAATATCATCGTAGCAGCCCATGCTATTGGACATGAGGGTATTCAAAAAACAATGCACCGGATTCGCAAGGACTTCTACATACCCCGCCTTAAAGGCTTGGTGTGAGATCATGTGCATTGCTGTGGGGTCTGTCAACGCAATAAAGTGGATCATCTTCACTCCGCTGGGTTGCTTCAACCCCTGCCGGTTCCTTATCAGATTTGGTCACACATATTTATGGACTTCATCGATGGATTCCCCCGTGCCCATGGAAAATCGGTTATTCTAACAATGGTAGACAGATTCTCAAAATATGCTCATTTTGTGCCATTGGCTTACCCATACACAGCTAACTCGGTGGCCCAGGCTTTCTTTTTTCTACACCCGGGTGTAATTATACTCTATGTTGTATCTCACAATGTAAGGAGTATTTCGCGTAACGGAGGGTATGTACGTGTAGTATATAAGTATTTAAAACCATCTAGGTAGTATGAACAATCTTTCAAAGGTGGTATGTATATTTTTTTGACATACTCTTATTTATGTGCGTATATAAAGGTATTTATGAAATCGCTAAAAACTGTAGACTCCCTTACAATTTTTCCATGTAGTTCACATTAAAGTGTCTTATAATTAATATACGAATATATCCATGATGATAAAGGAGTATTTCAAGTTCGTTTAGGTGGTATATTAGAGGTGAGTGTAATTACACCCAAGAGTAAAAGATATTTATATATATATATATATATATATATATATATATATATATATATATATATATATATATATATATATATATATATATATATATATATATTCTTGCTCTCTGCGGTTTGGCAGAGATAGGCAAGAAATAAAGCAGTTTCTGTCTCCCTAAACCCTAAGGCTTTAGCAGGTATCAGTCACGGCAAGGCAAGGAGTGCCCAGCCAGCAGACTGAAGCCAAGATCCACCTTACCCACTCATATAACCTAAGAGTGTTAGCCTAAGACCCACAGCCAAGAACCATAACGCCCTCTCAATCACAAATGCGTGCAATGCACGCAGGGGCGGAGCCAGGATTGATCAGAACCTCGGGCACAAAACTAAGGAAGACAGAAGTCTATAACTAATATCGAATACTATCAATGCAGAGGTATAACAAAAGTACAATATAAATTCATAATCAAAATAAATTTTGAATTCCATATTGAACGATACGACAAAATAGATAAAACATAGCAAAAAGAATAATGTAACATACCACTAGCATGAGGTAATTTTTGCGTAATTAACAAAGATTTGGTTCATTTGAGCCTGTCATATCTTCATCAACAATAGTACGAGAATCTAAACCTGCAAAGGTAAAATTGCATATGTAAATAAGGGAAACAAAACCATAACATTATTTTTAATGCAAATTATGAAATAAGAATGTAACATACCACTCGCACGAGGTAGTTTTACGCTTCGCGTCCTCATATTTTGAAAACGTTGTAAAATCTTGTTGTCATCGATGCTTGCAAATACATCTCGCTCAATATAGCATATCATACAATCATTCATCCATTCATCACTCATCTTATTCCGTAACTCGGTTTTGATAATGTTCATAGTGAGAAAGCTCTTTCATCATTGCGGTTACAATGTAAAATCAAAGCCAATTCAATAAGTCGATATACCAATGGAAAAATTGTGTGTCTATCGGTTTGAACCATCTTGACAAAGAAGATTACCAAGGTCATTACAGCTTAAGAAATCCGGATCAGCCCTCACATCAGTAATGAATGTCTCAAGTTGGTCCTTCAGGAGTACACAATCATATTGGGAGAAGTCGGTAGCATAAATCTTGGCAAGTTCAACTAGTTTATCCTCATCAAAGTTGGAAAAGGAATTCTTTGGATCAAGACAAGCAATGCATCTCAATAACTGAGTAGATCTTTCAGCAAATCGATTGTTTAACTCAACAATAATTTGATCAAGCACCACATTAAATATTTCATAATTGAAATGATGGTAATAAGTTACCAATTGGCCGCCACGACCTCTCGAACGACCCCGAACAGTTATCGTATCTAACATATTTGGCACAATGATGCGATTTTGGAGACAAAATGTCTTTACATCTTCAAAGAGCTCATCCCAACCATGTTGCCTTATCTTATTAATGTTTTGCAATGTGGCCTCAACCAATCCTACAGCACGAACAATGTGCTGATCTTTCTTTTGCAAGCACTGTGACAGATCATTAGTTTTGCCCAATATTTTGATCATAAGATGTAATATAAGTACAAATTCAAAGCTCTCCATTTTTTCTAGCAAACTCAAAGTTGTGGTCTTTTGTGTTGCATTAGTGGCATCATCAGAAATATTCTCTAATACCTCTAGGATCGCATCCCACATGAGAAGAAAACGACATAAGGTTTTGTGATGTGAGCCCCACCGAGTATCCCCAGGTCTTGCTAGATTAGTTTCTTGGTTTTTTCCTCTTCCTAAAAAATTTCACGGTCTCCAATTTGTTCACAAGATTGTTGTGGTGTTCTTGGGCCAATTGATCGTGTCTCTTGCAGGAAGCATTAACAAGTGTTGACTATCAAAGTGATATAGTTAAAGAAATCCAAGATAGAACAAAGAAGACTTGGCAAATGAAACAACCACTAATTGCAATTGATGAGCAAAGCAATGTATATAAAAGCATATGGATTTTCATCCAATACCCGTCTTTGCAGCCCATGGAATTCTCCTCTCATGTTTGATGCTCCATCATATCCTTGCCCTCGCAATCTATGGATAGATAAGCCATGACTAACAAACATAGCATCTAGAGCTATCTTCAATGAAGATGATGTCGTATCAGAAACATGCTCAATCCCAATAAATCTCTCAATCACCTGCCCTTGATTGTTGACATATCTACGTGGGACAAGAAGCAATGAAGCATAGTTAATATGGTCAGTTTTTTTAATAATAAAGCAATCCAAAATTTCAAACATCACATACTAACCTTAAAATCACAGCCATTTGCTCTTTGATAGATGCATCTCGAGACTCATCAATAAGGACGGCGAATTGTTTGTCCCCAATATCATCCATAATGGCTTTAGTGGTTTCTTCTGCGCAAGCTTTGCACAATTGCTTTTGTATTTCTGGTGAAGTCATTAAATTGTTCCCAGGAGCATTGTCAAATAATTTTGCAACATCTTTATCCTTCTCTTTATACCATTTCAACATCTCTAAAAAGTTTCCCTTATTATTTGATCTAGAAGATTCGTCATGTCCACGAAAAGCAAGAGCTTGCAATAAAAGAAACCTTACAACACCTAAAATAATAGTAATACGAGCCAAATATTCCTCCTCCTTCTTCTTGGTTGAACTAGCCCATACATGTGCCACACTTTGCCTCTGATTTTTAAAAGCCTCACAATGTTTTCTAGCTTTATTGTGAGCACTATCAACTTTACCAACATGCTCATTAAAAGATTGAATTGCATTCTTCCAATAACTAAACCCCACATTTGTATATGCATCAACACCAAAGTTGTCAGGTCTCCTTTGCTTGAAGAGATAACAATAAAAACAATATGCGGCATCTTTAGCAACACTATATTCCAACCAATCATACCTTTTGAACCATTCTTCATGAAAGCTTCTTGTCTTACCACTTATCTGTTTTCTTGGAAATTTATGGCCAAATGGTCGGCATGGTCCCAATAGCAAATACTCCCTTCTAGCGGCATCTCTAATATCCACATCTAACTCTTCAATTGGTTTCCGAAGCCCAGGATCGGCAACAATATCATCCGGATTAAGCACAACATGGGGATTGTTTTGTGGGGTGTTACTACCTCCAGTTCCTATTGGTTCTGGCGTTTGATTAGAATTGGATTGCGATGGAAAATAAGATGCCAATGTCTTGGTCCTCTTCATCATGTATTTCTAATTCTAGCATCGCAAAAATTTAAATAACAAGTTAATAGACTGCTAGTCTGATAAACATACTACACTAATAACACTATATACAATTATACATTGAATTAAAAAATACTATGTTATTACTAAAAAATTACTCAAAAGCTCAATCTCTATTTCATATTTTCATTTTTCACTTACCTTTTCTTGATCACTTCAGTTTTCACTGTAAGCTCAATGCCTCAATCCCTATTTGAGTCTCGGTCACTCACTCACTCCTAATCTCTATTTCTCTGTCTGACCGCCGCCTCCCCTCCTCAAGTCCTCATTCTCTCCGCCCCTGCTCAGCTGCTCGTCCGCTGCCTGACCTGCCTCCGAGCGCCGCCTGGCGCCTCCCCCTCCGGCCCTCCGCTCGGCGCCTCGGCCCCTCCCCCCTCCCTCCGCAGCTCCGGCCTCCGGGCTCCCCACCTGGCGTCTCCGGTCTCCCCCCTCCGGCCCTCCGCTCCGCTCCCCGACTCCCCCCTCGGCCCCTCCGGCCTCCGCTCCCGGCTCCCGCCACAGCTCGGCCCCCTCGGTGGTCGGCTTGGCGCTGGCCGCCTGGGCTGGGGCGGCGGCGCGCGAGGGGCTCGCCCCTGGGGTGGGGCGGCGGTGGGGCTCGCCGCCTGGGCTGGGGTCGTGCGCGCGGCGCGTCGCGCGTGGTGGGAGCCTGGATTAGGGATTTAGGGTTGGCCTCCTCGAGACAGCGATTGGCGAAGTGGCGAGACCGCGAGACGGCGCTCCTCTCTCGCGATTACCTCGGGCAGTCCGCGTTTTGCTGGCCTTGGGCCGGTCGGGCGCTCGCACTGTTATTTTGCTGGGCCTCGGGCCGTTGCCCAACCGGCCCGAGGCCCATCTCCGCCCCTGAATGCACGCACAGCCGAAAAAAGGTCATCTGGGAATCATTGCGATTTGCTTTTCCATAAACTGGTGCCATGTAATATCAAATTCAGGTGGATTTAAAGGGTTTGACAAACTCATCTGGGAAGTCGCTGAATATAACAAAGGGGAGAGCCCATCAATCACCTTAAAATATTACAGTAGAGATGGAGAGGAAGGTACCATGACAACTATCTTCCATTAATCCATTAACTATATGAATGCCATAACTCGACGGATTTTATTTTATTTTTTAAAAAAAGGTTACCCAGGTAATGTTTCCGTCACAGCCAGATATTCTCTTCTACCAAGCACGACGCTGAAGCTGGAGATGGAGGCTGTACCTTTGAACAAGGCCACACCCATCAGTTTAGCACAGCACACCTACTGGAACCTCGCAGGCCACAACTCAGGAAACGTGCTTGCACATTCTGTCCGGATTTGGGAATCTCAGATAACACCTGTGGATCAAACCTCAATACCCACTGGAGAGTTGATGCCAGTGCGCGGCACACCCTTTGATTTCCTGACCAAAAGAGATTAGGGAGGAAAGGAGCAAATCCTGCACAAAAGAGATTCCATGTGACTGCTAACTGTTGTGAACTTGTGACAGCTTATTCAGGATTAGCATTTCTAACATGGAGTAGGTTCACCTCTCATGTTTCGTTAAGAAAAATTGAAGGATTGACGATTGTAAGAAAAGACCAAGAAAAAAAGCATGTTGGTAAAAATATAAAAGTACTATATTTGGCTAATGCCTATAATAATTATATTTCTGGAATCGTCTAACATGCATCAAGATGCAACTGCTCCAGAGTTGGCCTTTTCTCATGTATTCGGCTCTCTCTTAAGCATTCGCTAACATATCTCTGTGTAAGCATGCGTCTAGGCCTCCAATTCGATGATGTAGTGTTTTGGTGATTAATAACTACTATTTCATTCAGACTAGCTTGTGTTTAAGTGGTGTTAAGGTTAATTTGGTCTTGTGAGGTTAAGGGGGTGTTCTTGGCTTTCATAGATCCCAAAGGTGTTAATGATGTCAAAGCACTAAGTATATTCAAGATTAAGAAACTTGTGACTAGAATTGATCGAAGGAGTTGAGTATGTATCAATTAAGGGGGTTTAAGGCTAGTAGTTTGAGCTTGTTTAAGTTGGGTAGCTACATGTGATGCATACCAGGTCTTTCTAGCTCAATTCTAGTCAAAGAGTGCCAAGAATCAAGTTTGGGTTGAGAGAATCTCAAAATTTGTATTATTTGAGCTCAGTCAGAAAAACTCAACGGAGGTGGATTATCCAACTTAAGACATATCATTTAGGTGTACCTTCAGTCGAGATAAGGTGTTTTTGATGCATAGGCAGTTTTGTACCAAGGTGGATAATTTGGGTCTACCTGTACCACCAGGGCATATGGTCTCAATACAGAGGTTCCTCGAGTAGCTCCAGAGCAGCGCTTCAGTCCAGGGCAATGACTCTAAGGCTGACGGCTCTAGCATGGCCTCGAGACTTGAGAGAAAAGAGCAGCACATGGAGAACAATCAGCCATCTTTGAGAGAATCTGTAGGATCATCGATGGCAATCAGAGGGGGGTGAATGATTGTAACTCGCAGTGAAAATTTTTCTCACTTGCTATAGTCCTCAGATTTTTTAACCTGTTCACAAAACCAGAAAACAATACAAAACAAAAAAACGTCGATCGATCACGAATCACAGAACCAGTCGGCCGCACGCAATAATCACGTACGCATGCTCATGAGCTCCACAAGCGGCACCGTAAAAAATCACTCAATTGTTTATTGAACAATCATAACTACTCATGAAAAGTCACCATGCATATAGCCAAAAGCATAGATCACTGCAAGCACCAAATAAAAAAAATCATGTCTACATGCCCTCACCTATTGAATGCTTGTCGATCACATGAAGAGCCAGCAGCATAAAATCTTTCTTTCTCACAAGGTAACTTCATTAATTTCTCACCTCTGATGACCAAAATCTTAGTCGACCTGCATATCCACAGTGTCCTGCCACCGCATGTCATTTTCACACAAGAAGCTCTCCTTTTCTTTTGCCAGCTCGCACATAACCAGCCGCCAACTCTATGTATATATATCAGGTCAACACTCAAAACCCTAATACAACTTGTTTAACTGTGCCTTTTTCCAAAATCAGGCTTTTGACCCATTACCTTTCAAGGAACGCAAAACCCTTACATAACACGAGTTTTTTTATATTTCTGTCCTATGTCGTAGCCTCTAGACTGTACCGTCGTAACTCCGACACATATCGTCCATCTTTGATTTCCTTGCGCCCCAACTTGAGCACGACTATCTCCTCTGGCATCCTTGACACTCTGGACCATGACTTCGCACCAAACTATCTCCCAGTCCTCGCCGTAGACCATGATCGCCTTCGAGTTTATCCTGCATATGCAAAGACCAAACCAATATTTTTTCGGCACAAGTTCTTCCTAACTTGACCGACATTAGTCCATACAATGCCACACATCTCAAATAACATCGATAAACAAAGTTGTCAATTATTCATCACTATAAAAATACTAGACCTAGCCATATGGTCTAACAATCTCCCCCTTGATGAATACATTGACAACACGTTAAGATAACATAACTTTCAACAAATCTAAGTGAAGCACTGAAGTCAAACTCTCCCCCTCAACACAACAGAAGTAATTTTAATTTCTCCAAAAACTCTCCATTCTCTCAAATTTCTATCCCCCTTTGGCAATGTAATCATCAAGAAACTTTTAGAGACGGAATAATTCTAAAAAGAAGCAGTGAGAGTAAAAATCTAAAAACTTTGTAGATTATCCAAGTCAGTATGCATTGATTTAATAAAGCAACCAAGCCATATTTTTGAGTAAAGCTATCTAGATCATATAAAGTCATATATCATATAGGAATATCAAAATAAGTCTGCCAATATGATTAAGCGATTTATATCAATGACAGGTATCGCAACAATGATAAGACTAATTATAAATAGCACAATAAGATATCACAACGAGAAGTCAAAGTCTAAAAGTAAAGCAAACCTTAAATCTAGATGAGCTAGCAGTCTCATGTAACAACATATTGCTCCACACTCAATTCTTAGGTATATGACATGCTTGTAGCATACTTCTTTTCATGATAACATACTTATAGCATTTTTTAATGGTGGCATGCTTGAAGTATATTTCTTTTTATTTTGTGCACTTTTGTACCTTTTCTTTTTGTTTACCATGGCATGCTTAAAGTATACATCTTTTCAATTGTCTTTTTATTAATTTTTTTATAACATACTAAGTTGAGTGATCATAAAAAGATTGCAACATGAAACATGCGAGTCTCATAGCCAAGATTTAAAATAAAACTCACAATCAAGCTAATCCTTTTCGATAGACATCGTAAAGTAATAAATATAATCAATCTAGTGCAAGTATTCTGCTATGTCATGTTTTTAATTCAAATATAGTAAGTTAATTGTAACCAGTCATGATCAAAACTACACAGCATATGAGTAAATATGATAAAGAAGGCTCTACTACTCAATTGGTTTCAATGACTTGTACTTGATGAGTTATTTGATAAGAATAATAAACAAAGCTTCTGAAATTTTTAAATGACAAGCTTCCCCTCAAAATAATCCCATAAGGTGCAACACACCTAACTCACTTCGTAAACGAGCAAAATGAGAGGAATCAAGCGGTTTTGTGAAAATATCAGCAACTTGAGAATCTGAATCAATAAAATGTAAGACAATATCTCCCTTTTCAACGTGGTCTCTAAGAAAATGATAGCGAATATCAATGTGTTTTGTTCTTGAGTGTTGCACAGGATTCTTAGCAATACTAATAACACTAGTGTTATCACAGAAAAGTGAAACACTATCCAATCTAAACCAAAATCCTTAAGCGTAGCTACCATCTAAAGCAGTTGTGAACAATAAGAAGCAATAGCTACATATTCAGCCTCAGCAGTGAAAAGTGCAACTGACAACTATTTTCTAGAAGCCTATGAAACAAGAGATGTGCCTAAAAAAGACATGTGTTAGAGATATTCTTTCTATCAATTCTACAACCCCAAAATCCGCATCTGAATAAGCTCTAAGGGTAAGGCATGATGAAGAAGAATACCATAAGCCAAATTCTAAAGTTGACTGAAGATACCTGAAAATTTGCTTCACCGCCTGACGATGTGAAGTATGCTGGGAGGCCTGATAACGAGCACACACACAGAGCAAAGTGTATGTCTGGCCTCGAAGCGGTGAGGTACAAAAGTGACTGAGTCATGCTTCTGTATTCTTTTTTATCAATGGGCTCTCTATCTTCGTCACGATCTAGCACTGCAGTAGATACCATTGGTGTGGAGGTCGGTTTGATTGTCCCCATGTCGAAGCAACGAAGTAGGTCCTTGGTGTATTTAGTTTGATGGACAAAAGTACCCAGCTTTGATTACTTGATCTGAAAGCCTAGGAAGAATGTAAGTTCTCCCATCATACTCATCTCAAATTTCTTGCTCATAGTATCTGAAAACTTGAAAACCAGAGCATGAGAGGAACCACCAAAGATGAATCATCCACATAAATCTGAACAACTAAAAGATCATTGCCATGCTTAAGAGTAAACAATATTTCATCTACCTTTCCCATTTGAAACTCATTTTTAAGAAAATATGATTTAAGTCTATCATACCATGCTCTAGGTACTTGCTTTAAACCATATAAAACTTTAGACAGTTTGTAGACATGATCAGGAAATTTAGGATTTTTAAAACCAGGTGGTTGTCTAACATAAGCTTCTTCCTCAATATAACCATTAAGAAAAGCACTTTTAACATCCATTTGATACAGCCTAAAACTCTTAGATGCAACAAATGCTAAAAGGATTCTAATAGCTTCTAATCGAGCAACAGGAGCAAAAGTTTTACCAAAATCAAGACCTTCTACCTGGGTAAATCCTTGAGCAACAAGTCTAGCTTTATTTCGAACAACAACGCCATCTTCACTTTGTTTATTCTTAAAAACTCATTTAGTTCTAATAACATTATGACCATGAGGAGGTGAAACTAAAGTCCAGACTTTATTATGCTCAAAATTTTCTAATTCCTCATGTATGGCATTAATCCAAGACTCATCAGATAAAGCGTGACTTTCATCTTGGGGTTTAAAAGAGGAAACAAAAGCAGCATGAGCATATGAGGCATTGGAGTTATACCTGTTGCCAAGGACTCTCGTACTCAAGTCACCAATCATTTGTTTAGGGAGATGACATCGCTGAATATGCAGGGGAGCCTATGGAGTCGGTGGTGCTATAGGTGTAGCAGTAGTGGCCTCTACCTCATGAGAGGTAGGAGCAGAGCCACTAGCTGTAGACTCCATCGGTGTAGATACGTGCGTCGAAGTGTGAATCGGGGTTTCTCTTTCATCATCATTGGAGTAAAAGATGTC
Organism: Melocanna baccifera; assembly: GCA_036346265.1. NCBI lineage: Eukaryota > Viridiplantae > Streptophyta > Magnoliopsida > Poales > Poaceae > Melocanna > Melocanna baccifera. The sequence continues at coordinate 25,889,290 of CM070682.1, read as the reverse complement.
TTTAGATGCATCAGTTATCTGTATACCTACATTGTCAGGTCTAGTACCACGACTAGCCTCATCAAAAGTGACCTCACATGTCTCAACAATTTTGTTAGTTTCTAAGTTAAGTACACGATAACCTCGAGTGTGAGCTGCATATCTAAAAAAAATACTATCTGAAGATCTAGATTCAAATTTATCAAGATTGCCACGTTTAAGAATAAAACATCGACATCCAAACACCCTCAAGTAAAAAATATTAGGAGTATGACCAAAACGAAGCTCATAAGAAGTCTTATGCAACTTAGCACATAAAAATACTCTATTAGAGATATAGCAAGAAGTGGAAACCACTTCAGCCCAATACTTCCTAGGTGTAGCATGTTCATTTAACATTGTTCTAGCCATCTCAACTAAAGTTCTATTTTTACGTTATACAACACCGTTTTGTTGTGGCACACGAGCTGAAGAAAATTGATGATCTATACCTTTTTCAGCACAAAAAGAATTAAATGATGTGTTCTTAAATTCGGTTCTATTATCACTTCTAATTGCTTTAAGTGCTCCTGGATGTTCATTAGCAAGTCTAAGAACAAGTTCTCTAAAATGACCAAAAACTTCATCTTTAGATGCCATAAAAAAAACCCAAAAGTATCTAGAGAAATAATCAATAATAACAAGAACATACCATTTACCTCTAGTAGACTGAACTCTAGAAGAATCTACAGTGTCCATGTGCAATAATTGACCTGGAGCATCAGTCATAACAAGTGTGAGTGGATGATATGATGATGCAACCATTTTACCATGTCGGCAAGATGAACAAATTAAATCCATTGACTTTTGAATTTTAAGACTAAGTATTCCTCTAATAAGATTCATATTACTGATTCGACTAAGATGAACTAAACCAATATGTTCTAACCTACGGTGCCAGTGAAATAAGTTCTTAGAATCAGATGAAACTATACACCTAAGATCAAAAGATGATAAATATGAGAAGTCACCCTTAAACAAACGACCAACTCGAATAATTTTGCATACTAGATCTCCAGATGAATCTAAAATACAACATGAATATTTTTTAAAACTCACCTCAAGATTATCATCTATCAACTGTGAAACTAAAAGCAAATTATATCTCAACTTCCTGACAAGTGCGACATCTTTTAAAATGAATTTCTTGTTAACACGCACGGTACCTTTTGCAAGAACTCAACCTTGAGCATTATCCCCAAAAGTAATCATCTCATCACCGGTGGCACGAGTAAGAGAGGAGAACCATCGTGAGTCTCCAATCATGTGGTGAGAGCAGCCAGAGTCAATGAACCATATGTTCTCCTTCTGTTTGTGACGAGCCTACAAAGCATGAATAATCATCGGTATCTTAGTACTGGGGTAAGTGAAATAAGATTTAAGAATATAATATTGAGATACATGATGAATAGGAGCAACAAAACTAGAACTAGAACCACATGTATGTGAAGGTGAATTATTTGAATTATATCTCAATCCAGCATGTGAAGTAGATTTAAAGTCATCATAAAACTTTTCTACAAATCTACCTTTTGTATTTTTTCTAAGAATTACAAAAGAGGCCATAAGTTTTTGTCTCATTGCATTCAATCTTTCTCTTTTCTCTTTCTTAGCACGTCTAAAGCAAAATTCATGTAAGTGACCATCCTTTTTTACAATAGGTACAATAAAATCTAACATAATTAGAATTCTTTTGAGATAATAAACTAGAACCTAAAGTATTAGCAATTGAACTTTGCATAAAACCAACAGATATAAACACAGTTTATTTTGGTTCATGTTTTACTTCAATTTTCCTAGGTTCAAGAAGCTTAACAATCTTAGAAGGATTATTCTTGGCATGCTCAATAAAATTAAATCCTAGACCCTGATTTTTTACACTTATTTTTGATTTGTCTAGAATCATATTTAAATTTTTCTTGCCAAAAAATATCTTTAAATTGTCCTTAAGGTACTTATTTTCTTTAGCTAAAGTGGAACAAGTTGTGCATATAGTAGATTCATTCACAAGATCCTTAGAAACACTATATTGTGCCAATATTTTTTTTCAGCAAAATCATTAAGTTGTCTAGTCAAAGTTTCTATCTCCGTATTAAGTTTTGGACAGTTAGAGCAAGAAGATATCCGAAGATAAAGCATTTGTTGAATCATTTCCTGAGATGAGTTAAGTTTAGCTTCTAATAATTCATATTTAGAACAAGCTTTAGAATGAACATTTGAAATACTTGATTCTAAACATGTAGAAGAACTAAACTTGAGCTTTTCAATTTCATCATTAGAACATTTTAATTTTCATCACAAGAGTCATGTGCATTTATTCATCAAATTTAGCAGTTACATATCTAAGTTGATCCATATTTGATGCATTAATTGATCTAGTATTCTCCAACTTAGAATGTAAAACTTGACAAGACTCACAAGATTCATTATCAGGAATATAAACTCTAAGTCTATTAATCTCAAAAATTTAAGCCTTTGACAACAAGATTATTTTTTTCAATTTCTTTTTGGTCTTTTTCAATTCAATAGCAAGTTTAACCAAACCATCTTCAAACTCATCATATAACGGTCTTACCTCATCGGGATCACTATCATTGTCATCATTCCTTGCCATGAAGTACATGCCCATAAAATCATCATTCTTCTTTCTACCCTTGGAATCATTATCATCATCGATGTCATCGTCGCAACTCTCAAAATCCCCATCACTGAAATCAAGATGCTCAATAGCTGCTAGGACCTTTTCAGCAAATTTGCGATGAAAATTGCCACTCTTGGTGTTGTTCTTGGATGGGCGACGACGATAGTTCTTCTCTTCTTTGATCACCTTCCCTTTGAGCTAGGAGCATGTAACACCCCAAGACCCACATCACCCTAGGATGCCACTAAACCACTCTACAGCTAGCCAAAAATTTCAAGATAATTTATTTCGGCTACAATTTCTAGACATGAAGCATTAAGCGGAAGCATAATCAACTAAGAGAATAAAGATAATGATAACAAGTTCAATATTTGAAACAACTTCTAGCAGACTAATCAAAAAATAGATCACAAGTTTATCATTATTAACTAAAACAATCATCCACGAATAGCTAGGCATTTGGCTAGAATTCCATCAACTTTATTAGAGCATGAATTTATGAACCAAGTGCATTATTGTGGTGCCGCTCTACCCATCCCATGAATGCTCATGAATCACCTGTAGGGGGAAAAACAAGGGTGAGATAAAAATCTTAGCAAGCAAATTGTTTAACAGGCTACTCAGACGACAAACAAATATACAACATCATTAAAGTATCCATTTGTCCACATCCACATTGTGCATCCACATTCATTATCAAGCTAATTAAACTACAATGATATTAAGTAACAATATCCATTTCCCAAAATAACCACGATTATAGCCTCAACCATATTTACTACCAACAATAGTAAAACATTAGCAAATGAATCTTGATTAACTACTACATATCATCCACCACTACCACTACTAATGATAATAAAGCATTGACATGTTTTATCTCGCTAACTTTATTATTTCTCGCATCCACGACTGTTACCAACAATTCTTTACTTAACCATCCCTAGTGGTCAGATTAATTACTTAAGATCAATCAATCCAATCTATCCAACAAGTTGAAAATTTAAACAACCACAACAATCAAACCATTTTTTTATATTCCTCAATAACTGCATGAGTTCTAAGCATGTATAGATAAATTCTTAATCATATTACTTCAAGAAACTACAACAGATCAACATCATATTAATCAACCTCACTTCTAAGGATATTGGTAGAAATTAATCATGTACCACGCTAGCATCTCAACTTGATAATTCACAGCTTATCAATGATTTACACAATTGCCAACTCGTACTTAGATACAACAAAACATCACAAAGGGTTTTAACACTTCCCTTTAGAAAAGAGAGGATTCAAACTTCAATAACCAAAATAACTCAAAAGAAATGCATAGAGCCAATACTTCCACAAGTTAACGAACTTCCAACACAAAACTTTGATTTCTTTTCAAAATATCAACGAATTAATGAGTCATATTTTCCAGTAAAAAAGATAGAACAACACGAAAAATCAATCTCATCAATTAACAACGCTCACGAGCAGCAAAAGCAACTCATCCAACAGAAAGAAATAATATTTGGTCTCAAGAACAATTAGAGGCCTATTGGCACCCAACAATTGCATTGAACTGCTAACCCGAGAGAAAACTTATTAACCGCAATAGGCCAAGAATTGGCAAAATCAACTCTTAGGGAATAACACCTTTTCTAAGAAACTCACCCTCGACATCTGCAACTAAGTTACCGAGGTAATTACACAACTATCCCCATACCACGAACGGTGGTATAAATTATCAATGCCCAAGGTAACAACTATAACCTCTATTCTTATCAAAAGATATCCTCACTCATAGCAGTCATAGAAACAAATCATAATCATACAAGATTATCTCATAACATAAATCATCAATACAACATGTCAAAAGTAAAAATGCAATGCTTGACCCATCCCATCCTACTGTGCACCAGTGTGTCAATTTAATAATTAAATTACCACGGACCTAAAGCCTGCTCTGATACCAACTGTAACACCCCAGGACCCACATCACCCTAGGATGCCACTAAACCACTCTACAGCTAGCCAAAAATTTCAAAATAATTTATTTCGGCTACAATTTCTAGACATGAAGCATTAAGCGGAAGCATAATCAACTAAGAGAATAAAGATAATGATAACAAGTTCAATATTTGAAACAACTTCTAGCAGACTAATCAAAAAATAGATCACAAGTTTATCATTATTAACTAAAACAATCATCCACGAATAGCTAGGCATTTGGCTAGAATTCCATCAACTTTATTAGAGCATGAATTTATGAACCAAGTGCATTATTGTGGTGCCGCTCTACCCATCCCATGAATGCTCATGAATCACCTGTAGGGGGGGAAAAACAAGGGTGAGATAAAAATCTCAGCAAATAAACTGTTTAACAGGCTACTCAGACGACAAACAAATATACAACATCATTAAAGTATCCATTTGTCCACATCCACATTGTGCGTCCACATTCATTATCAAGCTAATTAAACTACAATGATATTAAGTAACAATATCCATTTCCCAAAATAACCACGATTATAGCCTCAACCATATTTACTACTAACAATAGTAAAACATTAGCAAATGAATCTTGATTAACTACTACATATCATCCACCACTACCACTACTAATGATAATAAAGCATTGACATGTTTTATCTCGCTAACTTTATTATTTCTCGCATCCACGACTGTTATCAACAATTTTCACAAGAGAAAAGAATCTCATGCCACAGTCACAACCCCTACCATACCACAAGGGATGAATCCCAAACCACGACCACAACCACTTTCCTCATACCACAAGTGACTCCCATGAGCCAATTCCGCATCACAACTATAAAGTTGCAGTTATTTGTAAAATAACTTCACCATAATATATTGCATAAGTATGCAAATGATCTTTCCACAATGCAATGCATATGCATGCTATGCTCCACTGCACCTTTACCCAACAAGGTAAAAGTGTGCATCGTGCTACGGCAATGCACGATCTTTGTCAGTCTGATCGCGGCTATAAGCGGTGACATCCACAATGCAATGTCATGACATGTTATGAATAATATGATAATCATAAACCACGAAGATCAACCATATATTCCACATTCGGTTCACCAAGATCATAATCAATCGATCTATAGTGTATTCTATCACAAAAATCACAATACGACCACAAGTATTCATTAAGATACTACCACTAAAGTCACAATAATACCAACTTCAAGGGCATTAATATGATTCTCATGAATTTAACATTAAGGAAATATCATCATAACCACAATGCATTTACTTTCATATGCCACAATTAGCTCATTAAGCAAATTACCACAATATTACCAAAACTCATCCAAACATGGCAATTGATTAATATCTTGCTACCACATTCTTCCTTAGAAAACATGTAATCATGGCATATCATTTATCAATACGAAAAATTATGCATATTGCAAGAAGTAAGAATAACGGGTTAAACGATAGCACATCCGCTACGTTTACTTGCCTCTACCGGCGAAGCGACGAGATCACGCTCGATCAGAAGTAAATTCGCCTATCCAAAAAGGTACCTTTCAGTACAATACACAGCAATACAATCACGACTCTCAAAGAAAAGTGTCGTCAAAACCCTAAACCCCACAACATCCTTCCCCGCGTAACGGTTCTACAATATTCCCACTGCAGCGGTGCTGCTTAACATTTTCTTATCTTTAAAAATATAAAACTAATCATAGCAAAAGATATATATCTGGATTTCTCACTTAAATACCTACACTTTTCATGTAGATCATATATTTTTATCTTGTCATTAACAAGGTGATATCCAATGCACAAAACAGAGGACGTCGTCTGTTCTGAAAGTCTGGATAACTGAATTGTAACGCATCCCCAGAACAGATCAAGGCTCTAAAAATTCTGGTTCTTTTACAGAAGCTAGATTACTTAATTTCCTACCTTTTTCTCAATTATGGCCAAAAATTTAAAAATCATCCTCTACACCTAATTCCCCTCTGAACAGCAAACAGCCCCAGTCTGCATCCCTGACAGACAGCGGGATTCCAGACCATGTTACGTCTAAACGACGCGGCCAAAAAATCTGGAAAAAATACAGTAGATGCGTATCGTCGTCCTCTACGTTTTTTCTTTTGGGGAGACCCTCGGGAAAAATCATCTTAGGGGTCTAAACCGCACAAACAGCCGCACTGCGCGAATTAATCTACAGACAAACAGCAGGAACTCTCTCATTGGAGAATCTAATTGCTAATTCCCATCAAATCCCGTGCTATGAACCCTAATTACAGTAAAAACAGAGGGTTTTGGGATGAAAAAAAATTACCTAGCCTTGGGATCACACCTTTTCTCCTCTTCCTCTTTCTCCCTTCCTCCTCTTCTTCTTCTCCTTGCCTTTCTCCTTTGCTCCAAAGAACAGGGCAGCAGCTTGGGAGGTGGGGATGGGGCGCAAGGAGGGTGGGGGTGGCGGCTGGGGGTGGGAAAAGGGAGGGGGAGGCACCCACAAGGTTTATAAAGGAGGTGGCTAGGGTTTGGGAGGGGGTACGGGCCCCCGTTTGGGCTGGTTGGCCCAAAGTGGCTGACCCACCCCTCCGGACTGCCTAAATCTATAAATTAATTATTTTAATTCTTTTTATTATTATTTTAGACTATTTCAAAGAATTTATTTTCACTTCTCGCGATTTACCGAAAATCCGGGCGACTCCGCAATTAATTTAAAAAACGACGCCGAAACGACGTTCAGAATATTACAGAGCAGTCCATCTTAATGTGGCCTAGCTCACCACATTCAAGGCACTTGATAGGACCTGAAACGCCACCTCACTTTCTCATCCTCACATTGTTAAGTGCCTTATATGATCGTAAGGAGATCAATACCAAATCCTATTCAGGGAGCTGCTCGAACTGTTCCTCTGAAAAAGAAGACAAGACAGACAAAAAAATACAAGACAAAGAGCTCGACGAAGCAACCTGCATGGGGTTACTCACAAGTGTTAAAGATGAAGATTTATCAATCTTAGATGGCTAAGTTTCCATCTCATATATTTTCAATCTAGAATAAATATCATACATGGTTAAAGTATCTAGATCAACAGTTTGATTAATAGTTGTGGCAACCATCAACCACTCAGAACCTAAAGATCTCAAAATTTTTGTTGCATTATCTTCATCAGTAGGAATAACATTAACACCACATAATTACTTAATATTTTCTCAAAGCGAGCAAAGAGATCATCAATGGATTCACCAGGCTTCATAGCAAAATCAAAATATTCTTTTTGATAAAGATTGTTACGTATTTTTTTAATTTTAGTGGTTCCTTCATGATAATCGTAAAGAGTTTTCTATATTAAATAGGCAGAATTAATATGAGCTACACGATTAAATTCTTTACGAGAAATCCCTTAAAATAGTAAGTTGCGAGCTTGAGCATTTAAATTAACATCTGCATTATTTAAATTAATAATAGTAGCAGGAACCTCATATGGTGAAAAACTTTTTTCCAAACATCACTACCTTGAGCCTCAATGTAAGCTTGCATACGACACTTCTAAAAAGCAAAATCAGTACCATCTAGCATGGGAGGATAATTGACATACCTCTCTGACGCCATAGCATCCTGCTCTAATACCACTTGTAGAATCATCGATGGCAATCAGAGGGGGGGTGAATGATTGTAACTCGCAGCGAAAATTTTTCCCACTTGCTGTAGTCTTCAAATTTTTTAACTTGTTCACAAAAACCAGAAAACAATACAAAAAATGTCGATCGATCACAGATCGCAGAACCAGTCGGCCGCACACAACAATCATGCATGCATGCTCATGAGCTCATGAAATCACTCATGAAAAGTCAACATGCATACAGCCAAAAGCATAGATCACTGCAAGCACCAAATAAAAAAAATCATGTCTACATGCCCTTACCTATTGAATGCTTGTCAATCACATGAAGAGTCAGTGGCACATAATCTTTCTTTCTCACAAGGTAACTTCATTAATTTCTCACCTCTGATGACCAAAGTCTTAGTCGACCTGCATATCCATAGCGTCCCGCCGCCGCACGTCGTTTTCACACAAGAAGCTCTCCTTTTCTTTTGCCGGCTTGCACATAACCAGCCACCAACTCTATGTATATATATCGAGTCAACACTCAAAACCCTAATGCAACTTGTTTAACTGGGCCTTTTTCCAAAATCAGGCTTTTGGTCCATTACCTTTCAAGGAACTCAAAACCCTTACATAACACGGGTTTTTTTGTCCTATGTCGTAGCCTCCGAACTACACCGCCGTAGCTCCGACACGTATCGTCCATCTTTGATCTCCCTGCGCCCAACTCGAGCACAACCGTCTCCTCCGGTATCCTTGATCCTCTGGACCATGACTTTTCTCCAAGTCATCTCCCAGTCCTCGTCGTAGACCACGATCGCCTCTGAGTTTATCCTACACATGTAAAGACCAAACCAATATTTTTCTGACACAAGTTCTTCCTAACTTGACCGACATTAGTCCACGCAATGCCGCACATCTCAAATAACATCGATAAACAAAGTTATCAATTATTCATCACTATAAAAAAATACTAGACCTAACCACATGGTCTAACAGAATCCAAAAATCCCAGATCATAGCTTAGAAGTGGAAAGAGACTCAGTACACAGAGTACAAGCTTCTGAGGGACTTTACATTCATGTTCTACGCTGAGTTCAGGAGGCAGCAGGCGTTGATCAGTGAGCAACAGGCAATGTCGCCAGTGCTATTTGGGTACTTAATGATCAGTTGAACAACTTGTGGGGAGAGGTGAGGATTGTTATCAGACTTCAGGGAGACGACCCTCTACCACTGCTCGTCCTTATGGTAGAAATGCAGAGCTTCACCGTCTTGTACCTGACTCGAGAGGGTTCTCCTCAGATACCCTAGTTCCATCTCCACTGGCACTCGCACCGTCAGCCTAGAATACACTTCCAGTTTCTCCTTCGAGACAGCAGACAACTGAGCTAGTTGACACTGTTGGAACCGGGTTTACTCCCCGGGCCACAGGTCCAAATAGGTTGAATACAACTAAGCCCACGGAGACGGAGCAACAACCTTATAAGTGGTATTGGGCCTTCTCCCCCCAAAAAACTAGTCCAAAGGGTGAGGACTCCCTCACACTTATAAGCTGTGCTTTCTCCTCTCCTATAATCAATGTGGGATTATTCCTAACAATCTCCCCCTCACATATTGGTTGGACACATCTGCAACCCTGAGGTCCAAGGAGATGTTAGACGCTTGGGTTCTAATACCAAATATGGGAACTGGGTTTACTCTCCGGGCCACAGGTCCAAATGGGCTTAACACAACTAAGCCCACGGAGACGGAGCAACAACCTTATAAGTGGTATTGGGCTTTCTCCCCCTAAAAGACTAGTCCTAAGGGTGAGGGCTCCCTCACACTTATAAGCTGTGCTTTCTCCTTTCCTACAACCAATGTGGGATTATTCCTAACAATAGGCTGAACACAACTAAGCCTATGGAGACGGAGCAACAACCTTATAAGTGGTATTAGGCCTTCTCCCCCCAAAAGACTAGTCCAAATGGTGAGGGCTCCCTCACACTTATAAGCTGTGCTTTCTCCTCTCCTACAACCAATGTGGGATTATTCCTAACAATCTCCCCCTCACACATTGGTTGAACACATCTGCAACCCTGAGGTCCAAGGAGATGTTAGACGCCTGGGCTCTGATACCAAATGTTGGAACCGGGTTTACTCCCCGGGCCACAGGTCCAAATAGGTTGAACACAACTAAGCCTATGGAGACGGAGCAACAACCTTATAAGTGGTATAGTGCTACGGCAACAACGACAGAGACGAAGAGCACTCACTCTACGCGCGTCAGGAGCAAGTGCTCTTCGTCTCTGTCGTTGTTGCTGTAGCGACGTTCTCCCTCTTCCTGCATCTTCAAGCGCCCGATTAACTCTTCAATCGACATATTTTTTATGTCACCGAATTGCTCAATCGTGGTGACGACAAGAGAGAACTTCTTAGGCAGCGGAAGCGTGGTGGGCCCATAACCAATGTTAGTTCTAATCTAGTTGCGTGTAGGAATATGATACGTATACGTATTGTCGACTCGTATTCGTTGTTTTGCCGCGTCGGAGATGATGCCCGAGCTGCATGCAAACTTGTACCCTATATAAGCATACAAGGTGTAGCATTGTAAAGCATCAAGAAAAGGCAGTGCCTCTTAATCAATAATCAGAAGAAGTAGCGTCTCCTGTGCAAGAAAGAGGCAGCTCCAAAATCCATTCAGCTAATGTAACCAAGGTCTCAATACAACGGCGCCATGTAGTTGTGTTCGTCCTGAGCATCTAGTTCGCAACATCCTTCTGGAGATTGCGAGATCTGAGCCGAGATCATTAATCGGCTCGAACAATTGGTATCAGAGTAAGGTTCGTGTACACCTTCATCTATGTCGTCTTGGAGCTCGTCAAAAAACGTCACCACCGATAGGGGCGTTCTGAAGATCGGCGATGGGAGCGTGCCGAAGGCGTCGGCGTGTGAGGGTAGCATCTCCCTCCCGTATCCCATGCTCACGAGGAGCAACTACACGATGTGGGCCGTGAAGATGAAGGTGTTCATGCGCGCTCAGGGCGTGTGGAACGCAATCGTGGATGAAGAGGTGAATGAGCGGCAAGATCAAATGGCGTTCGCGGCAATCTTCCTTGCGGTGCCGGAAGACATGCTACTGGTCCTAGCTGAAAAGGAGACCGCAAAGGATGCCTGGAATACTCTGAAGGTGATGCATCTCGGTGCCGATTGCGTCAAGGAGGCGCGTGTACAAAACCTCATAAGCGAGTTTGAAAACTTGCGCATGAGGGACACCGAACAGATTGATGACTTCGCGATGAGGTTGACGACAATCGTCAGTAAGATACGAGGTCTAGGCGAAAAGATAGAAGAGGCCTACATCGTGCGGAAGTTTCTTCGTGCAGTGCCTAAGAAGTTCTCTCTTGTCGTCACCACGATTGAGCAATTTGGTGACATAAAAAATATGTCGATCGAAGAGTTAATCGGGCACTTGAAGACGCAGGAAGAGGAAGAACATCGCTACGGCAACAACGACAGAGATGAAGAGCACTTGCTCCTGACGCGCTCAGAGTGGGAGGCCTGATCGACGAAGTATGAAGGCTCCTTAGGTGGTTTTTGTGGCGGCAGTGGACATAGATACCGACAAATTGATAAGGCAAAAGTAAGGTGTTTTAATTGTAATGATTATGGACACTTTGCTTCAGAATACCAGAAGCCCAACAAGAGAGAGAAAGCGCAGGCATATCTCATTGAGGCAGATACCGACGAAAACCCAGCGCTACTCTAAGCAACAAGATTAAGGGGGTGAATGTTTGTTCTAATCTAGTTGCGCGTAGGAATATGATACGTATACGTATTGTCGACTCGTATTCGTTGTTTTGCCGTGTTGGAGATGATGCCCGAGCTGCATGCAAACTTGTACCCTATATAAGCATACAAGGTGTAGCATTGTAAAGCATCAAGAAAAGGCAGTGCCTCTTAATCAATAATCAGAAGAAGTAGCGTCTCCTGTGCAAGAAAGAGGCAGCTTCAAAATCCATTCAGCTAATGTAACCAAGGTCTCAATACAACGGCGCCATGTAGTTGTGTTCGTCCTGAGCATCTAGTTCGCAACATCCTTCTGGAGATTGCGAGATCTGAGCCGAGATCATTGATCGGCTCCAACAGACACAACTCCAGCTCCAGCTCCTGCAGTGACGGCTCCGATAGAGTCACTTGGTGCAGTCCGTGTCAGCTTCTCGACTTCTCTACTCCTTCAGTGGGTAGCACTTCAGCTCAGGAAAACAATATTGCCAAAATTTTGGTGGTTATCGGTGAGCATTAGAAAAAAGTATCAGCCAATAAATTTTGAACCTATTTAAATTTTGCCAAAAAATTGGAAGAACCGGTAACTAGTGAAATTTCGTAATTCAAATTCCAATTAAAAAATTTTGGCCAAAACTTTCCGATAAAACCAGTTACCAGCGGTTTTCGGCACTACCGCTACCCTTTGATAAATTTTGGCTACTGATAGGAATTTCAGTTCAGCTGTAGTTACTTCAGAGGTCACCCCAATTCCAGAGTCAGCACCTTCTACCTCTAGTGCTGCTCCACTAGCACCTGCATCCCCTCTAGCTCAGCTTCAGTCGACGACGCCATTGACGTCGCCAATGACACTGCAGCCACCGAGATCTCCAGTCATACTGACACTCCTATCGTGTCTCCCGGTGATGGTTCGCAATTTGAGCTTCGTTCTCGTGCCACACCGAGCGGATCTTCTCCCCGTCCTGATGCCGCAGAGTAGCTTTCCCTTTTGTGCTTGATGCTAAAGGAAGAGAAAGTTTACATGAGTGAGAGTGGTTAGAGAAAGGTAGAATTTCTTTTGGTTTTTGAGAGGTAGGACTTCTTTTGCAATGGTTATATTTCTTGCTTTGCATCATTTGAAGTCTACTTGTTTAATATGCATGAATTTAGAGGGAGCAATGTAATTTTGTCTAGGGCTTGTATGCTTTATATCTTGCTCTAAATTGTCATATATGTTGGACCATGCTTGTGTTCTCTTGTAGTTTATCGTCTCAAATCCTTATTTATCAACTTGTGAGTTTTGTTGTCATTAATCACCCAAAAGATAGAGATTGTAAGTATCTAGATCCCTAATTCGATGATTTAGTATTTTGGTGATTCATGGCTCCTGTTTCATCAAGACTAACTTGTGTTTAAGTGGTGTTAAGGTTAGTCGGGTCTTATCAATGTTAATGGAGTGTTTTTGGTTTTCATGGATCCCAAGTGTGTTAATGATGGTGAAGCATGAAGTATATTGAAAATTAAGAACCTTGTGACAAGAATTGATCTAAGGAGTTGAGTATGGATCAATTTAGTGATAGCTTTTGTTTTTGCTTTGGCCACACTCTTAAGGGGGCTCAAGGCTAGTAGCTTGAGCTTGCTTAGGTTGGGTAACTAGGTGTGATGCACACTAGGTTTTTCTAGCACCATTCTAGTCAAAGAGTGCCAAGGATCAAGTTTGGGTTGAGAGAATCTCAAATTTTGATCAGTTTGAGCTAAGTCAGAAAAATTCAACAGAGGTGGATTATCCGACTTAAAACATATCATCTAGGTGTACCATCAGTCGAGGAAAGGTGTTTTTGGTGCATAGGAGATCTCATACAAAGGTGGATAATACAGGTGGAGGCATACCATTAAGATGTATCATCTTGATAGAGAGGTTAGTGTTTGGACAATTTGAGAGGCAGATGATATGGCCTGAGGCATAACATTGCTTAGGAAAAGGCAAAGTATTGAGGTGTGTCATCGGATCGAGCATACCACTGACCTGTGCCATCAGTCCAAAGAGCATGTTTTTGGTGCATGAGAATTCCTACAGAGGTGGAGGATCCGGGTGCACCCGTACCATCGAGGCGTACTATTGGTCAACGAAGGTCAATTGAGAGCAGTTGCACAAAGGTGGATGATACAGCCTGGGATGGATGATTCGGGTGAAGCGAACGATTCAGGTCGAGACGTATGATCCTGGTCTATGCAATGGTCAAAATTTTGACCTTTGGAGCTAAAGAAAATTGTACTAAGGTGGATGATCAGGGTCAACAACAACTTTTTTAAAAATGAGTCAAACAGCTAGTTTTTGAAAGAGGGAGCTATATGTGTGGACCTTGGGTGCTCAAGTTAGCTCTCTTGATAGTCCAAATCAGTGACTTAAATATTGGGGAGTTCAAGGACACTCATGAGCAGCAATTTGAGATTTTGAGTGTGCAAGAGATTAGATTAGGCCAAGCTATGTATCACTCCAAGTTACTTGATCTTACTGGGTTAAAGTGATCACTTTGGACCTATTACTCTTAGAATTCAGTAATTCCTAGATGGCTTGGGGGTATACTCTTGGTGACCTTCCAAAGAGGAGATTGTGGAAGGCATCAGAAGAGTTGTGAATGTTTAGAGTCCACTTATCTAGAGTGGAGAAGAACTACCGTGGAACACTTAAATCCTTGCATGGTTTTAAGTAGGATCTAGACTTTTGCAAGAGTGCTCCAACGAGTAGGGGAGATCGTTGGAGATCGTTGAATTGTCGAGACCTTAATAAAAAATTTTAGTTGTCTTTTGTCCATTTTATGTTTCCGTATTTATTACTTGTTGGATTGGGATTTAGGTTACAAAACTTCAATAACATGTTGAAGAGTTGATTGAGCACACTAATTAACCTTAGACATTTAAGTTAGGCTTAGAGTTTAGATTGTTATTAATTTGTGTAATTTGGTCAAGTTTTAAAACGATACCCAATTCACCTGTTCCCTCGCATCGGATCCGATTTGCTCTGATGCCACTGGAACCCTCAGTCAGTGTTTTCACTGGAGTCATCAGTAAGTCCAAACGTGCCCTTTCTCGCTAGCTATTTCATCTTGTCGCACCAACAGAACGAATTGGGCATTTCAGTTGGTAGATGATAATCGTGTTTTTTGGTGATTTGCATGTTGCGTTAGTGAAACCTCCTTGCAATATTGGGCCATCCTACAGGAGAAAAACCATAGTTGATAATCCAGCTTAAATGACAGTTCAAGAGAAGCCATATTTTAGATCCACTTCAAGAGATGTCTTCATTGGTATGTCAGTGGCATCGTCCAGTCTGCAGAAGAGAAATCTGATTCTAAAAATACTGTAGGTGCACCACTTCAGCTCAATTTCAGAAAATTACTTTGTTGAAGAAGCATTTAATCTGATTCTAAAGTTTGAAACACCAGCAGTCATATGGAGAGAAGCCGAAAAAACAGTCACTGATATACTTTTCACATGTCTACATCACAAATTCACAATTAATTCACAAATGGCCACCAAGAAAGAATATCCTTCCTTTAAGCACATCAAGACTTGTTACAGATGACATGCCATAATGCCACGACACTCTCTAGCACTGAACAAAACAAAAGGCGAAGAAGGATGGAATGAATCAATGAAGATGCACACACAGATACACTGACACACACCACTCCAGATCTGATACGAAATGCAGCATTAGTGCATTACACCCTTACCCTCTGCTTGCATGCCTAATCTTGAGACAGAGAATCCCCCTCTTCCCCCAAATGCCGGTACCGGACCCTGGCGGCCGGCTCGCCGCGGCCGCTCCCGGCGGCCTTCGCCACCTCCGCCGACGAGCACATGCTCGGCAAGAACGCTCCGCCGCCTCCACCCTTCTTCCACGCTGGCCGTGCCTTGCTCCTGGGGCTTCCTCCATTGACGACAGCCTTGTTGCTCTTCTTGCCGTAGCCATGGCTGACGACCTCCATCCTCCTGAAGTACTCGATCTCCCGGCACACCAACGAGCCGATGGTGCCCTGCGCGCCGACCTCCACCGGCCCCGACGCCGCCATGCCTGCCGGAAGCGCCGCGTTGCTCGGCAGTATACTGTGTGGGTGCTGTGGCTACTGCTGCTAGCTATCAGCGGGGAGATCTGAGAAGATAATAAGCCGCCGTGTGGTGTGGCTGCCTGAGGCTTACAGAGCTACTAAATACACCGAGTCACTGACTGAAGTAAAATGGTAAAACTTGGACATCTTGATGAGCTTACCGTGATTATTGTCCTTGCGACCTTGCGCTTCTCTTGCAGTGAACTTACCCTATTGCGTTGCATGCACACGCTGTGAAATGTTAGATCCGTGGCTTGAAGAGTTCTTGTGACTCGTTAGACATGCATGATTACTGAGGCGTTGGTACAACAGTATAGTACTATTAGGTGGAGCATGTGGGTGCTTCCGTGTGTATCGAAATACTGTCGGGTGGAAGCTTGAGGAAGGCCAGAGCTGCGCACTAAAGGACTTCCTCTAGTTTCTAACTTCTAGTTTTTTTTCAGCGCGATAACTCATTTTACTAAATTTTTGGTTTTTACACATCGACTTTTTTTTTAATTTTATTTCGACTTTAAATTTTATTTTCTTTATTTTTTATTCTTTTGTATTATCTGTGATGATATAATTTTTTTTATTTTTACTCAAAAAAATAATAACCGCTACCGTGCTTCATCAATTGCTACAATACCAAAAAACTAAGAAGCCATAAACCTGCAACTGTTTAGAGCACCACATGTCCAGCAAAGTTTGTAGGGCCTAACAAGTCCTTGGATGAATCCTTTAGTATTTATGATCAGTGGATATATCAGGCTATGGGTGGGTTTTTTTGGATTATAGCTTATGGTTTTTAAATTATACTTGTTTGCGAGAGAGATTACGAAGAGGGAGACATTCACATGCAATTTTGGGCAGTACAACTGAAATCGGTACAGTGGGTACTACAATCAACTTGTAAATCCTACCTTAAAAAGATGCATCATTTAAAAGCGAGTTATTGTAGCGCCGTACATAACCCAAAAAGCCTGACCCGATTCGAACCCACCCTATATATGAGCATTGGATTCCTTGGTAGGTTTTGTATTAAGGTATAGTAAGATCCTATTTGGTATGGCTCTGCACTAAGTATTTATGGAGCCAACTCCAACTCCACACGTGGATCCACTTTCAAGAGAAGCCGAAGCTGTTTGAGGAAGTATTTGGCTAGGAGGTTGGCTTGGATTCTAGAATAGAAGGAATGTATGCATAAAGTCAATACAACTCTTGGTTTTGACACTTGTATATTGTCTTGTGCATGTTACTAACTTATTTTAAGTGGTTATTTTGTAAAAAAATTTAGACATGATAGTGAATTTATTTATTAGAGTAAATTGTATTGGAGTCCTCTAAACTTGTGCTATTGTCTCACTTAGCACCCTCAACTTACATTTTACTTTATCTGCTACTTAAACTTGCGTCGGTTTGCAAGAGACAATAAGGAATACTCTCGTTGGCCCTGTCAAAAGTGCTATGGCTTTTAGCTGATTGCAAGAGAGATTGATGAAATAAGGAATACTCTCGTTGAAAAGCCACTTTGTTCAAAGCGATTCACTTCTACAAACGAGTTACATAAACCACCTTAAGAAGTCACTCCATTTAACTTCTGGCTTTTAAAAGCAAAAAGGTAGAAACTGTTTGGAACATGGCTGTTAACTAACTGAGTAGCTAAGGTGGACAATGACATGCGTACAATTAAGCTATGGTGGCAACACATGGTTGATGTGGCTTAAAAAATGGAAATTCTTCTTCCCACATCTGCCATCTGTCATGGACAGAACAAAGGAAGGCCATGGCCTGCTCTCAGTTGCTCCCCTCAACAGAGGCCGATGTGGGGGACGGGGCCATGAAAATGGAGAGAGGATGGAGGGGGTACTTGGCGTTGGGGAGGGAGAATTCGAGATGGCAGCGAGGTTGGTTGGTGAAGAGGAAGACGACCACGCGGCAGCAAATCCAGCAGGGGTACGTCAAAATTAATTGATGGGAAATGCTTCCAGGACAAAGAAGAGTTACCGAGTGGAAGGAATTGAAATTCGGTGCGGCAGATGGGCAGATCATCATGCGCAAATGAAAGCATCTAGGCCCCTAAAATTTATTTTGGTAATTAAAGACAATATGTGAATATAGGACTAATGTATTTGCTGAATATCACATAGGTTCAGTCCCTAATGATAAACGTGACAAACTGAAAATATATGCTAAAGGTCGACATTAGGATCAAGATGGTTCAAGACAAAGGTACAAGTAGTCTAGGATCCCTTTTATTTTTATCGGTCTTAGGAGAAAGATTAAAAGACCAGATTATAGGTTAATTACCGTACTACTAAGAGAGATCATAGAAAATAACTTGAAAGCGTGTTCTTGTGCCATTTGGATAAATTTAGGATCATGTATGCACTTAGAACTAAATTTGAAAGCCAACTATACTATGTTAGGAAAATTGAAAGTATCAGAGTGAACTACCGGACTCCAGAAGTACCGGTTTGTATACAGCGGTACTACCGAAACTCAAAAGCACCGGTACTTTGAGTGGTATGTTTTTTTCCAGAGAGCACCTACTTGAACACTTAGACTCCTCGACATCAGTAGTACTGGAAAATGAAAGGCGAAACTACCGTAAAGCGGTACGACCGTACTCTAAAACAGAACTACAGGATATTAGAAGTACCGAAAATTTGGGCGGTATGTTCCTGTTGTTAATTTCGCTACTTATCTTTGGTTGAAGCTATCCTCATTGGTTGACTACAAGTAGAGATGCTAAACTTTTGTTATTGCGATGTTTAGCTCCAATAAGTGGTATCAGAGCTCATGTTTGCTTTGGTGATTGTCTTGTAGTGAAATATGGAGGTGAATACTTGCAAGATGATATCTTTGAATGGTACAAATTACCAAGCTTGGAAGGGTAAGATAGAGGATTTGCTCTATGTGAAAGAGTACTACAAGTAGGTATTTTTCACCGAGAAGTTGGATGACAAAACTGATGATGAGTGGAAGGTACTTCACCATCAAGCTTGTGGGTTCATTCGACAGTGGGTCGATAATAATGTGTTGAACCATATCAGTGATGAGACACATGCACGCACCTTATTGCAGAAATTGGACGAATTGTATGCCAGGAAAGAAGGCACCAATATGATGTTCTTGATCAAGCAATTGATGCATCTGAGGTACCAAAATGACACCCCTGTGCCTGATCATATGAATGCATTTCAAGGCATTACAAATCAGCTATCTTCTATGGGCATCTCATTTGATGATGAGGTTAGAGCTTTACTACTACTTAGTTCTTTGCCGGATACTTGTGAGACTCTCAAAATCACTTTGTGCATTTCTGCTCTAAATGGTATTGTCTCTTGGAACCTTGTAAAGACCAAAGTGGTAAATGAAGAGTCAAGAAGACTTGCTGAAAGAAAGAGTTCCTCCCCACGACATGAGGAGTTCTTCACCGAGTCACAGGGGAGAAGCAAGAGCTGAGGTCCGAAGAATTCAGTTGAAAGTAGAAACAAGTCAAGAGAAAAAATTTTAGATGTTGAGTATCATCACTGTCATGAGAAGGGGCACATTAAAAGGTTCTGCTATTAGTCGCATTACTTCAGCGATTGTGGACATGATGGTAGTTATTGCTGAAAATGATGATGGCAAGATTAATTCCACTATTGAAAAAAGGATCATTATTATTTTTGACGATGCAACCATCAACTTTGTGGATGATGATGGTATGACTTAGATACCTGATAGTGGTGCTATCATACATGCTATATCTTATAGAAGGCTCTTCACAAATTATGTTGCTGGTGACTTTGGCATTGTGAAGATGAGAAACAATGGTTATGCTCAAATTATTGGAAAGAGATATGTGCATTTGGAGACAACTAATGGCATACTACTAATTCTTAAGTCTGTGAGACATGTTGAAGCATTACGTCTCAACATAATTTCAGTAGGATTGCTTGATAATGAGAAGTATTCTAGCAGATTTGAAAATGGATAGTACAAACTCACTAAGGGCAGTATGGTATTTGCAAGAGGTAAAATGGTCTCCCTCATGTATCATGTTTATGCTAAACTATCTAGTGTTTCTGTCAATGCATTAGAGAAGGATGATCCTTGTGTTCTATAGCACAAGAGGCTTGGGCACATGGATAAGAAGGGCATGGCTGTGCTAGTGAAGAAGAATCTCCTGTTAGGAATTTCAAGCATGCAATTGAAGAGTTGTACAGATTGTCTAGTGGGGAAGCAGCACCGGGTTGCTTTTAAATGTTAACCTCTGATGTGTGCAAGATATCGGTAATGTAAATTGGTGGTGCTAAGCACTTTGTTAGTCTGAATGCACTAGGACCCACATTACCTTGAGATACCACTAAACCACTCCACAACTAGCTAGATTACAAGGTAAAATATGTTAGTGATATGCTCTAGAGGCAACATGGAGATGTTGTATATATCACATACTATGTTTATGATACATTACTTTGTTCCTTGGAATAGACATCATCATTATTGATCAATGAGTATGTGACTTATTCATGAGACTCTTAAATACTAAGATGTTGCTATTTCTAAATGATCCCTGATCGTATATCATATGAGGAACAAATATGATTCAAAGACAAAGATCAGCATATGTATTGATTGATGATCATGTCTCATGGATCATGGTATGGTGATACCAAATCAATAATATGGACATGTGTTAGTGAACATATGTTGGATAGACTGCCATGAGACATCGCAGAGATTCCATGTGTCATCGCTGGTCTCAAGTAGTGTTTATGTAGAGTCCTTAGACTTGAGATCATCATGGTTCCCAACATGAGTAGTAGCTTATTTTGGGACTACTAAACACTACTCCGTGAATCGGGTAGTCATAAAAGTAGTCTTCGGGTTTGCCATGAAACATGTAGTAGGATGTGAATGATCAAGATAGAATTTGCCCCTCCTTATAGGAGAGATATCTCAGGGCCTCGATGTAATGGATTATGAAAGTGCATGGCCATGCCAAGGTGATTAAGGAGTCAATCACGAGTTTATAATCCATCACTAAATCGAGAGAGTGATTGAGCTATTAAGAGGATGACACAGTCTCGCCTTGAGCTCAATCTATATCGTGAGGCAAAGGGATTCGTACATGAGAGAACATTACAGAGTTCACCGATATGATCTTTACATATACTTTGGGGTTAATATGTCTTACTAGAGGCCGCTATTAACAGGGTGACCGGAAGGCGTTTCCGGTCACGACCAAGTATACGTGAACCTGCTGTGGTCGCACGCTTAACGGGTTGGAACACCGATTCAAATATGATTTGGATATGGGCTCAATTCGGATAAAGATCCGAATAGACTCCTAATGGGCCTTGGTCCGCAAGGCCCACGTGAGGAGGTCTATATATATGGAGGCGAGGGGCCGAGGGATTCGTCCCGCTAACATCTAGCAAAACCCTAGCCGCCACCTCCCGAGCCAAACCCTAGCTGCTCACGAGTGCTAGTACACTCGCGATCGGCGCCCCACCCCGGACGTGTGGATACCGGTGGAGGCGCCGCTCGCTGCGATCTTGATCGGCGTGCGTGGAGGAGACGATCCGTCGGACGATCGGCTACTTCCACTACTACCTCGACGCGAGATTGGATCGGTTTCAATTCTTCTTCCGCTGCGCTACGCGTCTAAGTGGTAACGATCCATGATCCTTCCTTAGCATGATGTTCTTGGGTGCGCGGTAGAAAAGTTTTGTTTTCTGCTTCCGTAGCCTACGCGTATTCCTTTAGATAAACTAGCAACATCTCCTAAAACATCATAAGCTAAGTGGAAGAATAACGAAACAAAGGTAATGGAAAACTATTAATTAAGGAACAACCACTAATAGTTTAAATCAAATAAAGTGAACCATAGTCTAGCATTATTAATTAAAAGTGATCAACAATGCTGAAAAAAGATAAATAACTAGAGACTCCCCATATTCATTATAGCATAAATCATGAAATGATGTGTAATAGTATTGTGCCGCTCTACCCTTCCCACGCATGCTCAAGGGTCACCTGAAAAGAGGGAAAAACAAGAGTGAGATGAAAAATCTCAGCAAACAAACTGTTTAACAAGCTAATTAAACTACAATGCTTTAAGCATCAACAATTATTTCCCACAACCAAATCCGCTAACAACAGTTACTACAAGAGAAAAATCTCATGTCACTACCACAACCCCTACCATACCACAAGAGGGTGAACCCCACTCCACAACTACAGCCACATTCCTCATTCCACAAGTGACCCTCAAGGGCCAATTCCACATAAAAAACTAAGAAGCTGCATATGTATACAAATAGTTCATCCACAACACATTACATAAGCATGCAAATGATTCATCCACAATGTAAATGCATATGAACCACTGCACCCTTACCCAACAAAGTAAGAGTGTGCATCGTACTACGGCAATATACGATGTTGTACCGGTACGGTCGCGGCTATGTGCGGTGACATCTATGATGCAAATAACATGTCATGTTATGTATGATATGATACTAATGATTCATAAGAATTTAACCACAAAAATCAACAATATATTCATCAAGATTACTACCTCACAATCCATATATGATTCAATAAGGACAATACCACATAATCCACATTCGATTCACCAAGATCATAATCAATCGATTCATTGGGAATATTAACATATAAACCACAATATATTCATTAATAATACTACCACTAAGACCACAATGTATTCACTAAGAATACTGCCACTTAGATCACAATATCCTCGTAAAGAATACTATCACACAATCATATTAATTTCATTAAGAACAATACCACATAACCACAATTAATCCATCAAGAGTATAATCAATTGATTCTTAAAATGCTACCACATGGACCACATTAAAGAAAATATGTATCAATGGCATAGCATCTCAAATTAAGAGAATTATCTAATGTGAATGTAATATGATTAACGAGTTAAACGGTAGCACATCCGCTACGTTTACTTGCCTCTACCGATGAAGCGAAGCGCTCACGCATGGTCAGGAGCGAAGCCACCTGTCCAAAATTATATCTCAGCACAAGACTACAGCAAGGTATCCACATCTTAAGAAAATAAAAATGCCGCTAAACCCCAAGCCCGACAATGCCCTCTCCGCTCGACGATCCTACGTCCAGCCCACAGTAGTAGCGCTACTTTTTTTTGTATCTTTAAAACTAATAGGCTAGGAACAACAAATGAGATATTTCTAAAAACTACAGAGAAAACCTACAATTTTCAAGTACGCATCTTATCTTTAATCCGCTGCTAAATGAGTGTAAAATATCGCAAAAAACAGATGACAGGCTCTGCTTCGGTGATCTAGCCAGCAAACTTCTAACGAATCCCACCTTTTGTATAATGGTCTACAATTCATGATTTTTTTACAGAAACTAGTTTACATGATTTCCTAAAACTTTTGTTATTGTGGCCAAAATTATAAAATTCATCTACCCCTCTGAAACTACACCTGAATAGCAACTAGTTTCAGACTACTCCTCTGCTACATAGTAAAGTTCCCGACTCTGCTGTGCCCAAACCCCACAGCCAAAACATCTAAAAATATTACAGAAGCTAGGTTTTAACGTCCTCTACAACTTTCATGTTGGCCAGATTCACAGGAAAAATCATCTTTATACTCTAATCTAGACGAACAGTTGCGCTGCACGAATCAACCTACGCGCAGACAACATAATAACGCTAATTGGCTAATTACCCCGCTAGAACCCCACTAAACCCGTGCCATGAACCTTAATTACATATAAAATAGGAATAATTGAGGTGGAGAAAATTATCTAGGGGATCCCTCAAGATCACCCTTCTTCTTCTTCTTTTCTCCCCCCTTCTTCTCCCTTCTCTTCCTTCTCTTCTCCCTTCTCTTCTTTGATCTCTCCTTTGCAACAAACAGCAGGCAGTAGGCTTTAGAGGAGGTGTGGAGGCACAGGGACAGGGGTGGCGGCCAAATGGGGGGAAAAGGGGGGCGGCCAAGAGGGAGGGGTATATATGGGGGCAGCTAGGGTTAGGGGGTGCGGCCCCCTTTGGGTTGGCTGGCCCACCCCTCCGGACAGCCCAAAACCCTTATTTTTAATTTTGGATAATTCCGCAATTTTATTTCTGTCTCCCGCAATTCAACGAAAAATCAGAAAACTACGTGATTCCGCTAATCATTCACAAGGACGCTGTAAAGACATTTAGGGCATTACAATAATCAACCTCTAACAATGAGCCAAAAACCTAAAATCATCCTAGATGGGAGGGGGCGCAAGATCACCTTTCCTCCTTCCTTCTTCCTTTCCTTCCTTCCCTTCTTCTTCCTCTCCTTCCTTCCCTTCTTCTTCCTCTTTTTTTTTCTTCAGCAGGGCAGCAATGGAGATGGGAGGGGGCGCAATGGGGAGAGGAGGAGCAGGGGGTGGCTGCCAAGGGGGGAATGGGGGTGGCTAGGGTTAGGGGGAGAAGTGGGGCGGTTGGGCCTGGCCTGGGCCCAAGGTGAGAGGGCTCTCCCTCTCTAAATAGTCCACAACCCTTTTCTTTATATTATCATTATTATTATTATTCCTGTTCTAGATAAATTCATAGCTCACACCCGTCTTCCGTGATTCAATAGAAAGGAAAAAATTCACGAATCCGCTAAATATTTCGAGGAACACCGAAACGATATTTAGGGCATTACATTCTCCCCTCCTAAAAAGGATTCATCCACGAATCTAACGCATCAGAACCTCGGAATAGGAGTACGACAAAGGAGGGAGCAACAAAGATAAACAACAACTACGAGTACTCTCCTGCCTCGATGAGCTCAGGGTATTTCTCTCGCATCTGATCCTCAATCTCCCACGTCGCCTTCCGCTCGAACTGATTCGTCTAGAGGACCTTCACATACCTGGTGGCCCACTTTCTCATGACCTACTCCAACGAGTCCAAGATATGCACTGATCGACTCTCCTCAGTGCAATCCTGCTCACACAACGATCTGCTCCAGGTCGATCTTTTGCTTGGGGTCCTGTAGATACTTCCTGAGCATAGATACATGAAAGAGATTGTACACTCCACCCATCGAGCCTAGCAACTCCGAACGATAGGCCAGACTGCCCATGCATGTAACCACTGGAAACAGGCTGGTGTACTGTAGGCTAAGCTTTTCGGTGGTACCGAATTGAACGATGTCCTTGGTCGGCAACACCCTGAGGAGCACAAGGTCTCCAACAGCAAACCACAACTCGCAACGCCGAACATCTGCATAACTCTTCTGTCGGCTCTGAGCGGCCGGCAGGTTCTATTGAATCTCATAAAATTTCCCCAAAACAACTTTTAAAACCACTTTCTAAATCCATCCTCCTTCTTAAAACACTTTTCTCTGTTAAATATAATCAGGATAATACATTCTACCCCTTTTACAAGAATTTGACCACAAATTCCACTCATGACATTCTACTCGAAGAACAACCAAAATCTTTTACAAATGAAACCCAATAGAAAGTAAAGGATTCTCAATGCAATCCACTCATAACCAACTTCCCTTAAAAGACTCTAATCCAGAATCAAAAGATTCATCATGAAAACTTTTCCACTCTCTAAGTAGACAATTGGAGAGAAACACCACGTAAGCCAAAAGTGCATTCACTCAAATGACCAAAACAATCATTTTCTTTTCTTAACTGGAAAAGACTACGCCTCAACATATTTAACTCAATTTGTAAATGACCTCTGTCATAAACACACAGTCTAAAAAAGAATCAAGAGAGTATTTCACTACTCGAGATAACAATATTTTCTCAATCATTTTCTTTTAAGAATTTAACTTCCTTGAACCAAAGAATTCCAAATCATCGCCCAACACACTAACTCATTTATCTTAAATTAGCAACCTCAATGATAAGCTTAAACTGAGTACATCATCTACATCCTTCGTATAGAGACTCTACTAACCCCACAGAACATACTCTAGCCAAGTCATCGATCAATAGAATTACTTTGACAGATAATTCATAATGCACATCAATCCCTTAAGAATAATAAACTCAGAATTCACATCACACACGCACACACTCATTTATCACACCTAAAGGATGCTATCCAGGATCATTACACTATTTGAAATCCGCTTTGTTCCGCTATTTCTACACAACAACATTGGGCCTCCAAGGTTTTATCACAAGGAAAATGCAAAGCTCCAATTCAATCTTCAAAACTCTTACAACGAACTTCTCGTATAAAAGATAGGGAAATCCCTAGATTCAAACCCTAAATTCCCACAATCCAAACATAACCAAGTCTTAACATTAACATGTAAATATTTTCTCAACAAAATGTTTAGAAAGATTCTAACTCTCAGAGAGTTACTCACAAAAGTCAAGGCATACCTGAGAATGACTCAACAATCCCTAATATCCCAATAGTGGTTGTTGTGGTTACAGACCAAACAGAGAGAGAGTGTGTGGTAGTGGAGAGTTAGGTGAGCAATGCTCTCTTCCCCTCCATGGCTCGCGTCACGTACATTTATGCGCTCAGGAGGAGTATCTTTACAGTTGTGCCCTTACATCCAAATATCCTTTACATGGGCATTCACGTCATTACACACGTCCCACTTGGACCTTATAATTCTCTAACAGGCAGGCTGGGTTTAGGTGGGGGCCACCCCTACAACAGGAGCCTCTCATGGTGAAGGGCATCATAGGCCGAAGCCATGTGCTGAGCCCTTTGGCCCCCTCCGTCCGTATAGCCTGTTATGTAGTTAGATGAAGTGCATTCGGTAGTGCGACCCCGCTTTGAGCCGAAGACGCGGAGTGGGGGTCGTCCCTGCTTCACTCCAAGGATGCGGAGTCAAGCGAGCTGCCGAAGTCGTCGCTGCTTCGTGCCGAGGACGTGGAGCGGGGGAGTCATCTTGCGGAGCCTAAGGTATTGTATACTTTGGGTGTGATGCTGGCATTCCGCTGGGAAGTTGAGTACGGGGGTCTTCGGGCGGCCCGAAGTCGTCGTGCCCTGACAACTCCACGGGCCAGAGGTGGTGTCTTAATGACTGTGTGAATTGCGCCGACCCCTTAAAAAGCGTGGGGTGGGCTGCTGCCGTTGTAGGGGCTGTCTCGATAGGGAGGTACACGTGGTGTGACATAGTTGGCGCATCGTGGGTTGTCAGTGGTCGCACGACCGCAACCACGCACTCCTTCCCGATATGGGCGGGACGCGTGGAGGGATGCTACTGGCGCGTCGTGCATTGCCCGACCGCCTGCCGCCTGCTCTGGGTTGTCGACGGTTACGCTTCTCGAGCGTGGGGAGCCGAAGCGTTGGGCTCCCACCGGTTGCGTTTGGGGTCATGGGGGAGGTGGGGCGGGGTCTTTATAAAGCATCGACGTCGGCATGTGGACGCTTCGCGTGCTCATTTGCCATTGCTTTGGTATCTTCTTCCTCTTGCGCACAACCTACCCTTGCTCGTGCTCCTTCAACTTTCGACTACAGGGGAGGATGGCAAGCCGTGAAGCTCCCGCTCGCCGGCTTAGCGGTAGCGCCTCGTCAAGCCAGCGCGGCTTGACGTCGACACCAGCGGAATTCCCCCTGGTGGCTCGCAAGCCATCGCGGGCCGACAAGCGGTGGAATGCCATGAGGAGCTCGAAGGGCCATTGCTCCCGCATCCTAGGGCGGAGTCGGGTTACAGAGGAGACGATCCAAACTCTTGTCCAGGAGAGGAAGATAGAGGAGCATGCAGCGCTCGCCTGCCTGCCCGCGATGAGGTGGAGCCTCACCCTCAGGAGTCAGAGGTGATTGTCTTTATCGCGTTCTTCGAGGCCAGGCTCCGGATGCCCTCAACGCTTTTTGTCGGTGAGGTCTTGCGGTCTTATGGGCTGGAGCTGGTGTAGCTGACCCCAAACGTGATAGTTCACTTGGCTGTGTTTGCCTGGACGGTCCGAACAGAAGGTGTCCGACCTAGTGGTAACCTGTTCGCCCTTCTTCACGACGCGCGCTGTCAGCCGAAGAAGGTCGGAGGAGGGGTGCTGTCCAACTTCGGCAACGTCAATTTCATGCTGAGGGTGAGCTGCGTGAAGCTTTTCCCCGCGCTGGTGACGTGAGGGAAGTGGAAGGTAGGTTGGATGCGGCAGTGGTTTTACTATCGCGTTACAAGTAGAAGCGGCCTTCGGTGCCGAGGTCAGCCGATATCTTTCAACACCTGTCTGGGAGTGAGGCCGTAGGGCCTCAATGAATAGGACGCGCGGAGGCTTGTTGGTGTTGCCCTGCGGTTTAACATGCGTGATCTTCCCGAGGAGTTTACAATGTACAGGGTGTCTCCTCTCTCCGCCCGGTGGAAGTACGAGCGAGACCACACCCGGCGAGCTGGCATCCGCCCTTCGGTGTCTTCTGTGCAGAAACCCTCCGGCCCTGGTAAGTACTTCGGTCGTATGCCGCGTATATATATGCAACTATTTTGTGAACGAAGATCAGCATCGCATGTAGTGCTCTCATTGGAGGACACGAAGCGCGCAGTAATTGCGTTCCTTGGGCCATACACGGCGAAGGAGCACGTGCTACGCGAAGGTGCGATCGGCTCCGCGAAGCTGGGGCGGGTAAATTGGGTGTGCGAGGCCCTAGGCCTCCCCGTACTAGCACGCGTGGTGCTGGTGCGAACTCCGACTCGTCGCCACGATGGCGACGGCACGGTGGGGCGTCTTCCAGTCGACGGAGGGCTCGGTCCAGCGGTGCTATCTGCAGCCCGCCGGCCTCATCTCCGGCAGACACCGATGGGTCGGAGGGGATGTCGGGCGCCGGGTCCGAGCACGTTGGTTCGGGGGAGGGCTTGGGCAGTGGTGAGTCGGACGCTGGTGGTGATGTCCTTGAGGACGAGGCCTTGTCACCTATGCTGGCTAACCCCGGATACGATCGCCCTCACCCACGAGGGGGCGGTTCAACGTAGCAGGCGTGGTCACCGGGGACCTAGGGTCCAATGGGGAAGCCGCTCTGACCAAGGGAGTCATCACTTCCCCGGCTGATGAGGCCCTGGTGACCCAGGCGGAGATTGTGTGGACACCTCTCCGTGCGCCGGTGGAGGGTGCCGAAGGTAGGCGTACTTCCTTTTCCCCCGCGACTTCGCAAAACTCTCTTCCATTTGCTCGCTCATTCCGTCGTCGGCCTCAGGAGAGACGAGGTCTCCCGGACGCGGCCAAGGATCAAGCAGTGGAGGCGTCCGCGAAGTTGCGGGCCTGGCTACGCAGGACGCGACGTGGGCGGCCGGGGCTGGCTCAAAGGCCCAGAGGCTCGTCATGTCTGACTTCATCGCTCGACCGGAGGCACTTCACATCCTTAACGGGACCGCGGAAAGCACCGACAGTGGCCTGGATCGGCAGGCATTGTCGTCATGTGGGGGATCTTCTGGCGCTCGCGCTGGGTGCCTCGGAGATGAGGGTAAGTACCTGAGTTCGTGGCCTACGCCGCTTGTCGACCACGTAGCTAATATTCGCCCCCTCCCCCCTTTTGTAGACACTAGCCATCAGTCGGGCCCTGGAGAAGGCTCGCACCCACGAGTGGAGGGTGCTGGAGGGCGAGCTTCGCGCTGCTGACGAGGCTCACGCCGTCAAGGACGAGCGTATTCGGGCGTTGGAGGCGGAAATCACCAGGGCGACTTCCGACGCGCAGGGACTTGTTGCGAATGCGAAGAGCGCAGTGGCGGCGGTGCAACGCGCCACGGAGGAGGCCCAGCGCGTTGCAACGGAAGAGCGCACCGGCTTCCTAGAGCACATCACCGCGCTAGAGGAAGAGAAGGCCTGGCTTGCCATGGCCCTAGAGGAGAGAAACTGGACCCTTAGCAACGCGTCGGTGGTGGCGTGGAGGGTGATAGAGTCCCTGGAGGGGGCCCTTCGGGGCCTTTGCGTTGACGTGTCGGACCTTATGCATAGCCCTGTGGATGTGGCACAGACGCTGGAATGAATCGAAGAGGGCTCAAGCCTCGCACTCGACGGTGCCAGAGTGTTTGGCGATCACTGCGGCTTCGCTGGCGCCTGCCTTGCTTTTGCCATGCTCGGCACCTGGGGGTGTGAGCATGCCAACGAGCTGGTTGATCCCCAGCTGGATCTGCCAGCCGAAGCCGGGGTGTTGTCCGGTGCTGCCCGTGCCATTCAGCCCGCCCTTAAGACTTTCTACGACCAGATCTGGGGCTACATTGGGGAGGATGTGGCCAAGGTCATGCTGTAGCGAACGCTACATCGGGAAGGGAATTTCCTTCAGTGGCTCGAGGAGGTCCCTCGGCACAATGAAGATAGCATGAACCCGTAGGTGTGCTGCACTATGTATGCCTTGCTGTACCAGTGCCTTGCGGCCTCCTTTTTGCCTAAATGAAACAATAGTTGCCCAGAGTGCTCTGTCGCTGCATACTTTCTCGTGTAATCGCTCCCTGACGCAACGAAAGCGAGGTAGGCACACGACTCCGATTCTCTTTGGCGGTCGCAACACTTTGTAAGCGAGGTAAGCACACGAGCTG
The DNA here is from genome assembly GCA_036346265.1 of Melocanna baccifera. Taxonomy (NCBI): domain Eukaryota; kingdom Viridiplantae; phylum Streptophyta; class Magnoliopsida; order Poales; family Poaceae; genus Melocanna; species Melocanna baccifera. The sequence continues at coordinate 25,858,725 of CM070682.1, read as the reverse complement.
GCGCCTAGTCGAGGCAGACGCGTGAGTGTTCCGTCCCCTACCCTTCGAAGGGGTGGCAGTGGAGCTGGCGCCTAGTCAAAGTAGATGCGCAAGCGTGCTATCCCCTACCCTTCGAAGGGGTGGCAGAGGAGCTAGCGCCTAGTCGAAGTAGGCACGTGAGCGCTCCGTCCCCTACCCTTTGAAGCGGTGGCAGCGAAGCTGGTGTCTAGTCGAAGTAGACGCGCGAGCGCTCGTCTCCTACCCTTCGAAGCGGTGGCAGCAGAGCTGTGCCTAGTCAAAGTAGACGTGCAAGCGCTCCCGCCTAATCGAAGTAGACGCGCGAGCGCTCCGTCCCCTACCCTTCGAAGGGGTGGCAGTGGAGCTGGCGCCTAGCCGAAGTAGACACACGAGCGCTCCGTCCCCTACCCTTGAAGCGGTGGCAGCGGAGCTGGTGTCTAGTCGAAGTAGATGCGTGAACGCTCGATCGCCTTCCCACTTGTTAAGGCGCGGTGCGGAGGCAAGCCTCTATTTCATCTTATTTGCTCGGTACAGGGGAATATGAACGTCTAATTTATACTCCGGAGAATACGTGGGAATATCAACCACGTCTTATTTATACTTCGAAAAGTACGTGTAGGGGCGATGCCCACACGTACGCAGGGACATCCGCATCTTGTTTATACTCAGTACAGTGCGCAGGGATAACATCTGCGTCTTATTTAGACTCCGTAGAGTGCGTGGGAATATCATCCATGTCTTATTTATACTCCGAAGAGTACATGTAGGGGCGGTGCCCACACGTGCGCAGAGACATCCACGTCTTGTTTATACTCAGTAGAGTACGTAGGGATAACATCTGCGTCTTATTTATACTTCGTAGAGTGCGTACGAAGGCAGACCTCGACGCTACGTCTTATTTATACTCCGTAGAGTGCGTGCGGAGGTGGATCTCGACGCTACGTCTTATTTATACTCCGTAGAGTGAGTGCGGAGGCGGACCTCGACGTTACGTCTTATTTATACTCCGTAGAGTGCGTACGGATGCGGACCTCGATGCTACGTCTTATTTATACTCCGTAGAGTGCATGCGGAGGTGGACCTTGACGCGCAGAGTGCATGAGAACATCAACCACATCTTAGTTATACTCCAGAGAGTGTGTGTAGTGGTAGCACCGACACGTGAGCGGAACATCCGCGTCTTGTTTATACTCAGTAGAGTGCGCAGAGACAACATCCGCATCTTATTTATACTCCGTAGAGTGCGTGCGGGGGCGGACCTCGACAAAAGGTTGGCGAACGATCGGCTTTATTGATCTCCCGTTTGCGCGAGCAAGCATCTTACAATAGGTAGGGTGCCGATGTTGTTGCCGGCGTCCCTTTGCCCTAAACGTAGTACCACCGCAACCTGTCGGCGTTCCATGTGTGGTGGAGTGTTTGCCCTTCCAGCGTGGCGAGTCAATAGGCCCCCCGCTGTAGAGCTGCCGTGATGATGTACGGGCCTTCCCACTTGGACTCTAGCTTGCCGATCGTTTCCGCGTGGAGTGCCATTTTGAGGACGAGGTCCCCCAGCTGGAATCCCCGCTAGTACATGGAGTGATCGCGCATGCGCACCATCTACCGCGCGTACTTTGCGACGTGCTGGGTTGCATTTACGCGTTCTCCATCAAGGAGGTCTAGGGACAATTGACGCTCTTCCCCTGGCGCCTAAGTGAGGACCCTTCTCGAGCCGGCCTTGATTTCCTCGAGCGTCATTGCCTCATCGCCAAAGAGGAGCTTGAACGGTGTAAATCCTGTCGGGTGTGTCACCGTTGTGCGGAGGGACCAGAGGACGCTGTGGAGCTCGCTTGGCCACTTGCCCTTAGGCAACCCGACAAGACGCTTCTTGACTCCGGCGGAGAAGGCGCCGTTCGCTCGCTCGACCACTCCATTAGACTGCGGGTGCGCCACCGAAGCGAATCGGAGCGTGATGCCCATGTTGTCGCAGAACTCCTTGAATGGGGCGGAGTCGAACTGCAGGCTGTTGTCAGTGGTGATCTCCTTGGGCACTCCGAAACGACATATGATGTTCTGCTAGAGGAAGCGCTACATGACTACCGAGGTTATCTTCGCAAAAGCCACAGCCTCTGGCCACCTGCAGAAATATTCCAAGGCGACCACTATGAACCGCTGGTCTCCTGGGGCCCGAGGAAGTGGCCCCGCGACGTCGATGCCCCATCGTGTCAGCGGCCATACTAGGGAATGGGGTTGAGGCTGGTCGGGGGTCTGTGAATGACCCGCCCCATCAATTGGCAGCCCTGACACTGGCGCACGAGGTCTTGGGCATCAGCAACGGCGGTTGGCCAGTAGAAGCCTTGCCTGAACGCCTTGCCGACGAGCGACCTCGGCGCGAGATGCGAGCCACAGAGCCCCGTGTGAATTTCCGTGAGGAGGTGCTGTAGACTCCTTTTTTGTAGAGTACACCGTCAAGCACCAGGAAGGACCTAGCGCGACATTGCAAGCGCCGAAGCTCGATAGGGTCGTCAGGCTCTGTGATGCCCTACAAGAAACCATGGATGGGCTCTCGCCATGCCCTGCTGGGTAACCTGGTGGACAAGGGCTGCATCACGGTTGTCCTGAGCGATGGCCGCCACGGGCAGGATCTCGTAGAAGGCTTCCCTGGGAGTGGGGAGCTGTTGACTGGCGGCTTTTGCGAGGACGTCGACTTGCTTGTTTTCTGCCTGAGAGATGGCCTTGACTGTGACCCTCAGGAAGTGCCGCTCCTTTGCTCTTACAGCTGCCAGGTACTTGGCCAGATCGGGGTCCTTGGCTTGGTATGATTTATCCACATGGCACGCCACCAGTCGTGAGTCAGTGCTATGAGAACTCACCGTGCACCAAGAGCTTTGAGCTTCGCAAGGCCGAAGAGTAGTGCTTCGTACTCGGCCGTGTTGTTGGTGGCGGGGAATGCAAGGCACGCTGAGTACGACAGGCGGTGCCCTTGTGGCGTAGTGACCACTGCGCCCACGCCTACACCAGAAACACCGTAGGCTCCATCTATGTCGAGCATCCACATCTGGTCGTCTAGCTGCTGGGCAGGCTGGGCCAAGGGGGTCCACTCTGTGAGGAAGTCGGCGAGGACTTAGGACTTGCTCGCTACACACAAAGCATACGTCAACAAGAACGGGGCGAGCTCGGCTGCCCACTTGCCAATGCGCCCTATGGACTCCTTATTGTGCAACATCACCGCTAGGGGAAACGATGACGGCACAGTGATTGGGTGAGTCAGAAAATAATATCGTAGCTTCCTCGAGGCCATGACCAGTGCGTAAGCCAACTTCTCGAGCTTCGTGTACCACGTCTTGGCGCCCTGAAGGGCTTAAGAGACGAAGTACACGGGGCGCTGAAGAGCGCCCTCCTCAAGGACCAGGATGGCGCTAACCGCTATCGTTGAGGCGGTGAGGTAGAGCAGGAGGGGAGCCTCTGGCGCTGGGGTGACCAAAGTGGGGAGGCTGGCGAGGTGTCTCTTGAGTTCATCGAAGGCCTGTGCGCAACCGTCGTCCCAATGGAACCCGTCACAGCCGCGAAAGGTCTTGAAAAATAGCAAGCCCCGCTCCGCTACCCTGGACAGGAAACGGCTCAATGCGGCCATACAGCCAGCAAGTCATTGGACCTCCCTTGTCGTCTTGGGCGGCTCCATGGCGAGGATCGCGTCGACCTTATCGGGGTTGGCCTAGATGCCACGTCCCGACACCAGAAAGCCTAGGAGCTTTCCTACCTGCACACTGAATACACACTTGTCTGGGTTGAGCCTAATGCTCGCCTTCCTGAGGTTGTCAAGGTTTCCTGGAGATCTTGGTCGTGTGAGGCTAGCTAGTTGGATTTGACGACGACGTCATCGATGTAAGCCTCCACGTTCCTCCCGAGCTGGGAAGCCAGTGCTAGCGCGATGAGGCGGGTAAAGGTTACCCCCGCATTTTTCAAGCCAAAGGGCATCCTGACAAAGTAGTATGTACCTATCGGCATGATGAAGCTGGTCTTGTCCTCATCATCCTTGGCCATATAGATCTGGTGGTAACCGGAGTAGGCGTCCAAGAAGCTCATGAGTTCACAGCCGGTGGTGGCATCAACCAGTTGATCTACGCGGGGCAAGGGGTAGTCATCTTATGGGCATGCCTTATTGAGGGCAGTGAAGTTGATGTACATACACCAGGCGTCGTTGGCTTTTTTCACCAACATCGGGTTGGCTAGCCAGTCCAGATGTTGGACCTCGCGAATGACTCTGGCCTGGTGAAGCTTCGCTACTTCCACATTGGCCGCTTGCTGTCGGTCAATGGACATACACCGATGCCTTTGCCTGACCAGCTTAGCATCAGGGTGGACCGCTAGGTTGTGCTTGATGAGGGAGCGGTCCACGCCTTTGATATCTTCCGGGGACCATGCGAAGACATCCGCGTTGCTCTGGAGAACCGAGAGCAAGCCCTGCTCCACCTCCGGGGGAAAGCCTTCGCCGATGGACACGAGTTGCCCTTTGGCCTGGAGAGGTATCCTCTTGACCCCGCCCTCCAGTCAGGGTTTGGGCGTCCACCCCGGGGCGACCGGCGCGTCCGCCTTAAGCTTGTCGATGAGAACGTGCACCTTGCGGTGCTGGCCTCTGGCACGAGCCTCCACGCGCCGGGTGAGATCCTGGTCACCGAAGACGGTGATAACACCCCGTGGGCCCGGGAGCTTCATACACAAGAAGCCATGATGCGGGACCGCCCCGAAGGAGTTGAGGGTAGGGCGGCCCAGTATGGCGTTGTACGGGTTCGGCATGTCGGCGACATCAAAGACGACGTCCTCGCTCCTGGCGTTATTACCCTGACAAAAAGAGACTCGGAGACGGACCTGTCCCAATGCCCTCAGCGGTTGGCCCCCTAAGCCTTGGAGCGGGGTCCTCGATGGCTTCAAGTGACATCGAGGGATCCCCATGCGGTCGGAGGCCTCCACAAATAGAACATTCACAGAACTTCCCCCATTGACGAGGACACACCTGACATCGTAGCCTGCGATGTCAGCTTGGATGACCAAAAGCTCCTGGTGGGGAAACTCCATGCCTCGGGAGTCGGCTGGCGTGAAGGTGACATCACCGTGCGCCCCTCCCAGAAGTGGTTGCGCCGAGGTCCCCTGTGAGGAGCCTCCGGAGGTGATGCTAATGACGTGATGCTGGGCCCCCTCTGGGACCCCGGCTTGTGGGGGGTTCGCTTGCGGCTGCTGCACGTGGGCCACTGTGAGAGGCGTCACCTCCGAGGCCTGAGCTGTAACTGTGGCCTGCCGCAGCGCCATGATGGCGGTGTATGCCCGTGTGGCGTGGTCACCATGGCTGTGCGCCCCGTACCATCTGCCGTGGTCCGCGATTTTTTGCCCTGCGCACAGCTTCTCGTTGCGGCCCCTTCCGCATCCCCATCCCCGGTCTGCCTCGCCCCTTCCCGATAAGACGGGGGCAGGTTTCCGGGGAGCGTCCTCTGTGCCGAGGACGTGTGGGGCCCACGCTGGTTGTTTCGGGGCTTATACCTACTGATTGACGAAATCGCGTGGAGCTCGGCGTTGTTATGAGTAAGGGCGTCCCTCACGGGCTCTGGCTGGCTCTTGCACTTTGAGGAGTCTTCCGTCGATGAGTCTTCGCTCCTCGCTGCGCCCTCTGCCGGATTGGCATTGGAGTCATTGCCTCGACACCGTCGCGCGTCTCCTTCCGCTCTGGCGTACTCTTTCATACTCTGCATAGCTCCGCGGAGATCCGCTAATTCCCACTGGAGCATGCCGAGGGCTGCCAGCATGGCGTCCTCCACTGTCGGCGTGGCCGTGATGACCGACACTCCTAGTCGCGCTGTCGAGACAGCAGTGGTTACGGCTTGCGCTCCTGAGTTGCCCACCGCGTCGGTGTGGTAGACTCCGGCATCGATGACGGGGCACGTGTCGCCACCGGGGCTGCTCGGCGCTCCCACGCCGAGTGTAGGGACAGTGGTCGCGCTCTCACGGACGCCGATGTTACCGCTCACGTCGGCGGTGGCGGGGTCGATCTTCGCGTCGGCGGTGGCGGGGTCGATCTTCGCGTCGGTGGTGGCGGGGTCGATCTTCACGTCGGCGGTGGTGGGGTCGATCGTCGTGTCAGTGGTGGCGGGGTCGATCTTCGCATCGGCGGTGGCGGTTGATCTTCGCATCGGCGGTGGCGGGGTCGATCTTCGCATCGGTTGTGGCAAGGTCGATCTTCATGTCGGCGGTGGCGAGGTCGATCGTCGCGTCGACGATGGCAGGGTCGACCGTCGCGTCGGCGATGGCGGGGTTGACCATCACGCAGTGAGCATCGACACTCGTGGTTGCCGCGCCCTTGTCGTCGCTCGCACCCACGACCGCCGATGCTGAGGCCCTGGTGTTGACGCGGGACTTCGCCGCGCCCGCGTCCTTCCTCCTCGTCGCCGATGATGATGCTTTCTTCAGTGCCATCCTTCTCGAGATCTTGAGGCTTGCCTTTGTCGTCTCCACGGACTGCGCCAACTGTTGTGGTTACAAACCAAACAGAGAGAGAGTATGGTAGTGGAGAGTTAGGTGAGTAATGCTCTCTTCCCCCTCCATGGCTCGCATCACGTACATTTATGCGCTCAGGAGGAGTGTCTTTACAGTTGTGCCCTTACATCCAAATATCCTTTACATGGACATTCACGTCATTACACACGTTCCACTTGGACCTTATAATTCTCTAACAGGCCGGCTGGGCTTAGGTGGGGGCCACCCCTACAATAGTGGTCATAACCATTAGATTTGCTTCAAAGACAACATTATATTTAAATCATATCCTTTCCAATGATTATTCTTAGAAATCAATATATCTCCCAATGTATCTCCAACATCTTCATACTGAAAGTTTCACAAAATCATATACTAGACTACCACAATCTAGTTACCATTACACAACCTAAAAAACTTTGCAACACAGATTGGTTATCCTTTTTTTAGAAGATGAGGCAAATAGAAATAAACTTCAGCACATGAAAAGATGTTACCATTCGCAGTAGACATAAGACCAATGGAAATAGCAATGATCTTGGAAAAAAAAGATGATATTACAGCTGAGGACAGCTGCACCTCTATAAGGAAAAAAATCAATCCTCCACCAACAAGAATAAACATTACTATTTAAACTTGAGGAACTTTTATGCGGCGAAAATAAAAGGCTAAGCACACTTTCAAATGTTACACATCCTACTCTAACCTCAAATACTTCTATTACACTCTTTCCTTGACAAAGAATCAACTTTCTTTTATTGCAGCATCACCATGCCGATTCCAATAGGAAGAGATTTGAAGACCACAACACATGAATCACTTAAAAACTAATAATATCATTCAACACGTCACTTTCCTCAAAACAATTTCAGCTACCACGTAAGTCATAATGTCCAAAAAAATCCAGACCATAAATCTCAAAACATTTAATTCAATTAGTATCATTGAACTATCAAATTCTTTTATTTATAGAGCACTCAACATTATCATCACAACCATATACTGTCAATCGTACTAACAACAAGATAAAACACTCTTAGCAAGAATCATCATATCCTCTTATCCCTTTGTAAACTTTTCCAAAAGAAACACAATAAATCGCTTCATCATGTTTTTATTATCAAAATAAGATTGCAACTACTTAATCTAGGAAAAGTCTAGTGCACAAGCCACAATATTGAAGCGAAACTCTTTTAACAAGATGATACTAGAATATAACAACCTCACAAAATACGCTAGTATAAATCTCTTATTAGATTTCACACATTTAACTTTTACTGACGCATAACACTAATTTAGAACACATTGCTTCCACTCTAGCCAATACCGTTAATAATTGATTATCATTTTTGTCACGGAAGCATCCATGATCCTACCTCTGTTTGCAATCACAAAACAATTATAGGCATAGACTCACCATTCTTCCTTATGTTTAGAAATTAGAACTATCATAATAAGCAAACCAGTTCTCTTTTTTTTCTTGTTTCACACTCCTTAATAACTCCATGAATTCCAAACATATATTGACAAATTCTTAATCACAATTCCTCAAGAAACTACTACAAGACAACATCAAATTAATCAACTATACTTCCAACGATGTTAGTCGAATTTAATTATGCACCATGCTAATGTCTCAACTTGATAAATCATACTTTGTCAACTAATTTATATGATTACCACCTCTTACTTAAATACAACAAAACACCACAAAAGAGTTTTAACACTCTCCTTCCAGAAAAGAGAGGAATTAAACTTCAACACTCGAAATAACCCAAAAGAAATACATAGAACCAAGGCTCTCCCAAGTTAACGAACTTACAACATAAAACTTTAATTTTTTTAAATATCAAACGAATAAATGAGTCATGTTTTCCAGTAAGAAAGATGGAACAAACATGAAATATCCATCTCGCTAATTAACATCGCTCACGAGAAGTAAACGCAATTCAACAATCAGAAAAACAATAATTGTCTCAAGAACAATTAGAGGCCTATTGGTACTCATCAACTGTAATGAACCGCTAACCCAAGAGAAAATTTGTCAACCACAACAGGTCAAGATTTGACCAAATTCAACTCAAGGAAGAGACCATGTTTTCTAAGAAACTCTCCCACAACATCTGTAACTAGGTTACCCGAGGTAACCGCATCACTATCCCTATACCATGAACGGTGGTATAACTTGGCAATATCCAAGGCAAAAACTACGACCTCTACATCTTATCATTAACTATCCTCACTCGTACCAGTCATAGAACCAAATCATAAGCATACAAGATTATCTCATAACAAAAATCATTAATATGACATATTGGTAGCATAAATGCAATATTTGACCCAACCCATCCTACTATACACCAGTGTGCCAATTTAATAATTCAATTACCATGGATCTAATGCCCACTCTAATACCAACTATAACACCCTAGGAACCACATTACCCTGCAATGCTACTAAACTACACCACCTCTAGCTGGATTACAGGAAAATCCAGCAGCACCTCTCCAGAAATAAAACTACGTGGAAGCATGACGGCAAACAAATAGTAGGAGATATGAAGAATAACATTTTAAGAACATAAAACATCCCACAACATCATATATCAACCTAGGTTAGATTGCTCAAACTCATCAAAACCAACCACAACCTAGCATCATTAACTTATATTGCGCAATGATGAGGAACAAAAATGATTAAAGATCATCTATCTTATTACAGCAAACTCATGAAGAAATGTGCATAGTGATGTGCTGCTCTAGCCCTTCCCAAACATGCTTAGGGATCACCTGGAGGGAGACAAAAATAAGGGTGAGATAAAATCTCAGCAAGCAAACTGTTTAACAAGTTAATTAAACCATGGATGATTAAGCATCAATTAACCGACTCGTGGTATAATGATAAAGCATTATCAAATAATTCTCAACAGCCTCATTCATACCCACAACCATAACTACTACTAATAACAATAAAGTATTAGCAATTAATCGTCATTAGCCTCAGTCATAACCACAACCACTACCAACAACGGTAAAGAATTAGCTTTCAGTCCTTATTAACCTGATTCATATCCACATCCACAACCAACAATGGTAAAGCAAACATAACCAACAATGGTAAGCAACCACAACCAACAATGGTAAAGCATTAGCTTTTAGCCCTCATTAACCTCATTCATATCCATATCCGCAACCACAACCAACAATGGTAGAGCAATCACGACCAACAATGGTAAAGCATTAGCTTTTAGCCCTCATTAACCTCATTCATATCCACATCCGCAACCACAACCACAATAACCACAAGAGAATCACTCCCTGCCACAAGTGACTCTCATAAGATAATACCACTTAACATCTTAGAACAAGGATGATCCTCATGAAATGCATATGTATGTAAATGATCCACAGCACTCTTACCTGGTAACATAAGAGTGTGCATCGTACTATGACAATATATAATGTTGTACCAGTACGATTGTAGCTAGGTACGACGACAAATCCACGATGCAAATGACATGCTATGACATGCATGATATGACCATACTGATTCATTAAAAACATAACCACATAGACAACCATGTGCAGAGCACCCAAACCTCTAATGCGCCCAAACCACTAGTTCAAAAATTCTGAAAAAAAATACAGGAACTATATCTCTGCATCCTCTACAACTTTCGTTTTCATGGGTTCCACAGGAAAAATCATCTTGATCACCTAAACCACTTGAACAAACATACTGCCCGATCAGCCTACGTGCAGAGCACCGATTAAACAAAAACCAACGATTTCCCATATATAATCCACCTCTAACAACGAGCCAAAAACCTAAAATCATCCTAAAATAGAGGGGGAAAAGGTGGAAATTCATACCTAGGTTGATCACACAAGATCACCTTTCCTCCTTCCTCCTCCTTCCTCTTCCTTTCCTCCCTTGCCTTCTTCTTCATATCCTTCCTTCCCTTCTTCTTCATCTTTTTATTCTTCAACAGGGCAGCAATGGAGATGGGAGGGGCGCAATGGGGAGGGGAGGAACAGGGGGCGGCCACAAGGGGGTGGGCGGCCAAGGGGGGAAAATGGTGGTGGCTAGGGTTAGGGGGAGAAGGGGGCAATTGGACCATGTTGGGCCTAGCCTAGCCCAAGGTAAGAGGCCTCTCCCTCTTTAGATAGTCTACAACTCTTTTCTTTATATTATTATTATTATTATTCTAGATAAATTCACAGCTCACACCCGCCTTTCGCGATTCAACGGAAAGGAAAAATTTCACGAAACTGCTAAATATTTTCAGGAATGCCGAAACGATGTTTAGGGCATTACATTTCATTTGCACGATGGCTACCCTATCCTTGAGATCTTGTTCCAGTCATTGTGGCCACTGTTGATTGGAATTTGAAGTTGATTCTGGAATGGTTTTAAGAATGTCAGATACATGAGTAAGAATTCAAATTTAAGGTATGTGTAGAGCGAACAAGATAAAGATTGAAGCGAATAAGAAGGAGATGAAATTTTGAGGAAGGCGAGGTATAGATATTAATAGCAAACAAATTATGAGATAGTAACATAGATTTTATCTATTTTATAGGGTGCATACAAACCATACGTAAGGGTTATATTACATCTCATTTTACAAGCATAAACTATTACACAAGGTTGCAACTCTACACTAGCGTAATTTACACAAATTTTACAACTCTTGACTTCAAGCTTCTAAGTTCAAGCTTCAGGCTTCTTCCTCAGATCCTTTCGTCCGATGGCAAGTTGCTGGTGGTGTAGTGCACAAGCTCCTCTGGATCCTCTTCTTCATCTTTGTCTTCTACCATGGGTTCTTTTCCCTTGCCTTTGTCATCATTAGCTCCAGGTTTCTATGGTGCTCAGGAGGTGGATCCACAGAATTGACCGTGATACTCTATAGTAGTTGGCCTTCAGGAAGGTGTTTGTTTGATGGGTTTAGGAACATCAAGGGATTCCCCACAATCAGACATTTCACCAGCTTCAATCATGTTGCGGCATTGAAGATCTTGCCTCAAGGTGAGCACTTCTTGCTGTGACAAGTACAATTGTCTGTGAAGGTCTCATCCTACAGTGCTTTAATTACCAAGACCTTTATAGAAAAATCTAGTTGCACAAATAACAGTAATGAAAGTTTGTAAATAAATAATTTAAACAGTATAGGTTCAACATGTTCAAAAACATGTGACTTGCTTTATTGCTCAAAGTACTCTACTGGCTCACTATCTTTGGTGTCTAGACCTGGTCCTTACACTCTGGACTCAGCGAAGTCAGAAGCTAGCACAAACAATTAAAACAATTTGAGTCCATGCTTCAGAAAAATCAAGCAACAAAAATAAATAAAATAAAAAGGTGTAAAATTTAATAAGTACAACAAATGTTAAGTTTGGTTTCTGTCAAAGCATAGGTTGGTGAAACAGAGCTGGAAATGGTTTAAATGGGCTCAAAACGATCAAAATAGGTGTACATATATGTTTATTGGGTTTTTAGTGAGCAGTAATAGATCTGTAATGCCATGAACGTCGTTTTGGCGTCTCGGGGAAAGTTTTAGCGTAATCGCGGAATCACCGGTTTCGGTAAATCGTGCGAAGGGAAAAAAATAAAATTATAGAGTAGTCTAAAATAAAAAATAAATTAAATAATTAAAAGAGAAATTTTGAACTGTCTGGAGTGGTGGGCCAACTACTTTGGGCCGACCGGCCCAAAGGGGGCCACACACCCCCCAAACCCTAGCCCCTCCCCCATAAAAGCCTTGTGGCCGCCACCCCCATCCCTTTCCACCCCCTTGGCTGCCACCCTACTCCCCTTGCGCCCCCTCTCTTTTCCCCAAGTGCTACCATTTGATTCAAGGAGAGATCAAGGAGAAGAAGGAGAAGAGGAAGAAGAGGAAAGGAAGGAAGAGAGGAGGAGGAAGAGGAGAAGAGAAAAGGTGTGATCCCAAGGCTAGGTAATTTTTTCTCATCCCAATCCCTCTGATTTCTGCTGTAATTAGGGTTCTTAGACTAAGAATTGGTTGGGATTAGCAATTAGATTCTCCAATTAGTGGTTACTTGCTGTCTGCCTATAGATCAATTCGCACAGCGTTACTATTCGTGCAGTTTAGACCCCCAAAACGATTTTTCCTGCTGGTCTGCACAAAAGGAAAAACGTAGAGGACATCGAGATGCATCTCCTATATTTGTTTTAGATTTTTTTGCTGTGGGATATGGGCGCAACAAAGTCAGGAACCCTGCTGTCTGTCAGGGGTGCAGATTGGGGTAGATTACTATTCAGGTGTGATTTAGGGGTAGTAGATGAATTTTATATTTTTAGTCACAATTGAGAAAAATGTGGGTAATTCAATATTCTATCTTCTGCAAAAAAAATGGAATTTTTAGAGTCATACACTGTGGTTGGGACGCGTTAGAATCTAGCTGCCCAGATTGCCAGAACAGAGAACATCATCTGTTTTGTGCATTATGTTACGCCTTACTAAGAACAAAATAAAAAAATATGATCTACATGAAAAGTGTAGGTATTTAAGTGAGAAATCCAGAAATATATCTCTCTCTATAAAAGACTTAGTATTATTAAAGATACAAAAAAATTAAGCAGCACCGCTGCAGTAGAAAGATTGTAGAACTGTTACGCGGGGAAGGATGTTGTGGGGTTTTTGGGGTTTAGCGATTGTGATTGTGGTATGAGATTCTTTTCTCTTGTGGTAATTATTGATAGTCGTTGTAGATGTGAGAAATAATAAAGTTAGTGAGGTAAAGCATGTTAATACTTTATTATCATTGGTAGTGGTAGTGGTAGTGGGGGATGATATGAAGTAGTTAATCAAGATTTATTTGCTAATATTTTATTATTATTGGTAGTAAATGTGGTTAAGGCTATGATTGTGGTCATTATGGAAAATAAATATTGATGATTAACATCGTTGTAGTTTAATTAGATTTTTAACAAATGTGGATGCACATTGTGGATGTGGACATGTGGTTACTTTAATGATGTTGTATATTTGTTTGTAGTCTGAATAGCCTATTAAACAGTTTGCTTGCTGAGATTTTTATCTCACCCTTGTTTTCCCCCTACAGGTGATTCTTGAGCATTCATGGGATGGGTAGCGCGGCACCACAATAATACACTTGGTTCATCAATTCATGCTATAATAAAGTTGATGGAATTCTAGCCAAATGCTTATCTATTCGTGGATGATTATCTTATTTAATAATGATGAACTTATGAACTATTCTTTGGATTAATCTGCTAGAGGTTGTTTTAATTATTGAACTTGTTACCGTTATCTTTGTTCCCTTAGTTGTTCATGCTTCCGCTTAATACTTCATGTCTAGAAATTGTTGCCAGAATAAATTATCTTGAAATTTTTGGCTAGTTGTAGACTGGCTTCCCTGAGCTCCGGGGTTGGCATTGTCCATGCTGTTCCTCCTTGTGTTCACCATCTGCCGAGATTTTTCAGATTTAGAGGGAAGAGAGGAAACTAGAAGGAGAGGGGGTTTCTTGCAACAATCCCACAACTAAACACACAGAAAGCAACAAAAAACAACAACGATAACAACGAAAACCACGAATAAGAGCCAAAGAAACTTCTTTATTTTATTATATCAGGTAACAGTTACGGTTATCTACAAAAGAGAAAACCTAATAGCTCGTAACATCGTCTAATAGCTGCTTAACAACTTATCCTAAAGTGGCAAGGTTGCCTTGGTGTCATCCTTCGCGGCTCTCTGGGTACAAAGCTTGATCTTTCAAGGCGAAGATTGTAGAGGTTGCAGATTCGATGGATCCCAACTGTTGTCCATCTAAAGTTATTTTGAGCAAGAAAAGGGATAGAAACAAGTTCTTTAGTAATGACATAAAGATGAGGAGGGAATAAGAGATGAGCATAAGCAAAAGATTGAGAGGTGAGAGTAAGCAAGGATTTTTGAAAATATTTATTATTTAAGATAAGTCCTTAAGGTTGTACCATTCTATTCTATCTATGGTCACGTCTTAGGGTCATTATTGCTCTGATACCATTTCTGTCAGGACCCAGAACAACAACTCCAAGTCCCTCTGTGTAAATCGCACTATCCCAGGAAAAACTAGTGCACACAGGGTCAACAGTAATGTATATCATGCAAAAATAATCCCACTTTATTAAACGGGCCTTATGGCCAAGGTTTACAAATAAAGGCTCAAGGCCAACAAAATAAAACAGCGGAAAAAGATAAAGCGTAGAGGTACATCCCATCCTGCCTGCCCACAGGCGAATGACTGTAAGACGCGACCTAGTCGTCACCATCCTCACCGAAGTTGCTGACATCGTACTCCGACAAAAGATTTTAGTAAGGTGAGTACATAAAGTACTCCCAAGGTAAGCACATAAAGTACTTACGCAAGTTACACCAAGAGTTTTTAACAGAGTGAATGCATGCATAGAGATAACAAAGGAAGGCTTAATAAGTTTATTTGTGCGAAAAATAGTACTGAATTTAAATACAATAGCATAAGTGCGAAAGCTATATTTTTAATACATCATATGAAACAATATTTTAACCAAAGTATTATCGTTAGTGTAGGCTCCGACCTACTCTAACATAACCACGGGCATCCCACCAGGACCATTATCAAAACCACTGTTGTTTGTCCGAAAACTAAGTTTTATAAAAACCAAGTCTAATCTGTGAAAACTCTACTCAGCATGTCCATGACCGTGGACACGGCTATCCAGATAGTTTGTTACTCTGCAGAGGTGTACAACTTTACCCACAAGATACGATCATCCCATATTGCCACTAGATTAACACACTTCCTTTGGTGTGCGACGAGGAGATCATGACAAGGCTGTTCCGATGATCTATAGCCAAAATAATCACGCCGCCACTAAGGTTTCACCACAACTCGAATTCACAAGTTGGAGCCCCCTTTGGTGCCATGTGAGACTTCCCGCAGCCTACGCCACGCTTACATTTAGCCTATAGCGAAACTATATTTGGAACTTCACAAATTACTTAGCCAGGTCCGTCCCATACCGGACTTATGGTAGTATGAAGTGACTTCGTAAAATGATTCACAGAAACAGTCCTTAGGTTGATTTAGGCTCAACCACATACCCACATGCACGACAGTCAACCAGGTGTCACCAAACACGAGGCATGCTGGCACCCACCACCTAGCCATTAGCCTAAGTACAAAATATAAGTTTCTATTTTCATTTTTAAACCATTTCATAAACTATCCTTGACTCACCGAAGTTAAGAACTCATTTCCAAAGTCTGCCATTTCATGTGAAAGAATTTATCCCACCTAAAATTATACTAAGCCAGGCTAAGCATTTCTATAAAAATTTTAGTCAATACTATAGTACTAACTAGTTTTCAGCTAGGGTGACAAGGTGTATGAGTTCGAGATTCAAATTGGGCTATAATCCAAGGATCATGGGTGTAACTAAGTTTAAATCAAATTTGAATTACGTTTGAATAAAGTACGCATGCATATACAGTAAAACAATATAAATAAATTTGAAATAATAGGATCAACATGGTCAAAGGTGTAACTTGCCTTGCTCGAAGTCCTGCTGCGAATTGCCGAAGTCGTACTCTCCCGAATCGTTGTAATCTAAACGCGAAGAACCACAACAAAAGAAATTCAAACAAAATTCAAATAAAATACAAATAAACTCCAAAATTATAATTTATACTGGAAGATAAAATTTAAATTTAAATGAATTTGGGAATTTGAATCACTCGATTCAGAGTTCGGACGACGGAGAACTAGTCGTCGGAAGATTGGTTGGAAAGGAACAATGTCGGAAAAATCCAACCGAAGGAATAGGCTTTCAATTTTCCTCAAGTCTGGGTTTCTGGTTTTCTAAAATGCAAAACAAGTGGAAGACGAGGTGAGAAGGCTGGGGTTCAATTTATAGGTGGAGAGGAGCAAGAGAATTTGAATGCCGAAGTAATGGCCGAAATACATAAAATGTCAGTTGCAGGGAGATGAACGACAAAGGAAGGAAGAATAAATATTTTATGGGGCTTTTTGAATTTTTGCAAGATTTCAATTTGAATTCTTTGAGGTGGACTGAAAATTGGAAAGGAATTGAAGCTTTAAAAAAAACTGGGAATTATAATTTAAAATTTAAATCTTTAGGATTACCAAATAATATTCTAATCAAATTTTAAATAAAATTCAAAATAAGGCCAGAAATGGATAGTTTGTGATTTTAGAAAAATTTAGAAATTTGAATGGGTCAATTTGGAGTTAAAATGAAGAAGTTATGGCTTTTCAAAGTTTAAATACAAAGAAAAAGAAAAAGGCTATTTTCTGGATTTATTTTTAAACCGAAAAGGAATTATGATGTCAGCGAGCATTTATTTTCCTGAAGGAAAATAAGATAATGACGTCAGCACCATAATTGATTTTCGGCCGAAATATTCTTAGACGAAAAAATGGCTTTATGACGTCAGCATGACGTCAGCCCCGAGATTTAATTATTCAGATAGAGGCTGACAGGTGGGGTCGGGTTTATCGTGGACCGAGTCCACGGATCGGCGTGTGGGCGGTCGAAACGGGGGCGGTCAGGACGCCAGGTGGCGCTGACGCGGCTCGCCCGGGGCCAAGGTGGCACGCACGTGCCTGCCACCCAGGCGCCACACGCGCGCGCGCCCGCTGATGTGGCCAGGCCGGTCGGGGAGGAGGCGCGGGGCCCGAGGCTCACCGGCGCTCCAGTGCGCGGCGGCGCCGACCGAGGGCAACAAACAGAAGAGGGAGAAGCGGGGAGTGCGGAGGTACCTTGTGCGGAGCCCGAGGAGAACCAGAGCGGACGGGCGACGGCGAGGAGAGGCGGTCGAAGGGGGTTGATCGGCGGCGGGGCGCTCCGATGAGGTGATCGCTCGAGAAGAAGGCGGAGGAGATGCGTGTAGCCTTGGTGAAGCTCGGGGAGGAGGTGGCGTGGCACGAAGTGGCTCGAGGCGGCAGGGATTGCTCGCCAGAGCTTCACCGGCGAAGAAGAGGGGAGGCGCACGGTGCGACGGCTTCTCGGGCGGAGGGAGAGGGAATTGAAGGAGGGGAAGTGGGCGGTGTGTCGAGGGTATCCTCGGGGAGAGGTATTTATAGGCCGAGGGTTGGCACACAAAAAGTAATAGCTCGCCGGAGTTGTAACGGTCCCAGGCGTGATTTGAGTAATTCGTAGAGTAAAGGAGGGGAAAAGGGGCGTTTCGGGTGCAGCGGAGAATGAGGGACTGAATGCGCAATAGCACGGGCGAAGTTTGTGGAAGAAACCGAAGCTTTAAAGCTTCGGTTACGGTTTTAATGGCGACAACGACAGTGGGGATGGCGCGGGGAGGAAGAAGGTGGCGGGGAAGACGACATCTGACGAGTAGGGCCCAAACGTCAGTGAGAGGGAAGAAAAAGAGGAGGAAGGGGCGACGACTCAGATTGAAACGCGTGGTACTCAAGAGAAATCGGAGCCGTTGGACGCTGAACGAAGCAGTAAGTGGCTAAGGACGGGTGTGATTGAATCCGACAACGGCGAACAGCTCAGATGCCTAACACATGTCGGCCAGAGAGGAGGGAAAAACGACCGAAGGGGTAAGTGACTCTGTGCGGTCGGGATTTGATCCAACAGCTAGCGATTAAATTGGGACCGTCGAAAGAGGATGAATGGGTAAGTGGCTAGTAGCGGTCGTGATTCAATCGGAGGCTAAGATCAAATCGGAGCCGTCCGATGGAAGTGAAGGGGTAAGTTGGCGTGGGCGGTTAAGATCAAAACCGACGATGCGGGAGTTGACCCGATTAGCGACACGTGTCGGCAGGGAAGAGGGGGAAAGCGGGGGAGAGGGGGTAAGTTGGAATGGATGGCGGAGATTAGCTTTGGCGGCGGGGATTGAATCCGGAGGCGCCACGTGTTAGCCCGAAAGGGTTTTATGAATTAAATTTTCTTTCTGGTTTTCAGAAATGCTAGAAGGCTTTAAAATACCCAAAAAATACTAAATAAATTTCAAATATTCTAGGAAAATTCAGAGAATCCTCTGGAACCTTTCTAGACTTAATAAAAATATTTTCAAACCATTTTTGCATTTAGATTTTGCAAAAATCCAAGTTTACTTTAAAAGAGGGTTTTTAATTTCTAGAAAATTTTTGAAAATTTTTATAAATACATAAATGACTTAGGAAAATTAAATAAACTTATTTTTCACTTTTTAAAATGAAATAAATTTATTTTGGCTTATATAAAATGAAACTTTTAATTTTTCTCACTTCAAGGTTTGAAATAAAATCCAAACAAATCCAATTAAACTCCAGAAGATATCAGTAATTAATTTGAATTAGTTTTAAATAGGATTTCAAATACCCTTTAATTAATAAAGCATAAGATTTTATTTTAAATTATTTTCCACAACAATATCCTCTTTTTAAAACAAAAATTTTATGCAATTAAATTTTTACAGACTTAAGAAAGCAAAAACAATTGGTCTTAATTTAACATTAAATCAAATAATAAATATTTTTTTAAATAAATAGCTGGGCTGTTACAGTGGTTTAGTGGCATCCCAAGGTGATGTAGATCCTAAGGTGTTACAAGATCTAACTATTCATTACGGATCGATTGCGAACAGTGTTAGGTTTTGAACAGTAGTGGATCAGGTTTGAATAGCGTCGAGTCAGGTTGTAAATAGTACGCTATAGGGTTGGGCTTGGAGTTTTCGGCTTGGCCCAAGGCTTCTCTCATTTTTGGGCCGGCTAGCCTAGCTTATTTTAAGCGCACAAGGCCCACTGAGCGACTCGGCCTGCCCTACCAGGTGTCTTTTTCCTTGGTCAGGCATCTCTCACGCCTGAAGCAGAGCACGGTGGTGAAACGCCAACGCGTACTCCAATGAGAATCTCCCGTGGCGAAACGCCAACGCGTACTCCAATGAGAATCTCCAGTGGCAATTGAACTTAGGGATGCATTCAAGAGGGCAAGGATGTTCCATTTTTGTGCTTTGTGGGGCTCAGGAATTGATGGTGGTGGCCGTAGCAGGAAGAGCTCGCCATGCTTTTCCATGACATAATGGCGACTCTGCCATTTTCTGGTGAATAGCGTGGGCTTTTAAGCATTTAGGAGTGATGGGGATGCTAATAGCAGTGCTGGTTTTAGCTCTCAGAGTTTGTGTTGGCTGTCCACGAAGAGGTGATTAGGTTTGTGGCGGTGCCCAGTCGTCGACGTGCTGGGGGTTAGAAGGGGCTAAGGCAAGATCACAGTTGGGCTAAGGAGAGTTGGGTGTTTCTATGAGTGAAGTTAATTGGCATTTGGTAGATGTTTGTGCAGAATCGAAGATTAGGGCTCACCGGTGAATTGGTAGCAGTGATAGTGTTGCGGTGATGGGAGCGAAGGGAAAATGGTTTTGTGTGAGCGACTGCGTGGCTATTGGGGCTGATGGTGAGGTCAATGTGGTTTTATAATGGGCGAAAGGCAGGGGAGAAGGAGAGTGAGCTCGGCAGCATCAGTGCATGGCTGTAGTGGTGGCGACTGAGACGGTTCAATAGGGAGATCTGGCGGGCAAGCTGGCACAGTGAGGACTATGGTTCTCTGGCACGATGGCATGCACTGATGGAAGTGGTATGGCATGGGCGCACACGTCGGTTGTGTGGCACACCGAATTGTGGCGGTGGAGGAGCGACTAAGACAGCCATAGCACGTGGAAGGATTGAGTCAATGACTTTGAATGCAAATGTCAAAGCATGGTAGAGCGGTGTACAATGGTTGATGAGAGCGGCAGCAGCGAGCATCTCCACACGACGACAGCGAACGAAAATAGGACAAGTGGCCAGGATGAATAGAGGTAAAGGTGGGTTTTGAGAAGGACCTAACAGATGGAGGAAATGGTGAACCATAGAAGGAAGGTGCAAAAAGGCTGAGAGCTTCTAATTGGGAAAGTTTTTAAATTCAGCTGAAATTCAACAAAATTCAAAAATAATTTGAAATTTTGGGTTATTTCATAGACCAAGATGCGAGGACTGTGCTCCTATAAGCACAACATGAACTAGACCTTTTGCAACCGCTATCACCATGATTATGCTTAGTTAAGAGTTAGTAAGCTGGTGGAGTGTATTGGCCTCCCGACTATCCTCTACATATGTGTATGAATACGGATAGACTACACTAGCATGCAATAAGTTTTTTCTACCGTATAAATCAGGAAGCCACGTAAATAAGAGATCGTAGATCATTACCAATAGATGCGCAGTGTAGCAGAAGAAGAGCTAAGTGGCCTGGTCCAACATCATGTGCGTCGATGTAGTGGAAGTAGTCGATCATCCAATGCCCTTGGCCATCAATCATCACCTCTAGCAGCCCCTCACATTTCTCATGTAAGTCGTAGATCATCCTCGATCAATGCAGCAATAACCGCAACAGTGCCTCTATTGTATCCACATGTCAAAGGGTGGAATGTCGTGCATCAATGTGCTAGCATCAACACGCATAGCAGGACCTTCAGAAAGAGGTGTCTAGGGTTTTGGTAGATAGTGCGATGTACTCCAAAAAGCCCCACGTCTTCCCTTATAAAGAGCCACTTTAGTGGAACCTATCACTAGGGGTCTATTAAGGTGCAATACCTATTCGGACAGATCATATCTGAGCCGATTTATTCCAGCCCAATAAGTATGTACCTTGTAGGTTTATGTGTACTTGGCCATCACCCAAAAACCTCTTTCCAATTCACAAGTCAATAGCGGTCCTACCAGAACATATCAACCACTGAATACACATAAAGGTCATATTGGACGAACCTATATAGTGCACATGTGCTGCTCTGTTTGCCTCATGATACTAGATTGAACTCAAGGTGAGATATGTTCCATCCTATGATAGCTTAATCCTTCACTCGATCTTGTAGTGGATTACTTAGTTGTAGTTGACTCTTCAACCATATTCAACATGGTTATGCACTTCCCTAATCCAATCACATCGAGTTGCCCAGAGGTATCTCTCATATTAAAGAGGAGGGCAAATTTCATATTGATCACTCACATTCCTCCGCATATTTTATAGTAAATTCGAAAGCTATCTTTATGACAGTATTTACGAAGTAGCGTTTGACAACTCCAAGTAAACTATTACACACGTAGGAAACAATGATCACCTCAGATGTAAGGATCCCACAAACACTATGTATAAGACTAACTGATGACACTTAAGAATATAACAATTCCCATAGTATCACAAGGTGAGTTAATCTAACACAATCTTCTCTAACATATATCCATATTATTGATTTTATTATCTCATATCCATGATCCATGAAACATGACGCTTTTGGGTCCTTAGTTGACAGCTAAGTAAGGTCAATAACCAATATGTCATTAAGCACTTGATCTCAAATACAAACTTAATTAAAGGTTATGTTAAATAATAATTTTTTTCTAAAGGAAAATAATCATTAAACTTGTTTAGGGAAAATAATGAGTAATTAGGGTGAATGAATTGATAATATGCTAAAAGTATTTAATTTGAAGAATCCCCTTTAATTATGGATTTTCCTGGAAAATAGTTAGATAGAAATAAAGGTTAATTATGAAGCCATCAAAATTTGTTTTAGAAACTCAAATATCAATGGAAGACCCTATTAAAATATAATTTTGTATAGATGATAATTGTCATATCATTATCCTAAAATTTAAAATACAAATTTAACTAAATATGATATTAAATGCCAATGTGACCTAGGTCATTACTAGTCCCATAACAATATATAGGTATCATAGCTAATCCATATAATTAAATCAAAGTAACTTAGTGTCAAATGGTAATTAAAGGTAATTAGTATACCAATAGTATTTAATTCAAAGCATGATTTTAATAGAGAACCATGTTAAAACATGGACCTTTGGTCATTAGTAACAATTTTGCTAAGTGGCATTTGATAAATTATATGCATAGTAGCAATTAATTAAAGGAGCAGGTCCACTTTTCAATCCTCAATTATAGCCTTGGTTCGATTTTCAACCTTGAACTATAAACCCATTCACTTCACAACCGCGAACTCTCACCATACAATTTACCCCCTTCTGCCCTTTCCACCATGGTTTTCACATGACGTGGAGGTGGTTTTACTGATGTGGTCGATGAAAAGCTCTAGCATGGCCAACGATAAGCTCTAGCCATGGTTTTGCCAAGATAGCACGAGCACAGCGTTGAACTCTAAACAGCGAAGCTAGGAGTGGTGGTTTTGTGAACAGGAGAGGTTGAGTATGGCTAGAATGATAGCACGATGGTTGCAGCAACCATGAAACAGGGAAGGTCGGCAATGGTGATGTGCGGCTAGTTCCCAGTGAATTGACAATGGTTCTGGTTTCGAGAGGTGATGGAACACCGTGGGTGGATGCAAATATAGGAGTAGACCCCTATGGTCGCTGTAGTGGAGAACAGAGGTGGTGGGCAGCGCTACTCACGCTGGCATTGAGCTCTAGTAGTGGAACAAACAAGGATCAATCACGATGTAGAACGTGGTGATGCAAACCCAATTGTGATGGTGGCTCGATCAATAGTGGCTAGAGTTGGCTGAAATGGCTGGACAAAGGTGGTGATGATCTAGGGACAAGGGAGGTCGTCAACGACCACTACAGTGATGAAATTGGCCAAGCAAGGGGTAGTGGAGCATCAATACCATGCGAGAATGTTGGTGATGTGGTTGGTAAAGGAAGAATACAACCAGGATGACCTGGCATCGATGGCTGCACTCAGGTGCCATCAACTCGAGGGTGGCGGTTGGTGAAGGAAGAATATAGCCAGGATGACCTGGCATCGGTGGCTACACTCGGGTGCCACCAAGATCGAGGGCAGTGGTTGGTGAAGGGAGAATACAACCAGGATGACATGGTGCTAGTGGGTACACTCGGGTGCCATCAAGCTCGAGGGCGGCGACACTTCATAGTGAATGGCCTTGGACAAAGGGGCTTCTAAGTAACAGTGAGGTGAGGTGAAGCCATTGATGTACTCTGTTTGGAAGGATGTGGAGCATAGTGGCCTGCCACCATGTGCAGTGAGCTTGGTAGTTGGTAGTAGAGCTCATGGCGGTGGGGCGACTTGGGAAGGATTGGAACAAAGGAATAGGTGATTTAGACTGAAATGTAGTGAGGATGGATGCAGTAGATTCAATCTTGGGTGAGGATCGTAAATGAGTGCAACAACAACGATGGTGCAATGCTCGGGCTGGATGCCGCCATGTTCAATTTTGGGTGAGGATCATTGACGAGTGCAACAGCAGTAACGCCCACAGCATGAGATGAGGAGGGGGAGGATCAGTGGAGGGCAATGATGTCATGTGATGCTGGCTGCTGTGGTTTTGGGTTGGTGGAGTCGACGAAGGGCTCGACGAGAGCACACTGAAGTCAACCGTCATTGGTGATGGCTGTGGCGAAGGAGTAGAGGAAGAATGACATGGATCTAGTGAGCAGCGGTGCAGAGGGATGGATTGAGGCAGTTGTTAGATAGAGATGGTGGGAGATAAGATGGGGAAGGTGGACGACGGTGGTCGAGCCTAGCCGGAGTTGAGGAAGAGATCGATGGGAGCACTCTGGAGTCGGTCATCATCAATGGTGGAGCACTCTGGATGGCATGGATTTGGTGACTAGTGGTGCAAAGGATTGCATTGCGCTGGATTTGGTGAGCAATGGCACAAAGGAGTGGTGGAGATGATGGGAGGTGAGATGGGGAAGGTGGACGGTAGTGGTCTGGCTCAACCGGATTTTGTGATCTAGATTTTTTATTTTTTATAGTCACTAATGTGTGGGGGGCCGCTACCTAGTGGAAGAAGTCACACCAACAAGGATCCTTCTTGTCGCCACGTCACAAAAACCACTCACACGTAGGCGCCACATCACGGGCAAACCAGGTTGGAATGGGTTGAGGGGGTCAAGTGAACAAGTTTTAATAGTTGAGAATTGATATTCAAACAGTTTTGGAGTTTAAGGCTTTTTTTCATACCAACCCAATAGTTCAGGGTTGTAATGTGGACTTGTTCCTTAATTAAATAACTGGTCCCACATTTTAATTATTCATTTAGTTAATCATTCGATAATTGGCAATTAAACTTCAAATAACAATATGTCATGAACTTCCCGGAAATCTGAAATATAATATTAATACGATAAATTAAAATAATGCACATCATGTGTAGAACCCACGCCATGATCCATAAAATAATAAAATATAAGACCCTCGTATATGTCCGTAGGTCTCACCCAACTCATGGAACTTTTTTAAGAAATATAAAATAATAAAAAATTGTTAAGTTACGGTTCAAGCAATATTATCTGCTAGTCATCTATACCTAACCACCTTTGAAATCAGAAATAGAATATTCCATGAATATTCACACATCCTCCTTGATCCTTAATTGATATCCTTCCTAACAGATTTCCTCTCTGCCATTTTCCCTTCACTCAAACTTCATTCGACTTTGTCTACATCCCGTACTCACTAAACCTTATCTCATGTCACAAACTTAATCATAACAAAATTCAATTGAGTTCATTTGGATTTAATTGGATTTTGGAGTTATTTGGATTCGGTTGTTTATCGCATAATTAGAATTGGAGTCTCGAAGAAGCAACAGAACAAGCGAGATCAAGATCCAGATAAAGATGAAGATTAAGAGTTTCAAAACTATTGACTGAGAAGGCTTTGGATGAAAATCAAGGCTGCAGTAAATTAAGCAAGGGAAGTCATCACTTTGATCATATTGCACCTACCTTTTAAATGCAAGCTATGTTGATTTAAATTATTAAATTGCATACTTTAATTTAGGGCAATATTGCTCGGTATGATCGCAAAGATAACAGAGTAGTAAAATGCCATCTAATGTGTCACTGATAGGTGGTTCTGGGTCCACATGTTATTCTCACAAGCGATAGTAGTTTTCAACTCCATGATCTTTGTAATAGTACTGACCAAAATAATTTTTAATTTATTACACAAAATATATTCCTATTAAGCTCATAATTAAGTCCCTATTAATAATTGTGCTATCATACCCCACTCCTTAACTTTAGACATAAAACCTTATCGTCCTAGAAATAATAGTAAACATACTAATGATAAATCAATACCTAAGTGTCATACTTAGTCTTGTTTAAATACTCGGGGGTATTATTTGCCCTGATATCATTTCAAATATGAAAACATATTTGGGAAGCCATCGATGGAAATGGCAGGTCTTTGAATTGAAAGGATATTTTGGATCCAAAAACTCTAAACTTGCTTAAATATCTGGGTGGATAGTAAGAGGAACTGATGCGGATGGAGCACAAGAGTGTGGTTTATGGTAGAATTGCCCAAATAGTTTTAAGGATTGAATCTTGTTATGACCTTTCAATATAAAACAGTGCAGTTATAAGTTTATAATGGGAACGACCTGGCTAATTAATTTGCATCGACTCAGCGTGAGTTGCACATCCGGTTGAACACGGGTTGAGAGTTGGATGTAAGCCTTCGTGCGGCGTAAGAGGGGACCTCTTAAGCGGGTGGATGTAACCACATGGTGATGGAAACCTTAGCGGGTATAGTCTCTTGGAGAAGATGTATTATAAAGGATTTATAGTGATCTTCTTGATTTGCATGTCTAAGGAAATATACAAAATATAACAAGTTGATTATCTCTTATAGGTAAAGTGTGCAATCTCTACAGAGTGAAAACTGTTCGAATAGCCAAACCTACGGTTATAGGTGGACATGCGAACTTACTCAAATTAGTGTCTATTTTATTAAAAAAAGTTTGTGGGTGGGATGAAAACACGATGGGTGAATGTAACCCTAAGTTGATTTTCCTAAATAGATGTAACCCAGTGATGATAATGGGTGGATATAACCCTAATAACAAAACTAACATATAGCGGATGGAACTATGCTATGTAACAGGTGGGTAGAACCTTCACTACTATTATTATTGCATATTCTTACATTTTAAAAATATGGTTTAGTTAAAATGCTAAGTCTAAGGATTTCTAATTGATGTATTTCAACCTTGGTAGTTTCGCAAATAAAAAATCTTAAGCATCCCTTTGTTTAGCCCTGCATCTAATATTATTACATTATGTGTGGTGACTTGCTGAGTACCTTCGTACTCACTGTTGCTCAATTACTATTATCCGGTAAGAACGAAGGAGAAAGAAAAAGGCATGCGATCATCTAAGGGCATTGATAGGACTAGAAGATGATGAGGCCAAGAATTAGGTCATGAGCCCCAGTTGATTACCTATAGGCATATCCTGAGGGTCCCACATGTGTGATGTTTCTGTTTTCGCTGTTGTTTTTTAAAGGTTTCAGTCTAATCGGCCTATGTGTAAGTCTACTATTGCATTAGTTATGCTTCTGCAAAATATATTTTTAATGTTTAGTAATGTATTTGCGAGTACTATCTACTGATTTAGAGAATAGTGTGGTAAAATCATAGAGCATTCTGGATTATAAATTCAGGGTCTGACAGCTTATGGAGGGGAAAGAGGAAGGGAGGCGAGCATACGGTCGGAGGTGTAGGCGGAGGTGGAGAGCGCGGCTTCAGGCGGCAACGAGGTAAGGAAGAGAAGAGCGAATTACATGTGGCCCCTATGTCGACGTGTTTTTTCTTAAAGAGGGGAGGGGACAAACGTATCATTCACCAACTCACTCTTTTAAGTAATAGAGATATTTTAACCTTTGAAGTTTGGTGTAAATATTATGTGACTATCATGCAATCTACTATTAGTTCTCCATCTCCTTGCCTTTTATGTTGTCTTAAATAAATTATAATGCAACTACCGATGCAGCTTCACTTCAGTTTGTATCTTAAGGCCCCGCTCAGCTTCGAGGGAAGCTGGCATACGGCGGCCAACGTTTGCATTGAGTTTACTGTTTATATTTTTGTTTTTTTTGTTTTGTGTTTTTTCTTTTTTTTCGTATTCTTTTACATTATCCGTGATAGACTAACATATTTTTTATTTTTAAATTTAATTATACCAAATAAACCAACTCAGCTACAGTAAAAAAATCAGCTAGTTACAGTAAAAAAAATCATAAACCATCGCCATTCAAAACACCTTCTAAATCAATAAGGCAACCACGAATACAACTTCAATTCCATTTGTATCTTAAATTTATATGTCGTTTCTTTTTTGCTGTCTTAAATACAATTTTACAGACATTATCAAATCAACTGTAACATACATATCATTACTGTCACTCAGTTAAATATAGTATTCTCACATTACTGAAATATCATTTTCAGTCGGCTGCAACATTGTAGTATACAGAAATGTTTCATACAAGCCACGGAAGCAAATTGTACGGGGGAAGGCCCTCCCAGACGCTGCCACGTGTCCCTTGAACATCTCTGGAGAGCCATGTGGCAGCATCTGAGGCCCTCCCCTATACAATTTGCTTCCCCAAGCCACAGAATCTCTTGATTAACCAGCGTACAATATACAGTAAAAAGCTTCCTAGATTGTAGCTTAGCAAGTAGTAGTACTATATACAGTACATGGCGAGCATTTCTTAGACTGCTACTGAACTGTATGATTGTGTAGTTCTCACGGAGACATCAGAATTTTCCTGTAGTCACGGCTAATGTCTTGGATGCACCCTGAACCAGCCAGCGAGTTCATCCACACATCGTCCGTCCTCACTGGTTCTTCGTCATCATTCCTGTGCCATGTCCAGTGAGCATGCGTGGAGTTTACGATCTTTAGCTCACCATGCCCAAAGCTTGCTTCCCGGAAGACTGACCAAGCTGGTTTCGGATTACGGTATCTGTTCAAGTAAGAGTTGGCAATAGAATGAACTCCCAGATATGTATGTAATGATACCGAAGTGCACATATTTTAGAGGCGTTAACCATGAGAATAGGAAAATGGTACCTGTGGGCCAATCCTTCCCGGTTTCCACCATCTCCGATAGTAATATGAACAGCCCCACAAGCATCAAGTCTACCATTGTAGACTCTCCCCTATACAAACAATGAAATGATCATATGTAATGTTCATTTAAATGTAATAAATGGTCAGGGGCACAAATTTGGATAAGGGAGCAGTACAGAGATGTACAGGGAGTCAAGACTCTTACCGCACGTTCATAAGCATGCACATGACCTGCAATAACAATATCCACATGAGAAGCATAGAGTAAAGGCTCCATTGCAGCCATCATGCTGTCACCTTCCCCTTGATGGGCCCAATTGCTATTATACCATGGTGCATGCAATAATACGATGAGCCATGGTGTCCTTTTTCTATCTACCTTGGCAAGATCATCCTGAAAAGGAGAAAAGGAGAGCTGGCATCAACAGAAATTACTAGGGAAGGGTTCAAAAAAGCTCAATATATCTTTTATAAGAAAACCTAAAAATATAATGATCAGTAACTAATGGTTACTTACAATTTGAGATATGTTTTGAGTCACTGTGCAGCTTTTAATCATTTTAGTAAATGTGGGAGTATTAGAGAATACCATGTTCCTTCGTAGAATTAAACTCCTTATTCAAAGCTATATACTATTGATGGCTCAGTTAGAAACCAGCAGCAGTTGTAATGTGATATGAGACAGATGTAGATTTACAAAGTTACGTACCTTAAGCCAAGCATACTGATCTGAGCTCTCATCATAATCTGTATAAGAACCTAGCATTATGATATGTGCCCCTGCAACTTCAAAAGAGTAGTACAAATTTGATTTCGATCCACTCTCTTCATAAGGCATCTTCCATCGTGCATTATATGATTGAAATCCAGACTTAAAAAATGGTATGTTCTCCTTCTCATGGTTGCCTTCTGTCACCATCCAGGGCCTGGTGCTAGCAAGTGGCTCCACCAATGTACCAAAGGAATCCCACAGATGTTGCATGTAATCAGCATAAGAGAGATCACCAGGGAGTAAAAGCATATCATGCTCACACTGCTTAATGTGGTTCAGAGTTGTGTTCGTCCAACTCGTCTGACCAAGATCACCAACAATAGCCAATGACAATGGAAATTGAGAGGGTGGTGTCTTAAGTTGGAATTCTGAACCTTGTCCTCCGCATTTGTAGTAGTAAATTGTGTTGTCGTCAAGAGGACCGATAACAACATGATGGATCGTACCTGAGCTATACAATAAGTAGCTGTAGGATGTGCTTTCTCCTTGAGATGTGGATGTGTATGTGCCACTTTTAGTTCCATAGTCCACAACTGAAGGGACAGAGTTATCATCCGTGATCCATGTAATTCTCATGTGCTTTTCTCCAGCTAGTGAAATATGCACCTGTAAAACATGTTATTATACTAAATTTCAGTGACTCATGAAATTATTCACCAGAACAAAGTGTCAACTAAAACAAAACAAAAAGAAACAAAACTCATGTAAGTACTCCTGGGTAGCACAAAGAATCTTCTACATACAACTCTGAGCTTTTGGCTCCTGGGTAGCACAAAGAATCTTCTACATACAACTCTGAGCTTTTGGGATCACATGGATTAAAGCAGTGGTAGTCAAGACCTTCCTGAAATCCCAAATTATGTGGTTCATTTTATAACAAAGAGGCTCTTCTGATAAGCTGGCATATAAATGATAAAAATGCTAGGATATCCTTAACAAAAAAATGGAAAGACCTAGAAAAACTAAGACATCTGTGTGGGACAGGAAAAGATTACCCATGAATACTAATAAGTAAAATCTAACAAGGGGAAGTCTCTGGCACCTAATACTGGTTTTTATGCGGCAAATAAGGGCAAACATTTACTGTAAATTGACCTTGTGAAAATATAAACCATTTGAATCTAATTAATCATGCACAGCCAAGTGACAAATCTTTTTACCCATATCTCATTCTAATCAGTAATGAGGCAGTAAGAAACTAAGACGTGTTTCAAACTAAGGAATGATGCTGGAATATGTACAACTCTTCATCATGAAGGTACAATGCTGGATGAAATGCAAAATGAGCTATGTGCACAAAACCATGGAAACCAGCATAAACCCTCTCATTGGGATTGTGGCTGGGTGGAGTAAGGTATCAACAGGCAGAGATAAATACAAGTAGGTAACAAGACTAAAAATAAATGAGCAGTGCTTCTATCATAATTTTACTGCGTGGTGTTTACAGCTGGTTTTTGTAGGTTTGCATGAGCTTGTTGCCTTGCAAAGGTCATATCAAACATCAATAGCCATGATAGATTATATAGAAATAGAACAAGGAAAAAGGTTGCAGCATTATCAAAGTGGATAAACCATATTCTTGTACCTGCATGTCAAAAAGGCCTTATATTCAGCAGGGAAGTGTGTTGGCACAAACGATGTGGAACTTCTACTGGTCTCCTTACAGTTTCCTTTTAAGTGAAAAATCTTTAACACCCCAGATGTTGATGCTATACAGCTATTCAGTTTTTGACCATCTCAGAGCCAACATGTACTGATCCCCTAAACAGCACATCTGCGGATCTACCTATAGTTAACATGAGAGCAAGAGGTAGCAAACAGCTAACAAACAACAGCTCAGGCCTTTTCTGGGATGCACAAATTTTTTTCGGATTCTTATGGGAATTGAACTATATCTTATGAAATTCTTTTGTTCCAAACAAGCCGTAATGCTAATGATCAATCTCCATCGGCCGTTTCCCATAGGACTAACAGTCGGGTCCAATCCAAGCTACATGGTACGATTTGAATAGCACAGTGCACTCTAACTGACACACAACTTTTTTGACCTTCACTAGCCATTGCCCCAAAATACACTATTATCATACAGAATGAAGTTCAGATGTTAACCGAGAGAGAAAATTTATTTACTGATCCATGTCACATCTAATACAGAAGGAACCTCACTCACCAAACACTTATTAGACTAGAGGAAGTAAAAGAACGTTCAGCAAATTGCAGAAACAGACCATTAGTGAACAACTAGGCCCTTAAGGAGGCACTGGTAGTCTAGTACTATTTCTGGCCACCAAAACAGAGGAAAAATAATTAACCATACAACAAATCAACCCGATCCTGTTTGAATTTGACCCAAAAATATACTTAATCAGGAAATCGTTATCAAGAAATGGCCAGAAATGGGACCAAATCGACTAATCCGATTCAACTTATTCACTAAACCAAGAACCAACCAAGGAACGATCTAGTCGTTCGTTTGCTGTCTAATAAATAGAAGATCGCATCTTGGATTCCCAAAACATCACCAAACCCGTTAAATTTGACATATTCCGAAGCAATCGGGCAAAAAGTTGAGCACCGAACTAAGCCCAGTCGCGAGGCAGGCAAGAGAGGCCACCTGCTGCGGACCGGAAGCGGAAGAGGAGGCCTTCTTCTCGATCCACGGGAAGAGGCTGAGGAGGGCCTTGCGGTGGCCGCCGCAGCGTCGGGCCGGCGGCCGGACGTAGTCCTCTCCGACCGGAGCCCCGGAAGCGAGGGCTGCGGCACAGGAGGACACGAAGAGCAGAAGGAGAGACAGGAGGAGAAGAAGTGGAGGCGGCGCGGGCGCGGCCATGGGAAGCGGCCTGCGCGTTCCAGCTCGGGGCTCCATTCGACGTCTGAATTTGCGCGTGTTTGTTCAGGTCTTTCTGGTTGTTGCCGCAGCTTGGTGGGGTAGACAGTGTGCTGCTTTGGTAGTGCTCCGAAGGCTTCTGCCTTTTTTAGCGGTTAATTAAATTATAGCTATTATAGCTATTGTTATTTTTTTATATAATTAAATTTTTAAAAAGTAAAAAAGTTATATTTTCACAGATAATATAAAGTAATAAGAAAAAATAAAAATAAATAAAAATAAATTTAAAAAACTAGAAGTCATAAGTCGAAACCGTTAAGAGTTACTAGCCTTTGCAAATTTTTCTGTATGCCGTGTTGTTAATTTTTTAAAGTAAATTGACATATTGCACCACCCAAATTACCATGAGTAATACAAAACAATAACTATTACAAGCTGTTTTTATCGAAAAAACAAAAATAAATGTTACTTCATCCTAGGGATTAAATTGTTTCCGGTGAAAATTTTCATAAAATTTCCTTGATCACAAGGGCGCTCGTTTTAGCGATGACTTCTGGTTTTTGGCTGAAATTTCACTATAGCTGGTTGTTTTTTACTATAGCTGATTTGGCTTTTTAGACATAATTAACTTAAAAAATGTAAAAATAGAAAAAAAACATGTTAACCCATTATGGACAATACAAAGGAACACAGGAAAAAAAGAGAATACAAAAAAACATAAAATATCTAAAAAAATAAAAAAACGAAATACTGAATAGTGAAAAAAAAGCAGAAGCTAGAAGCAAAAGCCAAAAAAAAACCGAAACGAGCGGGGACAAGCGTAGCTGGCTCAGCATGCCTGTGCACGTGCGCTCCGACGCTCTGTTGTCTTAAGTGTTACGAAAAAATACCAACCTTGCCCAGTGCCTATTACCAATTTTCCATTGAATTATTTCAATTATCAAATTTAAACTAAAAAATTAAATTTGACCAATTTCTGTCTGGATTGGCCAGTTCCCCGCCGGTTATTGCTCGAAATAACTATTCATTGATTAAATTCAAAATCTTCTCTCAATTTTCTTTAACTTTCTTGAATTTCTAACATCAAGCAACGTAAGCGAATTGAGTACTAGCCAAATGAATCAAAAATATGTCAAAACACCATCGGTCCGTAACCGGTGGTTTTTTTTTATCCCTCCTGCTGGTAAGGCTATAAAAAAAATTTGAACCTCACGAGTTACTTAAGTTCAACTCGTTCTAGATTTAATTCGAGCTCGACTTGAGCTTTAAACGAACCAAACTCGAACTTGATTTCGAGCTCGCGAGCTTCATCGAACCGAGCTCGAATAGTTCATGAGTCTCGATTCAAGTTTAAATAGTAATACATATTAATTCTTACCGAGCTTACCTAAGCCGAACTCGAACTCAAGTTTTTCTTATTGTTGAAAATTAATATATATATATATTTGAATTATTTTGACTATTATCGAGTTTACTCGAGCCGAGCTTGAACTCGAATCTTTCTTATTTTTAAAAATTAGTACATAATAAATTATTTTAATTGTTATCGAGTTTTAACAAGCCAAGCTCGAGCCTATTCGAGCTTAGACCGAGCCGAGCTCGAGTCCAGGTTCAAGCTCGGACCTCAACTCAAGCTCGGCTTAAGTTTCTATCGAGCTCGAGCCTAGAAGACTAAGCTCGCTTGAGTTCAGCTCGTTTATAGTCCTACTTGCTGATGCCGATAGTAGCCCAACTTGAAACGCAAGAAAAGAAATATGTAGGGACAGAAAAAAAATATAGGAATGAGATATCGTATATGGTGAATTCCCATAGGAATTGAGAATACAGGAATGAGTAAAAATAAGTGTTTTGATGTTTCACAGCAAAACTTACAAGAATTTAGGACGAAAAGATCACTTCAAGGAGAGAGGGGGGAGAGAGAGATTGCCTTAAGGGGGTGATCGGAATAGCGATGGCTTTTGGCTTTTGGCTGAAAAAACACTGTAGCTGGTTGAAAAAACACTGTAGCTGAGTTAGTGGATAGTGTAATGAATAGTGAAAAAAAAGCTGAATCTAGAAGCTGAAGCCGAAAAAAGCCGAAACGAACACCCCCTAAGAGTTCCCAGATATAAATTTCCATGAGGTTTAAGAAAATGTTTGTTTTCTTCAAAAATGTGTAGAAAGAAGGAGTTTGCTATGGAATTTCAGAAAGCCATTCCTACGAAACAACCAACCATCATGGTAGAAATTTCATATAGGACTCCAGTCCTCCAAAATTCCATTGTTCCAAACACCCCAAGATACTGGTGTTAAGGAGATACCATGTTATGGGGCAGCAGCACGGAAGTAGATCGAGGTTGAAGTTAGGGTTTTAACCTACGCTCTGATACCATGTTATGAATATTGTGTGTATTAATATGAGACTCAAAGGACCTTATATATAGGAAAATACAAAGAGAATATATCATATAGAGATAAGGCATATATGAAATAGAATACAAACTCTATATCCTAATACAACTATATCTTGTTAATATATTATGAATATTGTGTGTATTAATATGAGGCCTAACGGATCATATATATAGAAAAATACAAAGGAGATATGTCATATAGAGATAAGGCATATATAGAATAGAATACAAACTCTATATCCTAATACAACTCTATCTCCTTAACACCCCCCTCAAATGCAAGATGTATGCAATAGCATTGCATTTGAAAAGAATTGTTACTAAAATAGTAAACATAATCCAAGATCCGAGTCTTGATGATGTCGTCGTAGTGCGTAACTCTTGAAAAATACTATCGAATCAAGTCGAAGAGGAATAGATAGAAGCATGATGGCGCAGATCGAAGCTCAAGACGGCGGTGGCGCAGTGCACAAGGTGCAGAAGAAGCGCAGTAGCCTTAAAAGCTCAGGGTGGCGGCTATAGTAGCGGCGGCATCATAACGACTTCTACGATCTACACGCGGCTCAAAGAAAAGAGTGGCTGCTGCTGCCATAGAATAGATAGAAGCATGGCAGTAGCAGATCGAAGCTCAACACAGCGGCGGCACAATACACAAGATGCAGGAGAAGCGCGGCACCCTTAAAAGCTCGGGGCGACGGCTAAAGTAGCGACGGTATCATAATGACTTCTACGATCTGCATGTAGAGAAGAGAGGCGTCTGCTATCATGCAAAATAAAATTCCTATACGTGCTATGACTGACAATAAATTTGTGGACTCGCATGACTTAGACAAACTGAAAGGTAGAGACTATGTACTTGAATAGATACAAACGGAAGACTAAAAACGAAAACAAGCCCATCACATACTCTCTTTTTTTGTCATAACTTTTTTTGGCTGGCTTGCATTATAAGGAGCTAGCTACTCCCGATTGGATCTGAGATCCAATCGATGCCGTGTGGGGCGACCGGAGAGCGCAGGTGCTGGCGCCGGCGGCCGGTCTAGGCGGAGTGGCTGGCGGCCGGAAGTGATCCGTGAGGAACATCGGGGACGAGATCGACACCGCCGACGTGGACTCCTCCTTGCACACCGCTGGCACCAGTGCGTGGCGGCGAGAGGCGGGGTCGCAGACGAGGAGGCATAGGAGGATCTCTTGGTGGGGAGCGGAAGCGGGAGGAGGAGGAGGAGGGAGTCCTCGTCCCAGCCAAAGCACCCACCGTCTGGGTCAAGACTCAAAACGAAAATCCAACGTTGATCTAGATCGAAAGGAAAAATAGATTTGTAAGAAGTAGCCACCCCAGGAGCACAGATTGATCCTCCTAGGGGCAGCAGTAGCGAAAGAGTAATAAATGCTAGGTATGCAACCTACGCTTTGATACCATGTTAGATCTAAACCCTGGCCGTATGCCTAGGTCTAACCGGATTTACTCTCCGAGCTACATGTCCAAATAAGTTGAACATAACTAAACCCACGGAGCAACGGAACAACAACCTTATAAGTGGTATTGGGCTTTCTTCCCCCAAAAAACTAGTCCTAAACTCTATATCGTAATACAATTCTATCTCCTTAACAACTGAAACACAGGATCCATCAATGAATGCACGAGGTCGGCGTATCGTTCTCCAACGATTAAACAGTTCACCTTCTAGGCTTCAACATCTCCCAGCTGAAGCGTACATGTTTCCACGAAACCTGTCGTGACAACAAAACTGATATGTTGTTTGCGTGGCATCAACTAATAATGAAATCATCCGTGGAACATTTCGCCATCCGCCAATGCCCAAGCACATTAACATATCCAGCTGCTGCTGAAGTCAAAGTGGAGAATTTGGGCAAAGATCTCTCGCAACCCCAAATGGTTGCCTCCGCTTCCGCTCTTCATGTGATATAGATATTTAGCCTACTGGCCCTATTGTAAACTCGATCCGACGCGATCTATTTAAACTCTGATATTATAATGGTATAGTGTTTGTGGTGTATGAAATAATCCAGCAATGTACTATGAGCACTATCTACTAATTCAGATAATAGTGCGATGAAATCATACAGGATTCCGAGTCATCAAGCCCAGGGTCCTGTAGCTTACCAAGACAGCTCCGCAGCCAAAAAGAATCCACCTCTGACTCTTCAGGAAACCTGTGCAGCAACATTGCTCAGAAAAAAAATAACGCACCACCAGAAAGTGGGTGCAATGCGCACTATCACAAATCACAGCGCACACCAAATTAAATTTTGCTTAACATCATTTCATAGCGGCAAACGGGACAAGCATAATGGGTAATCCTTGACAAGATTGCGACAAAGAGAGAGTGCATTACCAACCAAAACCCGACCATGTCGGTATGCTCACAGCAACACCTCATAGAATATAGACCTAGATATTGATATGTAACTTTAACAGGTGCAAGGCAAATAAAAGTGTGAAAAGGGTGTCAAAATGGCTCGTCATGGGCAGAGAGGAAATATTCGTTAACTTTAAGAGATCTTCCCACTCACGGTTGCTTCAGAGTTTCAGCGATCAATGGTTGATGCTGTTCTAGACTGAATAAATACAAAAGTTGCCTGCAGATCCAAGGAATTTGTGATCAGCAAGGGAAAACTAAAGATGGAAATTAATACCAACAAAAGGAGTCAAATATTTACATGGTGTTTTGCAGGACTGCTCAGATATTATCAGGCATAGTTCTTTTAAGAACTTGCCTTCCCACGTATACATCTAAGTAACCCTGCAAGGCAAGAGATTATAGCTTACATTAACCGATTAATTAAACTAGCATGCATAATCATCGAATAGAAGAAAGCAAATAAATAGGAAGAGCATTGGTATCCCACCTGAACGAGTTTCTCTACACTTTGAGATTCCTCTGATAAAAATCTACAGATGGCTATTTCTGTCAGAGGGATCTTTGAGGCTAAAACAACAGTCACTTTTTCCACAGCTTTCTTCACTATAATTTTGTGGACCTCCCGGGATAACAGCCCATCTTCCCACATAGGCTTTAAGATATTTTTTATGAAATCACAGAGGGCACACTTGAATGCATCAATTGATGTGCTACTTCCTTCAACTGTGCTTGTGGTGGCCCACTGTGTGAATTAGAGATCAGCAACCTATTTGCAACTTCCCTTTCGCAAATTCCCCTGATAAGTTCATTTGGCTCAGGTTGCTTAAACAGCTCTTCTTGCACAGTGGGTCCACTAAAGGGAGCTGAAAGCCTCTTACTAGCATGCTGTGGTTTTGAACCGTCCCCAGGTATCTGATATATCACTTCCTCAGATGCCTTGAATTCTTCATTTGTGTCCATACTAGGCAAGCTATTTAAGTCTGGTATTGCAGAACATGAAGTCCAATCAGCTCGCCTAGCAACACCAGAATTTGTTCTGTCAGAATCAAACTGGTCAGATATCTGTTGATTTGATGGCACTTCAAGAGCTTGAGGTGGCTCATAATCTTTCATTGTTTCATCCTTGAGGTGGCCCAAGGGAGGTGATTGTAGAGATATTTTTACAAGCACTTCCCCCGGACCAATTAACAGGCTTCTTTGCACAATTGTTTGCAGTTCCTTTATCCAATTTTGGCGCACTGAATCGAGTAGTAGTTTAACTGTCCTGATTGGAACACTCTAACGCATTGACTTCCAAATTGTGATCATGCATTGAGCAAAGAGCAACAGTTTTTTGATCCAGCAGTGTTGAACCAGCTGATGAACTGGCCATTTGTTCACCCCATTTGGCACCATCGCCTTCTGCTTTCTTTTTAATATCACAGCTGACACCCAGTTTATATTTTCTCCGTGCATCCAAATGATCATTAGTTGCCTCATGCTGAGAAACCTTCTGACGCACACTACTATCAGGATGAGCAGCAGCTGCTTGATCCACCTTGCTAGTATCAGAACAGCTATTCCGACTAGTTTGTATCCTGGTATCTGGATGAGCAGCTGACAATAGGCAGCATGAAAGTTTATCCTGTTCTTTCTGCTGTGTGATTTCACCAGGGTTTGCTTCTGGTGGAAATTCCAGATTACACTTCAGCCCTTGCTCAGCCATTGTGTTTTGCGGGCTTTTGTTGTGAACTTGTGATTGTGCTTCTAAGGCACTAAGGCATCCGAAGGGCTGCTCTGACTTTTTCTTAGCTCTTTCTTCACCAAACTTTTATACTCCATATGACATTGTGCTTCTACATTGTTCGGAATTTTCCGATGCACTGTCACTTTCATCATCCCTTTCTGAGCTACCAAAACCACTCTCTGATGCACTATCATTTTCATCATTGCTTTCTGAGCCACCAGAAGCACAAGCTCTTCCATTCCCCGCCCTTCCACCAATTGATACCCTGCTTGTTTGAACAGTTCCTATTTTATCAGTTTGCATGACTTTTTCAGCTCCAGTACCACTATCCTTCCTTAATCTTCTCCACAGATTCAAACAATCACGAAGTACTTCGGATGGAGAATTATTATCTGATTCTTTCGTGTGCACACCCTTCTCCATATGGGTGACTGTGTAAAGCTAGGTTATTTTGGGGTAAAGATCACCACCGATCCCTGCATGTTTATATAGATGGCTGAAGCGTCACAGAGTACAATATGCCGCAGCAGCTAAGTTAGGAAAGCTCTGGGAGTCAATCTCTAACAGATATAACCGAATCAATCTATACTATCTATAGCCAGAGCTTTCCATACTTTGTATACTGCGGCAGATTACAATCAGACCTTATCTCTAACCAAAGGATTGTCTGCAGGTACATACCTGAGACAGATCTGCTATCTCTAGCATTACCTTTAACAGACTGGAGGATGTTGGGGATTACCTCTTGAAACCTCCAGTCCTCATACTTCGAGTTCTTTTGGCGCAACCAATGTCACTGGGCCGCTTATCAGACTCTAGCTTCATGTTGCTACTTCCTTCACTCTGTTTTGGTACATTTGATGAAGCAATGGTTTTGCTGCTGTACTTGGGACTTTAACACATCTGAATTCTCATCAGACTTTGTTGAGCCACTACATGTAGCAGCTGTTAGAATATTCTTCTTTGGATGGCAGTTCCCTTTTGCTCCATTTTGACCTACTTCCTTGGATATTTCAGCGTTTCCCTCCTGATTATCATTTCACATCACATCAGAGCCGCCATTATGTACATCATCATGCAGACATGGTTGCTGGTGCTGCTCATTGAGATAGCAGTATCCTTTAGACTGGTCCTCATAAGCTATATTCTTCATAGCTTTCTGTTCATCCAGATGATCTCCATACCTTTTCCGGCGAGTGTTTCTCCAATGTCTACTAACACAAGCCCCATTATAATTGTTTTCCTGGAAACCCCGTTTTGGCCATTTCCTTCATAACATCGTGCCATTATAACCATTCCTGCAATTTTGACTGCTGTCCAAGTGGTCATGAAAATCCTCACTGGGAGAAAGCTCAAGTTGCTCATGATGGATGATGTCGAATTCATCAGATGGCTTCTTGGTGTGAGCTCCCCCTAGTTCATCCCTATGATGCAATGAGGTGCGATCAGAAATATTAAATGTTGGATCTTCCCAAGAGTGGCCCTCATGTTTCATGTAAATGTGGAAATTGTCCATGTAGAATCGATGCCTTGCTTCATCTATGTCAGAAAAATGGCCACCCAGGAAGTCAACTTTAGTAGGCAGATATCGGTCTTCTTGATAATGTCTATTTCGAGTGCTACTCCCATGGTTAAACGGAAAAACTTTCCCAAGTCTTACTGTTGCATCCATATGTCCATCATCTCCTTTTGCATAATCACGGACACCATCAAAGGAAGGGCTCCTCCTCAGTCCTACATTAAGAAACAAACCATTTAACCAGGCAGGACAAAATGGTACAAAAATGCACAACTCCTTATCAAGAAATCTTAAAGGGCAAAAAAAAAAAAACTACCGATAAGATCTTGTTGGAGTCGGACCAGGTGAAAAGCTGCGTCTGGCCCGTTTTGATGAATGGCTATGATAGGCATGACCTTGACCATGATATCCACCTATCTTATTTTCGAAGAGATGACTGTAAGAACAAGATAGATGACGTGGTGCACCTATTCCATTTTCTGGGTAACGAATCTCTGAGGAATGCCCGTGATCATAAAATGCAGAATATTCCTCGGTCCTGTATGCAGGAGGAACAAAGTGTCACACAAAGGAAATAGAAATATGTTAGAAATACCCAAAATTATGAAGATCACAAGTTCAGAAACAGATGCACACCTGTTCACACCACATCTAAGGGAGGTGCTGTGCCTATATCGCTTCAACTCCAGGAGGCCTGGTCGATCAAGAGGCTGATTCCATTTATTAAAGTTCTTTTCAGTTTCA
Source organism: Melocanna baccifera (assembly GCA_036346265.1). NCBI lineage: Eukaryota > Viridiplantae > Streptophyta > Magnoliopsida > Poales > Poaceae > Melocanna > Melocanna baccifera. Next base: position 25,817,998 of record CM070682.1, on the reverse strand, counting down.
GAACGGTTATAGCATACATTGTTCACAGTTTCTCCTACAGATCTATGCGAATCATAATAACCTCTAGACCACGGTGAAATTTCTGTAGCAGTCACAGAATCTTCTACCCTGTCTCTGCATCATGAAATTCCATAAAGAAAAATGACTGAACAGACAAAACTAAACAGCATGATGATCATCATGGAATCTAAAATCTAAATTTATATACTGATGCAAAGAATAACCTGCTAGATCTATACAGGGGGTAGTTCAGGGTTGCACCACGATGGTGTTGCTCCCTTGTTCCATGTTCTCTTTGACGAAAGGTTAACTGTTGCCAGTGGTATTGCTCAGTGCGCTGCTGACCTGAAACGAGTCCAAAGGGCAGCCTGTTTGAACCCATTTATTCCACAGCCGTTGAAACAAGATGATACTGACAATGCTCGCTCCTATATCATGGATGAGACTGAGAAGTTGGTTTCTATCCTTAATTCCTGGAATAAAGCTTTCAAAGATTTTGAAAAGATTTTGATCAAAGTTACTGCCAGTGAAAAGAAAAGCCTTAATTTACTATAAGAACTTGGAATTTCAGGACTCAACAGTATAAAAAGAGGCGCCTAGCAGTCAAATCTGTTAAACGTCATCATGGATTGCATCAATTAAGCTTCCATTATCACCTGGCAACAAGTCCTCAAAAATCTTTGGATGGTTTCTTGCAACACGTCTCCTGCTAAACCATCTAGCAGATCAAATAGCTGGTGTCTTTCAAGAATTACTTTCTGGTTTCTAATCCTAAAATCATCCTTAAATATAGAACTTGGTCCCACTCAGCCCTGCAACCCTGCTAAACCATCTAGCAGATCAAATAGCTGGTGTCTTTCAAGAATTACTTTCTGGTTTCTAATCCTAAAATCATCCTTCAAATAACTTGGTCCCACTCAGCCCTGCAATATCAGCATAGAGAAAACATTAGCAGTAGAACTGAATGGCCAAAAAAGAAATGTGTATAGTCTGGCACTCTGCCTGCTAGAGAGCTATCATATAAGAAAAACCCAAAAAAATACACAGATTACATAAATGCATATGTAACTTATGTTACTACTTCCTAATTTCTTATTATGCATAGACAATAGCAATATGTCTTAAGTTTAAATCTTGCTATCATACTTACCCCTTTAGTTATTGCGGGCATATGTATTTTATGCAGGTAGATATTACGGGCATATTAGTGCAAAGTTACACGTTACTTGTGCCTGTTTGCAAGCGAGGACGATTCAGTGGAATCCAAGCACGTGAGAGACTTGGCGATAAGTCATTAGGTCATATGGAGTTGAAGATGAAACACGGGGTTGCTTCAAGGCGAAGGAAGCGAGAAGCTTCATGGAAGGATGGTTGAGGGGCATTTTCTTAAATTGCCCAATACCGGAACCGTTATGGTGATCTAAGTGGTTTAAGTCAAGGAGTCTTCATGAAGGCTATGGAATGGCGAATTTGAGTTATTGGAGCCAAGTGCAAGTCACGCTTTGAGAAACGTGCATATGTGAGTGTAGGGGTGGGAAATGGTAACGGATAATCCGTTTTATCCGATATTTGTATCTGATAAAACGTGAATGTGATAAGAAAAATCCGTATTCGAAAATGTTCGTATTCACATTCGACAATATTCGTATCCGTATTTGAGAACATTTGTATTTGCATTCGTATTCAATCCGTTTTCTCTAAGTGCAGAGAGTTCTTACTACTCAAGGGATGAGATTGAGATGACCCACATCGCTCCCCTCCCTCTCGGCGCCAACCCCTCCACTAGCCGCCCGCCGGTTCTAATCCCGAAGCCGGCGGCCACCTCCTCGGCCGCCCACTGTTCGGTGGCCACCACCCCCACCACCACCAGCGCGCCCTCCTCGCCCCTCTCCTGGTGTGCGCGCCTTCGGCTTTGGGGAGAACCAAGCTCCAACGTTGGAACGAAGACTGCAGCCCTGCCCGTTCCCTCTCCGGCGACCCTTGCCTCGGCGAGGATCCTTATCTTGTAGCTGTGTTGTCTACGGCAACCTCTGTTTTGGGCAAGACTTCCCCCTCCCGTGGGGTGCCCGTGCTTGTTTCCCCGCGTCGGCCTGCCCATGCTGGCCGCTCTGAGTTACACCACGGCCGTGTTGCGGCTTGTGGTCCAGAGGCGGACGGCTGGACGAAGGTGGTCAGTCGCCGCTCAAGAAAAAGACAGCTCCATGAGCATCGTGGTCGTCGTCGCCCTGTCCCGGTGGACCTCCGCGGAAGATGTTTCAATTGTTTCTCGACCTCGCACCGTGCGTCTACTTGCCGGAGGCGCACCCGCTGCTTCCGCTGCCGGCGTGCTGGGCACCGTTCTTCTGACTGCCCCAACTACTCCGGCGTGAGGCCTGTCTCCCGTGGTAGGATGTCGGTCTGGAGACGCATCTCTCAGCCGGCTGATACAGCCTCGCGGGAGTTTATCGCCGCGGGTGTTGAGGTCACTTCAGGCAATCCAGCTCCTGGTTCCAGCAGCGTTGAGCGCCCGCGCCGTCGCTGCAGCGACGTCGGCGTTCCGCCCGCCATGCCCGTTCAACCGGCGAAGCCTCCTCGGATGTTAGCAATGCTCTAGACTCTTCACGAGACGCTTCACGAGACGCTGTGGCCGGAGCTTCGCGGGTTGAAGCCCCTAGTGATGAAGCTGCAATTGAGCAATGCATCATTGATTGGTCGACTGAAATTGCTCATGCTGAGGAAGTTTTGAGCAACGCTTTTTTCGTCACCGTGATCGGAAACAATCGGCCAATTTCCCGGCAAGAGGTGCTGGCTGAGTTCTTCTCTAGATTTGGCCTTGATGAAACCTCTTGTCAGCTGAAGCCGTCGGCGCCGGAAGATTATCTGCTCATTCTGCACGATGAGCAGACGGCTGCTCGTGTCTACGGCGACGGCAGGGCAATTCATTCTACTTCCTTCCGTCTGCATCTCAAGCGTTGGTCCCGGTTTGCTCACTCCTCAGCTGATGCTCTACATACGTTGGTTGATGTCGAGCTCTCTGGAATCCCTGCGCATGCATGGAGCCTCACCACTGCTGAGAAGCTTCTCGGTCGACATTGCTGGGTGTTGCGCTTGCACCCAGAGACCGCCAGCCGCTCATGTTTGAAGTCCTTCCGGCTCTCGGGATGGTGTTCCCGGCCGGAGCTGATCCCAGCAGTGAAGGAACTGGTCATCGTCGAGCCCCCAGTTACTGTTTTTGATTCGCCGCTTTTGAAGAGAGGCCTTAAGTATCAGATTAGTATCTCATCTACGGTCGTTCTTCCCCCGGATGGTGATCACCCCGACCCGCCGTCCTCTCCTGGTGATGATCAAGGTCCAAGCCGCCGCCGCTGCCGTCACCCCCTTCGCCGCCGCTGCCGCTGCCAGACAGGCGGTCCAGGGATGTTCGGCATCCTAGCCGTATCCCGGCAAAGGAGCGCCTGGGGCCCCGTGTCGAGGAGGTTTGCGACCACGTGGCGGGTGTGCTTGGGGACGTCTCGCCTCCCTCGCCAGTTTCCAAGATGCATGCCTCGACGACCGTGGGACTGGACGTCGCTTCGGTTCAGGATCCGATCAGGGAGGCAGCAGTGCATTTAACGCTTGGCGGGGATGGCTCTATGCACGAGGCGTCCAACGACTGCCCGAATGACTCGGCGGTTGACTGCGGAGACGAGTCGATCAACGGCGTTTTTCTGGCAGCTGATTCAGTTTTTCTTTGCTACCTTCTGAATCCGTGTTTGGGCCATCTCGACCTTCTTCTGCTCCCGGCCCACTAGTTGATGAGCCCAGTCCGGATGCTCTCCTAATTAGTAGGACGGTTGAGACTGGAATTCCTCTTGCAGCCTCCAATGCTCGTAGCCCGCCTGCTATAGAACCCACTTTGGGTGCCCCTTCGGATGTTGGACTGGTTGAAGCTAGGGACTCGTTTTCTGTGGCGCTTCAGTCTCCTGTTCAAGGGACTCCCTCGGAGGACGGGTCGACCGGGGCGGATGTGGAACCTGGCTTTGTTTCTTCTACGGTTGCAGAGCCCTCCTCTAATCCTATTCCACCTGCCAGCAAGGGTGGAGCGGCCAAGCCTCTGCGTGTCTACTACCGACGTCCTCTTCGCTCCAGGGTTCATGCTCCTACAACTGACCCTAACCCTTCTGTTCCAACTCCCAGACGGCAATTTGTTGAGAAGATCACTAAGCCGGTGGACCAGCTGCTGCCTCGGCCTGTAATTAAGAAGCAGAGAACCTTGGCACCCCCTCTTGTATCAGTCCCCCGTCGTAGCAGGCGTGTGGCAGGAGCCAACCCGTACTCGCCAGGACCTGTGGTTTCTGAAGCCCAACGTCGTATCTTCAGAAGCCTTGGACTCTCTAAAAGCAGGGATTTGGTTGATCAGAAAGCTCAGGATGAGTATAGCAAACTCTTTGAGAAACCCCTCACTGATGTGCACCTTGCTGCTCTTGCTGCCATCTTTGGCTGGTCAGCTGATCACAGCTTGGAGATCCGCTCAGCTGATTTGTTGGCAGGGTTCTAGGAGTTTTGTTTCTGGTCGTGCAACTACTTGTTCTCCAATGAACTCTTCTTCTATTCTAGTTTGGAATGCTCGTGGCCTCAATCAAAGGGCCAGGCGAAATTCAGTTAGAGATGTTATTCTATCTTCCAAGGCCGACATTGTGTGTCTCCAGGAGACAAAGATTGCAGCAATGACTTCTCATTTGTTCCTCTCAGTTTTTGGTTCAGAGTTCGACAATTTTGTGGCTTTACCAGCCGAGGGCACTCGTGGTGGCATTCTAGTTGCCTGGAAAGGAAACTCTTGCCGGGCAATTTCTTCCCGTGTGGACTCCTTCTTTGTCTCCGTCCAGTTTGCTGAGCAGGAGGGGCATAATTGGTGGTTCACGGGAGTCTATGGTCCCCAAGAGGATGAGGAGAAAACTCAGTTCCTTCAGGATCTGCGTGGCTTCCGTGGTCTTTGTAGTGGTCCTTGGTTGTTAGCTGGTGATTTTAATATGATTTATCAAGCGGCTGATAAAAACAATGCTAATCGAACAGCAGCACGATGGGCGAGTTCAGAGATTCTTGGATGACACGATATTAAAGAGATCCTTTGCATGGTCGAAAATACACTTGGTCAAATGAGAGGTCCTCCCCTACTCAGTGCGGTGGGCGGGGTCTTCATTATCTTGTTTGGGAAGACATTTTCCCTGATTCGCTCCTGCAAAGTGCAGCGTCTACTGTTTCTGATCATTGCCCTCTCATCTTGGGTTTGAAAGTTAGCACTCGTGGTAAGCGGAGATTTCATTTTGAGAGTTTTTGGCCCAAGCTCCACGACTTTCAAGAGGCGATTATCCAAAATGGAATGCTCCAGTTACAACTAGCTGTCCGGTTGAAAATATCTTTTTAAAATTCAAGCGGCTTTCCAAGGGGTTGCAAAGATGGAGCCAGTGCAAGGTTGGAAACATAAGATTACAGCTGGACATGGCCAAAGAAGTGTTACACCGCCTCGAAATCGCCGAGGACCACCGTGTCCTTTCACATGGTGAGGAAGGACTCGTGAGCTTAAATCGCATTGCCTTGGTTTGGCCTCCTACAGCAGTCACGATTGCTAGGCTGCGTTCCGTATCCTCTATCTCCGGGAGGGTGATGCTAACACTTCCTTTTTCATCAACAAGCTCGTTCTCAAAAGGAAGAACCTTATTGCTAAGCTCCGTGTTGGGGACCGATTTATTACTTCTCAAGAGGGAAACAACAGCGATCCTTGATTACTTTGAAGATTTGATTGGGCTCATTGAACATAGAGACTTCATCCTAGACCTTCATGCTCGGATATTCAACACCATGATCTTGCATCTCTGGATGAGGCTTTCTATGAGGAGGAAGTTTGGGCAGCTATAAGAGATCTCCTATGGATAAAGCTCCGGGGCTGATGGTTTCACCGGTCGTTTCTATAAGGTCCATTGGGGATTATCAAGAATGATATTATGAGGGCCCTTCTAGCGATCAGAGAGGACATGTTTTTAAATTTAAACTCCTCAACACAGCTTTCATTACCTTGCTGCCTAAGAAGATTGATCTTTGTCCATGTCAAGGATTACAGACCAATAAGTCTCATTCATAGCTTTGCAAAGCTTGTAGCTAAATTGTTGGCTATTCGGTGACCCTCACCGCCAAATTTGGTGTCCATTAACCAAAGTGCTTTTGTGAAAGGAAGGAGCATTCAAGACAATTTTCTTTTAGTACAAAGAATGGCGGGGCTTTGCATAGCGAAAAGAACCCCATATTCTTCTAAAGTTAGATATTTCAAAGGCTTTTGACTCCGTTTCTGGTCCTTCTTACTTGAGATCTTGCAACACCTCGGTTTTGGTCGTATGTGGTGCAATCTTGTTAACTGCTCATCGTCCACTTCTTCTACTCAGTTACGCTCAATGGCGAGCCAGAGAAAGCATTTTCATCAGCGTGGGCTTGGCAAGGGATCCTCTTTCCCTATGCTTTTATCTTGGTAATGGAAGTTCGAACTCATTAGTAAATCATGCAACTAGAGAAAGTTTCCTGCAGCCCATTGCTGTCCGGCAAGCAAAACACCGACTCTCCTTCTATGTCGATGGCGTGGTGTTGTTCCTTCGCCCTACAAGGATGGATCTCTCGGTGGTCAATCAGCTCCTCGACATTTTGGCCATGCCACTGGGCTCCGACCAATATGACCAAGAGTTACGTAACTCCAATTCAATGTGGGTGAGGAGTTGAACACTATTTCAGATCTATTGCCTGTGTGATCAAGGATTTTCCTTGCTCTTATCTGGGCCTCCCTCTCCATTCGTAAGCTTGCAAAAGCGGATCTGTTACCACTAGTTGATAAAGTGGCGCATCTCTCTGGGATGGAAAGCTTCACTCATGAATCGGGCTGGTCGTCTCATTATGGTTCGAGTGGTTTTAACCTCCATTCCTATCTACCTTATGATTGCTTTGGATCTTCCTAATTGGGTTATAAAGGATATTGACAAGAAAAGAAGAGGTTTCTTATGGAAAGGCCGAGATTGCCAATGGTGGCGGTGTCTTGTCTCTTGGGAAAACATTCGACCAATTGGTTTGGTGGCACAGGTATCCATAATTTTGAGCGGCTAGGTTGGGCCTTGCGCATTCGTTGGCTTTGGTTGGAAAAGACTGATGCCTCTCGCCCTTGGGCTGGCCTGCCTATTAAAGTGCCTCTTAATGCTAAAGCTCTGTTTGATATCGCGGTTGACTCTTTTGTGGGTAATGGTGAAACAATTAAATTCTGGTCTGACCGTTGGTTGCAAGGCAAGACAGCTGCTGAATGGGCTCCTAATTTGTTCAAGCTCATCCCAAAGAGAGCCTTGAAGCAAAGAACTGTGGCACAAGCTCTAACAAACAGAAGATGGGTGGCTGATATAAGGGGTGCTCTGATAGTTCAAGTGCTAGTTGAATATTTACAGTTGTGGGAACTGGTGGATGGCTTGGTGCTGCAGCATGACACCCCTGATCAACATCGGTGGCGCTTAACCGAATCAGGTTCCTACACCAGTAAGTCTGCCTATACCTCCTTTTTCACGGGTACAATTAAATTTGCCCCTTGGAGGCGTATTTGGAAAAGCTGGGCACCTCTTAGATGCAAATTCTTCATTTGGCTGGCAGTCAAGAACCGGTGCTGGACAGCTGACAGATTAGCCAAAAGGGGTTTGCCTCATCCTGCTTCATGCCCTCTTTGCGACCAAGCAGAAGAAACTATTCAACACACCCTTGTTAGTTGTGTGTTTGCGCGTCAGGTGTGGACAATGATTCTAAACAGATTGGGACTTCTAGCTATTGCTCCTCACCGAAGTAACCGTTTCTCTAACTGGTGGAGCCAAGCAACCAAGGGGTTTGATAAAAAGAAGAGAAATGGGCTGAATTCTTTGATTATCCTGGTCACTTGGGAAATCTGGAAGCATCGCAATGTATGTGTGTTTGAAGGAGCTTCTCCTAGTGTCCAAGAGGTCTTACAGGCAGTAGCGATTGAAGGTTCTTTATGGAGTATGGCTGGAGCTTCTGCTCTTCAAGAGCTGCTCCTTCAGTCGCTAATCTCTTAGTGTTCTCGGTTTTTCTTGTGCTGTGGGTGTGTTGGGTGTCCGGGAGCCTCTCTCCCCTGTTTTAGGAGTGGACTCTTGACCCTCCTTTGTATTTACATTTTCTTCTTAATGAAATGACACGCAGTTCTCCTGCGTTGTTCGAGAAAAAAAAAATCTGTTTTCTATGCCTATTGGCTGGTCAGCCAAGCCCACCATTCACTCGGCGTCTCGCATAGAGCGCGGGAGTTTTCGCGCACTTGGCCGCTCGCCAAGTCGCCGTTTGCTTAGAGATTCGGATATTCTCGAATCATTTGATTTTAGCCGCCACCTTCTCCGTAGAGCCCTCCATCCACTGCCCGCTCTACGCGAGCTTGTGCGCTGTGGCACGGTCCCAGATCCCCACCACCAGCTCCCCCTCCACCTCAATATTCCTGATTCTGCTGCCCATGGAAGAGCATGGGGAAGTGAAGAAGAAAGGAGAGGAGAAGGACCCATTTCCCCCAAGTTCTGGCCCCGACCTATCCAATCCAAGGGTAAAACTTTGATCCGAACCTCCCATCTTGTAGTAGGTGCTGGGATTAGTGTTGTAGATGCTTAATTTGAGGGAGGAAAAACTAGAGTTTCTTGAGATATTGTGGTAATAGTTTTGTTCATGTTTGTGCAGGCCAGGTGTTTGACAAATTGTTTAGTAGAAAACTAGAAATTGTGTGGAGCTTTGTTTTTTATTTACTGTGTTAGATGGCTGCTGATTCTTAACCATGGATGCCACCATGCATAAGGATAGGAGGAGCTTCTATCCACGGAAGAACAGGAAGGGAAGAAGAAAAAGAATAGGACTACTTTTCACTGAGTTTTGGCCCCGATCTATCTTTCACTTCATAATTCGTTAAGGTGTTTATATGACGACATACTTATATGCTAAATTTTGCCATGTTTAGACTATTTACTGACTGCTATCCCCTGCTGAGTTATGACATTCCAAACCTGTAAGATGTTTGATTCATTGACAACAATTTCTGAGAGCTACCTTTCTATTTCAATTGTGAAACCTCTGTCCATTGCAGAAACCACAATATGCTCTACAGTTCCATTTTACCAGTGCTATGCTTGCTCTGTAAGTAACCCTTTTTTCCATTTTATCTTAGTTTGCAACTTGTTTTATAATCTTGTAGTTTTGGAGCATGACTTGGCTAGAAGAATGGTATATTCACCTTAGTTTTAGAACTGGATGGAAGAAAACAGTGTTGCAGAAATATCCTTTAACTAGTCTTGGTACCTGTTATGATTTAGCATGGTACCATTTTTCAGAATGTGTTAGCCTGATATGAGACAGCACCAGAGAAGATCATTGCTTTGATTGATTCTGGTATTTATCCCACTGATATCTTTCTCTCGTGTGTACAATTGAAAACTGCTGCTGATGAATATCTTGAAAGATCCAAGAACTTTCTACGTTCAGGTCTAGTGGATCCTTGTGAACTTCTTTCCAGCATTGAAGCACAAATAGCAAAAGCAAATGAGGAATCCCTAACAAGGAAAGATATCATGGAGAAAGTAGGCAAATGGCTATCAGCTTGTGATGAAGAGAATTGGCTTGAGGAATATAACCAAGTATGATTCTTTTATCCATGAAAATATGCTATTGCAGGGTGCATCAATTGAATATGATTTCCACCTATTCCTCTATTTGGCATGTTAGTAATGAATATTCAGATAAACTTTGGCTGACAACATATAATGCACATCTCTGCTATGATTTATTTAATGTCCTCTTCAATGTAAATGCCATAATTGGCGAGCTGTCAGAATCAGGCAACTTTGTGGAACATGTTATTCAATTGCTAGCATCATGCCCCGTTGAAGTACTCACTCTTGTGAAACAAAGCATACTGCAAGCTGTTGAGCCTTTAAAGGGGTTGTTGCATGCCATAATGAATGTCATGATTGGGGTCATAGTTAAAAGGTCAGATGAGGAGAGTAGATCAATTTCAGTAGAAGGGAAACACTATAAGCATACATGTTTTTTGTTTTGGTATGAAATATTGCTTGGATATAGAGGTTAATGTTTCATTTGTAAATTATTTTGTCTAATGCAAATTTTAAAGATGTGCTCCTTTTGTTCTCTGATTGTTCTAACTATTTGTTGGATTGATTGTAGGGACCTGAAACACCTGAAGGGAATAACAGCGACATATAGGATGACCAATAAACTTCTAGTGAGGCATTATCCATATGTATCTGGAATTTTGCATCCACTTAAGGTGAATAAACTTCATGTTTAACTTTTCTTTTTTGCAATTTATATTTCTCTGCATTCAAGCATCAAAGGTGAACTAAAAGCATATGTATGTTCAAACAGCATATTTACCAAAAAAAGGTTCAATTCAGTGGAAATTGTGGTCGTGCCCTTTAAAGCCTGTTTTTAACCCGTCAAAAGTGAAATTTTCCGGAATACTGACAACAAAGATGCAGGCAGGGTATCCTTCTTTACTCTTTAGATGCCCTAGTGTTTGGTTTGAGTGGTGTTTTTTTCTTGTTATTGTTTTTGAAGCTCCAGAGTGGATAACTGAATGTGTATGTACGTGAGGATATGGATTTTGTGTTCAACCATGAGTGGTTTAGCCTAAGTTTTTTGAGTTTTATTGGTCTGGGCTTTGTGCTAGCCAATAGATCATATTGTATGACTAGTTATGTTCTGCATTTTATTCTGTGTTCTTCTAGGTGTTTCTTGAAGGAGAACTTGTTCACTGTTTATCAGAAGATGATAAACTAAGCTGCACCTTGGATCTACAGACAAGATCACTGCCATTTATCATGATATGGTATCCGAAGTAGTCAATATGGTATCACAAAACTCTTGGCAAATAGACTTCAGGCAATAATAATACACTTGATACATACCAATCAGTATGGTTTTATAAAAAACAGGACAATACAAGATTGCCTGGCCTGGGCCTATAAGTACATCTATCAATGCCAACATTCCAAAAAGGAAATTATCATCCTAAAGCTGGACTTTACGAAAGCGTTTGATACAATTGAGCATAACACAATTCTGTTGATGATGAAGCACTTGGGTTTTTCTAACCAATGGATTGATTGGATAGAGAGAATTCTTGTTTCTGGTTCTTCCTCCATTCTGCTCAACGGTGTCCCAGGCAACCATTTTCATTGTCGCAGAGGGGTTAGACAAGGTGACCCTTTGTCCCCACTTCTATTTGTGCTTGTTGCTGATCTTCTTCAATGTATCATCAATAAAGCTTATAATCAAGGTCTCTTTGAGCTGCCAATACCCTCTTATAAGCAAGATCAATTCCCAATTGTACAATATGCAGACGACACACTCCTAGTTTTGAAAGCCTCACAGAGGGAGCTATTCACGTTAAAAGGGTTGCTGGAATCCTTTGCTCAGTCAACTAGACTTCGAGTTAATTACAAGAAATCCTGCCTTGTTCCTCTAAACCTCTCTTTGGAAAGGGCTCAACCCTTAGCTGGAGTTTTTAGCTGTAAACTGGAATCCTTGCCATTCACCTACCTGGGATTGCCGTTGGGCACCACAAAGCCCTGGGTAGAACATTTTGGTTCCATTATGAGTAAAACAGAAAGGAAGCTCACTTCCACCTCAAACTTCCTGTCACATGCAGGAAGACTCCAACTGATTAATTCTGTCCTCTCTTCATTGCCCACCTTTACCATGTGTACTTTACAAGTTCCAGCAGCAGTTCTTGATTATATTGATAGAGCAAGACGCCACTGTCTTTGGAGAGGATCTGAATCCAATGCCAAAATGAAGCCCTTAGTAGCCTGAAAAAAGTGCTCAAAACCCAAAAACAAAGGAGGGCTGGGAATCATCAATCTCAAAACTCAAAATAAAGTTCTTCTTCTCAAGCATCTGTATAAGTTCTACAACCAAAAAGATATCCCATGGGTCAAATTGATTTGGAATGCTCACTATCCACAGGGCCAAGTTCCCCATGCAACCACTGATAGAGGATCATTTTGGTGGAGAGATGTTCTGAAACTCTGTGTCCTCTTCAGGGGAATTGCTGAGTGCAAAATTAGTGTTGGCTCCACGGTTCTTTTTTGGTCTGACCTTTGGAATGATAATATTTTGCAAACCAGATTCCCACGACTTTTCTCCTTTGCAAGGCACAAGAATATTTCTGTAGCCAAGTTCCTGGCAAATAATTTACTGGAGACTCAATTCTACCTGCCTCTCTCTGAGCAAGCCTTTCAGGAGTTCCAAAGTCTGCAAGATTACATCTAAGCCCTACATGTCAATCAAAATTCAAAAGACTCTTGGCAATACATATGGGGAAACAAAGTATATTCTTCCTCAAAGTTTTATAACTTCCCCTATAAGAATATACGGCCTCCAGCTCCCTTTCTCTGGATTTGGAAGTCTAAATGTTGCAACAAACTCAGAGTCTTCTCTTAGCTGCTCTTCATGGATAGATTAAATACAAGAAATATTTTGAGAAGGAAAAAGCAAAAGCTTGAAGGAAATAACTATAATTGTGTCCTCTGCAGCAACAATATTGAAGAAACTACTTTCCATCTTTTTTTCAGCTGTCCTTTTAGCCAAACTTGTTGGCAGCAACTTGGAATTAATTGGGATTTCACAAGAGATTTTTTCGAGATGATGCAGCAGGCTAAAACCCAATCTCAGAACCCCTTCTTCATGGAATTCTTCACCATTGCGGCATGGCAAATTTGGAAGCAGCGAAACAACCTCATCTTTGATAGCAGTCGGCCTTCTTATACCTCTTGGAAGAACTCCTTCTGTGAAGAAGCTAGGCTCCAGGCTCATAGGTTCAATAATGTAAAGAGTCTAGAGTTTCTCTCCTGTATAGCTCCTCTAGCCTAGTTCTCCAGCCTTCCCAGGACTTGCTTCTTGTGTAGCTCCTTCTCCCCCCCTGTTGTGTTCCCTTTGTACAGTGTTTTCTTCCTTTTTGTTTTAATAAAATTCACAGTGGGGGTCTCCCCTGCTGTATATTCTCAAAAAAAAAATGTGGTAAGCCACAATTGCCTATCTCCTTATGAAAATTCGGTTCTACCTATCAGTTAGTTACGTAAATTTGTTTCAATACAAAGGCAAGAAAAACTAAATCTTCATTGCAAAGATCAGTACTGGCCTAAATCCCGGTCGGGAGCCGATACCAATTATCAGCCGGTAACAGGAAAAACCCAAAAAAGCCAACCAAATTTCAAGTATCAAAATTTGAATTTGAAATCAGTAACCGGAAAAACCAGCCAATTACGACATTTCTAGGAGGACATTCGTATTCGACTGAATTAAATACATATTTGATTTGAATTCGTATTCGTTACGACATTCGATTCGTATTTGTATTCGAGAATGTTTGAATTCATATTCGTAACCGTCTTAAAAATATGGATCTGTATTCGTATTTGAGACTATTTGATCATATCCGATCCGTTTCCACCCCTTTTTTTCTCGAACACGCAGTAGAGCTAGTATCATTGTATTAAGAAGGGGGAAACCAGGGGTTAGAAAAACCTTACAGACCCAAACACACCCAAACACACACCTGCTCTAGGAAAAAACCGAACAAACTTGCCTATGGTACAGGAACAAGATCGACCTCGACCAGAGAGTATCTAGACAAAAACCTGTGACGGAGCAGTTAGGTATGAAATACCCTTTGCTCCGGCCAAACCCCAAATCCTCATCTCCTCACTGACAAAAGACAAGAGAGCCCTAACGTCCGGTGCAACCCCATCAAAGACGCATCGATTGCGGAGATTCCAAAGAGACCATGCCCCCAAAATGATGATGGAGTTAAGGCTTTGCCGGACCTGGCCATCAACTGCATTGTGTGATCTGGATCACCATTCTTCTATGGAGGGCTCACCCGGTTGAGAGGAAAGGTTCTGCAATCTCACCTTTTGAAGCAAGTCAAACCAAAATTAGCGGGCAAACACACATGAGACCAAGAGGTGGTTAATAGTTTCCTCCTCTTGATCACAACGCAAGCAGCGGGGAGTGTGTTGCAGTCCTTGGCGTGCCAGACGATCCGCAGTCCAGCACTTATCATGTGCAGCCAGCCACATAAAGAAACGACATTTATTTGGAGCCCAAGTTCTCCAAATTCGCTCCCAGGGTCTAAACTCAATGTCTCCCTGAAAGAAGCCTTCATATGCTGATTTTGTTGAATAGTTTCCATTGGCAGTGAAGCGCCAAATGTGTTTATCTTCTAAATCGAGCTGCAGCACCACCTGTGAGAGGAGATCCCAGAGATCCAAAAAATCAGCAATGGCCCCAACCGTCATCGCTCCTATCAAATCTGTAGTCTAGTTATGACTCGTGAGTGCCTTCCTCACCGTGCGCTTATTAGCATGTCTCTTGGGAACCAAAGCAAAAAGGCGAGGTGCCAGATCAGCGATCCTTTTCCCATGAATCCACCTATCTGTCCAGAAGAGGGTGCAGGCGCCATCACCGACCTCAGCGTATGTTGCTATAGAAAAGGACCGAACACAGTGGTGAACCTGGATCGGAAAGGGGGCCCAAGACCTGTCAGGTTAGCCTTCTGAAGCCAAAGCCATCTCATTCTGAAGGCCCATCCCATCAGCTGGAGATCAGAAATACCAAGACCACCGAGTTCAAAAGGTCAGCAAGTTTTGCCCCACGCCATAAGACAATGGCCGCCCTTAGTGTCTTTTCTGCCTCCCCAATGTGAGTGTAAAACCCGATATAGTGTTGGTTAACGAGTTAACCAATGTAAGTGGATGGTATCCATTATTGTGTGTGCTGGTTAGGGTGTGCTAGGGAAAGGAATGCCTCCCCTATTTAAGACAAGGAGTGGAAAGAGTTAGGCCCAGTTCTTTTCAGCTTATGGCGTATGCCTTCCCTTAGCGGTGAAAACGGATCGAATAGTGCTCAAACCATATTCGCATCCATATTTTTTCTTGGATTCAAATACGAATCGGACAAACACCGGATATGAATATAGACCGGACAAATGTCAGATACAAATTTGGGTAAGATTCAGCTATTTTTCGGATTCCAATAATTATTTGTGGCCTCTCCTATTTGAAATATGGCACCAAATTTTTTTAATATTTTAAATTGAAAAATAACCGACTTAGTGACTCTAACATATAACTGCGCATTAAATATTGACTGCAACAAATTAATCATTCATCTCACGATTTGTATAATGCAGCTTTCGAGGATAGCTTCATACCTATGATGCAATGAAGTTTAACAAATCAATATCACTTTTATAGTAATATTTATGCCCCTTTTCCTCTAGTTTATCGTATAATCATTGATCATTGCTGCCATTTTGTCACTAATCCTAACTAATTCGAGATATATTGCAAATAAATCATTATAAACATATCAAATTTAGCTAAAAAGAGCATGCAAAAGCTTTATTGGAGGATGTGCCAAAATGAAAATTATGAACTGCCAAATTAAAGTCCACCATGATGATGGGCTCGTCTAGATAATCGAAATGCATATATTATATGCCTAATCTGGAGGTCAAATAAAAAATAAGTATTAGTAAGTTAATACTATTATATCTGCTGAATCCGGATTTATTCGGATATCTGACATATCCGGATTCGTTTTGGATCTAGATATTAGGTATCTGGATCCGACATAACCGGATTCGGAAGCCGGATATCCGAGTAATATCCGGATTCGTTTTCACCCCTACCTTCCCTTGAACAAAACAAACGGGACGGCTTTTCCGTCACCACTTCGAAACTTATTGGGGAGCCTTTTCAAAGCGGTTTATCAGCTTATCAGCATTCGGTTCATTCACATAAGCTCTCGCGTTAGGGCCAGAAACTATAAGCTGCAACCGAGAAGAACCCACCTTTAGGGTTAGCCCTCTAGGAAGCCAATTGGAGAGTTCCTTTGAGAGATAAGTTATTACTCTCTATGTTAAGCTTTTTGTCATCCTTAGGCTTTGTGGTTGGCTAGAAAATGTTTGTATACATTCATCTCTAAGTATCAATTAGGGGTGCAAATGGAGCGAATAATTTCCGACCGACCGTCCGTATTAATTCGGATCCTATACAGAGCATATATTCGGATATCCATAGGTTTTGCTAGATACAGAAATGGAATCGAATATTTTTTGTCGGATACAAAAACGGATTTGGAAAAACAATATCCAACGGATACAAAGCTATCTGGAATAATTTTCGGATAGTTACCGGATTACTATCCGCTCACTATCCGTAGAAGCCAACCCTAATAACACGTGCGCCTCCAGTACCCTCCAAGTCTCTACCAGTCCTCTAACTCCTGAGCCGTCATCCTCATTCCTCATCCACTCTGCTCGATCTCCTCCCCCACAGATCGCCGCCACCGCCACTCCTCGACGCGGCATCAACATCGTGGCTCGATTCACCCTCTCGTCTACAGTGGCCACAACCGGTCCCCTTCCTCCATCCACAAGTTCATCAACACCAATCCCCTAGTCACTCCCGCGCTGCCACCACCGCACTCCCACGCCTCCGCTGCCCATCTAGATCACCTTCATAGCAAGATTCAAGATCAAGCCCGGTTTGGCTTGTTCTTGGCTCAAATTTGGGTCTTTGTGGTCAAAATAGTTTTATTCCGAATTCATACCTAGATTAGCTTGTTATGACATGTAGGAGTATATTCAGATCATCGTCTTGATTAGAAACTCTTCAAGCAAGAACTAATTTGGATTTTAGAGTTTTGGGTGTTCCTTGAGACCTAGACTTGATTTTGTTCAAATTAGCGAACCTAAGCACAACAACCTTGTGATTCTTGATTGGTTTAGGTTATTAATGCCTTGAACAAGTCTCACACAAAATTTGGGGATGTTTAGATGAGATTTGATCTAGTTCTTGAGATTTGAGTTTTCACCTGAGGTCCTTTTAGTGCAGGAATAGGGACCGATTAGGCGCCCTGACACTGCGATCGAGAAAGGTGTCCGTCGAGACAGCGATGACAGTGGTCGATCGCCTAGCCTGTCAGCCGGTCTTAAGCCGACAGTCAGACCAACCTAGTGAGGCTTTGACCAGCTCATTGCTTTTTCTATTTCATTGGCTTGTTGGCTTCTATTTTGTCCCTGTTTCCACTATATATCTGATCTTATTAGTTTCTCATAGTTAATTGAGTGAAGAAGCAAAAGGGAGTTGATTTTATTGAAGTTGAAAAGAGGCACAGATCATTCACCCCCTATTGGGGGGAGAGTCCCCGCGCTACCTCGGGCCCACAACCACTTCGAAGCGGTTGTGCCCATTGGAAGGTCTTCCTCGAGCCAAGTACAAGGCCAACCCCGGACAGAGTATGCGGGATTGACCCTAGGAGGGTTCGGGGCCAACCCCAGGCAGAGTACACAAGACCGGCCCAGAGGCGTCCAAGGCCAACTCTGAGCGAGGTGCGCAAGACCAACCCTAGGAGGACCCCGGGCCAATCCCAAGCGAAGTACGCAAGACTGTCCCTAGGAGGATCCCGGGCCAACCCCAGATGAAGTACACAAGACCGTGCCTAGGAGGATCCCGGGTCAACCTCGGGCGAAGTATGCAAGATCATACCAAGGAAGCCCCCGAGCCACCCCCGGGCGAAATACGCAAGATCATCCCTAGGAGGACCCCGAGCCGACCCCGGCCCGGGGTCCCAAACTTGGTGGGGCCCGCGCAGAGCAAATGACCGAAATGCCCCCAGGAGTAGGCCAAACCCTAAGGGCAAAGTTGTGACTGTGCAGGCCACCCTCTCTCCCCCTATAAATATGACCCCTTGTAATGGAAGAGAGGAGACCATTTGGTAATCCTAGATCACTCATATGAAATACACTTGGGGAAGGGAGAAGACCTTCCATAAGGACTTCTTTGCTGTGTGCTTCTCTCGAGGTCCCTTCGTATCCGCGGTGCTCTTCGTATTCGACCCGAATGTGCTTATAAGTTTATTGTCTAGACTCGTACCGACGTCACCCCCTTTGATTTCCACAACCAAAGCATCTCTTTCTATATATAGAACTCTAGAAAATATATCTGATACTACCAAATCAAGTCCCTCGTGCTGTTGAATTCTCCAACCATAAACTAGCACTACACATCCAACGACCAAAGCAAGCATTTCATCAGACATGCCTGCGCCATGCATTCGGTCTCCCCAAGTAGAATTGTGAAGTAAGGGAAGCACATATAGGCCCGAAACAAGTTAGTTGAGCAACAAAAAAAAAGGGCGCCCTTTGTGACCACACAGCATTGCAAGCACAAAGTGCTAAGCATTTGTCGATGTGTAACATTAAATTTGCTACTGTATTTTTTGGAAAAATAAAATAAAACTTGCAATTGAGCTCAAACAAACAAAAAAACCTAATATCTGAGTAAATACATCTCAGTCAGGTAGAGCGCGCCAAAGAAGTGATTAGATTGAAACAATGCCGAGTGGGTGCGAAGCTAGCAAGGGGGCATACATCACTCATGCATGGCTAGAAGCGCATTACCTTCTCCCAGCAGACGATGAGTGTGTTTAGAAATTCGCCCTGGCCCCAAGTCCTCACGCGTCACAAATTAACCTGGAATTCATATGACATCACAAATACACAATGATAAAATACCCCAGGCTATCCACGCTTCAGAAATCAAAACCCACCAAGAATCAAGTATCAAAAGAAGAACAAAAAATTGAAATAACTCGATGATGCATACAACTAAATCTTAAAAGGGTAAAAATAGAATGCAAGGCAATTTTCCAAGAATGAAAAACAAACTCAATATTGAAACGGAAAAGGGGAAAAGAATGCAAAGAACCCAAATCTGAAAAGAAGAAGAAAAGAAAGAAAGCAAAGAACTGGAGCGAACGGACAAAGCCAAAAGCCCGTCAGGAGATGTGTGCCACGAAACCAGTGCCATCCGGCGGCGAGTAAACCCTAAAAACCCTAGCCATCAAGATTGCGTGAAACGGAGAAAGAAAGGGGACGAAAGAAAGAAACCAACCAAAAACTAGAAGACCGAAACGATCGCAAGTGAGAGCCGTTACCAACAAAATGCAACGCGCGATCTTGGGGGAAGCTTGGAGACGGTCGAGAAGCGCGAGCGGCGGCGTCCGGCGAGAACCTACCAGCCTACCAGCCGAAGGAAAGGAAGGGAAGAAAGCAGCGAGCAGATTTCGTTTCTGTCTCCTCCAAACTGAGCAGGGAAAGACGAATTCTAAACGGCAGGGGTGCGAAGAGGGAGGCTTATCAGAGGAGACGTGCGGGAGGAGGTCGTGTCTTGCGTCGAGTCGCATTGAGATTTGATCCGTGTGTTGTTACGTTTGCTCCAGGCTGCGGCGCGGGTGCCCCTCTCTCATCGGATGTTTGCTTGCAGCTTGCTTGTGTGGTTTTGCCCTTCCAGCAGGGGGACTTTTTTCAGACCCTAAGATTTTGCAATCTATCTCGGATTGCAATCATTGGATCGATAGATTTCGCAATTCTTTATTTACTCCCTCGGACCCTAACTCCAACTCCATTTTTTCAACATGAGCGTCGCTAGCGTCCGGATGTTTATATCATAAGCTACGGTACAATATCTTTAGATAATATATGTAACAATTTTGATTCATTATATACAACGAAATATTTGATAAAAAAATACCAATGTTACACTGGTTATTGTTAATTGTTGCATATATAAATTCAAAATATTGCACATATAAAATCGGTAAACAGATTCACACGAAGATCCACCCGGATTACCAAAAACCCAAAGTAAGTACACAATTCAAGCAGGCTCGGCTAAGAAAGAGATCTACTAGTCTAAGTGTCCTACCAACGCCTGAAAACATTTTGGGAGGAGCAAGCGGAGCTGACCTTGACAGTGAAGTCATGGATGGAGATGGCGGATGGCGCAGGAGCCATGTTGGAGGGGATGGCGAGAATCCCAGCGCGACTAGATGGAGCAACGACGGAGACCACCGAGCAGGCTCGAGAGTCGGGGAAGAAATGGGTGGTTGTGACTTGTGTGAGTTGTGGGGGCCTCTCCCATAGCTGGCTGGAGAGCTTGATGGTGGTGGCTCGGTTAGATATCACCACCATGGTTTCTGTATGTGAGAGAGTCATAAGAGAGGTGGGTAGTGGACTTGTGGTTCAAACTTAGATAGGATGAATTGGTAAGAAGAATGTATGGTTGGAACAACAGTTGATATTTTTAGTTGGAAGCAGTGGGTTAGTCACGTGAGTGACACAGGGCATCTAATTTTTTAGTCCCGCCATACATATGCTATCTAGTGATTCCATTTCAACATATACGACCAAATATGGCGACCGGTGAATAGAACTCAATAAGATTATAAGATATTTTTAAATCTTTTTTAAAACGAAAGCACAACTTCAAGCTCTTCACTCCAATAACTATGAGAAGTTATGAAGTTCAGCGACCAATCACCCATACAAAAAAAATCCAAACGAAATTATGCGAAAACAGTGTACACTGCTGTAAGTTTAAGTTCTATAAAATTAGTTTTGGTGATAATGATAAATACAATTGTAAGACTAGCTTGTTTATTAAATATGATATTACCTAGTCTCATTTGGATATGATAAATGACTTATGCATTATAAGACTAACATCTTTGTTGATTATGGTATGTCTTAACCTCATTTGGATGAAAAGGTAAAAATTACAGAGGTATGCATTCAACATCATATTCCTATAACTTGTTGTATTCTTTAGATCCAAAATATAGGTTGAATTCCACAAAAAGTCTAACTTGAATATGTGTATATATTTTTGTTATACATTTTTGTATGTACAAATTTAAGGGGAGTTCACTCTACGTTTTATGGTTTTATTAGTATTAATTCATATTTCTCTTTCCACATATCTTAATATATCCCTTGAGTATAGCTTGTGTAGTTTATATATACTCATAATCGAGTTGTTATCTAGTTTCTCCATTATATGTTAATGGTTGGATGATTAATACAATATATACTCGTAAATTAATTTTTATCTCATTGTTTGTTGAAATTGTCATGAATTACGAAAGAAGATCAAGATTGAACATATACGATATCTCAGCAGAACAACCCTCTGTACTCGCTAGCGTTATCACTACTAACGGTGGTAAGTTACCAGTCGGTACAACCCTGTCTAAGCTAGCCATGTTGGCTAGAAGCGGTTAAGTTCCACGTATTCCCGAAGACTCAGATCTATGCAATATCCGCGATCAAGAACATAAACTAGCATGCAAGGATCCACTAGATCAATCTAACCGCCATGATCAAAACGATTAAGCTACAATGAGCTCTAATAGACTAGAATAAACAAATTGTACGAACTAGATGATCAACAACAAGAATAGAAGATACAAAGTGAGAAGATCAACTCAACTAGAACATGATAGATTACAACAACTCGAAGGACTACATCGATCTTACCTCCTACAGAAGTTGAAGCAAAAGCTTCGGAACTAGGGTGAAAATTTGCCAACTAGAAGTAGACTAAATCTAGATCTATCAACTAGAAAGACACAGTTTCGACGATTAAAATCCACCGAAGGTTGTTTTGGAACTCAAGAATGGGATGGCTCAATCGGTAAGGGGGTCACCTTTTATAGTGCTAACAGGAGGGGGAGGTCGAGTGGTGCATAGGGGTGCGCCGACCCATGTAGGGACAGGTGCCTGGACTCCTATGCTGGTTCGGCCTTCTAGAAGTTGCCCTCTGTCGCTAACATGCGGGTCTAGCTCGGCTGAGGTCGGTTTGATCTACAAAATTCATGTAGATTTCTAAAATTCATGTAGAGTTTGATTTAAGATGCAAATCTTCCAAATCTCAGTCGAACCTATCACCAAAGGTAACTGAGGGTCTCCGAAGAATTCTCGGTAGAAAACTTCGAGAATCAAAGGACATAAGTTGGTTGGCACATGGATTTGCGCAGAACTGCATAGGCTCTTAGGTTGGCATGTGTCCATCTCTTAGTTGCAAACCAAGGGGGCAAGGGTTGTGCGCAGATTGGCACATGGCTTGCGCCACTCTTGAGCTTCGTCCAATTCTAAATGAGTTTGGCTCGAAAGGCCCACAATGGACCTTTTAACATTTTTCAAGTATTTTCTTTGACTTTCGAGCCTTTTGTTTGCAAGACAGTTTCAAAAATACAACTTCCAATTTAGGTTAGGGTTAGCACCAGTAATTCGTGATTTCAACATTTTCTTATCGAATTAGAGTGTGGAAAGCATATAAAATTAGTGCCAAAACGGAGTTAAGAGAACAATTGGAGCACTTGTCGTGTCATCAGCTAAAACGACCTATATTTGTTGATGAAAATGGTCCTGAGATCGAGCAAAAACCTTTGTTCGCAGTACATGAAAAAGATATGTGTAGTATGGGAATGTGTGTGTCTAGCATGAGGTGCTTGGCTGCTCGCCGCTGTCTAGACATATGAAACAGTACCAATTACTCTGACAATAATCTCTTCCACGTAAACCATTCTACGGATCATCAAGTAATTGATACTACGAAAAATTCCATACTCCATTAGAAATTTTTGATATTACCGTTCGACAGATCCGATAGAGCGGGCCTAAACTCATATGTATGTCGATGAGATACTTGGTGGCAAATACCTTGCATTCCTGTGTACCTTGCCGAACGCCGAGCTCTTTTTAGCCTTTGGAATTGTTCATCGCTTTCTTTGGTCAGTCGTGACCGACCATGCGAAAAGAATATCTGAGCATCACACATGCAGGCTCCAAAATATCTATCCAGTTTAGCTGTCTGAATTCCTTTTTTTTTTTTGAGTCGTGGCTTACAAATTTTTATTATAAATTTTTTATTTAATAAATAGTAATTACCGAAAAGCCAAAGAGGGCAATTTCTCGAATGCAAAGGCAATCCAGCATCCGCTATCTACTCGCCTTCACGGCGCGCTCGCTCACACCACACTCGGCCTCCGCACCCAGCCAGACCCACTCCGGCCAAATCGCGAATGCTCGCATCCTTGCTCCCGCCGCCCATCATCCCGGGCTCCAAGCCCGCCGCGAAGCCCAAGCCGACGGCTGCCACCTCCATCTCCACCGCGGCCACGGTCTCCGCCGACGCCACGGCCGCCGGCGGGAGCGGCCGCCTCTCCGCGCTCATCCGCTCCCTCTGCGTCGCCGGCCGCACCGCCGACGCGGCGCGCGCCCTGTCCGCCGCGGGCGACGCTGCCGGCGTCGTTGCCTACAACGCCATGGTCGCCGGATACTGCCGCGCCGGCCAGCTCGCCGCGGCGCGCCGCCTCGCGGCCACCGTCCCGGTCCCGCCCAACGCCTACACTTACTTCCCCGTAGTCCGCGGCCTCTGCGCTCGGGGCCGGATCGCCGACGCGCTCACGGTGCTCGACGAAATGTCCCTCAGGGGCTGCGCTCCCATCCCGCCCATGTACCACGTCATCCTCGAGGCCTCGTGCAGGAGCGGTGGGTTCCGGAGCTCCATGAGGGTTCTTGAAGCGCTGCACGCCAAGGGCTGCACCCTGGACACCGGCAACTGTAACCTGGTCTTGAACGCCATCTGTGAGCAAGGGTGCGTGGATGAGGGAGTGGAGCTGCTGAGGAAATTGCCATCCTTCGGGTGCAAGGCGGACATCGTTAGCTACAATGCGGTGTTGAAGGGCTTGTGTATGGCCAAGCGGTGGGGGGATGTGGAGGAGCTCATGGACGAGATGGTTAGGGTGGATTGCCCGCGGAATATCATCACGTTCAATACCCTGATTGGTTATTTGTGCCGGAACAGGCTGTTTGAGCGGGTGCATGAGGTGCTTGCGCAGATGTCGGAGCATGGGTGCACACCGGACATCAGGATGTATGCAACTACCATCGATGGGATTTGCAAGGAGGGGCATCTCGAGGTTGCAAATGATATTTTGAGTAGGATGCCTTCTTATGGGCTTAAGCCCAATGTTGTTTGCTACAACATTGTGTTGAAGGGCCTGTGCAGTGCTGATCGGTGGGAGGAAGCTGAGGAGTTACTCGCTGAGATGTTTCAGAAGGATTGCCCCCTGGATGATGTGACATTCAATATACTTGTCGATTTCTTTTGCCAAAATGGGTTGGTCGACAGGGTGATTGAACTTCTTGAGCAAATGTTGGAGCATGGATGCATGCCGGATGTCATCACATACACTACGGTAATCAATGGCTTTTGCAAAGAAGGGCTTATTGACGAAGCTGTCATGTTATTAAAAAATATGTCATCCTGTGGATGCAAGCCCAATACCGTAAGCTATACTATTGTGTTGAAGGGTTTGTGCAGTGCCGAACGATGGGTGGATGCTGAGGAGCTGATATCTCAAATGATTCAACAAGGTTGTCTTCCAAATCCTGTTACATTCAATACGCTCATCAATTTCTTGTGCAAAAAGGGATTGGTTGAGCAGGCTATTGAACTTCTTAAGCAGATGTTAGTGAATGGATGCAGTCCTGACCTGATTAGTTACAGTACGGTCATTGATGGGCTTGGCAAGGCTGGCAAGACAGAAGAAGCATTGGAGCTGTTAAATGTGATGGTCAATAAAGGGATCAGCCCAAATACGATCATTTATTCATCAATAGCTTGTGCTCTCTCTAGAGAAGGTAGAATCAACAAGGTTATTCAGATGTTTGACAACATCGAAGATGCCACAATAAGGTCTGATGCAGTGCTCTACAATGTTGTCATTTCTTCGCTTTGCAAAAGATGGGAAACAGATCGTGCTATTGAATTTTTGGCTTATATGGTGTCCAATGGTTGCATGCCCAACGAATCAACCTACACTTTACTTATTAAAGGTTTAGCAAGTGAGGGATTGGTAAAGGAAGCACAAGATTTGCTGAGTGAATTGTGCTCCAGGGGAGCTCTAAGAAAGCACTTGATGAGGCATTTTGGTATTGTATGAACCAGTAGTTCTTACTGCGAGATACTGGTGAACTGAGGCCTGAGGGGATTATTGTTCTGGCATCGGCCGCATGGACTTATCTACTTGAAGATCAGTGGCTCATGATGGTTCGGTAGGTGAAAGCCTGTAGGTTGCTTCTGTTTTGTACCATATGATGTAGCACACATTTTCAAATGTAGTTTCTTTTTTCTGAGAACACTTCAAATATGGATTCTGATAGGTGGATACATAAGTTAAGGATGCAGCATTGCCTTAAATGACTTCTTGTTATGAGTAGCAGCATCTTTCTTATGGGTGTTGTTGAAGGTAGCAAGAATCGAAAGTAGTGCTCTCAGGTTAACGACACCTCCTTGTTCATAGCTTGTTATAACTTATAAGAACATATACAATGGTATAGACAGTGGTAGTCTATTATTTATAGACAGAACTAAAGACAACGTATATAATGTGTTATCTATATAGTTTTTTGTAATAGCCTCATACAATTAATGTGTTATCTATACAATTATCTATACAATGGTATAGACAGTAAAAATCATCTATAAGACCGTTATTAAATAGTAGACATTATCTCTCTCCTCATCTCTTCTCCATATCACCTAAAATCTTATATAGTATACGTTTACAGATAGCTGATATGTACCATTGTATATACCCTAAATGTTAACCTGATGCACCAGAAGCGATCGGCTTACTTGTTTTAGTTATTTTTAATAAATGTTGAGCGGAGTGGCAGTTACCCGTTCCAACTAGTTCTTTCTTTAATGGGAACGGTGGGAGAAAAATGTACTTAGATATATTAAATATTTATGCAAAAATATTCACATAGAAAAGAAGGAAATAAAAGAAAATAACTAACGCGTTATAAATCATATTCACATACTTCTCAACTGTTTATGTAATTGTACATTCGGTATTGCCGTCAGTATCTGTAATACCCTGGACCAGACATGGTGAAAGGAAACTCAGATTTGCTGCTTATCTTTACTATTATAAAAGAAGGAGTTGGTGATTGATCCGTCGTCACTTCTCTATTTTCAACTATTCGATCTTATTATAAGATAAAATCCTAACCGTAAAAATTTTCCCGCTCATCTCCCCTCCCCTCTCTCCCTCGCTCCGCCTCTCCCTCCCGCTCCGCTCCGCCTCCCTCCCCCCCGTGCGCCGCCTCCTCCGTCCCTCCCACTCCGCTCCACTCCGCCTCCGCCCCTCGGCGGGCCGCTTCTTCTGCGCCACCCGCGCGCTTCCACCTCTTCCTCCATCCCGTCCACTGCTTTCTCCACGCCCGCCTCGCCCGCGCGCCGCCTCGCCATCCGCCTCGAGGCCGGCGCCGTGGCCTCCTCGCTCCCGCCTCCGTCCTCCGCATCCGCAGCTCCTCCTCCTCGCGCCCCGCACCACCGCCTCGCCTCGAGCACATCCACCTCCTCGCGCGACCTCGGCCTCCCAGCGATTTCGCGACTCCGTCATCCTATCCCACCCGCACTCTTCCGCCTCACCCCGACCAGTTCGTTGAGTTCTGCCCTCCCCTCCGACCCACCCGACCTCACCGTCGCCGCCGTCGAGCGCTCCCGGGAGCGCCACTATCGCGAGCACCTCACCTCACCCCCGGATCCGGCGAGGAGGACGCGCGCTTCGCGTTTCCTCTCTCTCTCTTTCTCTCTCGAGATCTAACTGCCCCTCCTCCACTTCCGCTTTCAGTTAATCTCCTCTCCGCGTCGCCTCCTCCCCTCCCTCATCCGCCGCTGCCTCCTCCTCCTCCCCCCACTTCTCCTCCCGCGCGCCGCCTCCTCCCCTCCCTCCCACTCCGCTCCGCCGCCTCCTCCTCCTCCCCACCCCGCGCCGCCGCACCGCCTCCTCCTCCCTCCCTCCCACCCCGTGCCGCGGCCGCCTCCTCCTCCTCCCCCCCCGCTCCGCCGCCTCCTCTCCTCTTCACCACCACGCCGCCGCCTCGTCTCCTCCTCCTCCCCCCCCGCGCCGCCGCCTCCCCCCCCGCGCCGCGATTGCATCTTCTCGAGCTCTACCGCCACTCTCCCCGCCTCCCTCGCCCGGCCGCGCTCCCGCCTTCACCCCTCCACCCCTCGCGCGCCACTCCTCCGCCACCCCTCGTCGCGCATCCTCCTCCCTGAACCGCCTCCTCCTAGCCCGCAGCTGCCGCCGCCTCCTCCTCCCCACTGGCGCCTCCTCCCCTACTCCACTGAGCTCACGAGTGTGCAACCGACGGGAGATCTCGCGTCTCCATCGTCCTCCGCGACTATGGATTACCACACCTTTTGCTCTTTTAACTTTATAGCTTGTGTCTCCACCCATGGGTCATTCCAGTGCTATATAATTTGGTTTTATATTCATTCCATATCGAGATAATGGGTTTTGATTGTGTGCTATGTGTTGTGCAACCATTTTTTTGCATTCCTTCCTTGGTTAATGGTTATGGTACATGCCCTTTGTTGTGCACGTAGACAACAAGCCTATGCTATTCAGTTTCATAGTTCAAGCAGGCAGGTAGTAGCACCCCCTATTTTTTCTTTCATTTTTGGGTTATGCATGCAAATTCATCCCCATGTCATCTATAAGGACAGGTTGTGCCATAATTTTCCTGTTTTTGTCACCTATTTTTGTGTGTCCTATTGTATTCAATAGTTCGAGTTTGCTTGTGTCAAAAGATTTGATATTATTTAGAACTAATCGACTTACTTTTAGCTTAATCATATCTTGATATTGTATGAGTGCAATTTCTATTTCGAAATGACTTATGTAATAGTGATAGAATGTTTATATGGCAATTTAAGAAAGGTCGGTATATTCTTCTTTGGAATAGCTTTATCAAGACTTACGAAATGGCGACTAATCAAAGATTAGTACAAGAGCCTATTGCGATTATCGACAATAGTTTTTTCCTTTATTAAGAACATGCGAAGCATTATATATCTACTTGTATGGATCTCCATTGATTTTCAAATTTTTGATCATTGAATCTAAGAAATTTGAATTTGTTTGTCAATCTCTATACAAAGTAGAAGTACTTGTTATAGGATTTTGGTGGGCACTAGCTATTGTAGGATTTTAGCTAATACATATTCTACTTGAATTAATCCACTTGCATATGGTGCGTAGGGCTGTCACTCGATTATGGTTTCATCACTAAATAACATCACATAACCAACTTTACACTTCATCTTGATAGTGCAACATGAATACATGTACCGTAGTTTGGCAAGATCAAACTAATGGATTTGGATTAAGAATACTATGGAAGACTATGGAAAAATATTGATTCAAGCTGGGATTAATGTTGAGGGTAACTGATGGCGATTTTATTTTGGTGGTGAATCGCTTTGTTTGTTTCTGTGAGAATTTGGATTGCTTTACGGATCTGGATAGGTTCCATATAGTACAACATGAGACTTTGCTTCTTTCACCCTTGTGTCCATAAGAAGATTCCATGATGATTTACGGTATGCTAGGATGCTAATTTTGGGGCTTTCAATTTAGATCTGGTGCACATTCTCCTCTGGAGAATTGACATTTTATTGTAACTTCAATTAGTTTGATACTTTGATGTTTTAACAGTCTCCAATATAACAATAGGAAGGGTCGTTTTTGTTATTCAACTTGGTTTGCTAATCAATCTTTTAGTTACCAGCTGATTATGATAAAAAAGCGTGTATATTGAAGTTCAACATAGAAAACAAATGAGAACTCTACGACTTCATGTTTTGCTTCTTTGAATTAGTTTGTACTTGGATTTGTGTTCCTTCTGGCAGAGATTGGTTCAGCATCAGCCTACGTAATATCTGACTTCTGAAGAGCTGAGCATTGGGAAGATCAAGTTCAAGGCATTTGATTTAGGAGGTCATCAGATTGCTCGCCGTGTGTGGAAGGATTACTATGCCAAGGCATCACCTTCCTCTTTTATCTTCTATTTTTTATTTATCTAGATGAGTTACTCGATGAATGATTATATCTGCTTAATGTGTTCGTCTCCTGCAGGTGTGATTTCTAGATATATTGTGTTGTCATGTAGTACTTCTTTAGCGCCTTATGAAATACATAAATAGTAGCATGCTTCTATTAGCCTTAAAAGTTTTAGTAGTTGTCATTATCAGTGGATAGTATTTGGCAATGACGCACTAGAACATGTGCGCCTAACTTTTTGTTCCCGCATGTAATGCCAGTTGCTTATTGCTATATTTTTTTCAAGTTGGTTAGTAGGGTTAGTGCATAAAATTGTAAGCAGCTTAGTGCTATATACTATCCCTCCATGGTGTAGCACTATAGCTATCGTAATCCATAATGTAGCACCAGTGATATATGTGTGATTTGGCAATCTAGCTACTTATGTAAAAGGGAAAGATACTATGATATGAGTGCATGTGCACCACCACCATCATCAACAACCACAACAAAGTCTTTTATCCCAAACAAGTTAGGGTAGGCAATCTGTGTGCATCATCATGTTTTGAAATACTATTGCTTTTACGGTTTTGTCTGTTTTTACGTATCTTAGCATATATGTTGTTGTGACTTGACATTTTGTTCTATCTATCATATATGTTTGCCTTTTCCCTCCAAAATAGCTTTGTCTTGTTTTATGAGGTAGTGGTTTTGTCTTAGTGGATCAAGTTGTGGATGTTCCCCATTCATGTGATAGAATATGCTAGATAAATAGATCTTTGTCTGACAGTATAGAGAAATATTTGCATTAGAATGTTGCAGTGATGTCAGTTTGGAGAAACAATTGACCTCTGGGAGTCTCGAGGATTAATTTTGCCGGACCAATAAGAGTGAAGAGTTTGGTTGAAGAGGGGAATTTGGGGATCTGCTTGTCTTTGGCAAAGGAGCTGAACTCTAAAGGATTAAAAGGTTTCGTGATGGACGGAGGTACAAAGAGGGTGCTAAGGGTGGCTTGGGGCGGAGGAAGTTCATATTCGAAACTTCAAATGAAATCTTACACATCGATCAACTCAAAATTAATCGATTGGAGAGGACTTGATTAGGGAATATCATACAATTAGGAGCAACTTTGAATAAGAAATGTTTCTTTCCACCTTGTGATATGCATTTTCACGGGGCATATGATGCTACTATTTTCCTTTTTCTTACAACTTAGCGTGAGTGCTTTGAAAGCTGCATTGTTGTTTGCTTGATTAGATTTCCTTGGTGCGTGTGCATAATCGTAATACATCCCACATAGTTCTTTGCTGTGGCATATGAATCATTGATTCCAAGTCCAGGTACTATTCATCTGCTCGATAGTACCAAGAACATCATGCTTTGGGTGCTACCAAGGTTGTGAATAGTCAGCTTAAATTACTTGATATTCAGAAGCTTAGAAGTTTAGGTTGGAACTTGTATGCACCACATTTTTAAATTTGCAGATCATCTTATTATCCCCATTGACATTGATTGTTTCAGAACTCTTTGTTTAAATCGACTTTTAGTTATGTTTCTTGTTTCTCTAGATTGCACAGAATAATTATCTAATTCTTAATATGATTTTTTTTTTACCATAGTTCTTTAGTTAATGATTCATCATTCCCCCTCCCTATTCAACATAAGGTCTATGACTTAGGATGGAATTGGAATGACTTCCATGAGTTGGCACAAGGGACAATAGCTAGCCATCTTAGCGTGATTACCTCACAATTCACTTCCAAGTAATATAGATGTAGCTAAGTCTATCCTTTTCTATTTGTGATAGAAAGTCATGGATAGAAATGTTTATACCATGATGTGAGAAATTGCACTTCCAAACCGCGGTTTCGGACTTTGAACACTTTACTTTTCTTTGTTTGAGTATGGAAAATGCTATATAGTCTAACAAAAATAAACTTCTATTCCTTTCAGCAAAAATATATACCTGCATCATAATATCTACTACTAAGATCATATTATTTATCAATTGGTTTGTTATTCTCGAAGACAGTCTGACAGTTATTTATGTATTAAGAATACTATAGAAAAATATTGTTTACTATCATTTCTGTATATTTTGTTGTATATGGTGTTTGTTCTATCATGCTTCACTAATATGATGCTTGATTTATTTACGAGTATAAACATGTATGTTTTATTTGATACATGATGATGTAAGAAAAAGTTGATATTTATTATTCAGTTTGAGATCATATTTGATAGTATGCATCATTTTTATTTGGTTTTCTGTTGCAACGCACGGGCACCTTACTAGTATCATTTAAAATTTCAGTTTACACCGTACTTTTTGTTAGCACTGTTCTCTGGCTACTACTGTTCATTTATGTCATCTTACATTCTCAATTTGCTCAAACTTTGTCGACCAGTGTTCAGCTTTACCATTAATCTGCACTCACAAGACTTCAAGCAGTTGCTGGGAAATCATTCATTCTCACCCACAAATATGCCTTGGAGATGAACTTGGCAAGCTTTCAGCCTTTTGTAACTCTTTTTAACGCCGATCACAATATGATTGCGGTGCTGATTAGCGTTAAGTTGTCATTCGTTTTCTTGGACCAAGTTTCGCCACCAAGTGCAGCATGATTGGTCTGTTTTTTCTTTTGGGCAAAAATAATGTCATGTTTTCATCCCTTCAGTTCCATGCCGGCAAAATTGTGAGCATCCTTGTGAAGAATGTTCTTTTATCATAAAAGAGCAAATT
Organism: Melocanna baccifera; assembly: GCA_036346265.1. Lineage (NCBI taxonomy): Eukaryota > Viridiplantae > Streptophyta > Magnoliopsida > Poales > Poaceae > Melocanna > Melocanna baccifera. The sequence continues at coordinate 25,786,470 of CM070682.1, read as the reverse complement.
TGTTTCTTCATATCTAAACTATGTGATGATACGACCCATCACAACCTCAAAAACCATGCGAGTAATTAGTGGTAAAACAGCCATGCAAGAAATGAAATGGAGACGAAAAATGCAGAGGGCACCTGAACCCACAATGACGAGTGACGCCATTTACTTTCTTTTGCATGTTTGATGAAAATCAGCTCGCAGTGATGTGCATAATCGCAAGTTGCAACACGCTCGCAAGCATGATACATCTAGCATCAAAACAACTATCAACAGTGCAATGCACAGAGTAACACAACGCCACCATCCCAGGCATAACTAAAGATGCAAACAGAGAAGGCTTTTAGAGATACAAAAAAAAGTGCACATCAAAGGGTAAACCGAGATCTAATATTACAACTTATTACTTGCTCGCTTCTAATGACACCCATAGCATAGTAAAATCCATGCAGCGAAACTTTGGGCAAGAGTAAAATGTTCATTCCAATCACCCCACCCCCGCCCCCGCGCGCGTTCGCCGCGAAATGTCACTTAGGCCTCGGTAAAATCTTAAGTTACAGCACAGGCTGCGTGTACAAGCCTAGAAGATGTTGAAACTAGGTAACACAAGCAACAATTTCAAAAATTTTCTTGCCAATGCACCAAAGTTGCTGTCCAACTAATTTACCACCAGTTTGTGACGATCACTTCAACCAGTACTCTTACTGCACAAGAAAAAACAGACTGCAGTCAGTTTAGCTGTGCAAGACTAATCAACATAGTCAGTTTATTAAACAACCATTTTCTCAACTATATTTTAAAAATTAACCCCCTCTTAACTTATTAACGGGTCTTTTTTTGGAAATAAGTTTCTTGCCCGTGGCATGCCAAGATCCATTTTGCCACGCCATCCTTCTTGAGAATAAGTCAGGGTGTGTTTTATTTTAAAAATATTATTAATAAAGGGATATTTAATAAAAAAATATTCATCAACATAAGTTCTCTCATAATGAAATTATTAATAGCATCCCTGAGAAACATGTAAGAGTGCCTTAACCTGTTGTGGAGGTTGTTGTTGGTAATTTCCATATCCAGGATATGCTGTATAAGCATACATGGCAGGATCTTGAGGAGGACGAGCATAGCCATACGGATCATATCCTTGGGGATATCCGTAGTAGCCACCATTCCATTGATTCTGGTCCTGCTGAGGCTGGAACAATAATTCAGCCAAATTTTTTTTGGGAGAATCTGATAAAACGAGTGGTGGGCACACTAATTAGATAGAAAAGCTACCTGTTTGTTTGCAGGGCTACGACCCCATGAAAGCCTTATGCTCTGACCTCCTAATTGGCTTCCATTTAGCATCCTTATGGCCTCCTCAGCTGATGCTCTGAAGATATAAAAACACATAACTCATAAAATTCAAGGGGAGTGACAAGTTCATTATATATATAAAATTAACTAGGACACTATGGTGCCTAGACTCCATGATGGACTTTCCATCCATAATTGAGACTTTTCATCTATGATTGATTCAGTATCCTAAAGTAATGACTTCCTTTCCAAATTGATGCCTTTTTCAATTAATAAATGCTAACAGAATCGTCTTATATATTATATACTATTGCACTTACGCGTATTTAAAAGCAATACAAAGGTAGGAAGGCCTGGTGCCCCATTTCAGCGTACGTGTGTGTGTGTGTGTATTGCAATTCCCTCTATGTGGTTTAAATTTTACACCAAAACCCCTTGTTCTCAATATTTAGTGTAAGACATCCACTTGGATGCCTTCTGCTGCTTTTCATACAAAAAGTGTTGGCATAAAACCGGAACCTCAAGGAGGCAGTACTAACAAGTATTGGTGTCTATAAGTTGGTCTGCATCCTGCAGCGATCCACCCAACCAAAATAATGACTATTATAAAATAATAACACAAAATAATCAAGAAACTTAGATACCTGTTGGAATATTGGACAAACCCACAGCGCTTTCCTACAGGTATCTTGACATACACAAGCTCTCCGTATGGGCTGAAGGTTTGCTTCAGAAGGTCATCAGTCACACTTGGATCAAGACCACCAACAAATACCTGCAAGTAATGAAGGAATTCTAGAATTAAACGTTCCATTTGTGGTTTGGCTTAGAAATGAAAAACTATGTACCCACAGTAGTATTGTTTGGATCGCTATCAGAATCAGTTCCTTGCGTATTCTGGTATGTAACTGCAGAAAATGGAAAGAATAGTAAGACTACACATGCCAGCTATAGTTAAATATCAGCCAGCCAGCACATCATCAATACACTACTTGTTATCTTGTGGTCCATCATAATTTGAGATCTCAACAATCAATAATGGATTGTATCAATCCAAGTATGCCACATATCAAGTTGAGCAAACCATAAAATAAAATACAATAAACTCAACTAAATAATCCATTTGCAAGATGCAAAATACTGTATGAGTAGTATCAAAATAAATCTGGCAATATTTCAAGGTGGGAAACATGCTTTTGCAATGGGAAAAATAACAGCACCACAATAGCCCTTGCAAATTTCTTGTAGGTTAAACAAGATCTAGACTATTACACCCATCATAGAGGTTACCCTACAATTGAAAGAAGGGGACACTGCAAGTGCAGCGTGTGCTAGAGGGCATTGGAAAATCCATAATTCACCAATGGAGACTAAAAAAATTATGGTCATTTGCAAGAACACACCATGCCATTAAAATATTATTATTTTGAAATTTAGGAGGGGAGGAGCATGAAAAGTCCTATTTTAAAACAACTTTTTTTTAAAAAAAATTGCCATCAATAATGCAATTTCAACCATCTACACTTTGTTTTAGCAAATAGGACTTATTACGCTCCTTCTCTCCCCTAAATTTCAAAATGGTATTATTTTAATGGGCACATTGTGTTTTAACAAATTGCCATATTTTTGCAGTGTCCATCAATGAAAAATAGATTATCCAGTGTCCTTCAGCAAATGCCATACTTTAAAAGAATCCTAAAGCCAATTTTTCCTTGAAAGAAAAAATTGAAGTACCATTAACAGATAATAACATGGCCAAAAATATTGGAGCAAAAGGCAACTACTGGCGGACTGGCCCATATATCAATTTCTTAAGAATCTTTAACTGCTAATTACTTAAAAAGTAAAGAACCTACAGGTGGAAATGAGGTAATAGAGCAACCTAATTAAAGGACTGAGAGACTGCTGATGCAGCACGATAGGACTACGGGTGTCGTTCTGCTTACAGTGATGGCTCAATCCTGCTGGTTCAAATGGTTGCTGACAGGTGCATCAGATGAAAAGAATTTATTTTGGAAAAAAAAGTAAACTAGGGGAGAGTTAGAAGTACTGTTTCCTTATCAGTTGATTATTTACATTTAATCCGAGTCCAAAGCTGAACATACCAAATAAGTTACGTTTAATAGGATATTTTTCTTTATTATATTTTTATTATTACTACAAATCTGAAAAAAAACTAAAAATACATGGCCATGGTCCAGTTGTTGGAAAAGTGTCAGGCGTTAACCAAGCTCTGTCATCAATTAGGAAGAAGATTGAGAAGGGGCGGCAGAGGATTTGAATGCAGAGAGTAAGCTGCAGGTGTGGCACCAGCTAGGCAATAGGGACTGCAAATGGCATCAAGAGTGTGAAGAGAATGATGGATAGGGACGTGTAAGTCCATCTGCAGGGGTAATCTATAAACCGCCTAACCCACTATGTGGCAAGAAACAACAAGCAGCATAAATATGCTTTAACTATCACAAGTTATCTGACAAATTTGTCTCTAGAAAAAATTATTTCTATGTAAATATTTATATTTCTAAGACATTCAAAACTCAGTACTAGCTAGAGAAGTAAGCTTGCATACTGTTTGGTTGTTGTACACCGGTATTCTTCTTGTTGGATGCCGGTCCAACACGCATGGGCCTGCTAGAACAGTACATTCCATTCATTTCAGTCATTGCACGTGTCTGTTCATCCAAATCTCCAAACTTAACAAATCCGTAGCCTTTTGAGCGACCAGTAGTTCTGTCAAAGACAACTTTTGCACCCTTAACTGATGGATAACGGCTCTTGAATGTATCTTGTAGAATGAAATCTGTAACATCTGAAGCCAGGTCCCCAACAAATATAGTATAATCCGAACCATCATCTCCACGTTTCTCACCAGCCCCGCTTGTAGCCCAATTCAATTTGAAAGCTTGATTACCATTAGGCATCATTTGACCATTATAACCCTGGAGAACTTGTTCAGCTAAAGCATGGCTACCAAATTCAATGAAACCATAACCCTCAGGTTGCCCAGTCTGCTTGTTCCGAATTATCTTTACTGAAATAACCTGACCATTTATCATGTCAACTAAATTAAGCAACTAAATCACATATAAAAAAGAATATAAAATTCATAACATTACAAATTCAAACTGTGAATTTGTTCAGGTGCATTTCTTGTGTGGATATTGTTTAACAACAAAAATATATTTTATGTTATGTAGAATTCCTAATTGAAGTGCTACCATTCTTGTGTTTTTATTTTGCTTTTATTGTTATTACTGAATAAAGACAAAGCATTTAATTACCGTATTTTATACAGGAATTTCTATTAATTGGATGTCCACCTTGTCATTTTATTATATGTACATTGGATATCCCAACCTGTACCATATGAAAATATTGCATGTACAAATGTGGATAAGATCATAACAGCAACGCATATAGGAAATTTGTGAATGTAGCACCAGATCGGGTAGATATTATCCGCACTGTTTTCATCTCTATGAAAGACCAGATAAAGTGATACACTTAACAAAAAGAAAGAATCTAGAGGTTCACTTGCCCAGTTTGGCAAGAGATTCCTATCACTGCTGACTACCATCAGCTGTTTGATGTTGTCCAAAGAGCCACGCTTGGACATAGCGAAAAAGGAAAATACTTTACTTGAACAAATGAGCTGGCTCTTCTGTGCGGATAAGTTGGGGAAAATTATCAAAAATCGCAACACCTCCAAGTTAACTACCAAAATTGGTGGAATTGGGCACTGTTAGCATCGCATGACACCATTAGTGTTGTCGTGTAAAGTTCCAAGTCATGACAGCTAACCTAGATATGGGCCAAAAAGGAAAAGTTTGCTTAAGGCTACAGCTAGCATAGGAAAAAGAAATCCAAACATCGCAAAGGATTCATCTCAGCTCCTCTATAAACTGGAAGCTATTGCACAAGCTACGGTGGCATATGAGGTTGTTGGATAAAAGAAATGACACTCAGGGTCGACTCTAACAAAAGAAACAACATGCCATGCTAGACGATTTCTTGAGCGTGTTCAGAGCGCTCAATCTGGGACATGTCTGTTGCACGGCCGGATGGCCATGCCATTTCCACATACAGTAGCTTTTCTACTGCTGCGTATCTGCCTCCCCTCTAAATATAAACAAACTTCCAACCAAATCTATCAGGCACACCCATTTCCACCAGACTCGCCTAAGAATAGAAACTGACCAAATAAAGGACAGAACATTAGCATCAAATCCCGGTTATTTTTCCTTTTTTATTGAGATGAAAAATCTGGTTTTTTAACCACGCATCTAAACGGTGAATTAGCTTCCGTGTTCCGATGCGAACTCTAGCCAAACTCCAAGCAAAATACTACCATAATTAAACACTAACAACCCAGCACCACAACCAATCAAGCAACAGAAATCTACACGGATTAGCGCAGGACAAGGTGGCGCATCACCTCGCCGGCCTGGGAGAAGCAGCTGTAGAGGTAGTTCTCGTCCATCCAGTACTGCAGGTCTCCGATCCACAGGGTCCTCACCTCGTCCCCCACTCCGCCGCCAGCCGGTGCTGGCGCCTGCGGCGGGGGCGCCTGCGGCGGCGGCTGTCCCCACATAGCGGCGGGTGGCGGCCCCACCTGGTACGACTGCGGCGGCGGCGGTGGAGGCCCCGCCTGGTAGTACTGCGGCCGAGGTGGCGGTGCCATTGTCCACTGCTGCGGTGGCGGCGGCTGCATCATGGCGGCGTGGGACGAAGCGGTTTACGAGTCAAAACCCTAACGCGAGATGCGAAGCGAGGACAGGGGTGCGCGGGGGCTAAACAGAGTTACAGATGGATAGAAATTGGAAAGCGAAGCGATGCGAAGATTGTCTAGAACAACTCCAGCCCCAAGCAGTAGTCCTCAAAACAGGTTCCCTACTTTTCATTTAAGAGCTCTCTCTACTTTTGAGGATCCTATTTTCTGAGCTGCACTTCAGTAAGAGCTCTCAAAACAGAGCCCCTACTTCTCAATTATCTCTATTTCCTCACACATTATATGCATATGTATAGGACAAAAGCACAATACACAATAAAATATTTATGATTTCACAATGAGGGACAATATGTAAATTTATGAATTCAAATACAAATATTCAAATTTAAATTCAAATTTATTCCGAATTTAAATTTATGAATTCAAATACGAATATTCAAATTTAAATTAAAATTTGTTCCGAATTTAAATTTATGAATTCAAATACGAATATTCAAATTTAAATTCAAATTTATTCCGAATTTAAATTGAAAGCACAATGAGGGACGTTTAAATTTATGAATTCAAATACGAATATTCAAATTTGTTCGAATGAGGGACGTATTTATTCAAATACGAATAAATCTGAGTTTGAGGGCTCAAGTAGGGGTCCCCTAGGAATGAGAGTTTGGAGGCCTCATTTGAGAAGCCCCTATTTTTGAGGGCTCAAGTAGGGGCCCTGTTGGAGTTCAGTTTTTTGCTCTGACTCTTAAATCTGAGTTTAGGGGGCTCAAGTAGGGGCCCTGCTGGAGTTGCTCTCAGCCGTACAATCTGGAGTAGATGGGTTGGATAGGGGTAAGTATGTCTAGGCGTGTAAATGGTATGTGACCCGATTCGGTATCGAATATAGAAAGGTAATTTAGTATTTGATATAAAATTTGATTGATATTGAATAGTTATTATCCGATATGGTAACAAAAATGATAGAGCTAAAACCCGATCGAATAGTATTGGTAAATGGTAAATCGTATACTATCCGATCGGATATCTAACAAGTAAGTTAGTACCTCAACCGGCCTAGCCAATCAATCATCATTGACACCAATAGACCTAACTTTTACCAAAGTCCTAAACTAACTCTAAAGTCCAGCCACTCTAATTAGTCGCCACTAATCCTCCTGGTTTATGTTGAACTTGCGTATGTATTTATCGGTTTTTGAATCTATGTATGAATTTATCGGTTTGAACTTATGTATGAATTTATTGCTTATATTGAATTTGTGTTGTGTCGGCTATCATATGTAAGTAATCGAGATGAATTTATTGCTATTTGAAGGCTTGTATCAGGTGGTATAGTTTAGTGTACATTCATTTATTTATGCATATAATGTGCCTCGATATTATCCATTTTCAATCCAAAACTGCATGTATCCATCCCGATGGTACCATATCCAAAACTCCAAATTCGTATTCGTATCCGGTCTTACCGTATTCGACTCCAAATCTAGAGGAAAATATGGGTTAGGATATTGTAAGAATAATATCCGTCCGAATCCGACCCAATTGCACCCTAAGTATGGGCCTGTTTTTTTGCGGCTTCTAAAAGCCGTTTTTGGTTTTTGCTACAGTAACTAACTTTTAAATGGAGTATTTTTTTAAGATGAGGTCTACAAGTTAATTGTAGTACATGTTAAAAAACTAATATCTGTACCATCAAAAATCGCAAGCGAGTATCTCTCTTTCATAATCTTTGTCGCATAAGCACCAAAAATCCATCAATGACCAAAACCATCAGTTCATGACAAAAAGAACAGGCCCTATATCTCATGTAGGGCTGGAAAAAAGCTTGAGCCATGCTAGCTGCTTGAGCTCTCCGAGCTCCAATGAGCCGAGCTCGAATAGCTCATCAAGGCTCGATTCTAATTTGAATATTGACACATGTTAACTCTTACTGAGGTTACTCGAGCTGAGATCGGGTTTGAGTTTTTCTTATTGTTAAAAATTAGTATATGTTGAATTATTGACTGCTACTGAACTTATCCAAGTCGAGCTCGAGACTACTCAAGCTTTGATCGAACCGAGCTCAAGCCTAAACTTAGGCTTGAGCTCTAACTTAAGCTCGCTCAACCTAAGCTCAAGCTTCTACTGAGCTCGAGCTTGGGAGGGTATGCTTGCTCGAGTTCGGTTCATTTACAACCCTAATCCTATGAAATAGATTGGGCAGCTCGAATGGCCTTCTACATTGGACAGCTCAGATGGCAAAGACCAAAAGGCTTGTTTGGTCCGAGGGAATTTCGGGAAGGAATAGGAATTTAGGAGGCAAAGTTGGTAAAGGCTTTGTTCTTTTGAGTTGTGGTTTATAGCTGATGCAGGGAAGGATGCTCAATCTTCACGACGTAGGATTTGAGATAACTGGACCCATGCAACCTAATGAATAACACAGCTAATCACCGCCTCTATTACGGCAACCTATGACATTCGATTCATCCAACCACACGCCATGATTCTTTTGTCTACTAGCTCACGTGGAGTAAACGTGTTCTTGTAATCATCGAGACAATCACAAGAACTATGAGACAAGAATATCAAATATTTTCCTATTCTAGAGGGGGTGGAATTAACACGATCAAGCCTTTAGAACAAGGAAGTTTATAATATGAAATTTCACATCTATCCATTACAATGGAGGGGTATCTCCTATATATGGCACTCATAAGTTAGTGCTACGGCATTTTGTGGTACTATTCAAATTTTGGTGCTACAGTAAACCGCGTGCTATAGTACCTGATGAATAGTACATGTGTAGAATTTCTCCATGCATCACCATGTCAGCAGTCAATTATTTCGTCTTGTCGGCTACTACAGTGTTTCAGCGCTATAGTAATAGCGAACAGTACGTGTATGCTACAGTACTCTATGACCAGTATCGTGCGCAGTAAGTTAGTAGCCTAGTTTTTCTTCTCGGTAGCTATAGTACATTGCTACAATATTTTGAAGGAAATGCATTTTGGAATTATCTTATGAGTTTGACATATGTCGGATTGTTTGCTCTTGATGTCCAAGTCAACAACATATTAATACTTGAGTAGATAATATATATATGTATTAGGTAGTAATCAATTCTTAATTTTTTATATAGATTCTTTAGGGAAGGAATTCACCTACTAATTTTTATTCGATTCAATAACTCATTCCAGGAAATCAATGCCTTGAGCATAAGAATCTAAGACATCTTTAATTTAAAAATGTAAAACATGCTTAGGGTTGTACTTGATGAAGGTAGGTTAGTATTAGGATTGTCCGCATCATCCTCCCCTTTTTCAAGAAAAGCCGTCATCGGCTTTTGATAACCTAAAAGTGTATTGAACAAATAGAAGAAATTATATACATGGTATATGTATTCGTCATCTGTTTTTGTATTCCTTTTGTTTTGCCCAAACCAATTAGTGCAACAATAGTCATAGAACATATATATCAATTTAGCATGTATGATATCCATATCATTCACCCTTACGTCGAGAAAAGTTGTCTTCGACTTTTGTAAGCCCGCATACAAATTAGTAGTGGTCTAGTGGATAGCACCATATCAAATTGTTCTAATATGAGTGAAAATTTTTAGTGCCTTCTATACTTCAATTGCGCTACTTTGATTACTTAAGCATGGCTCAAAAATGGTTTACCCAAAACATGTGAATTCATTTCAGCAATCTTGTCACATGTAATGCATATTCGATAAACATGAAATTTCTTGTCTACACCATAATCTTCAATAAAATTAAATTTGTATTTGTAGGTGTAGGATCTATGCAAACACTACAAGGACGTTATTTTAGAAACTTTCGTAATTATCCTATCTAGCTCAATAGACTTATCAAATATGATATAACATAATGAGTCAGTGAGAGATATTCTAGTAAGCACTTCCTTGTGAGTACTTAGTTTTACATGATGAAAATTATTTGGAATTAAATTATCATGTGGATCAATCCAATCAATTTATGTAATTGCACATGGTTCAATTGTAGTAGAAATACACTCACTTTTGCTCACCTTTGCATGCTTCTCATCCAAATCGTTACTATTATTACCTTCTTCGACATTGTAAGAAGATGTAATTGCCATAGGTAGTGTTTTTTTTATGATGTAACCATAGGGCAACTAGCATCCCTTCTCCATCTGTGACAATTTGTTCATCCTTGTTTCCAACTAGTGTGTATTTTTTAGCATTCAACTTCAAAACTTTATTGTCAACCTGTACACGAAAAGAAACAACTAAAAGTAGAGATTAAGTTGTTAGTTTTAGGAATAACCTCACATTTGCTATCATTTACTTCTCTCATTTCTTTTTGCATATCTCCCTCACTCTTATCCATTGGTGACACGAGAGCACATTATATGCAGAAACAAGAAACAACCACTGGAGGTATCTCCTTTATGATTGGAACTTCATCTTTATCTTGTTGAACTAAATGCATGACCTTCTTTGATGATACAACAACAGGGGGCTTCTCTCTTATCAGGTCTAGGTAACCCCAGAGTAAACCTAGCTGATGTTGTGGTGAAGAAGTAAGGTTTCAGCCCAAATTGAACCGAGGTGTATGCTTCTCCTTAATTCTCTTCTCCTCTATAATATAATTCACAAGATCCTGCATACCACCTTTATATTTCAAAAGAACAGTAGCAACGATATCAGAATTCAAATCTCTTTTGAAGTATGCTTTTTGCTTCTGAAACAATAGTGATATTGGCATGATGTATAGCATAATCTAGATCCTCATAATATGTTTGGATAGTTCGTTTAATGCTCTTCATTTGATGAATCAATTCGTGCTTATATTCATATGGCACAAATCTTCCCTAATGATCCTTTTTAATTCTTGCTAAGTTCTCACAGAGTGTCTTTCGAGATGTTGCTTCTACCAATTGTAAGCATAATCCTCGAACTCTATGGTGGCTCGAATCAATTCTTTTGACTTTGGATAGTTTTTAGGATTTAAGCTACATCTCCATGTGTTGTATCCATTTAAGGTACTCCTTTGGGTCAACACTTCCATAGAAAGGGAGTTCTACATACTCGTGACCTGCCATGGTTAATTGCACCAAACAAAAATTCCTATTCTAATTATTAGTTATATAACATGGAATCATTCAATCTCACCTCTTGCTTATAGAAGTTCTTATAATTGCTTCATCGATTGAAGAATTTTGTGTACTCTAGTGACGGTAGACAATACGAAGGTGATAGATTAAGTGTATCAAGGTCCAAGTGTTGTAATGATAGTGGCTATTTTGTGTAGCTTGGAGGGTTAGTATAATCTTATGCAATTAAAATTCTAGATATTGTAATGATAAGTAATAATCCAAACTAGAATTTCAATGCCTAGTTGCCAACCTTAAGATATAAGTGAAAATTGTAGCAACTCACACGCAATGATATTGAAACTTAATGCATCCAAGAAATGAGCTATAACACCAGGTATAAGTGAAGAACAAAATAGCTTGTGTTGCACAAGTTATAGAAAAATGCTAGCTTGATTGCAATTGATATAAACGAGCTACGGATTTGCATACAAGAATAACAAACTATACTAAACTTTAGAATGGAGTTTATGCTTGATATAAGTACTGACCAAAATTCTTTTCTTTCTTTCTTTCTTATGTCTTTCCTATTTTCTTTCTTTCTTTCTGTATTGTTTTATCTTTTTCTTTTGTACCAAGGTCAACACATATATCAAGAGCTTGCAATATATCCAATAATTCAGTTTTAAAATTAAAAAATGATATCAAGTGTGCAAAGCCCTAGCAATACTCAAAACCTAGTTCTCAATTAGGACCAAAGTAGTCACATAAGATAGATGTGGCTTACAAAAGATATAAGCAAACTTCAAAGAACTAAGTTGCACAATTTAATATTTGAGTGAAGTTCTATGCGCAACACAATAATAGCTTTATGCTACTTTATGTGTGATCATAATTTTGAAATCAATGATGTATGAATTTTCTGAAATGAATGAAATGCGTGTGTGAGAACGTCTATGCTCATTTTAGTTTCTCTTTATGCATATTGCAACAGTGCAAAGGTTGTTATGTGCATGGATCTGAAGCATCAATTGCCTTATGTCATTGTGTCGAGACCTGAATATGCAAATCCGGACTCTTTGTGTATTCTGCACTAATCTCAGGGTCACGCTAGTGCACACAGTCAAACATAAATGTCATCACAACCATATACACGATAAAATAAAGGAAAAACTCAAATATCGATAAATATCAAGAGTACGACCTTATGGTCAAGCTTACAATAGACTAGCCCGAAGGGCTTGAAACTAGCAGCGGAAATCCAAAATAAAACGTAGTGGTCAATCGACAAGCCCACAGGCTATCGAGTGGAGAACGAAGCCTAATCCGCGTAGTCGTCGAAGTATTCTCCTTCTGGAACCTCCTGCTGGTGATACTCCTCTTCCTCAAGCGAGCAATCTGTCGAGACCGAATATGCAAATTCGGTCTCTCAATAAAGCGCACTAGTCGAGATCACGCTAGTGCACGATCAAACATAGATGTCATCACGATCATTACACACGACAATAATAAGGAAAACTAGAATATCGATAAAATATCAAAAATGCGACCTTATGGCCAAGCTTACAATATCTCTAGCCGGAAGGGCTTAACAAAATAACGGAAATCCAAAATAAAGCGTGGCGACCAATCGACAAACCACGGGCTATCGAGTGGAGAACGAAGCCTAATCCGTGAAGTCGTCGTAGTACTCCCCTTCGGCACCTCCTGGCGATAGTACTCCTCTCCCTCAATCCCGAGCAACATAGGCGCAAAGCCGTGAGTACATTGGTACTCGCAAGTCGTTTGTAACAATTTAATGCAATATAATATGCAAGGCTTACCAAGGAAGGTGAAGGTTAATTTGCATAAAGGCATTTATTGATGAAATATGATAAATAATTTGAAAGCGAAAGTTAATCAAAACAATAATAATAGATAATCAAAGGGATAAACATGAACCACTTGTGAACACCAATTCACAAGTTAAACCAACGATGAACTGCCGTCCACTCCCAACATAAACCACCAAGTTATAAATGAAACACTAACCTCGTGTGAAATCCCGAGCATTGTCCATGACCGAGGGGCGGCTATTCGAATAGTTTTACACTCTGCGGAGGTTGCACAATCTGTACCCACACGATGTGATTAGCCTAGGCCTAAAAAATCACAACAAGGCCTTTACAATGCTCCACCTCAATACAATCCGCCCGCTAGAGTTTCGCATCACACCCCTTGCGCCACATGGAAATCAAGAACCATGTTCATCACAATGGCGAATTGAATTGAAATATTACAAATTAATCAGCCAGTCCATCCCATAATAGACATGTGGTTTGCGATTAAGCTCGGATCAATGGCGCACAAAGTTAAGTCCTTAGCATTACCCGGCGACTACCACATCCCCAAAGTACAAGCGTACTTCCCCCTTTCTTGCACGATCACTCGCCTCGAGTGCAAAACCAATTTGTATAACCAAGCCAACGTCACACCAATGCCGTGGCACAAATTTTAATACCGTGGCACCAACCACGTTCCATAAATCATTAAGTCAAATTAATAATTTAACGGATGTGATGAGATCAAGCGTAAATAATAGCGGCTAAGCAATCTAATCGTACCAACCCATGTGATAAATAAACTAACATCACTAATAAATTTCCCAACCTATGGTGACAAAGGCATCATGGTATTTCAAAGTGTCAAGGAGGTGTAATTGCAATTGGGACAATAACTACGTACAACGGTTTGAATAAAAATAGCAATGCAATGTAATTTGAAACAAAATAATTAAATAATAGTTTGTAAATTGGGTTCAACATGATCAAGGGACACGACTTGCCTTCGTTATGCTCGTGAGGTACTCCTGGTCTTACAGCGCGAAACACTGCTCCTCCTAATCCGAATCTAACGAGAGAAAGCGACCAAACAAAGAAACACATAAAATGACAAGCAAAAGAACTCAAAAATTCACAAAACAGAACCAACAGCTAGAGCTCGATTTTAGATGAATTTAGAAAAAGAACGGGTCAATCGGAGCTAGGACGGAGGAGAACGGGCTCCGGAAAATTAATTCAAACTTAATTCGGGAAAATTGAAAAAGGTTCTTGTCTTTGTGAACCCGGTGCACCAAATTCGAGTTCACCGTGGACCCGGTCCACGTAACGATTAGTGCACGGCGGCGGCCGGCGCGGGCGGGGCGCGGCGACGCGGCGGCATATCTTGCCGCGTGGCGGCGTCTTGGCGTGGCGGTAGCGTGGCCGCCACGTGGCTCGGGGGCGGCTAGGGCGGCGTGGCGGCGACGTGGCATGCCACGTGTCGTGCCACGTGGCCTAGGGCTGGCGTGGCGCGCTGGTGCTGCCACGCGGTTGGCTGAGCCGGCGGCGGCGCGGCGCGGCGGCGGCGACGGTATCCGGCGGCGGGGAGGCGGACACGCGGCTTTGACCGAGCCTCGGCTCAGATCGGCGAGCGGCGAGGATCGCGCGGCGCGCGCGCGGCGGCAGGCGGATCGGCGACGCAGGCGGCGGCTTCGCCGCGTTGGCGGCGCGGCGCGGCGCTGCGGCGAGGCGGGATCGCACGCGGGCGGCGCGTGGCGGCGCGGAGTGGATTGGCGGCGCGCGTGGCGGCGAGCGGTGCGGCGGCGCTCGCGGCGCAGTGGCGCGATCGCGCGCCGGCGGCGGCGGCGGCGGCGGCGGCGGCGCGGGCGACGCGGCGAATCGCGCGGAGCTCACCGGCGGCGCGCGCGGCGGCGCTATCGGCGACCTCGGCGGCAGCGGTGGCACGCGATCGGCGGCGGCGGAACGGCTCCGGCGGCGGCGCGGGTGCGGCGGGCGGCGAGGCGGCGGCGAAACTCCGTCGGTGCGTGCGCACGCGAACCGAGGATCGCGCGTGTTTTATCACGCGAACCGAGGCTTCGGATCGATTCGGCGGCAGCGCGGGCGCGGATTAGGTTAGACGGCTAGGATTGAGCCACGCGGCGGGATCGGGCGGCTAGGATGGTTAGGAGTTAGGGTTTCTGCGGCGCGGGGTGAGCGGCCGGGATCGCGCGCGCGCGATCGGCGCGGAGGCGAGGCGGCGGGCGCGTTGCAGTGCCGCCAGCGCGTCAGCGGATCACGCGACAGCGTGGCGCTTGGCGGGATCGGGCGTGGCGCGGGTGCGCGGGAAAGGGTACTGGCGCGGCGCGGCGGCGGGGATGGGTGACGCGTGGAGGAGAGAAAGATCGGGCGGCGGAGGTTATTTCCTTTTCTTTTCTTTTTCCGAAATTCAAATAAACTTCTAAAAGCTCTAGAAAATAGCAAATAAATCAGGAAAATTCACCAAAAATACGAGAAAATTCCTTGTGACACAAGGAACTCAAATAAAATATTTTCCACTTATGTTAATGTTTATTTTAATCACATTAAATCGTTTAAAACTTTGAAAATTCATTTGAAGCTTCAATTAATTTCAGAAAATTCCAGAAAATTCATTTTTGAAATCCAGGCTTTAAAAATCTCAGAAAAACAGGATGTTACAAACCTTACCCCCTTAAACGAGATCTCGACCCCGAGATCTGGGCCAACTAAGAGAATAGGTTGGGAACTCCGCTCGAGATCCTCCTCGCGCTCCCAGGTGGCGTCCTCCTCAGAATGGTTGCTCCACTGAACTTTGCAAAAACGGACCGCTTTATTCCGGGTGACTCGCTCTGACACTTCCAAGATTTTGATTGGATGCTCTTTGTACGACAGGTCCTCCTACAGGTCAACGGCCTCAACTGGCACAACCTCCTGCAGTGCGCTGCAGCACTTCTTGATTGGGACACATGAAAGACGTCATGTACCCCAGCAAGGGCGCGCAGCTCAAGCGATAAGCAACCTCTCCCTGCGTTTGAGAATCTGAGCGGACCCACATATCTTGGTGCAAGCTTCCCTTTTAGCTGAAATCTCTTCACACCTTTGAATGGTGTGATCCTCGAATACACAAAATCATCGGCTCAAAACTCGGCTCTCGGCGTCCGTATCGCATAGCTTTTACATGCGGCTCAGGCGGCTTTCAACCTTTCTGAATCAAGCGGACCTTATCCTCGGCTTCTTTCAAACAATCGGGCCAAAAACGACCTTCCCCGTCTCTTTCCAATTGAGAGGGTCTCGCATTTCTGCCATACAATGCCTCAAGCGGTGACATCTGCAAACCGCCTCGATAATCGTTGTTGTATGAGAACTCGCAAAACGTAAACAATCGTCCCACTTAGACCCATGATCAAGCACACGGGCTCTCAACATGTCCTCCGAATCGATTAACTCGCTCTCGTCGACCATCATGCTGGGGTGATATGTTGTCTTGAAATTCGGTGAGTTCCCATAGCCTTATGGAAACTACCCCAAAACCGCGAGGTGAATCTGCGATCCACGATCGACACAATCTTCTTGGGCACACCATGCAAATCGACTATCTGGACATATATAGCTCGCCAATCTGTCACCATCGTAAGTCGTCTTAAGCGGAATGAAATGAGCAACCTTGGTCAAGCGGTCCACAATGACCCAAATCGAATCATGTCCTCTTTGGTTTTAGGCAAACCGACTATAAAGTCCATACCAATTTCTTCCCACTTCCACTCGGGGACTTTTAATGGTTGTAGCAAACCTGCAGTCTCTCGTGCTCTGCCTTTACTCTCGACAAACATCACAAAGGGCTACATACTCGGCAATCTCACGCTTCATGTTTGGCCACCAATACTTATCCTTAATGTCTTGGTACATCTTGGTACTGCTGGATGAATCGAAAATAGTGACTCATGAGCCTCTTTTAATAACACATCCTTTAGTTCTTGCTTGTTGGGCACACACAAACGCCGCTTGAACCACAAGGTTCCACTGATGTCGCCCACCAAAATCCCGACTCTTTACCTTCACTTAAATTCTTTCTCGATCCATTGAAATGCCTCATCATCTGGACCGAGCCCGCGACCGACCATCCAAAGTAGGTGCATTTCCATAGCTGCCAAAAATCTCGCTCAACCAACTCAAGGTTAAGCTTCAAATTCCTCATGCAAAGTGGTGACTCTCTCGAACCATCACCAATTGCGGTATACCTTTACTCGCCAAGGCATCTGCAACCACATTAGCTTTCCCGGGATGATAATGTATGCCCACATTATAATCCTTTATCAGCTCTAACCACCTCCTCTCGCTCGAGGTTAAGCTCGGACTGGTAAAGATGTATTTCGGACTCTTATGATCCGTAAACCTCACATCCGTACCCATCGATAATGACGCCAAATCTTTAAAGCATGCACTACGGTGCCAACTCCAAATCATGGGTAGGGTAGTTCTCCTCATGCGGTCTCAATCGGCGTGAGGCATAGGCTACCACTCTCTTGTCTTGCATCAAGACACAACCTAAACCTTTGCGCCAAGCATCGCAAAATATCTCAAAATCCTTGTTAATATCAGCAACACAAGCACCGGGGGCGTGGTCAAACTCTCCTTAAGTTTCAAAACTCTTCTCGCACTCTGGCGTCCAAGTGAATTTCTTTTCCTTTTTGAGCAACCGCGTGAGGGTCAGCCACACCGAAAATCCTCAATAAAGCGACGCGGTAGTATCCCCGCCATACCGTAAAACTCCCGACTGGTAATCAAGTGGGTGATCGCCAATCCAAAACATCACTTACTTTCCACGGTCAATCGCGACTCCTTCTTTGTCAACACATGCCCTAGAAAGGCGACTTTCTTCATCCAAAACTCACATTTGCTGAACTTTGCATACAACCGATTATCTCTCAATTTCGCAATGCTAACCTCAAGTGCTCTCGATGTTCCTCCTCATCCTTGGAATATATCAAAATGTCGTCAATGAACACAACGACAAACTTGTCCAAATATTCCATAAACACCTTATTCATCAAATACATGAAATATGCTTTGGAGCATTAGTCAAACCAAATGACATCACTTTGTGAACTCGTATAGACCATAACGCAGTCGAGAAGGTCGTCTTGGGTATGTCCTCCTTACGTATCCTCATCCGATGATATCCTCGATCTCAAATCAATCTTGGAGAATACTCCTGCTCCCTTAAGCTGGTCAAACAGTCATCAATCCCGGCAGAGGTACTTATTTTTGATGGTGACCTCATTAAGTGCTCAGAGTCCACACACATGCGCCCGACTACCATCCTTTTTCTTGACGAACAACATCGGCGCTCCCACGGGACGAACTCGATGCGATATAACCCTTATCCAAAAGCTCCCGAATTTGCTTCTTCAACTCTGCTAAATCATTGGCCGGCATCCCAGAGGGTCTCTTGGAAATCGGGCGGTACCGCACAAGCTCAATCGAAACTCAACCTCCTCTCTGGTGGCATACGGAAGATCATGCAGGAAACACGCCGGGGTACTCTCCGACAACCGTACACCCTCAACCGGATTACCTTACTCGCAAATCATGGTAGCTCTGGCCGGCACTCATCGTAGCGAATCGCACCTTAACTCCATCTCAATTGGTTAAGGTCATCGCTCTGCTCCCCAGCCTAACAACTGCTGCGCCGCTGGTTAATCCATTCCCAAGATTACATCTAGGGACCGCATATCCAACAAAATCAGTCGCCCTCGAACTCAATTCCTCGAATGGTTATCCTAACTCTGGACAACCTAGGTTGGACCTCAACTCGGATCGAGGATTGGATTAAAGAGCAGATCCAAGACACAACATTTTCAATTGTTGCTTTAAAGCAAAACTCCAGAAACAAGCGAATGCGAAGCTCCGAATCAAATAAAACGGTGGCGAGGCCAGAATGTGCGAGAAACGTCATCGATCACAACGTCTGGCGCTGCTGGGCATCCTCTGCGGTGGCGTGGTTCACTGACCTCTCACCACCGGCGTCCTGCTGCCTGTCCACGAGGCCGGGGTGCTCTCGTCCCGCTCCCGGGGTAGGGAGTGCGACCGTGTGGCTCCCAAGTCAAAGCGAATCGTGTCGGGGCACGCCTCGAGGGCACTTGCTAGCATAGTGTCTCACTTCATGACACTTGAAGCAAGTGATGGGCGCCGCTGGATTATTACTCTTCTGCTTCTGCTTCTGCCCATTGGAACCACTAGACGCCGTCCCGATCAAAGCGGCGTGGAGTGCGAGTGGGGTCCAAACACGAAGATCTGCTGCTGCTGCTGCTTTCTTCTTTGGGCTTCGTGCAGTGATAGGAACCAAAACGAGGCCTCGAGATCCCAGTGTGACCGTGATCCTCTTGGATCAACCTCCTCTTGCGAGACTCTTCGAGCTCGCGCGACTCTCCTCGATGAGAATGGCCTTATCCACCAATCGCTGAAATCGGCATAGTGGTTGCCTCGACTTGCACCTTCAAAGCTGGGTTCAAGCCTTTCTTGAACCTCTTACGCGAATGCATCGTCGCTACATCCTGCAGCGCGAGAGCGAGCCAAGTGAGTGAATTTGTTGAGATATTCACTCAGCGGTGTGTTCCTCTGCTTGGAACTCCCAAACTCATCCTTCTTCATCTCAACCACTCCCTCCATGACATGAGCGGTGTGGAAAGCCTTGCGAATTCCTTCCAGTGATGTTATCTTTGGTCCTCATGGGCGCACGATGGTTCTCCCACCACTCTGCTGCTTGGTCCCTCAAGCGATGTCTTTGCATCTGACACCTTCTCCTGTCGGTGCAGAGCCAAGTTCGATTTCTTCTCCTTCTGAAACGGACCCGATCGTCGACCTCCAAAGCTCTCATGAATGGAGAAAGCAGCGGTCTTGTCCTCATAAACTCTGCGTGGTCTGCGGCGATGTCTTTGGCGGTGGTGCGGCTCTGTGTCTGTCGCCGCATCATAGTCTGCATACCGCCGCATCATGGTGCGCATCATCCGTGGCAGGCCATCAAGAATCGGCGAGGCGGGGTCAAGGCAGTGGCACCGCCGCGCTGCATGACCTTGTTCTCTGGTCTGGTTCCCCAGTTGCGGTGGAGGAGTTCTGGTGTCAACCATCTTGCTCGAAAAGAAATCAGCTATGATGACCAAAGGCGAAAGACGAGAGGAAAAGCATAGATAAGAGGTAAATGCGTCTAAGGGGTTTTGCTTAATGGAAACCTAACTAAACAAACACTTAGCTTGAAGGCTAGCGAAATCGAACAAAATAGACTCCAATAAAAGATTTGACATGATCGCAATATAATGCTTTTAAGGCAATATTTGCAGCACATCACACTCAGCTGCAAATAAAATCCAACGTGTCTACTCGCACTATCTACTCAAGGCTCCCACGGGTCACGACAAATAGGGTACTTCTTGCTATCGTCCTTAGAATCGCTGTAGACAACCCACGAGTTGCGGATCGGCGGCGGCGCTCTCGGCCCAGGGCTGGGTGAACCGGCCGAGGTAAGCGCGGCGATCTCCGTGATCGACGTCTCTCCTCCGGCTCGGCGGTGTAGGCGGCGGTAGAAATCTTGGCGGCTGGCGTCGGCTCCTCCTGCATCTGCTCGTAGTCTCGGGGTGGCTTCGTCTTGCTCCTTGAACTTCCGGACGAGTCCGCCATGTTGATCTTGTATAGCTTGCAAAGTCGGCGGATGGCTTTGTGCGCAACTCCTGTCTTGACATCTCCCACCGCACCGGTGTTCTTGAAAGCGTGATGTAGCACCGCTTGCCAACTCGGGTAGTGAAGTATAGCCCGGAGATGCTCCGATCGTTGACCTTTTGCTTCTCATCCTTGAGTGAGGTAGGCAGGCGATCTCTTAAATCAGAGGCACCGCAACAAAACGCGTAAAGTGACCTCCATCCTCCCGTCATAGTGTAAGAAGCTTGGGACATCTAATGCATTTATAAAGGGAAGATCGGTTTATAACTTTAAGAAAACGAATTTTCAAGAGTTAGGGCGAGAGACAAGAATCCTAAGAATGAGGTAAGAAGATAGAGATATTACTAATTATCAAATTTAGTTGGTTTGATTTAGAAAATATATATTTTGGGCTACGACCAATTTAACTAGGGCTTCGTCCTCTGATCGATATGGCTCGATACCATCTCTGTCGAGACCGAATATGCAAATTCGGTCTCTCTGTAAACTGCACTAGTCCAGATCACGCTAGTGCACACAATCAAACATAGATGTCATCACGATCATACACACGACAATAATAAGGGAAAACTAGAATATCGATAAAATATCAAATACGACCTTATGGCCAAGCTTACAATATCTCTAGCCGAAGGGCTTAACAAAATAGCGGAAATCCAAAATAAAGCGTAGCGACCAATCGACAAGCCACAGGCTATCGAGTGGAGAACGAAGCCTAATCCGTGAAGTCGTCGTAGTACTCCCTTTCGGCACCTCCTGCTGATAGTACTCCTCTCCCTCAACTGAGCAACATAGGCGCAAAGCCGTGAGTACATTGGTACTCAGCAAGTCGTTTGTAACAATTTAATGCAATATAATATGCAAGGCTTACCAAGGAAGGCTGAAAGGTTAATTTGCATAAAGGCATTTATTGATGAAATATATTAAATAATTTGAAAGCGAAAGTTAACTGAAAACAGTAATAATAGATAATCAAAGGGATAAACATGAACCACTTGTGAACACCAATTCACAAGTTAAACCAACAGTGAACTACCTGTCCACTCCCAACATAAACCACCAAGTTATAAATGAAACACTAACCTCGTGTGAAATCCCGAGCACCGCCCATGACCAGGGACGCGGCTATTCGAATAGTTTTACACTCTGCAGAGGTTGCACAAGCGCCCCACACGATGTGATTAGCCTAGGCCTAAGGAAATCACAACAAGGCCTTTACAATGCTCTACCTCAATACAATCACGCCCGCTAGAGTTTCGCATCACACCCCCTTGCGCCACATGGAAATCGGCAACCATGTTCATCACAATGGCGAATTGAATTGAAATATTACAAATTAATCAGCCAGTCCATCCCATAATAGACATGTGGTTTGCGATTAAGCTCGGATCAATGGCGCACAAAGTTAAGTCCTTAGCATTACCGGCGAGACTACCACATCCCCAAAGTACAATCAGATTTCTTTCTTGCACGATCACTCGCCGAGTGCAAAACCAATTTGTATAACCAAGCCAACGTCACACCAATGCCGTGGCACAAATTTTAATACACGTGGCACCAACCACGGTTCCATAAATCATTAAGTCAAATTAATAATTTAATGGATGTGATGAGATCAAGCGTAAATAATAATGCGGCTAAGCAATCTAATCGTACCAACCCATGTGATAAATAAACTAGCATCACTAATAAATTTCCCAACCTATGGTGACAAAGGCATCATGGTATTTCAAAGTGTCAAGGAGGTGTAATTGCAATTGGGACAATAACTACATATACAACGGTTTGAATAAAAATAGCAATGCAATGTAATTTGAAACAAAATAATTAAATAATAGTTTGTAAAATTGGGTTCAACATGATCAAGGGACACGACTTGCCTTCGTTATGCTCAGAGGTACTCTGGTCTTACAGCGCGAAACACTGCTCCTCAGAATCCGAATCTAACGAGAGAAAGCGACGGAAACAAAGAAACACATAAAATGACAAGCAAAAGAACTCAAAAATTCACAAAAACAGAACCAACAGCTAGAGCTCGATTTTAGATGAATTTAGAAAAAGAACGGGTCAATCGGAGCTAGGACGGAGGAGAACGGGCTCGGAAAATTAATTCAAACTTAATTCGGGAAAATTGAAAAAGGTTCTTGTCTTTGTGAACCGGTGCACCAAATTCGAGTTCACCGTGGACCGGTCCACATGTAATGCACGGGGCGCGGGTCGACGGCGGCGGGGCGCGGCGTGGTGGCGGCATATCTTGCCACGTGGCGCGTCTTGGCGTGGCGGTGACGTGGCTGCCACGTGGCTCGGGGGCGGCTAGGGCGGCGTGGCGCCGACGTGGCATGCCACGCGGTCGTGCCACGTGGCCTAGGGCTGGCGTGGCACGCGGCTGGTGCTGCCACGTGGCTAGGCTGAAGCCGCGGCGGGCGCGGCGGCGGCGACGTATCCGGCGGCGGGAGGCGGACACGCGCTTTGTCGAGCCTCGCTCCGGCGGGCGGCGAGATCGCGCGCGCGCGCGGCGCGGCGGATCGGCGGCAGCGTGGCGGCTCGCCACGCCGCGTTGGCGTCGCACGCTTGCGCGCGCGGCGCGCGAGATCGCAGCGGCGCGGCGGCAGCGTGGGCGCGCGAGGTGGATTGGCGGCGCGTGGCGGCGCGGTGCGCGGCGAGGGTCGCGGCCGCGCGCGCATGCGCGAGGCGAGGCGAGGCGAGGCGAGGGCGAGCGGCGAGGCGAGCGGCGGCGCGGCGCGAATCGGCGCGGGAGCTCACCGCGGCGGCAGCGGCGGCGGCGCTGCGCTCCGGCGACCTCGACGGCAGCGGTAGCCGGCGGCGGCGGCGAGCGCTCGGCGGCGGCAGCGGCGGAGTGCGAGCGGGCGGAGGCGGCGGAGAGTCCGTCGGTGCGTGCCGCGAACCGAGGGGCGGCGCTCGTGTTTTATCACGCGAACCGAGGAGCTCGGATCGATTCGGCGGCAGCGCGGACGCCTTGGATTAGGTTAGGCGGCTAGGATTGAGCCACGCGCGGGGATCGGGCGGCTAGGATGGTTAGGGTTAGGGTTACTGCGGCGCGGGGTGAACGGCCGGATCGCGCGCGCGCGCGATCGGCGCGGCGGCGGCGAGCGCGGGCGCGCTGGTGCGCCTTGCCGCGGCATGGATCTGCGACAGCGTGGCAAGGCGAGATCGAGCGCGAGGCGGCGGAGGTCTGCGAGAAAGAATGCAGTGGCGGCGCGGGCGGCGGATGGGTGACGCGTGGAGGAGAGAAAGATCGGGCGGCGGAGGTTATTTCCTTTTCTTTTCTTTTTCCGAAAATTCAAATAAACTTCTAAAAGCTCTAGAAAATAGCAAATAAATCCGGAAAATTCACCAAAAATACGTAAAATTCCTTGTGACACAAGGAACTCAAATAAAATATTTTCCACTTATGTTAATGTTTATTTTAATCACATTAAATCGTTTAAAACTTTGAAAATTCATTTGAAGCTTCAATTAATTTCAGAAAATTCCAGAAAATTCATTTTTGAAATCCAGGCTTTAAAAATCTCAGAAAAACAGGATGTTACAGCAACATTGGGCACAAAGCCGTGAGTACATTGGTACTCAGCAAGTCGTTTGTAAAAAATGAATGCAATATAGTATGCAAGGCTTACCAAAGGATGGCTGAAAGGTTAATTTGCATAAAATGACATTTAAAGGTAAATACAGTAAATAGATTGAAAGCAAACTTTAAGTAAAATAATAATAAATAAATAATCAAAGGAATGGACATAACCACTTACAGACCTCCCATCCATAAGCTAAACCAACCGCTTTTGGACCTCCCATCCATAAGCTAAACCAACTGTGAATTAACCATCCACTGTCCATCCACAATCCACAAGTTTTCAGAAATAACTATACCCCATGTGAAATCACCGAGCATTGTCCATGACCGAGGACGCAGCTATTCGAATAGTTTTACACTCTGCAGAGGTTGCACAACTGTACCCACACGATGTGATAATCCTCACATTAAAGAAAATCACAACAAGGCCTTTACAAAGTTCAATTACAACTTAATCCGCCCGCTAGGGTTTCGCATCACACCCCCCTTACGCCACATGGAAATCAGCAATCATGTTCATCTCAATGGCAAGATTAAAGTTGAAACATCCCAAATTAATCAGCCAGGTCCGTCCCATACCAGACAGGTGGTTTGCACGGTAAAGTTCAGATCAATCGCGCACAAAGTTAAGTCCTTAATTCTACCTGGGCGAGACTACCACATCCTTCGAAGTGCTCCAACACTTCCCTCTTTACTGCACGATCACTCGCCCGAGTGCAAAACCAGTTTTGTATAACCACGCCAATGACACACTAATGCCATGGCCCAAATTTTAATAAATGTGGCACCAACCACAGTTCCATATATCATTAAGTCAAATTGATAATTCACACGTGATGATAAACCCGATCGTAAATTAAGCGAGACTAACCATCTAATCGTACAACCTTTGTGACAAATAACATAGCATTACTAGTATGTTTCCTAACCTATGGTGACAATGGTATTATGACATTCAAAATTATCAAGAAGGAATGAATTCAATTGGGGGAATAACTACCAGGTACAAGGTTTTGTAATAAAGTAGCAATACAATGTAATTTAAAACAAAATAACTAAATAATAGATTGCAAACTGGGTTCAACATGATCAAAGGACACGACTTGCCTTGGTTATGCTCAGCGAGGTACTCTTGGTTTTCGGGTGTAGATCCTGCTCCTCTAGAATCCGAATCTAACGAGAGGGAAAATGATCCAAACAAGAAAAACACATAAAATGATAAGCAAATGAACTCTAAAAATCATGAAACTAGAACCAAAAGCTATATCTCGATTTTAGATAAATTTAGAAAAAAGAACGGGGTTAATCGGAGCTAGGATGGAGGAGAACGGGCTTTCGAAAAATAAACCCTAAAGGAAAATCGAGAAAATCAGAAATCGCTCTGTGATGTGAACTCGGTCAACGGGAGAACCAGTCCACGGTGGACCCAGTGCACAAAATAGTGCACACGGGGAGGGCGGTGCTGACGCCACAGATTAGGGCTGACGTGGCGCGCGCTGGTGCTGACACGTGGCAAATGCAGACGTGGCCTGCTGACGTGGCTACCACGTGGCTCGGGTAGCAGGTTTTTGCTGACGTGGCAGCTGACATGGCGTGACATGTGGCTGACACATGGCCTAGGGCTGACGTGGCAGGCTGAGGTGGTCGGGCTGATGTGGCTTGCGGGGACGCGGAGACGCACGGGAGATCGGACGGCCGCAGGGGTGACGCGTGGCACGATCTATCCCGCCGGATCGGATCTGGGTGTGCGGCGGAGATCGAGCGGCGCTGTAACACCCCAGGACCCACATTACCCTGAGATGCCACTAAACCTACCGCTAGCCAATTTACAAGATAACATAAACTGATAACAATTTCTAAATAATGATAAGCTAAACGGAAGCATACTAAAACAAAGTATTGGAACACTATTAATTAGAGAACAACTGCTAAAAGGTTTAACCAATTAAAACGAACTACTGTCTAGCATTATTACCTTGAAACAAACATCAATAAGGGAAATAAATTCATGATTAAGACTACACAACTATTACAACATTAATCATGATATGATGTATGGCAGTGATGTGCCGCTCTACCCTTCCCATGCATGCTCGAGAATCACCTGGAGGGGGGAAAAGCAAGAGTGAGATAAAAATCTTAGCAAGCAAACTGTTTAACAAGCTAATTAAACTACAACATTGTTAAGCATCAATATTTATTTACTACAATGACCACAATTACAGCTTTAACCACATGTTCTACCAACAATAATAAAACATTAGCAAATCAATATTGATTGACTACTTCATATCCTCAACCACTACCACTACCAATGACAGGAAAACATTAATAGGTTTTATCTCACTATTTTTATTGTTTCTCACATCCACAACTGATATCAACAGTTACCACAAGAGAAAAGAATCTCGTACCATAATCTCAACTCCTATCATACCACAAGGGGTGAACCCCCTTCCACGACCACAGCCACATTCTTCATACCACAAATGACTCACATGAGCTATTTTCACATTACAACTATGGAGTTGCATTTGTTTGCAAAATAACTTCACCACACTACATTGCATAAGTATGTAAATGATCTTTCCACAATGCAATACATATGAATGCGTATGCTCCACTACACTCTTACCTAACAAGGTAAGAGTGTGTATCGTACTACGACAATGTACAATGCTATACCGGCACGGTCGCGGCTATAAGCGGTGACATCCACAATGCAAATGTCATGACATGATATGAATGTTATGATAATCATAAACCACAAGAATTTAACCACGAAGATCAACAACATAATGATCATGAATACTTCCTCATAATCCACATGTGTCTCAATAAACACAATGCAAGTGTTTCATAAGATCATTACCACATAGCTCACATTCGGTTCACCAAGATCATAAACAATTGATCTATAGGAAATTCTATCACATAGACCACAATATATTTATCAAGAATGCTACCACCACAACTACAAATATTCACTAAGAATATTACCACATATACCACAATATGTTCATAAAGAATACTACTCCACAACTATGTTTGTTTCATTAAGAACAATTTCACATACCCACAAATAAACCATAAAGATCATAAACAGTTGAGTTCTTAAAATACTACCACATGGACCATATTGAGGAAACATGTAACATTGTCATAGCACCTCAAATTAAGATAATAAATAATTGTGAAGGTAGAATAATTAACAAGTTAAACATGTAGCACAACCGCTACGTTTACTTGCTTCTACCGTTGAAGCGAAACAATCACGTGCATTCAGGAGTAAAACCACCTGTCCAAAAGTACCTCTTAGCACTGCTACTTAATATTTTTATATCTTTACGATTACTAAACCTTTTGCAGAGGGGAATATATTTCTAGTTTCCTTACTCATTTTCCTTCATTTTTCATGTAGATCACATATTTTAATTTTGTTCTTAGCATAGTGTAACTAAATGCTCAAAACAGAGAACATCCTCTTTTCTGTCTGTCCGGACAGTCCGGTTCAAATGCTTCCCAACAACAGAGTATGGCTCTACAAATTTTGATTTTTATACATCAGCTAGCTTACTAAATTCCCTAAAACTTTCTCAATGGTGGCCAAAAATATAAAATTCATCTACTATCCCTAATTCCCAACTGAACAGTGGTCTGTCCCTGTCTGTAACCCTGACGGACAGCGAGATTCCAGACCCTGGTACGTCTAAATTATGTGACCAAAAAATCTGAACAAAATATAGTAGATGCGTATCGTCGTCCTCTACGTTTTTACTTTTGGGGAGTTCCTCGGGAAAAATCTTCTTTGGGGTCTAAACCGCACTAACAGTAATACTGCGCGATTGGATCTGCAGACAGTGATTCGAGATTCTCTAATCGGGGGTTTCTAAAATGCTAATCCCCACAAAACTTGGACTAAGAACCCTAAATTCAGCAGAAAACAGAGGAATTGGGGTGAGGGAGAGTTACCTAGGGGATTGGGATCACCCTCTTCTTCCTCTCCTTCTCTTTCCCTTCTTCTCCTTCCCTCTCTTCCTCTCCTTCCTCTTCCCTTCTTCCTTCTTCTCCTTGCAGCAGCACTTGGGCAGAGGGGAGGCGCAAGGAAGGAGGGGGGTGGCGGCTTGGGGGTGGGAAAAGGGGAGGGGCCAAGGGAGGGGGTTTATAAAGGGGGTGCTAGAGTTTGGAAGGGTGCACGGCCCCTTTAAATTGGTGGCCTACCCCTCCGGACAGCCCAAAATCTTTTAATTAATTATTTTAATTCTCTTTTTATTATTTTAGACTATTCTGAAGAATTTATTTTCACTTCCCGCGATTTACCGAAAATCCGGGCGACTCCGCGATTAATTTAAAAACTGACGCCGAAACGACGATGGCCGACGCGTGGCTCGGGCGCGTCGCGCGGACGCGAACGTGCGGGGGTGCGCGGGTGGCGGCGCGCGGACCGTGGCACGCGCTCGGGCATGTCCGGCGCGGGCACAGCAGCGATAGAGGGGGCGACGTGGGCGACACAGGCGGCGACTCGAGCGACGGGAAGGCGACGCGGCGACAGGGATGGCGCGGGGAGCTCACCGGCGGGGTTCAGCGACGGCGACGGCTCCAACGGCTTTGGGGGCGCGACGGAGGAGGCAGGGGTGCATGGGAAGGCTCCAGCGACGGCGGTGGTTCGGGGCGGAGGGCACACGAACCGAGGTGGTGATGACGTATATAACACACGAACCAAGGAGTTCGATCCGGATACGGCGCTGGCGCGAGGTCTGCTCGGTTTGGGACACGCGGACGGCCGGGATGCGGGCGCGAGGGGCGATCCAATGGTGCGGAGCAGGCGAAGGCAGGGACAGCGCTGGTGCTACCGTGTGGCCGATCGGACTGCTGCGCGGTGGCGGTGCTAGGGTTAGGAGCGAGGGCGCGGGCGTGGGTTGCGGACGGATACGCGACGCGTGGAGGGAGAAGAAGATCGGGCGGCGGTGGATAGGGTCGGGCGTGGCGCGAGGGAGGCGGGGTGGATGACCGACGCGTGGGTAGGGGGAAAGATCGGCGGCTAAGGTTTTTTTCCCGGATTTCTTTTTCCCTAGAAACCCAAATAAAGATCTAAAAGCTCTAGAAAATAGCAGAACAATCCCAGAAATTCACCAAAAATACCAGAAAATTCCTTGAGACCTGAGGAACTCAAATAAAATATTTTCAACTCGTGTTAAAGTTTATTTTAATCATATTAAATTCTTTTAATTTTGAAAATTCAATTTAAGCTTGATTAAAATTGAGAAAAATTCTAGAAATTAATTTCTAAAAAATAGGGCTTTAAAAATCCTAGAAAATCAGGATGTTACACATTGTCAAGCACAATCTGGACATGGGACTGTGGTGGTAGTAGGGAGATGGCGCGCTGATAGCCCTCCTTCAACAAAGCAGTGGTGGTAGTGTCCAAGCTGCAGAGGGCAGCACACCAGGTTGACATCGGTCCGGTGGAGAAAATTCTATGGGGCAGGGTCCTATTGCGCATCTCTCAAGGCACCATCACAGATTTGTTCCATATGGAAACTCTAGTTTCAAGATAGTGTAATCTAAAAGCTTTTGGTCCCATTCTTTTCAGTTTATGACTTATGACTTCTCTCGAATGAATAAACAGGACAACTTCTCTATTGCTGTTTCAAAGCGGTTTATCGAGACATTTTATTTGAATCAGCTTATCGACGATCAGTTCATTCATACAAGCTCTCAAGTTAAGACTAAAAGTCATCAGTCGTAGCCATAAACCATAAACCATAGCAAAAGAGAACAGACCTCCTTCCCGTTTCATTTCTCTCCCTCAGCACACCTTTCTCTCCATCATGGTGACGCCTGATGAGGTGAGAGGGTGGCATGGCAGCTGTTGGGAATGAATCACTGAAACCCCTTCTCACTCTTGTGTTTCTCACAAATACACAACACATACGCACAAGGAAGAAGATGAACACATAAACTGCCAAACTACATTTTTTCTTCTCTTCTCTTCTATTATTTCTCTCTTGTATAAGTGCTTAAAGAGATACAAAAGACTCATGGAAACAAACTGCACGGAAGAACTAACTTGACCTATTCTTTCAGCCCGACTCCAACTTACTAACGTGCATCACACAATACTCCTAATGCAACATGTCCAACGCTACAACAATTCAACCTCCTAAATACATGCCACTACCTATTCAGCCCGTTGATTTTCGCAACTCACATGCACTATCGCCTAATCACGCACTAACTTAACAAACTTAGTCAAGATTAATTTTTAACATTGTCCTCCTTAATCTTAACATTTCAACTCATCGATGCGGATCACCGACACCTTCTTGCCACACACAATGGTTGTCTCCTCTGTGTGACGCCTTCCCAACGTCGATCTTTGGTTGGACCTATAGTGGCCTCGCGCCACCGTCGTCTCTTGTCTTCTAGCAGCTTCGCACTACCATCAATGTCGGTCTTGCACCAACTCACCTTGCGATTATGCTGCCTCCACATGGCTCTTTTGTGTTGCCACCTCCTTATGGCCTTACACAACACTATCGTTATCACACCGACTACCATGCCACCTCCTCGTGGCTCCTGCACACTCTATAGTGTGCCATTGCCGGCCTCACACTGACACAAGATCATGTAGCCTTACACGCTATTATCGGCCTCACATTGACTCCTCATACGATGATAGACTCTGCCACCACCAACGACCTCACGTCAAATCATTTCAAGGCGTGGATGCCGCCATCACCAACAACTTCACACTGTATGTCTTTACGTATCATCACCATAGCTCCATGTTGCGAACACAAGAGTGAGAGGGGGTTTGAGTGATTCATTCACAACGGCGGCAACAGTGGGACCGATGAGCACATAGTGGCGGTAACATGGACCAGCTAGTACACATGGCTCCTTGGGCCAACAAGTACGCGATGGTGGTGGCATGGATCGGCGAGTGCATGGAGGTGGTGGTGTGGGCAGGTCAATGATAAGAAACACAAACAAGTGCTTCTTTCTTGGATGGAGATCAAGTGTTTGATTTGTGTTTAGAGCTTTTTGGCTGGTGATTATTATTTTATATGGAGTTTGTTGTCTAGTTCTTGGTTTGGATTCAAGAGACAAGAATATAATAGAATTGACTAGAACATATTGCCATGGCTCAGTGGGGAGGAGCTGCACTGGTGGGGAAAATAGGAAGAAGATGAGTTAGCTTTGATAGGTGGCATGACCTGGGCCGAGTAGGGCCTCTAGAGGTCGTACTTGGGGTGCTCTCACATAGAATTTTCTCCTGGTGTGGGAGGGTGGCGTAGTGCCTCGGCAAGCGCAACAGCCTCCTAGTTTGCCTCTTTATGGTTGCTTCGGTTGTGAAGACGATGATTTAGCTATTGCACAAGGTTGGGGTCAAACTGTGTTCATTTGGCTGGCTCGGAGGGACAATTATGTCCATACGAAAGTACCCTTTTGAAATACGTGCCATCTATTCATGTTAAATGCCCCATCCCCGCGGGGGGAATTGCCATCCCTAATTGTGCTGATAATCGAAATGTTTTGGAAGATTTCGTCGAAAAATTTCAAATCAAAATTCAAATTTCATAAAATATCGACCGATGATCGGTTGAATTTTGGTTGAATTCAAATTGACCTAAATTAGTTGCAAATTAGTTTAAATTCAAATTTGGCTGAAGTTTACTATTACAAAAAAGGTCATCATAAACGATTTGAAACTGTCATCATAGATGGTTCTTTGAACCATCTGACTTAATGGGTTAGTTATAATAGGGGTTATCACAAATGATTTTTGAACCGTCTATGAAAATCGTATCACAAACGGTTTAAAATTAGAATATTCTGTGATTGTCTATTATCATAGACGATTCAAAACAAGAACCGTCTGTAATAGTCAGTTCTCACAAATGGTTCTTGGTAAAAACCGTTTGTGATAGCTGTACTAGAGCTAAAAAATGGGTAATTTTATCATGGCTTGGATGGTCAAAAATTTAGCTAAGTCTTAATTTTATTGTGGTTTGGATTTTGCTATGACTTGGAATTCCAAATTTTTGGATATCCAAGCCACAGTAAAAATGAAATTGATTTTTGTTCTGAACTGTTTGTGATGTATCACAAACGGTTCAGAATAAAAACCGCTTGAGACAAGTAGATTATCACAGATAGTTATTTTCATTGCGGTGAACTTAGATGGTCCATCTTGTAAAATCGTTTGTGATAATTTTATCACTGACGAGTCGTGTTTTGATTGATGATCATATTTCGCGAATTATAGATATGGATATCAAATCAACAATGTGGACACATGTTATAGAACATGATGTTAGATTAACCTACCATGAAACACTGCAGGAATTGTTATATTTTTAAGTGTTATCAGTCGATCTTATATATAGTATGTGTAGGATTCTTAAATTTGAGATCGTTATTGTTTCCTAAATGCGTAATAGATTATTTAGGGGTTGTCAAACACTACTCCTTGACTGGGTGGTCATAAAGATAGTTTTTAGGTCTACTCTGAAACATACGGAGGAATATAAGTAATCAAGATAGAATTTGCTCCTCTTATATAATAGGAGAGATATTTCTGGGTCCTTCGATGTGGTTGGATTAAGAAAGTGCATGACCATGCCGAATATGGTTAAGGAGTTGATCACAACTGAGTAATCCACTATAAGTTCAAGTGAAAAATCGAGCTGTTATAGGATAGCACGCTTCTTGCCTTGAGTCTGGTATCATAAGTCAAAGGGATCGATATATAAGTACTATATAGGTTCGTCATATATGATCTTTATGCATGTTTTGGGAGTCATTATGTCCTACTTGGGACCACTATTGACTTATGACCTGGAAAAGAGTTTTTGGCCCATGACCAAATATACATAAATCTACAGGGTCACACATTTAATGAGCTGTAATGATAAGGGTTTGAATGATAGTCTCCGAGTGGGATATGATCTTCACTCGTATTGGATAAAGATCTAATCTGAGACTTTTTGAGTAGGATACGATATCTGATTATTCAGAAAAGGAGCCGATTAGAGGCTATATAAAGAGAGTTGCGGAGATTGAGGGAGGCAACCCAAAACACACATATCGAAACCCTAGCCACCACCTCTCATAACCCTTGCCGTGCGCACTGGTGCTAGCACGCTGATGCACAGTGTTCCATCCTTGCACATGTGGATCTTGGTAGAGGTGCTGCTGTGACTGCGACACTGATCAGGATGATCGTGAGGAGATGGCTGACTGGAGGACGATTGACTGCTTCTACCATACCAATACATGCTTCGTTGAATCGGTTGCTTCAACTCTACTTTCGCTGTGCTGTGCATCTAGTGGTAATGGTTTATGATCTCTCTCTCGCATGTATTCCTAGTTTATATAGTAGAAAAATATCCCAACAGTCGGAAAAATTGTGTCTTCCTCCACGATCATGTGGGTTCCCAATCGAGTGCCATCCTAGGTTGAATCTATGGAGTTGAGTCCGGAACGTTGAGGAGATTTGTTCGTCATCCTAAGTCGAGTACATAAAGTTGAGTCTTGGACATTGAGGACATGTGTTTGCCATCTTGAGTCGAGTCCAGGATGTTGAGGAGATGTGTTCATCGTCCTGTGTCAAGTACGAGTTGGGCAAGTCGTAGTTGAGACAATTCCATATAAGATCCAAGAAATTGCATATGTATGCATATAATTCATCCACAACAAATTGCTTATGTATGCTATGATCCATCCACAATGAAAATCCATCCACAATGAAAATGCATATGTATGCATATGATCCACTACACCCTTACCCAACAAGGTAAGAGTGTGCATCGTACTATGGCAATGTACAATGCTGTACCGGTATGATCGCGGCTAGGTACGGCGACATCCACGATGCAAATAACATACTATGATATGCATGATATGAAATAAAGAATATTATCATATAGTCCACAATTAATTCATAAAGAATATAACTACATAGTCACAATTGATTCATAAAGAATATAGCCACATAGACCACAATCGATTTATAAGAATATTGTCACATAAACAACAATTGATTCCTAAGGAATATTGATTCATAAAGATACTACCCCATAAACCTCATTTGTTTCATTGAGAGTAATACCATATAAACCATATTCGATTCATTAAGAATATAAAGAATCGATTTATAAAGAATACTACCACAAAGACCACAATATAAGGGAGCATGTAGCACAGCAAAGCATCTTGATTTAATGGGAATTAATTAAAGTAGAGATAATAAAATTAACAAGTTAAACTGTAGCAACAACCGCTACGTTTACTTACCTTTACTAAAGGGATGTAAGCCACAAGCACAGTCGGGAGCAAAAACACCTGTTCACAAGTCACTACTCAGCACAAATCCACAGGATAACATCCACAACTGAAAAATAAAGTGCCGCTAAGCCTGAAACCCGGCAATTCCCTCTTAGCTCATCGTTCCCACGCTCAGCCCACTGCAGCAGCGCTGCTTGTTTTTTTTGTATCTTTTAATCCACTAGGCAAAACATAGCAAACAATATTATTTCTGAAAACACCACGGAAAACAGAGGACAGACCCTGCATCGGTGTTCTAGCCAGCAAGCTTCTACCGATCGCCACCCACTGTACACTAGCCTAAAAATCATGAAATTTTCACAGAAGCTAGTTTATATAATTGTCTACGACTTTTGTTATTATGAGAAAATTCATAAAATTCGTTAGACCCTCTGAATCTGGTCTTGAACCGAATCTGGACTCTAAATTCTCCCCTGCTACACAGTAGAGTTTCAATCTCTGTTGCACCCAAACCCTTGGCCAAAAAATTCTACAAAAATTACAGTAGCTAGATTTTTACATCCTCTATGACTTTCATGTTAATTGCTTCTGCAGAAAAAATCATCTTGATACCCTAATCTAGACGAACAGACGATTTGCTCGAATAAGCCTACGCGCAGACAACGATTAATCGCTATTCGGTTGATTGCCCTATAAGAACACCTCTAATCACGAACCAAAAACAGAGGAGATAAGACGAAAATTTCTTACCTAGGTTGTCCACGCGAGAACCCCTTTTCTCCTTCCTCCTTCCTTCCTCTTCTTCCTCTCCTTCCTTCTTCCCCGATTGTCCCTGCCACGGCAGCAGAAACCTTGTCGCAGCAGCCAGAATCTTTGCCGCGGCAGCCAAAATCATTGCCACGGCAGCCAAAATCTTTCCATGGCAAAGGTGGCAGCTTCAGGGAGGAAAAAGGGGAAAGGGGGAGGTGGCTAGGTTTGAGGGAAATAAATAGGGGGGAGGGGGCGGCTGGGCCCCATTGGGCTGGATGGCCCAATGTGGCTAGGCCCCCTCCAGGTAGCCCACAATCTAATTTTCTTTAATTATTATTAATAATTAAATAACTTCGTAGCTCCTAAACCTTTCTCCGCGATTCAACAAAAGAAAAGTAAATTCCGCGATTCCGCTAAACAAATCTAGGAATACCGAAAAGATGTTCAGGACATTACACCCATTATAGAATTGTCTGTGATAGTATGATCACAGACGGTTTGTTCTGCTAAACCGCCTGTGATAGTCCTGTTTTTCAAATAGCCTCAAGAAACGTTAGCCATGCCCTATGAAAAAAGCAAGCATAATCATAAATATAATTATTTTTTAATTACTTAATTAATTATAATGGAATAGTTCTATAATTACATGCTGAGTTTCATAATTATGATTATATTACAATAATTTCCAAATAGGCATACGCGTGTGTGATCATTGATTACACTTAACTATTTCTTTTTAAATAAAGCCATTCACGATGACCAACACACACATAGCTTATTTCATCCGTTGTTCCTTCTCAAGCATGATGCCATCTTTGAATGGAGGCAATTCATCAAATTGATTATATTCTTCCTCATTCACGTCATTCTCAACTCCGACAATCCTTCTCTGTCGAGACCCGAATATGCTAATCCGGACTCTCTGTGTATACTGCACTAGTCCCAGGATTACGCTAGTGCACATAGTCAAACATAGATGTGATCACAACCATATACACGCTAAAATAAAGGAAACACTTAAATATCGATAAATCTCAAAAGTACGACCTTATGGCCAAGTTTACAATATCTCTAGCCAGAAGGGCTTAACAAAACTAGCAGCGGAAATCCAAAGTAAAGCGTAGTGGCCAATCGACAAGCACACAGGCTATCGAGTGGAGAACGAATCCTATTCCACGAAGTCGTCGAAGTAGCCTCCTTCTGGAACCTCTTGCTGGTGATACTCTTCTTCCTCAACTGAGCAACATTGGGTATAAAGCCGTGAATACATTGGTACTCAGCAAGTCGTTTGTAACAAATAAATGCAATATAGTATGCAAGGCTTACCAAAGGATGGCTGAAAGGTTAATTTGCATAAAATGACATTTGAAATACAAGAAATAGATTGAAGGCGAACTTTGAGTAAAACAATAATAAATAGATAACCAAAGGAATTGAAATAAACCACTTATGGACCTCCCATCCATAAGCTAAGCCAACCACTTATGGACCTCCCATCCATAAGCTGAGCCAACAGAGAATTAACCATTCACTGTCTAACCACAATCCACAAGTTTTCAGAAATAACTATACCTCGTGTGATATCACCGAGCATTGTCCATGACCGAGGACACGGCTATTCGAATAGTTTTACACTCTGCAGAGGTTGCACAACTGTACCCACATGATGTAATAATCCTCACGTTAAAGAAAATCACAACAAGGCCTTTACAAAGTTCAATCTCAACTCAATCCCGCCCGCTAGGGTTTCACATCACACCCCCCTTGCGCCTCATGGAAATCAGCAACCATGTTCATCACAATGGCGAGATTGAAATTAAAACATCCTAAATTAATCAGCTAGGTCCATCGCATACTAGACATGTGGTTTGCACGGTAAAGCTTAGATCAATAACGCACAAAGTTAAGTCCTTAACATTACCTGAGCGAGACTTCCACATCCCTCGAAGTGCACCAACACTCCCCCCTTTACTGCACGATCACTCGCCCAAGTGAAAAATAAGTTTGTATAACCACGCCAATCACACACCAATGTCATGGCATAAATTTTATAACAGTGGCACCGACCACGATTCACTATAGCTCCAACAACGATTCAATATTTCATTAAGTCAAATTAATTAATCACGTGTGATGACGAACCCATTCGTTACTATAAGCAAAACTAAGCATTTTATCGTACCAACCCTTGTGATAAATAGCATAGCATCACTAGTATGTTTCCCAATCTAAGGTGACAATGGTATCATAGTATTTCAAAGTATCAAGGAGGGTTTAATCAATTGGGCAATAACTACCAAGTACAAAGTTTGTAATAATATAGTAATGCAATGTAATTTAAAATAAAATAATTAAATATTAGATTATAAATTGGGTTCAACATGATCAAAGGACACGACTTGCCTTGGTTATGCTCAGCGAGGTACTCTTGGTCTTCGGGCGTCGCTCCTGCTCCTCCGGAATCAGAATCTAACGAGAAAGAAAACGACCGAAACAAGAAAAACATATAAAATGATAAGCAAATGAACTCCAAAAATCATGAAACTAGAACCAAAAGTTAGAGCTCGATTTTAGATGAATTTAGAAAAAAGAACGGGGTCAATCGGAGCTAGGACGGAGGAGAACGGGCTCTCGAAAAATAAACCCTAAAGAAATTACAGAAAATCAAAAAGTTACTGTGCTGTGAACACGGTGCACGGTAGACCAAGTCCACGGTGGACCCGGTCCATGGAATAGTGCGCTAGGGCTGACATGGCAGGCGGAGGGAGTGACACGTGGCATTGCTGACGTGGCATGCTGACGTGGCTGCCACGTGGCACCTGGGGGGGGGCCGACTACTGCTGACGTGGCCTGCCACGTGGCAGGTAGGGCAAACGTGGTTGCCATGTCAGCTAGGGATGACGAGGCGTGCACGAGTGCGGCGGCGGCGACCATGTGACGACATCTAAGGCGTCGGCTCGGATCTGGATGAGCGGCAAGGATCAGGTGGCCGGGTTCGGTGGACGGCGTGGATAGCCAACGCGTGGCTCGGGTGCGCTGCATGAAGCGTTGCGGACGTGAGCGCATGGGCGGGTGCGGTTCCAGGCAAGCGGGCCGAGGCAAGGACCGGGGCGCGGGGTCCGACGAACACGGGTGATGAGGAGGTGACGCAGGCGACAGGGATGGCGCAGAGAGCTCACCGGCGGGGAGGCGGCGGTCGGGGCGGTGACGGCGGCTCCGGGAGAGGCGGGGACGGCGGCGAGGCATGACGGCGGTGGTGACACGGGCGCGAGGGTGGAGGCGACGGTGACGGCGTTGGCATGCACATGAACCGAGGCAAGAACATCAGTTTTATCACGTGAGCCGATGCATCCAGATCGGTTACGGCACGACGCAAACGCGGGCACGGTTTGGGACACGTGGATGGCCCAGATGCGTCGCGGAGGATCGGACGGCACGGGAAGGGCGGCGCTTGGATTAGGGTGATGTGGGCGCGGCGCGGCGCGGGATCGGGCGACAGGGATGATGCCGCGTGGGCGTGCGGAGGATCGGATGGGCGAGTGAGGGGCGGGGTGCGAGCGAGCTGGTGCTGCCGCGTGGCGCGGGCACTCATCGGACGGCTGGGGCGAGTGGGGCGGCGCACGGGAGTTGGGCCGGGCTGCGGGCGAGCGAGGGGGCGGGATGCGTGGGCAGATGGGCGCCACGTGTGCGGGGCAGCCGATCGGGCGGCTGAGGGCGAGCGCGACGTTAGGGTTTGGGCAGCGCGGGCGGGCGCGGATGGATGCCGCGTGGCAAGCGGAGAGGATCGGGCAGTGGAGAGCGAGGTGGGCGCGGCGCTGAAGAGAGGTGGGCCGGGCCGAGGCATCGGGGACACGCGGCTCGGCGGGAAGTCAACGCGTGGCGCGGAGAGGAGATCGGACGGTGGGGGAAGCGGCGGGGAGGTTTTATTTTTCTTTTCTTTTTTTCAGAAATGCAAATAAAGCTCCAAAGGCTCTAGAAAATAGCAAATAAATCCAGAAAAAACACCAAAAATACCAAAAAATTCCTTCTAATACAAGGAACTCAAATAAAATATTTTTAACTTATGTTAAAGTTTATTTTAATCACATTAAATTATTTGAAATTCTAAAAAAATATTTTAAGCTTGTTGAATTTTCAAAAAATTCCAAAAATTTAAATTTAAATTCAAGGTTTTAAAAATCCCCAAAAATCAGGATGTTACATTCTCTTTCTATGGAAAACTATGTGGCGCTTCTTATTTATCGGGTCGGTTACATAAAAAAATTGAACAAGTTGCCTCGCGAATATGAATGGTTCATCTTTGTATCCTACACGTTTGTTGTCCATAGTAGTGATGCCGTACTTGTCGACCTTTACATATTGTGGGAGTTGGAGTCAACGGCACCGAAATAGAGGGATCTTAAAAATTACGTAGTCAAGCTCCCAAATCTACTCTACAAGCCTGTAGACAAGCTTGGGCCAGCGGTACTAAAGTGTGTATGAAATGCATCTATGCGGATACCTAAGTTCTGCACTATGCTCTTTCTATTTTGATCTGCTGTATAAAATATGTACCCATTAATATCGTATCTTTGTCATGTCACAATTATAAATTTTGGTCCTTTTGCCAACCATTGCAGCGTTTCACTTGATGATCTCCCAGTGAATCGCACCTTCAACATTCATTGAACCGATGGTTGTGTTGTCTTGTGATCCAAACCTCTAACTGACCTAGATTCTCTTGGCGTAGTATGTCCGTATGCTCTTCAATATACAGAGCCACTTCAGTCATGTGTTGTAAAACCGTGAAATGAGCTTGACTATACGTATCCATATATAGAGTTATTGCTTTCCTTCTGATGGTCCTGATACCCTCTAGCCTCCCCTCATGATGAGATAGAGATATACCTATCAGTTTAACCTGAGTTATGTAATCGGTGCAGAACTCAATGACCTCTTTGGTTGTGTAACTTTCGATGATGCTACCATCCAGCCAAAATCATTTGCGTACATAGGACTTGAGAATTCCCATGTACCTGTCGAATAGGTACATATGACGTAAAAATATAGGACTGCATATCTTTATCTCTTTCAAAAGATGGACAATGAGATGGACTATTATATCAAAAAATGACAAAGGAAAATTTATCTTAAGATGACAAAGAAAAAAGTTGTACATGCATACAGTTACGGACCGGGTGCTATGTCGGCTGCTCATGTTACCAAAAGGATTCATTCCATCTATACTCAGCCTAATCTTATATTCCTCGGTTCCGCACCAAAGTCTATAAACATTCTATCGATATTCCTCTACTAGGCAGAATCAGCAATGTCTTATCATTCTGTCTTTCTTACGCTGCTCCGAGTGCCAACGCAACAATCTTGCACCTTTTCGATTTGCAAATAAATACTTTAAATGGGGAACTATAGGCATATACCACAACATCTTAGGAGGAGGTTCTTGCTTCACCTCAATGCCCTCCCCGCCATTGGAGTCATTTTTATGCTTATATCGTGATGCTTTGCATATCGGACAAACATGTAAGCTTGCATACTTTTTACAGTAGAGGATACAATTATTCGGACATGCACGTATTCTTTCTACTTCTATTCCCAATAGATAAAGAACCTTCTTGGCTTGGTATGTAGTTCTTAGCAACATATTTTCCTCTGGAAAGATGTTCGTTAGGAGACCTAACAACACCGTGAAACTCTTATCGGACCAATCATTGTGTGCCTTTAATTTTAGTAGTTTAAGAACTGATGATAACCTTATATATTGCGTCTTGCAGTCTGGAAACAAAGGTTTCTCTGAGTTCTCCATTAAACTCTCGAATTTACCAAACTCTCTCTCACTATAGTTTTCTTCTACATCACATCGTATCTGATCCAGATTGTCATCCCGTGACCTATTCTCATCGAAAGCACGGTCCACAACTAGCATATCATTGCCTCTCTCGACGATGTTATAACTATCTTTCTATATAATCTTCTCTTCACCGTGACTGGTCAAACATGTATACCCTTTTTTTGAAACCCCTTCAAATCAAGTGAGTTTTGATTTACGTTGAGTTGGTAAACATCTTCAGATTATCGCAATCAATGCATAGATAGTACATATATTCTATCCTCTTCTTCAATATATTTAGCTTGGCCGCTCTTCTAAAAACAGATATACCATTAATGTACTGTTCATTCACATGGTTCTTAGCGTACATCTAACTTCGGTCCATCTACGCTACATATGTAACAAATTAATATCAAATTGGATTATTAATGCTACTATAACTAACCAGCCTAGCTACTTATACACATAATTGTCATTCACTTTATAATAAATTGTTCATATCTAAATTAAGTAGCTAGCTACATATTCATGAAGCAATATTATATATATATATATATATCAAGTTAGAATATATTGAAGTAAACTAGGAGTACTGACTCATTCTTAAATTAGAGCAAACTACCATCTCTCTTTAAACCTAGCTAGCTAGATCTAAAAACCTAGCCATCATCTCTCTACTATAAGATATATAAGTTATTAAAAGCAAATACTAATATCTAATCACCAAGAACAAATTGATCAACATGCGGTATATTTTCACCAAACTCTGCAAAGCCGGCCGCCTCCTTCAATGCAGTGCAATGAAGACAAATTTGTCGAGACCACGCTGGCTATTTAATAACGCGGCGTATTCCAGATGGTTCTAACTACAAACTATCTGTAATATGAAACTATCACAGAGCACAGACAGTTCTCTATGAATTATCTGTGATGTAGTCAACCACTATAGTCTCTTTTGTAGTAGTGAAACTAGGAGTAGTCGAGTCAAGATTAGGGAGATAATGTTGAAAATAATCTTAATTTGACAAGTTATAGGGTTTTAGAATAATGGTACAATTGGTATCGGATCCAAATTGGTTTGTTTATTTTCTTTGTTAGACTTTTCTTATTTAATTTATTCTATAGATAGGTCTATGTATGCACTATAAATACTAACTTCAAGGTTAAGGTAAGAGCAAGAGAAAAAAAGAAAAAAAACATCATGTTGTGGTGACGTCAAAAAAAATCTCAGTGTGTGCTATTATGTTCATCCTCCATGATCGTGTGAGTTCTCGATCGAGTGCGATGTGTTAGTTTTCTCCGGTTGCTTGACCAACATCAACTATGTGATATGTTTGTGCGTAGTACTCGTACCTGCCTATTGCTGATCACACAGATATTAGGCTCTAGTTTTATGTTCTCAATTACCAGTAGTCGCCGTGCTTTCCCTGCAAGAAAATTCCTCTAGCTGCGATATCAGCGACTTAAAATCGTGATGCTGTATCTTCTAATTTCAGCTATTGCGATGTAAAGGAAATGCGTGTCTTCTAGATGCATACTTTCTTGATTTTGTGCATCCATCGATGTTTATTTCGCCGGTCTATGTTGTGCCAGCTATGTCAATTTTCCATGATATCGTAATCTTTTCTTGTACCTCCCAAAGTAGGGACGATTGCAATTCAATTGTCCCTTTTGTTGTTGGTCTCATTCTACACTCCACAAATACATTTGGCAATAGCCGGTACACATCGCTCCACAAAAATTTCGAGTTACTCAGCTGGGAAGAGACTTTAGTCTACAAGAGAAAAATGGAAGGAAGAACGTTCGAGGTCTGCATGCATGCCATTTGCAATTCTTGTGTTTCTACGCAGGTAACCTGGTGCTTTTCCAATTGGACCATACCATACTAGTGAAATATTAGAAATAATTTTGACTTGCAAAGTAATAAGGTGTTAGAATCATAATACAATTGGCATCGAATCAAAATTTATTAGTTTATTTTTTTTATCAGGATTTTTTTATTTAAGTTATTCTTTAGATAGGTCTATACATTAATATACATATTATCCTTAAGGTTGAGGGAAGAGAAAGAGAGAAAAGAAAAGAAGTTAAGTTCTTGTAACGCTGAAAAAATCTCTCTGCTATTGTGTTTTTTCTCCATAATTGTGTGAGGTTTCGATCGAGTACGATATGTGAATTTTTTTCTAGATCTGAATCAATAATCGGTATCATAGCCATGACGAAGAGCCAGAGGCAAGGGAAACTTCGAGGCGTGCTTTAAGGTGCGGTGCGACGCGGCAGGCAGCGGGAGTCACTT
Organism: Melocanna baccifera; assembly: GCA_036346265.1. Lineage (NCBI taxonomy): Eukaryota > Viridiplantae > Streptophyta > Magnoliopsida > Poales > Poaceae > Melocanna > Melocanna baccifera. The sequence continues at coordinate 25,743,114 of CM070682.1, read as the reverse complement.
GTGCCTGCCTGGTTTGGGCGAGGCATGGCCATCAACTTAAAGCTACACAGGACAGAGAGAAAGATGCGGTGCTTGCGTCTACTCGGCGGTTCTTCGGTTCAGCGCAAATCGAGGAAAGTTTTTTGTCCCTCGGTCCGAGCGGCGCTAGAACAGCAGAACCTGTCCCTTTGTTTTCTATTAGAAAACCAGGATATGGTTCCCATTTAAATGGATCCTATCTTTCGTTTAAATACGTCATTATCTCTAGTGGGCATCTCACCACCCCCTATAAATAGAGAGCTATATGGTCAATTTTGTATACCCCAATGCATATGAAGCAATAAAGAAAGACTAGGAGTTCTCTCTACCTCTCTGTGTTCAATCTATTATTCTGTGTTTCCGTGATTGATTTGTTCTTGTTCTAAGCAGAGGAATCGCTCGGACTGGTCACCAGCGAGTGTTCCTCAACACGTTATCAGCACGACTACGCTCCGGTGAACGAAGAACACGTGTGACGTCTTATGGAGGAAGTATGCTTTGCCGACAGTGGTACCACGAATACCATCTTAATAGAGACTAAATATTTTCAGTCGATTCGTAAGAGCAATGGCAGCCTTACGACAATCGCTGGAAGCGATGCATGTATAATTGGTTTCGGAAGAGCCACAATTATATTTCCCATGGGCACAACTTTGGTCATTGAAGATGCATTATTGTACCCAGAATCGACTAGAACTCTCCTAAGTTTTAAAGATATTCGCGCCAATGGTTTCCACGTTGAGATTGAAGAAGAGTACGGTAAAGAATACCTACTCATCACGAAGCGCGAAGAGAATGGCAAAAAGGTATTAGAAAAACTTCCTTCACTAGAAACTGGGCTATATTATACCAACATTAAGGCGCTTGCAGCGTACACTGTCCTGAAGACAGTATTTAGAAACTCTGAACTATTCTGTCTCTGGCATGACAGATTAGGCCACCCAGGTCTTAGAATGATGAGAAATATAATTAACAACTCTCATGGGCATAATATTAATGTGAAGAACTTCCCGAATCCTGTAGATTTTGTGTGCCCTGCATGTGCCACCGGGAAATTAATTACTAAACTCTCCACTCTGAAAGTGAAGGATGAAGTCCCTGTATTCCTGGAACGCATCTAGAGAGACATTTGCGGTCCTATTCAGCCCATCTCAAGGCCATTTAGGTATTTCATTGTGCTCATTGATGCTTCCTCAAAATGGTCATATGTCGGTTTATTATCCACAAGAAACCATGCTTTCGCCAAATTGATGTCGCAGATCATTCGCATCAGAAATGTGTTCCCTGATCATCGCATCAAGTCCATCAGAATGGACAATGCTGGAGAATTTACTTGCAATATGTAAACCACTCTACAAGCTAGCTAATTTACAATAAGCTAGCAACAATTTCTAAATCATGATAAACTAAGCGGAAGCATACTAAAACAAAGGTAATGGAACACTAATAGTCAAGAAACAACCGCTACTAATTTTAACCAATTAAAGCGAACCGCAGCCTAACATTAATAATTATACATGATCAACAATGAGAGTAAAGATGAATGACCGGAGGCTACACTTATTTATTACAATATGAAACATCATATGGTGTGTGATGTTGATGTGTCGCTCTACCCTTCCCATGCATGCTCGAGAAGTCACCGAAGGGGAAGCAAGAGTGAGATAAAAATCTCAGCAAGTAAACTGTTTAACAGGCTATTCAGACTACAAACAAATATACAACATCATTAAAGTATCCACATGTCCACATCCACAATGTGCATCCACATTCGTTAACAAACTAATTAAACTACAATGATATTAAGCATCAAATATCAATTTCCCATAATGACCACAATTATAGTCTCAACCATATCTACTACCAATAATGGTAAAACATTAGCAAATAAATCTTGATTAACTACTTCATATCATCCACCACTACCACTACCAATGACAATAAAGCATTAACATGTTTTACCTCACTAACTTTATTATTTCTCGTATCTACAACTGCTATCAATAATTACCACAAGATAGAAGAATCTCATGTCACAATCACAACCCCCTATCATACCACAAGGGATGAACCACAATCTACAACCACAGCCACTTTCCTCATACCACAAGTGGCCCTCATGAGCCAATTCCATATTACAACTATGAAGTTGTAGTTGTTTGTAAAATGACTTCACCACAATATATTGCATAAGAATGCAAATAATCTTTCCACAATGCAATGCATATGCATGTTATGCTCCGCTGCACCTTTACCCAATAAGGTAAAAGTGTGCATTGTGCTACGGCAATGCACGATGCTGTACCGGTACGGTCGCGGCTATAAGCGGCGAGATCCACAATGCAATGTCATGACATGTTATGAATGATATGATAATCATAAACCACAAGGATTTAATCACGAAGGTCAACCACATAAATTTCAACCTCGAAGGGATATCAACATGATTAACATGAACATACCTTCAAAGAAACATCAACATAACCACCATGAGTATATAAACTTCTTCCACAATTGGCACATATAGCAACTACCTCATAACTACGAGCAAGTCATTCAAAGCATAACATCAACACAACCACCATGAGTATATAAACTTGTTCCACAATTGGCACATATAGCAACTACCTCATGACTACGAGCAAGTCATTCAAAGTATAACATTCAACTGTTAATTGCTAATATCATCTCATTTATAAGTTATCTATCCATGGCATATTACTTCATATAAACCACAATTAGCTCATTAAGCAAATTACCACAATACTACCAAAACTCATCCAAACATGGCAAGGGATTAATATCTTGCTACCACATTCTTACTTAGAAAGTATGTAATCATGACATATCATTTAACATTACGAAAATCATACATATTGCAAGTAGTAAGAATAACGGGTTAAACGGTAGCACATCCGCTACGTTTACTTGCCTCTACCGGCGAAGCGACGAGATCACGCGTGTTCAGAAGCAAAACCTCCTGTCCAAAAAGGTATCTCTCAGCACCACAAACAGCAATACAATCACGACTCTCAAAGAAAAGGTATCGCTAAGCCCCAACATCCCGCAACAACCTTCCCCGCATAACGGTTCTACAATCTTCCCACTGCAGCGGCACTGTTTAACATTTTCCTATCTTTTAAAATATAAAACTAATCACATCAAAAGATATATATCTAGATTCTTCACTTAAATACCTACATTTTTCATGTAGATCACATATTTTTATTTTGTTCTTAGCAAGGTGTAACAAAATGCTCAAAACAGAGAACATCCTCTGTTCTATCTGTTCGGACAGCCGACTTGAAACGCGTCCCCAGAACAGATCAAGGCTCTAAAAATTCTGGTTCTTTTACAGCAGCTATATTACTGAATTCTCTATCTTTTTCTCAATTATGATCAAAAATTTAAAAATCATCTTCTACCCCTAATTCCCCTCTGAACAGCAAACAGCCCCAGTTTGCGCCCCTGACAGATAGCGGGATTCCAGACCCTGGTACGTCTACATGACGTGGCCAAAAAATCTGAAACAAATACAGTAGATGCGTATCGTCATCCTCTACATTTTTCCTTTTGGGGAGACCCTCGGGAAAAATCGTCTTAGTGGTCTAAACCGCACGAACATCCACGCTGCGCGAATTGATCTACAGACAAACAGCAGGAACTCTCTAATTGGAGAATATAATTGCTAATCCCCATCAAATCTTGTGCTATGAACCCTAATTACAGTAAAAACAGAGGGTTTTGGGATGGGGAAAAATTACCTAAGTATTTGGGATCACACCTGATGTGATCATGCCACATACTCATACAATCAAAGCTCCCAAGAATAAACAAATGATGAATTCGTTTCTTCGGTTTCAATTTATTTTAATTGAGAATATGATGCTATCTAAAGATGAAAATGTATTTTTGTCTAGCTGTATAAGGAGGATTGCATCAACGCTATGCGCTCGTGGTTGGAGTCCACCAAAAGGGAAGCCGACCAATATATCAAGACCAAGTCAACACCTTCCCCAACTCTTGCTCAAGGTCACCACGTTACTTTTGGATCAATTCAAGCAAGAGTTCAAGTGGGATGCATTTTAGAATTCAATTCGGCCTCCGGATCAATTCGGAGTCAGCCTGATAGGTCGGACTTCAAATGTGTATAACTTTTGCATAAAAACTCCGTTTGAGGTGTGCAAGTACAGTAAAGAAAGAAGAGCTCGTCCACTTTCCAATGGATTTGGCCCCACCTCCATATTCATTCTGTACACATTGCAATCACCAAAACAAGGCGACGTTGACTCAGCCTGATAGGTCCCACTTGAAATGCTCATAGATTTCGCATCAAGAGTCCAATTAGAATGTGTGAGTACAGCATGGAAAGCTTATTCCGTCCTCTTTCCAACGGATCTGACCCCATCCAAAAATTCTTTTTGTGCGCGACGTAATCAACAAAATAATCTTCGCTTTTGGAAACAGAGATAGAATCAGTTATGATTTGAATACTTTCCATGTGTTGAGAACTTTCTATATGCAAGGACCTGCGTGTCCCTATAAATAGAGGCTCATTTGGCCATGTAACTCAGGCTTGTTTAGATTAGTTTTCCACCGTGAAACTTCGTCGTGTGTTCTTGTGTCGACTAGACCAACAACTGCGATTGCAGGCCTCAACCCCTTTGTGTTCTTCATTCACATATGCAATATTCAGATTGCTCTTTATCTTGTTCTTCGATTGCTTGCAGGAATTGAACCTCGTGTTCAGGTCAACCGCGTTCTTGGCACGGTTGATAGCGACTAGGGTGTGGTGTAGCGATTGCAGGACGGACTTGGTCGTCTCGGTCAAGTAGCCTCTTCGTTAACGTCATATCAAATCGAACTTATCCTTCTCATCGAAGATCGGCCACCCTCATCGCTTGGTATCGAGCACGCTTTGTCTGCGGTGAGATTATCCATTTAGATTTATTTTTCATACCTATAACCAGAAAATTGCCTTACAAAAAGAGTTATTTCCGCTGTCCAAACCCCGTTGTGCCTTTCAATTTGTTAGTTTCGGTTTGCTAAATTGAATTCTAAAATGCATCCCACTTGAACTCTTGCTTGAATTGATCCAAAAGTAACGTGGTGACCTTGAGTAAGAGTTGGGGAAGGTGTTGACTTGGTCTTGATATATTGGTCGGCTTCCCTTTTGGTGGACCCCAACCACGAGCGCATAGCGTTGATGCAATCCTCCTTATACAGCTAGACAAAACATCTTTAGATAGCATCATATTCTCAATTAAAATAAATTGAAACCGAAGAAACGAATTCATCATTTGTTTATTCTTGGGAGCTTTGATTGTATGAGTATGTGGTGTGGTCACATCAACACATCTCTTCCACTTCTTCTCTTTCCCTTCTTCTCCTCCTTCTCTTCCTCTCCTTCTTCTCCTTCCTCTCCTCCTTCGCATCCATGGGCAGCAGCAATGGGGGAGAGGTGGAGGCGCAGGGAGGAGATGGGGGTGGCGGCCAGGTGGGGAAAAAGGGGAGAGGAGCCAAGGGAGAGGGTTTATAAAGGGGGTGCTAAGGTTTAGGAGGGGGTACGGGCCCCCGTTTGGGCTGTCTGGCCCAAAATGGCTGGCCCACCCCTCCGGATAACCCAAAACCTCTTAATTAATTATTTTAAATCTCTTTTTATTATTTTAGACTATTTCGAAGAATTTATTTTCACCTCCCGCGATTTACCGAAAATCCAGGCGTCTCCGCGATTAATTTAAAAACTGACGCCGATACGATGTTCAGGATATTACATTCTCCCCACCTAAAAAGGATTCGTCCTCGAATCTAACTCCTCAACTCACGAGACAAAAGAACAATAAAGGAAAGAACAACCAAAGGATAGAGCATCCCAAAGGAACCACAACTATGGGTACTCTTCCACCTCGAAGAGCTCGGGCTATTCTTTAGCATCTGGTGTTCAAGCTTCCACGTCGCCTTCCACTCGAACTGGTTCGTCCAGAGGGCCCTCACATACTTGATGGCCCTCTTCCTCACGGCCAGTTCCGGTGAGTCCACGATTCACGTTGGTTTAAGCTGAACGTCCGCATAACTCTTCGACCAGCTCTGAGCGGCCAACAGGTCCTACCATTTTGGCAAAATTTCTCGTAACAACTATTAACCACTTTCTGTATCTGTCATTCTTCTTATCACACTTCCCTCTATTAATTATAATCGGGATAATACATTGTACCCCTTTAACAGAATTTGACCACAGATTCCATTTACAACATTCTACTCGAAACACAAACAATATCTTTTACAAATAGAACCCAATAAAAGAAGAATAAAGGATTCTCAAGTAACATACCAGCAACCAGCTTTCCTTCAAAGGACCACGATCTAATTCAAAGGATTCACCACAAAATATTTTTTCACTCTCCAAGTAGACAATTGGAGAAACCACACCACATAAGGCAAGAGTGAAAATCACTCGACAGACCAAAACAATTATTTTTTTCCTAGCCAGAAAAGAATGCACCTCAACATAAAATAATTCAATTTGCAGATAACCTCTGCCAAAGATGCATAGCATAAGCAAGAGTCAAGCTAGCATCTCACTACTTGAGATAACAAATATTTCCCACTCCATTTCTTTGAATAATTTAACTTCCTTGCACCAAGGATTTTCAAATCATCGTCCAACATACCAACTCATTTATTGCACCTCAAAGATGCTATCCCAATCATGACACTATTTGGATTCCACTTTGATCCGCTATTCCCACACAGAGACATTGGGCCTCTAAAGTTCTAGCATAACAAAAGATAAAGCTCCGACCCAGCTTTCAAGACTCCTACAACAACTCCCCGTATAAGATAGGAAAATCCTCGGGTGAAAACCCTACTACTCCACAATTAACATACACTCAATTCTTAACATCGACAAATTATTTGGTTCCAAGACAATCATTCTATTTAAATCATATTCTTCCCAAGGATTATCCCACGAGAATAATATATTATCCAATATACCATAAACATCGTGATATTTAAGGCTTCCACAAAAATATTTACTAGACCACCACTACCCAGTTTCCATCAGGCAACAAAGGAAACTTCGCAACGCAAATTGGATACCCTTTTCTTAGGAGAAGAGGTAAGAAGAAATTAATTCCAGCACATAGAAATTCGCTATCATTCACAGTAGCCAAAAGACCAAGAGAAAATCAAATAGCAATGAGGTTGGAAAACACAAGATGAGACCATCTGTACCTCAAATACTTCTAGTACAACTTTTTCTTTCAATAAGAAATAATTTTTCTTTGATAACAGCATCCCGCCAATTCCAACAAAAGATGTTTGAAGTCCACAACGCAAGATTCGGATAAAACCAATACAATCATTCAACACGCCGCTTTGCTCAAGACAATATCGGCTACCACACAAGTCTTAAGGTCCAAAAAGAAGACCCCAACCGTGAAACTCAAATCCTTAAATTCAATTAATAACATGGAACTAACAAATTCCTTCATTTGTAAAGCATTCAACACCATAAGCACAACTATATGCTATCAATTGTATTAACAACAAAATAAAATATTTTTTGCAAGAATCATCATATCCTCTTATTCCATATTTTTCCAAAAGAAATACCATAAATAACTTCATCATGTTCATATTATTTAAATAAGATTCCAACTACTTAATCTAGGAAAACCTAGTGCATAAGCCACCATATTAAAACAAAACTTTTTAACAAGATAATATAGAACATGACAACCTCACAAACATGCTTGTATAAATCTCTTATTAGATTTCATACATTTAACTTTTACCAATGCTCAACTTCTAATTTAGCACAAATTGATTGCACTCACCATTATCACAATAATTGATTATTAATTTTCATCGTCATAGCATTAATGATCCTATCTCTGTTTTGCAATCGTAAAAATAATTATGAGCACAGATTCAATATTCCACCTTATATTCAGAAATTAGAACAAAATAACTTTAAACATCAATAATACCAGCTTTATAAGACAAGATTCCACAATTCAATACATCAACATTCATCTAATTCTTTATACATGTTTCAACAATTTAGTATGGCAAAAGTTACATGAATTTAGCGGTTATGCGTGCTCATGAAGTATATAAATAGAGGTCACATTGAAGATTAATACTACTAAGGCAATATTTGAGAGACCATGTGGAGGTAACCCCGGTTGTGTGATGAGTAATTGACGCGTGTCCTATAAAGTCTGAGTTTGTTCCGGGCATGTTTTGATAATTACTGATGCGGATATTTAATTATATCATCTGGTGCGGTGCTATGTAATGTGTTTTCTTGTCGGTGATGACTGCAGGACTTTGAGACGGTGTCGTGGCGAGACACGGGTGACCGGACTAGGCACAGGCGGTGCTGAGGTCAGAGCGGTCGGGATGTGTCGAAGACGACGAGGACTCAAGGTGGCTGCGAGGCGTGCGCGACAAGACACGAGGAAGCTTCCAGGATGGTGCAGGAGGGGCATTTTGGTAAATGCGTAAGGCTGCCCAAAAGGAAGCGGATTTTATTTGGAAATGATCCATTAGTGGAGAGGTGTTGTGATCTAATGGGTAAAATGGTGTGTAAACCCATTAGTGAAGAGGTGTTGTGACCTAATGGGTAAAATATGTGTAAACCCATTAGTGGAGTGTTGGTATGACCTAATGGGTAAAGTAGGCTTCTAAACCCATTAGTGGAGGCTATAAATAGAGGTGCTCTCTAGGTGGAGAAGTGCACTTGAGAGAGAGAGAAAGGGAAATGGGTATGAGTATTAGGGTTTCCTAATGCTTGTGCTCTTGGAAGAGAATTTTTTTATGCAAGATTTAGAGTTCATTCTCTCCTTGTGGGTGTTCTTGAGTGAGACAAGAAAGAGTTGATGTAAACATTCATAAGTTATAATCATCCATCGCTCTTTGTCTCAATATGAATATCCTTGTTTTATATCTTGTGCTATTTACTTGCTTACTTGTCTTGGCTGGATAGGAACAGGTTCCAGTTAATTTTCATCTCAATCAGAGTGTGTTCTCGGTTTTCCTTAGTTTGCTTTAGCCCTCGGTTGTTTCTGCCAGCAGTGCAGCATTTACTAGTGCAGCTTTGTTGGTTCGGTTGCTAGTAGTAACGCTCTTTCTAGTTCATGCTCTCTGTTATTTAATCGCCAAGGTTTGTTTTTGTTCTATCGGTTGCAGCAAGAAGTTTCTCTCAATTATCTTTTGTGTCTGCTTCAATGATGGGATTTTGCCTCGTGGCCTAATGACCACCTATTCCCAAGAGCAATATCAATTATCTTCTTGATTTCAGGTTCTTGTTTTTAGTTCCCTCTGAGTAGGCAGTATTTTTGTTCAAGTATTACTCTCGGCTGTCTACTGTTCAACATGTGCCCTTCAGACACGTTTGGATAGATGATTTCTCTTTTGAGGGCAGACCGGGATGCGTTCTTGAAACTGCTCTTTGTTGCACTACCATTGACTCCTTTCAACCGAATTAGTTCTCTGCTCTTTGTTCGGTTCCTGTAGTGAGTAGGCAGAGATAAACCTCCTAGTTTTCGGCTGTTGTGCAATATCTATGTGTTGGTAGCTGCGTTTGTACTTCTCTTGTGAAGTTTCGGTTCAACAACAGTGTACAGCTACCAGGTTCGGTTTGGTGTAGAAAGAGTATCATCTGTTCTTTGCTGTCGTTAGAGCAGTCCAAGGGGTGTTCGGCTGCTTCTCTGGTTTGCAGTCCAGGTTCGTGTGTAGTTTGTGTTCCACTCGATCGGTCACCTACGATCGGGTTCTTTCCTCACACTTTTCGCCAGTTGTTTGTGCAGCAGCAGCAGCAGAATCCGCTTTCTTTTTCTCACAAAGTAGCCTGCACCGCAGCTTTTTTCTTTTTTAATTAAGTGCGCCTTTGATCTGCTTGGATCTCTTGTCACCTTTTCTGCATATTGATTGTTCGGCCAGGTTGGTGTATGCTGTTCTGGACAGCAAGTTTGCATCCAATGTTTGCTTCTAAGGGAAGTGCATTGTCTGTCGTTTGGTTCCTGCTGCATCTGCATGTTTTCAAGTTGTAATGACTCTCTTTTCTAGCAGTGTCGCCAAAGATCTTGTGCTTATCTTCCCGGTTGTTTTTCCGGTTCTAGTTCTCCTCTCGATTTCACCCGTAAAATCATTCCAAAGAAGAGTACTCGGTTCAAAGAAATATGCTGAGCAGTTGCTAGTTTCTATTTATATGCTTTTGTAGCCTTTGTGTCTTTTGGTCTACAGGTCCTTCTTTTCAGTTCTTCTTATTCTTCTTCTTTCTTAAATAGCTAGCTAGTCAGCAGTTAAAGATTTCCTTTCAGTCAGTGTGCTAGTATTTTTGGAGAATTTGCTCTGAAGCTTTTCATTTAATTTCGCCAGCTATGTCTTATGCTCCCTGATTTCTTGTGATATTTTTCAGGTTAGTCTTTTTGATTTTGGTTTTCGCGTCTCTTTTCTTTATAGCTCCTATAGTTATCGGAGAAGGAACTTCGTGTGCGAAATTTAAAGTGAATACTCGAGGTAATTTTTCAAAGGCACCATTCACCCCCCCTCTGTTGCCATTTCCGATCCTTCAATTGGTATCAGAGCCGGTTAACTCTCGTCCATAGATCTTAACCGTCTCGAGCCATGGCAATGCATGTGTATTCCACCAAGCCTCCTATCTTCGATGGGGTCGACTATCCCTTTTGGAAGAGTAGGATAGAGTCTTACATACAGGTTCAGGGCTATACGATCTGGCAAAAAGTCAAAACTCGATTTGTTGTTCCTGCCGATGAACACATCACTGCGAATAACATGCCAGATGTGGAGGCAAATGCTAAGGCAAGGAACATCATAATCCAGGGTCTGAGCAGGAGTGAATTTGATCGCATTTCTCATCTTTCGTCGGCCTATGACATCTGGGTGACTCTCGATGCATACCATGAGGGTACCACTCAGATTAAGACTGTACGACTGGACCAGCTCAAGCGAGAATACAACAAGTTTGAAATGCTCACTGGCGAGTCCCTGGATGAGTGTTTTTCAAGATTTCACAAGATTCTAAGCAACCTCCGAGCCGTCGGTCTCACATACTCCAACTCGGATAATGCTCGTCATATGCTTTCTGCTCTTGACTTGTGTGTTTGGGAGATGAAGCTGACCATGATTAAATACACGACCGACCTCTCGACTCTCACTCTTGACGCGTTGTACTCACGCCTCAAGACTCACGAGATCGACATAGTCTCTCAAAAGTCGAAGTCGCAGTCAATGGCCCTAGTCACCGATCCCAGTTCGGCTTCTGGTCCTTCTTCTGATTTGCCGTGTGGATTCTCCCTTGCTGCTCTCTGTGACATAACTGATGATCAGTTAGAGCAGCTCGAGGATGAGCAACTGGCCCTCCTAGCTCGGAAGTTTTCCCATGCTTACAAGAGGAGGGACAGAAAGAGGAGGGGCCGATAATTTGTTTCGAGTGTGGTGTCCCCAACCACATTCGGGCAAATTGCCCCAAGCTGGTGAAGGGCAAGAACGACTACGGCGGTGTGAGCAAGAACAACTACATCGACAAGAACCGCAACAAGAAGCCCCCAGCTCACGCTCAAGGCAAGAAGAAGATCCGCAACTTTGGCAAAGCCAAGAAGCTCTTCCACCGCGTCCTCACCGCCTTCGACGACATCGACTTCAGCGACGTGGAGGGGTGGAGCGACGACGACGACAAGGATGATCAAGATCCCAAGGACAGCGACGACTTCATCAGCATGTGCTTCATGGCCAACGACAACGACGTCAGCGATAGTGAGCTCTACAGCGACTCCGATGAGGTAGGTATCTCCTACGACCAGCTCTATGATGCATTTCTGTCGAGACCCGAATATGCAAACTCGGTCTCTCTGTGTAAACTGCACTAGTCCAGGATCACGCTAGTGCACACAGTCAAACATAGATGTCATCACAGTCATACACACGACAATAATAAAGGGAAAACTCGAATACTGATAAAATATCAAAGGTACGACCTTATGGCCAAGCTTACAATAACTCTAGCCGGAAGGGCTTAACAAAATAGCAGCGGAAATCCAAAATAAAGCGTAGCGACCAATCGACAAGCCACAAAGCTATCGAGTGGAGAACGGCCTAATCCGTGAAGTCGCCGTAGTACTCCCTTCCGCACCTCCCGCCGATAGTACTCTCTCCTCAATCGAGCAACACAGCGTAAAGCCGTGAGTACATTGGTACTCAAAGAAGTCGCTTGTAACAATAAATGCAATATAATATGCAAGGCTTACCAAAGGAAGGCTGAAAGGTTAATTTGCATAAAGGCAATTATTGATGAAATATATTAAATAACTTGAAAGCGAAAGTTAATCAAAACAAGAATAATAGATAATCCAAGGAATAAATAAGAACCACTTGTGAACACCAATTCACAAGTTTAAACCAACAAAGGAACTACCCGCTCACTCCCAACATAAACCACCAAGTTATAAATGAAACACTAACCCTCGTGTGAAATCCCCGAGCACCGCCCATGACCGAGGACACGGCTATTCGAATAGTTTTACACTCGCAGAGGTTGCACAACTGCACTCCACACGATGTGATTAGCCTAGGCCTAAGGAAATCACAACAAGGCCTTTACAATGCTCTACCTCAACACAATCCTCGCCCGCTAGGGTTTCGTGATCACACCCTCTTGCGCTACATGGAAATCAAAGAACCATGTCCATCACAATGGCGAATTGAATTGAAATATTACAAATTAATCAGCCAGTCCATCCCATAATAGACATGTGGTTTGCACGATTAAGCTCGATCAATGGCGCACAAAGTTAAGTCCTTAACATTACCCGGCGAGACTACTACATCCCCAAAGTACAACCGCATTTCCCTTTATCGCACGATCACTCGCCCGAGTGCAAAACCAATTTGTATCACCAAGCCAACGCTACACCAATGACGTGGCACAAATTTTAATACACGTGGTACCAACCACGCTTCCATATGTCATTAATTCAAATTAATAATTTATCATGCGCGATGAGACCAATCGTAAATATAAACCGCTAAGCAATCTAATCGCATCAACCCATGTGATAAATAAACTAGCATCACTAATAAATTTCCCAACCTATGGTGACAATGGCATCATGGTATTTCAAAGTGTCAAGGAGGTATAATTGCAATTGGGACAATAGCTACCTGTGCAAAGGTTTGAATAAAAATAGCAATGCAATGTAATTTAAAGCAAAATAATTAAATAATAGTTTGCAAAATTGGGTTCAACATGATCAAGGGACACGACTTGCCTTCGTTATGCTCAGCGGGGTACTCCTGTTCTTCTGGCGCGAAACCTGCTCCTCCTGAATCCGAATCTAACGAGAGAAAACGACCGAAACAAAGAAACACATAAAATGACAAGCAAATGAACTCCAAAATTCACAAAACCAGAACCAACAGCTAGAGCTCGATTTTAGATGAATTTAGAAAAAAGAACGGGGTCAATCGGAGCTAGGACGGAGGAGAACGGGCTCCCGAAAAATTAATTCAAAATTAATTCGGGAAAATCGGAAAAGTTATCGCGGCCTTGTGGACCCGGTCCATGAAATTCCGAGTCCACCGTGGACTCGGTCCACGAATGCGCACGGACGGCCGACGCGCGGGCGTGGCCGACGCGGCAAGAAGATATGCCGCCACGCGGCACGGTGACGTGGCGGCCGACGTGGCACCGACGTGGCTGCCACGCGGCACTTGGGGCGGTCACGGCCGACGTGGCATGCCACATAGGATGCCACGCCGCCTAGGGCTGACGTGGCCGGCCGACGCGCGACGGCGCGGCGCGACGGCGGGATCCGACGGCGAGGGCAAACCACGCGGCATGATCTCGACCTTCGGTCCCGACCGAGCGACGGCGGGATTGCGCGGCGCGCGCGCGCGACGGGCGGATCGGCGACGCATGGCGGCTCGCCGCGCGGCGCCGCGCGCGCGCGCGCGCGCGCGCGCGGAGCGGGAGATGGCGACGCGTGGCCGCGCGGAGCGGATCGGGCGACGCGTGGTCGGCGCCCGCGCTGGCGCGCGCGCGCGCGCGGGGTGCGCGCGCGTGGCGCGGGTCCGCTCGGGACCGAGGGGCGGAGCGGGTGCGCGACGGCGACGGGCGGGCGACGCGGCGACGGCGAGGAGAGAGGCGGCGATGGCTCACCGGCGAGGTCTCGCGACGGCGACGGGACGGGCGCACGGAGGCGCGACGGCGCGCGCAGCGCGACGGCGGAGCGGCTCGGCGACGCGCGGGCGCGAGGGCGAAGGCGAGGGGCGGCGGCGAAGTTCGTGGCGACGCACGCGAACCGAGGGACGAACGCGAGATTTATCACGCGAACCGAGACAATCCCGATCGGTTACGCACGGAGCAAACGCGGTTTGGTTTGGACGGCCGGATTCAACGCGAGAGAGATCGGACGGCCGACGCACGCGAGGGTTAGGGTTAGGTTTGCGCGCGGCGCGAGGATGGACGGCGGAGATCACGCGGCGCGCGATCGGCGCCGAGGGCGCGCGGGCGCGGCGGCGACGGCGCGCCAGGTGCCGCCAGCGGTCAGCGGATGCGCGACACGTGGCGCGGGCGGATCGGGCGGCGGCTTGCGCGCGCGAAAGGGTACGGCGGCGGCGGCGGCGCGGATGGGCGACGCGTGGCGAGAGAGGAGATCGGGCGGGTGAGGTTTAATTCTTTTCTTTTCTTTTTCCAAAATTCAAATAAACTTCTAAAAGCTCTAGAAAATAGCAAATAAATCCCAAAATTCACCAAAAATACCAGAAAATTCCTTGAGACCTGAGGAACACAAATAAAATATTTTCCACTTATGTTAATGTTTATTTTAATCACATTAAATCATTTAAAACTTTAAAATTCATTTGAAGCTTCAATTAATTTCAAAAATTCCAGAAAATTCATTTTTGAAATCCAGGCTTTAAAAATTTCAAAAACAGATGTTACAAACCTTACCCCTTAAACGAGATCTCACCCCGAGATCCGGGCCAACTAAGAGAATAGGTTCGAAACTCCGCTCCGAGATCCTCCTCGCGCTCCCGTGGCTTCCTCCTCGGAATGGTTGCTCCACCGAACTTTGCAAAACGGACCGCTTTATTCCGGTGACTCGCTCGACACTTCCAAGATTTTGACTGGTGCTCTTTGTACGACAAATCCTCCCGCAGATCAACGGCCTCAATCGCACAACCTCCTCTCGTACGCGCAGCACTTCTTCACCGGGACACATGAAAGACGCCATGTACCCCATCGAAAGACGCAGTAGCTCTAATCGATAAGCAACCTCTCCTCGCATTTCGTAATCTTGAACGGACCAACATATCTCTGCAAGCTTCCTTTAGCTGAAACCTTTTCACACCCTTTGAATGGTGTGATCCTAAGATACACAAAATCGTCTGCTCAAAACTCACTCTCTCTGCGTCTGTATCGTGATAGCTTTTCTGTCTGCCCGGGCAGCTTTCAACCTTTCCTCAGATCAAGCGGACTTTATCTCGCCTTTTTTCAAACAATCGGGCCAAAACTCGACCTTCCCCGCCTCTTTCCAATTGAGAGGGGTCTCGCATTTCTCGCCATACAATGCCTCAAACGGTGACATCTCGCAAACCGCCTCGATAATCGTTGTTGTATGAGAACTCGCAAAGGGTAAACAATCGTCCCACTTAGACCCATGATCAAGCACACAGCTCTCAACATATCCTCCGAACTGATTAACTCGCCTGTCTCACCATCTGTCGGGGGTGATATGCTGATCGAATTCGATGAGTTCCCATAGCCTTATGGAAACTACCCCAAAACCGAGAGGTGAATCATGATCCACGATCCGACACAATCTTCTTGGGCACACCATGCAACCGACAATCCCGACATATATAGTTCGCCAATCATTACCACCGTAAGTCGCCTTAATCGATGAAATGAGCAACCTTGGTCAAACGGTCCACAATGACCCAAATTGAATCATGACCTCTTTGGTTTTAGGCAAACCGACTATAAAGTCCATACCGATTTCTTCCCACTTCCACTCGTGGACTTTCAATGGTCAGAGCAAACCCGCAGTCTCTCGTGCTCGCTTTACTCTCGACAAACATCACAAAGGGCTACATACTCACGATCTCACGCTCATGCTTGGCCACCAATACTTATCCTTAATGTCCCGGTACATCTTGGTACCGCTCGATGAATCGAATACAACGACTCATGAGCCTCTTTTAACAACACATCCTTTAGTTCTTGCTTGTTGGGCACACACAAACGCCGCTTGAACCACAAGGTTCCCCGATCATCCACCAAAATCCCGACTTTACCTTCACTTAAATTCTTTCTCGATCCAATAAATGCCTCATCATCCGATTGAGCCCGCGACCGACCATCCAAAGTAGGTCGATCTCCATAGCCGCCAAAAATCCTCGCTCAACCAACTCAAGGCTAAGCTTCAAATTCCTCATGCAAAGTCGGTGACTCTCTCGAACTATCACCGAATTGCGATATACCTTTCGCTCAAGGCATCTGCAACAACATTAGCTTTTCCGTGATGATAATGTATGCCCACATTATAATCCTTTATCAGCTCTAACCACCTCCTCTCGCTCGAGGTTAAGCTCGGATCGGGTAAAGATGTATTTCGACTCTTATGATCCGTAAACCTCACATCCGCTACCCATCGATAATGACGCCAAATCTTTAAAGCATGCACTACGGCCGCCAACTCTAAATCATGGGTAGGGTAGTTCTCCTCATGCGGTCTCAATCGGCGTGAGGCATAGGCTACCACTCTCTTGTCTTGCATTAAGACACAACCCAAACTTTTGCGCGAAGCATCGCAAAATATCTCAAAATCCTTGTTAATATCAGCAACACAAGCACTGGGCTGTGGTCAAACTCTCCTTAAGTTTCAAAACTTTTCTCGCACTCTGCGCCCAAGTGAATTTCTTTTCCTTTTTGAGTAATCGCGTGAGGGGTCCGCCACACCGAAAATCCTCAATAAAGCGACGGTAGTATCCTGCCATACCCGTAAAACTCCCGACTGGTAATCAAGTGGGTGATCGCCAATCCAAAACATCACTTACTTTCCCGGGTCAATCGCGACTCCTTCTCACACAACACATGCCCTAGAAAGGCGACTTTCTTCATCCAAAACTCACATTTGCTGAACTTTGCATACAACCGATTATCTCTCAATTTCTGCAATGCTAACCTCAAGTGCTCTGATGTTCCTCCTCATCCTTGGAATATATCAAAATGTCGCCAATGAACACAACTACAAACTTGTCTAAATATTCCATAAACACCTTATTCATCAAATACATGAAATATGCCGGAGCATTAGTCAAACCAAATGACATCACCGTGAACTCGTATAGACCATAACGAGTCGAGAAGGTCGCCTTGGGTATGTCCTCCTTACGTATCCTCATCCGATGATATCCCGATCTCAAATCAATCTTGGAGAACACTCCTGCCTCCCTTGCTGGTCAAACAGATCATCGATCCCGGCAGAGGGTACTTATTTTTGACGGTGACCTCATTAAGTGCTCAGAGTCCACACACATGCGCCGACTTCCATCCTTTTTCTTGACGAACAACACCGGCGCTCCCCACGGGATGAACTTGGTCCGATGTAACCCTTATCCAAAAGCTCCCGAATTTGCTTCTTCAACTCGCTAAGTCATTGGTCGGCATCCGTAGGGTCTCTTGGAAATCGGAGCGGTACCGCACAAGCTCAATCGAAACTCAACCTCCTCTCTCGTGGCATACCCGAAGATCCTTCGAAACACGCCGGGTACTCTCGACAACCGTACACCTCCAACCGGATTACCTTACTCGCAAATCATGACCGCTCGCCGGCACTCACCGCCGCGAATCGCACCTTAACTCCGCTCAATTGGTTAAGGTCACCGCTCGCTCCCACGCCTAACATCGCCGCCGCTTCGGCCAATCCATTCCCAAGATTACATCTAGGGATCATATCCAACAAAATCAGTCGGCCTCAACTCAACTCCCGAATGGTTATCCTAACTCTGGACAACCTAGGTTGGATCTCAACTCGATCCGGGATTGATTAAAAGAATGATCCAAGAGCAACAGTTTTCAATTGTTGCTTTAAAGCAAAACTCCGAAACAAACGAATGCGAAGCTCCGTAATCAAATAAAACGGTGGCAGAACCGAATGTACGAAACGTATCAATCACAACGCCTCGTGCTGCTGGGCATCCTCTCGCGTGACGTGGTTCACCCGACCTCTCACCACCGCGCCCCGCCGCTCGCCCCGGCCGGGTGCTCTCGCCCTACTCCCGGTAGGGGTACGACCGTGTGGCTCCCAAGTCAAAACGAATCGCGCGGGGCTCGCCTCGAGGGCACTTGCTAGCATAGTGTCCCACCTCATGACACTTGAAGCAAGTGATGGATGCCGCTGAATTATTGCTTTTCGCTGCTGCTGTCCATCGAAACTACTAGACGCCGTCCCGATCAAATCGCGCGTGTCCGAGCCGGGTCCGAACTCAAGATCGCCGCTGCCGCCCCTGCTTTTTCTTCTTTGTGGCGCTCGTGCCAGCCGGTAGGTACCAAAACGAGGCCTCTAAGATCGGTGTGACCGTGATCCTCGCCGATCAACCTCCTCTTGCGACTCCTCGAGCTCGCGCGACTCTCCTCGATGAGAATGGCCTTATCCACCAACCGCTGAAATCGCATAGTCGCTGCCTACGACTTGCACCTTCAAAGCCGGGTTCAAGCCTTTCTTGAACCTCTTCTCGCGAAGCTGCATCCGCCGCTACATCCTCTGTGCGTGCGAGCCAACCGAGTGAATTTATTGAGATATTCACTCACTTACGAGTTCCTCTGCTGAACTCCCAAACTCATCCTTCTTCATCTCAACCACTCCTCCATGACATGAGCGGTGTGAAAAGCCTTTGCGAATTCCTTCCAGTGATGTTGTGCCGGTTCTCATGGGCGGCACAAGAGTTTTCCCACCACTCTGCCGCTTTGGTCCTCAAGCCGATGTGCCGCATACAAAACCTTCTCTCTGCCGGTGCAGAGCCAAGTTCGCTTTCTTCTCAATCGAACGGACCCAATCGCCGGCCTCCAAAGGCTCGGACGAATCGGAGAAAACAGCGGTCTCGCCTCATAAACTCTGCATAGCTGGTCTGGCGACGAGGTGCCGCGGTGGTATCGCTCTCGTGCTGCTGCCATCATAGTCTGCATACCCCGCATCATAGTCTGCATCATCCGAGTCCGCCATCAAGAATCGATCGAGGGGATCCAAGGTAGGCGGCACCGCCGCGCAAAGATCGTTCTCTGGGTCCTGTTCCCGACAGGCCGAGGAGTTCCTGGTATCAACCATCTTGCTCAAAAGAAAACAATCACGATCGACCAAAGGTAAAAGACGAGAGGAAAAGCATAGATAAGGGGTAATTGCGTCTAAGGGGTTTTGCTTAATGGAGACCTAACCTAAACAAACACTTAGCCATAAGGCTAACTAAGAAACCAACAAAAATAAACTCCATTAAAAGATTGACATGATCGCAATATAATGCTTTTAAGGCAATATTTGCAGCTCACATCACACTCAATCGCAAATAAAATCCAACGTGTCTACTCGCACTATCTACTCAAGGCTCCCACTCGGGTCCCGACAAATAGGGTACATCGCTATGTCGCCCTCGAATCGCCAGAGACAACCCACGAGTTGCGGATCGGCGCGATCGCTCTCGATCGGGCTAGAGGAACCGACCGAGGTAGGCGCGACGATCTCCGGTGATACGACGCTCTCCTCCGGCTCGTGTAGGCGACGCGGCGGTATCGCGATCGCGGTCGGGCTCCTCCTGCATCGCTCGTAGTCTCGGGTGGCTCCGCATCGCTCCTTGAACTTCCTGACGAGTCCGCCATGTTGATCTTGTATAGCTTGCAAAGTCGACGGATGGCTTTGTGCGCAACTCCTGTCTTGACATCTCCCACCGCACCGTGTTCTTGAAATCGTGATGTAGCACCGCTGCCGACTCGGGTGGTAAAGTATAGCTGGAGATGCTCCCGATGCGCTGATCTTTTGCTTCTCATCCTTGGTGAGGTAGACGGCAATCTCTTAAATCCGAGGCTCGCAATGTAACGCGAGAAGTGACCTCCATCCTCCCGTCTGGTCAGAGGAAGTTTGGGACATCTAATGCATTTATAAAGGAAAGATCGCTTTATAACTTTAGGAAAACAAATTTTGCAAGAGTTGGGGCGAGAGACAAGAATCCTTAAGAATGAGGTAAGAAGATAGAGATATTACTAAATATCAAGTTTAGTTGGTTTGATTTAGAAAATAAATTTTTGGGCTATCGACCAATTTAACTTAGGGCTTGCCCTCTGATACGATATGACTCGATACCATCTCTGTCGAGACCCGAATATGCAAACTCGGTCTCTCTGTAAACTGCACTAGTCCAGATCACGCTAGTGCACACAACAAACATAGATGTCATCACGATCATACACACGACAATAATAAAGGAAAACTCGAATATCGATAAAATATCAAAGGTACGACCTTATGGCCAAGCTTACAATAACTCTAGCCGTAAGGGCTTAACAAAATAGCAATGAAATCCAAAATAAAGCGTAGCGACCAATCGACAAGCCACAAAGCTATCGAGTGGAGAACGGCCTAATCCGTGAAGTCGCCGTAGTACTCCCTTCCGCACCTCCCGCCGATAGTACTCCTCTCCTCAATCGAGCAACATAGCGTAAAGCCGTGAGTACATTGGTACTCGAGAAGTCGCTTGTAACAATAAATGCAATATAATATGCAAGGCTTACCAAAGGAAGGTTGAAAGGTTAATTTGCATAAAGGCAATTATTGATGAAATATATTAAATAACTTGAAAGCGAAAGTTAATCAAAACAGAATAATAGATAATCCAAGGAATAAACAAGAACCACTTGTGAACACCAATTCACAAGTTTAAGCCAACAATGAACTACCCGCTCACTCCCAACATAAACCACCAAGTTATAAATGAAACACTAACCCTCGTGTGAAATCCCGAGCACCGCCCATGACCGAGGACACGGCTATTCGAATAGTTTTACACTCGCAGAGGTTGCACAATCGTACCCACACGATGTGATTAGCCTAGGCCTAAGGAAATCACAACAAGGCCTTTACAATGCTCTACCTCAACACAATCCTCGCCCGCTAGGGTTTCATCACACACCCTTGCGCTACATGGAAATCAAGAACCATGTCCATCACAATGGCGTAATTGAATTGAAATATTACAAATTAATCAGCCAGTCCATCCCATAATAGACATGTGGTTTGCACGATTAAGCTCGGATCAATGGCGCACAAAGTTAAGTCCTTAACATTACCCGCGAGACTACCACATCCCCAAAGTACAACCGTATTTCCCCTTTATCGCACGATCACTGCCCGAGTGCAAAACCAATTTGTATCACCAAGCCAACGTCACACCAATGACGTGGCACAAATTTTAATACACGTGGTACCAACCACAGTTCCATATGTCATTAATTCAAATTAATAATTTATCATGCGCGATGAGACCAATCGTAAATATAAACTGGCTAAGCAATCTAATCGTACCAACCCATGTGATAAATAAACTAGCATCACTAATAAATTTCCCAACCTATGGTGACAATGGCATCATGGTATTTCAAAGTGTCAAGGAGGTATAATTGCAATTGGGACAATAGCTACCTGTGCAAAGGTTTGAATAAAAATAGCAATGTAATGTAATTTAAAGCAAAATAATTAAATAATAGTTTGCAAAATTGGGTTCAACATGATCAAGGGACACGACTTGCCTTCGTTATGCTCAGCGGGGTACTCCTGTTCTTCTGGCGCGAAACCTGCTCCTCCGGAATCCGAATCTAACGAGAGAGAAAACGACCGGAAACAAAGAAACACATAAAATGACAAGCAAATGAACTCCAAAATTCACAAAACCAGAACCAACAGCTAGAGCTCGATTTTAGATGAATTTAGAAAAAAGAACGGGGTCAATCGGAGCTAGGACGGAGGAGAACGGGCTCCCGGAAAATTAATTCAAAATTAATTCGGGAAAATCGGAAAAGTTACTGTGCTGTGGACCCGGTCCATGAAATTCCGAGTCCACCGTGGACTCGGTCCACGTAATGCTGCACGGACGGCCGACGCGGGCGGCGTCTTGACGTGGCGGCGAAATATATGCCGCCACGTGGCACGGTGACGTGGCGGCCGACGTGGCGGACGTGGCGCCACGCGGCACCGGGGCGGTCACGGCCGACGTGGCATGCCATAGGATGCCACGCCGCCTAGGGCTGACGTGGCCCGGCCGACGCGCACGGCGCGCGCGCGACGGCGGGATCCGACGGCGGAGGGCAAACCACGCGGCATGATCTCGGACCTTCGGTCCGACCGAGCGACGGCGCGGATTGCGCGGCGCGGCGCGCGACGGCGGATCGGCGGATCGCGGCGTCGCGGCGCGCGCGGCGCGCGCGCGCGCGGCGCTGAGCGGGGAGATGGCGACGCGTGCCGGGCGCGGGAGCGGATCGGCGACGTGGGTGGCGGCGCTCGCGCGGCGCCGCGGCGCGCGCGGCGTCTTGCGCGCGCGCGCGGTCTCGCTCGGGACCGAGGGGCGGAGCGGGTGCGGGCGACGGCGACGGGCGGCGACGCGGCGACGGCGAGAGAGAGAGCGCGATGGCTCACCGGCGAGGTCTCGGCGACGGCGACGGGACGGGCGCACGGAGGGGCGACGGCGCGCAGCGGCGACGGCGGAGCGGCTCGGCGACGGCGCGCGCGCGAGGGCGGCGGCGCGGCGGCGGCGAAGTTCGCGGCGACGCACGCGAACCGAGGGACGAACGCGATATTTATCACGCGAACCGAGACAATCCCGATCGGTTACGACACGGAGCAAACGCGGTTTGGTTTGGACGGCCGGATTCAACGCGAGAGATCGGATGGCTCGGACGCACGCGAGGGTTAGGGTTAGGGTTTGCGGCGCGCGAGGATGGACGGCGGAGATCACGCGGCGCGGCGGGCGCGCGCGGCGACGGCGCGCTTGGTGCCGCCAGCGTGTCGGCCAGCGATGCGCGACACGTGGCGCGGGCGGATCGGCGGCGGGAGCGCGCGCGCGGAAAGGGTACGCGCGCGGCGCGGGATGGGCGACGCGTGGCGGAGAGAGGGAGATCGGGCGGGTGAGGTTTAATTCTTTTCTTTTCTTTTTTCAAAAATTCAAATAAACTTCTAAAAGCTCTAGAAAATAGCAAATAAATCCCAAAAATTCACCAAAAATACCAGAAAATTCCTTGAGACCTGAGGAACACAAATAAAATATTTTCCACTTATGTTAATGTGTATTTTAATCACATTAAATCATTTAAAACTTTAAAAATTCATTTGAAGCTTCAATTAATTTCAGAAAATTCCAGAAAATTCATTTTTGAAATCCAGGCTTTAAAAATCTCAGAAAAACAGGATGTTACAATTTCTGAAGCTAGTAAAGTTTTATGCTA
The DNA here is from genome assembly GCA_036346265.1 of Melocanna baccifera. NCBI lineage: Eukaryota > Viridiplantae > Streptophyta > Magnoliopsida > Poales > Poaceae > Melocanna > Melocanna baccifera. Next base: position 25,719,578 of record CM070682.1, on the reverse strand, counting down.
GATCTAGAGTTAGGGTCGTAGATCTTGAGAAGGAAGTAGAGAGATTGTCACGGGAGCATACTTCACTTATATCTGCTCCCTCCCGTGACGAATGTGATGTTTGTTCTTCTTTGCTTGGAGATATGGAGAAGCTAAGGACCTCGCATGATAGTTTGTCCTCTAAGCTTGATATTGTTAAGGAGGAGAATGTTAGTCTGCTTGCTGAGTTAGAACTGAGTAGGATGGCTGTTACCCTACTTACTACTGATCAGACTACTTCTCCCACCTCATGTGAGGTTAAGGACATTGCTGCTAGAGGACCTTATGCCATGCTTCTTGATCTGCCCGAGTCTTGTGAAAATTGCAATAACTTGAAAATGAACTTAAAATGGGCGGATTATAAAATTGCTGAATTACATGCTTCTTTGCTTGAGCTGTCCCAAATTAACTGCTGAACTTGAATCTGTTTCAAAGCAGTTTCAAGAAATAGTTGATTATAACAAGAAAATGGCTAAATATGCTTCTAAGGACCCTGTTAGCTCACCATGCAAAAATTGTGATAAACTAAAATCTGACTTGATTGCTTTGGAAGAAAAATGTGTGAAGCTAACTAAGGATTTACTAGAGAAGGCACAATCTTGTTGTGATGTGTGTGCCGGTGTGGGGGAGAAGCCCAAGGGTATGGTAGAGACACCTAGCAACGTGAACCAAATGGCTAGCAGTAGGACTGTCCCTTCTGAGGCGGCTGTGCATGCACATGCCAATCGTTCCTCTGCTGTTGGTTCTTCTTCTACTTCCTTACCTTCTGCTGTCTCTCCTACCCCCTGCTCTTCTTGCACCTCTCTCTTTCGGGAGTGTCAGTACCTTATGAACACCCTTGAAAGATTTGTAGGAGGCAAGAAGAAACTCAATCTTATTCTAAACCAATCTAAGATTTGCAGATTTAATCAGGGTCTAGGATATGATTTCTATGAGGACATGAGGAAGCATCCACCTACCGTGCTCAGACCTATAGCACCAGGTGTGATCGAGACTGAGCCCAGGACTGAGAAAGTCAAATTTAAGTCTGCGGGTTTTGTTCAAGGGATTTCTGATAGCAAGGTGATTCCACCTGCAACTTCGGCATTTCAGAGGGTGAAGTATCGTTGCACCTTCTGTCAGAAGGATGGACATATGATCGATCGATGCTTCAGGTGCGTCAGGATCGCGCAGAGAGACCGTGTTGCAGCTCTTAGGCGTATTCAGGGTCAGCCCTAGACCTTGAGTGTACCTAAGACCAACACAAGGTCTAGGTTTGCTACTGTTGATGCTTTTGGGCAGCATCGAGGACTTGGTTTTTCTAGCTCTTCTGATTTTCGTCCTCAATTTGCCCCGGGTCATGATATCCGCCGTCCTAAGGGTAGATCTCGTTTCCATCGACATAGCTACCCGCGGCGAGATCAGCGTGTTGTTGGTACTCCGACTCGCTCTCCCGTAGCAGTCGGACCCAATAACAGCTTCAGGTCTTCACTAAGACAATCGGCTTCTTTGAGTAACAGAGAGCGTAGGGTAGATAGAGGTCAGTTGTGTTTGACTACTTCATCTGCTCGACGTATTATTCAGTATTGGGTGCCAAAATCACTGTTGATTTATCCCAGTACTGAGACTTTACTCTTTGTTTGACTCAGGTTCGTTGGGTAGGGAAGGGAGAGGTTTGGCTCGTAGACTCCGGGTGTTCTCGACACATGACCGGAGACTCATGTTGGTTTTCTTCCCTAGTCCGAGCTCCAGGTGATGAGACGATCACCTTAGGAGACGCTTCGTCTGGGCGTGTCATCGCCAAAGGTATTGTGCGCATTAATGATTTTTTTGTTTTAAAAGATGTTGGCTTGGTTAGTAAGCTGAAGTACAATTTGCTGTCAGTTTCTCAGCTTACCGATGACGATTTCGAGGTGAGCTTTAAGAAAAACAATTGCAAAATTCTTGATTCTTCTGTAGTCCGGTTTATGGATTTCGCTTTGGGAGGATCTTTCGTGCTGATTTTTCTGAGTCTTCTGGTGATTCTCTCAGGTGTTTAGTTGCTTCTGATTCCCGCGACCTTTCTTTCTGGCATAGGAGACTTGGTCATATTAGATCTGACTATTTGACCCGAGTTAGTGGCCACGATCTCATTCGTGGTCAGCCGAAGCTCAAGATGGTCAAAGGTCTTGTTTGCGCTCCTTGCCGACACGGCAAGATGGTCGCCGCTTCCCATCCCCCGGTCACAGTCACCATGACCGATGCACCAGGACAGCTGCTCCACATGGACATAGTTGGACCAGCTAGAGTGCAGTCAGCAGGAGGGAAGTGGTATGTTCTTGTCGTGGTTGATGACTTCTCGAGGTATTCTTGGGTGTTTTTCTTAGCCTCGAAGGATAAGACATTTACCCATTTTCGAGGTCTTTTTTGTAGGCTTTCTGTTGAGCTCCCGGGTGCCTTACGAGCGATCCGCAGTGACAATAGCACGGAGTTCAAGAATTCCTACTTTGAGAGATTTTGCGATAAGACAGGTGCAGAGCATCAGTTCTCTTCTTCATACGTCCCCCAGCAAAATGGCGTTGTGGAGAGGAAGAACCGTACCTTAGTTGAGATGGCTAGGATGATGCTCAATGAATACTTTACACCTAGGAAGTTTTGGGCTGAGGCGATAGCCACCGCGTGCCATGTTTCAAATCGAGTTTTTCTGAGGGCACACTTGCATCGCACTTCTTATGAGTTGAGATACGGGCGAAAGCCCAGTGTATCTCATTTTCGTGTTTTTGGTTGCAAGTGTTTTATTCTAAAGTCTGGGAACCTAGATAAGTTCGAGTCACGTTCTTGTGATGGAATTTTTCTGGGTTACTCGACTTCTTCGCGGGCTTATAGGGTTTGGAACTGCGAGTCTAGCAAAATGGTAGAGACCTGCGAGGTGACCTTCGATGAGGCCAGTTCGGGGACTAGGCCCGATATCTCAGGTTCAGTAGAGCAGTCCAAGCCCATCTTTGTGGATGATGAGGAGGACGACGGTGAGAGTTGTCCACCCGATCCAGTCTCTCCTCCCCTTGAGGTGCCTGCTTTTCCATCGCACCTCAAGGAGATCAGCCCATTCCTTCTACATCCTCAGGAGCTAGTGGCTCTGTTCCTACCTCATCAGCTCATGAGGTAGAGGCCACTACCTCTTCTCATTCAGGACCTCCCTGTCATATCCAAAAAGCTCATCCTTCAGAGCAGATAATTGGAGATCTCTTTGAGCGCGTTACACGCTCAAAGTCTGGCACGTATCTTTTCTGTCTTCACTCTGCCTTTGTTGCCACTTTTGAGCCCAAGGATGTTTGTCATGCTCTTTCTGATGAGTCTTGGGTCAATGCCATGCATGAGGAGTTGGAAAATTTTGAGAGAAACAAGGTCTGGTCGCTTGTCGAGCCCCCGCGAGGTCACAATACTATTGGGACTATGTGGGTGTTCAAGAACAAGCAGAGCGAGGATGGAGTGGTTATTCAGAACAAGGCTAGACTGGTAGCTCAGGGGTTCTCCCAGGTTGAGGGTCTAGATTTCGAGGAGACCTTTGCCCCTGTAGCCAGACTTGAAGTCATAAGAATTCTACTTACCTTTGCAGCTTCTAAGGGTTTCAAGCTTTACCAGATGGATGTCAAGAGTGTCTTTCTCAATGGCTTTATTGAGGAAGAGGTCTACGTCCGACAGCCTCCTGGTTTCGAAAACCCCAAATACCCAAACCATGTCTTCAAGCTCTCAAAAGCTTTGTATGGACTTAAGCAAGCTCCTAGAGCTTGGTATGAGAGGCTTAAGTCCTACTTATTAAGTCATGGTTTTGAGATGGGTAAAGTAGATAAGACCTTGTTCATTAGCCGGCATGGCACTGATCTTCTGCTCGTCCAGATTTATGTGGATGATATCATCTTTGGCGGTTCCTCACATGCTCTCGTTTCTCAGTTTTTCGATGTCATGAGCTCGGAGTTTGAGATGAGCATGATGGGCGAGTTGAACTTCTTTCTTGGCTTCCAGATCAAGCAGACTCGAGAGGGTACTTTCTTGCATTAAGGCAAGTACACTCGAGACCTCCTGAATCGCTTTGACATGAGTGATGGTAAGCCAGTATCTACTCCGATGGCGACAACGACTTCACTTGATCCAGATGAGGATGGTGAGCCAGTTGATCAGAAGGAGTTCAGAAGCATGATCGGTTTCCTCTTGTACCTCACTGCCTCGAGATCGGACATACACTTCTCTGTGTGTCTGTGTGCTCGATTTCAGGCTTCATCTCGCGTATCTCACCGTCAGGCGGTGAAATGCATCTTTCGGTATCTTCGATCTACCATAGATTATGGTATCTGGTACTATTCCTCATCCTGTCTTTCCTTAAGAGCCTTCTCCGATGTTGACTTTGCTGGCTGTAGGATAGACAGGAAGAGCACTTCTGCCACCTGCCAATTCATTGGCACTTCTCTTATTTCTTGGTCATCTAGGAAGCAGTCTGGTGTTGCACAGTCCACCGCAGAGACCGAGTACGTTGCTGCCGCCAGTTGCTGCAGCCAAGTACTCTGAATGGCTTCGACCCTACGGGACATTGGGTTAGTTATAGACAGTGTTCCACTTTTTTGTGATAACACTTCTGCTATTAACATTGCTAAGAACCCAGTGCAGCACTCTCGGACCAAGCACATCGATATCAGATATCATTTTCTTAGAGACCATGTGGAAAAGGGTGATATAGTGCTCCAGTTTGTGGAGAGTGACCACCAGTTGGCTGATATCTTTACCAAGCCTTTGGATAGCTCTAGATTTTCAGCTCTGCGGGGAGAGCTTGGGGTGGTTTGTCCTTATGGACTGTTGTGAGGGGGAGCTTTATGCTTTACCGCTTTTACTATATTGATTATGCTCTTACTCCTTTCTGTTGCATAGCATTCGGGGTGCATTGGGATTAGTCCTTCTAGCATAGGTTAGAGTGGTCTTCTTGTCTAGGTGCTTAGACGTCTGCTCTTATCTTGTGATTCTAGGATGCTGCTTATTAGCTGTTTCTTATCTCACTAGATTGAGCTCACTCACGGCTTGTAGGTTCTAGCGAGGGTTGGGCCATCCTCGGGTAGACAGGGTACGTGTTTGCTCTCTAGTGTGCGTGCTAGACAGTCAGCTGATAGTCCTGGAGTCATATGGGGTAGACGAGAGTCTGTCTAAGCCATAGTATCCTCTACATTTTATCTATGCTTCAAGGACTACCCGTTTGGATTTTCTTTGCCAGCTTCTCGTTTTATTGCTTTGGTTCAGGGGGAGTTCATTTGGGAGCTTCTAGATATTAATTTTGACATAACTCAACTTGAACTAAAAGTGCATCTCATGTTGAGGGGAGCAGGATTTTCTTGCATTTCAGTTTGCATTGTAATATAACTACATGGAGCCTTGATTATTATCCAATTATGATCTGTTTACAATGCATTACATCTTGCCATGATCTATGCTTAAATTGCTAGATTTATCATGACTTTATATGTGTAGTCTAGTCTTTGCCATGGTAAGTTACTTAAAAATGCTTAACTTGAATTAATTCATGTCATGATTAGCTTTTGAGACTAGTCTGTCTTTAGTTCTCCATTTATGATTCATGCCATGTCAAATAGGCTGAGTTGAGTCTTGAATCTTTATTGAGCTTTAGATTGAGCTATGCTAGTTCTTCTGTGAAACATGAGTTAATTCTTGTACTCCAACTAAAATTAACAAAAGCAAAAAGATCTCTTTTGTGCGAAAAAACTGATCTCACCAATTCACTCTCATGAGACGGCTTGCCATTGCACTAGGCATGAACTCAGGGGGAGTTTTGATTGACCAAGATCATTTCCTTAAGTTTCTTGCTTGGAGTGATCGCATAAGGCTTGAGATCTAGCACATGACTAAGCAATTAAAATTTGTGAAAATGGTTGAAGATTAGGTGGCAGTTGTGGATGGCTCCTAGTCCAGGACTTACTTTGCTAAGATAAAACCAAATATGATTTTCAGAAAAAGTCAATTGTGCTAAATTGCTTATTTACAAAAAGACCAAGTACATGAACAAATGAGTCACTCTTGAACTTTTAGCACTCTAAATTGGCTCAATACTAGCTTATTGGTTCCACTTAGATTATTTGACATGGCTTACATCATCCTTGGATACCTTTAGCTAGACTGTAATCATGTTTGATTCGACATACTAAGAAATTGGATTTATCTGGTTTAGCTAGTCTATACATGAATCGTCATGATCTTGATAGCATTCTTATGAATTATGGCTTGGTGTAATATTCAAAACGTCATTAAGGATAATCTTCATGGCTCCGAATACTTAAAATAAAGAACACACAGTTATTTCATTCTCTCGTGCATTTTGATGATTTTATTGCCAAAAGGGGGAGAAGTTTGGAGAAAAAGCCTTCTGGAGTTTTCTCCTTTGTCGATATGGTCTTAGTTACTTTGATTTTCTTTTAGACCATATTTGACTCTCAAACTCAACTTTATGCTTTTTCTGTGTTTGTCAATATACTCATCAAGGGGGAGATTAAGAGACCATGTGGAGGTAACCCCGGTTGTGTGATGAGTAATTAACGCGTGTCCTATAAAGTTTGAGTTTGTTCCGGGCATGTTTTTGATAATTACTGATGCGGATATTTAATTATATCACCTGGTGCGGTGCTATGTAATATGTTTTCTTGTCGGTGATGACTGCAGGACTTTGAGACGGTGTCGTGGCGAGACACGGGTGACCGGACTAGGCACAGGCGGTGCTGAGGTCAGAGCGGTCGGGATGTGTCGAAGACGACGAGGACTCGAAGTGGCTGCGAGGCGTGCGCGGCAAGACACGAGGAAGCTTCCAGGAAGGTGTAGGAGGGGCATTTTGGTAAATGCGCAAGGCTGCCCAAAAGGATGCGGATTTTATTTGGAAATGATCCATTAGTGGAGAGGTGTTATGACCTAATGGGTAAAATGGTATGTAAACCCATTAGTGAAGAGGTGTTGTGACCTAATGGGTAAAATGTGTGTAAACCCATTAGTGGAGAGTTGGTGTGACCTAATGGGTAAAGTAGGCTTCCAAACCCATTAGTAGAGGCTATAAATAGAGGTGCTCTCTAGGTGAAGTGCACTTGAGAGAGAGAGAGAGAAAGGGAAATGGGTATGAGTATTAGGGTTTCCTAATGCTTGTGCTCTTGGGAGAGAATTTTTTTTATGCAAGATTTAGAGTTCATTATCTCCTTGTGAGTGTTCTTGAGTGAGACAAGAAAGAGTTGATGTAAACATTCATATGTTATAATCATCCATCGCTCTTTGTCTCAATATGAATATCCTTGTTTTATATCTTGTGCTATTTACTTGCTTACTTGTCTTGGCTGGATAGGAACAGGTTCCAGTTAATTTTCATCTCAATCAGAGTGTGTTCTCGGTTTTCCTTAGTTTGCTTTAGCCCCCTGGGTTGTTTCGGCCAGCAGGTGCAGCATTTACTAGTGCAGTTTTGTTGGTTCGGTTGCTAGTAGTACTGCTCTTTCTAGTTCATGCTCTCTGTTATTTAATCGGCCAAGGTTTGTTTTTGTTCTATCGGTTGCAGCAAGAAGTTTCTCTCAATTATCTTTTGTGTCTGCTTCAATGATGGGATTTTGCCTCAGGGCCTAATGACCAGTCTATTCCCAAGAGCAATATCAATTATCTTCTTGATTTCAGGTTCTTGTTTTTAGTTCCCTCTGAGTAGGCAGTATTTTTGTTCAAGTATTACTCTCGGCTGTCTACTGTTCAACATGTGCCCTTCAGACACGTTTGGATAGATGATTTCTCTTTTGAGGGCAGACCGGGATGCGTTCTTGAAACTGCTCTTTGTTGCACTGCCATTGACTCCCTTTCAACCGAATTAGTTCTCTGTTCTTTGTTCGGTTCCTGTAGTGAGTAGGCAGAGATAAACCTCCTAGTTTTCGGCTGTTGTGCAATATCTATGTGTTGGTAGCTGCGTTTGTACTTCTCTTGTGAAGTTTCGGTTCAACAACAGTGTACAGCTACCAGGTTCGGTTTGGTGTAGAAAGAGTATCATCTGTTCTTTGCTGTCGTTAGAGCAGTACAAGGGGTGTTCGGCTGCTTCTCTGGTTTGCAGTCCAGGTTCGTGTGTAGTTTGTGTTCCACTCTGATCGGTCAGCCTACAGACTGGGTTCTTTCCTCACAGCTTTCGGCCAGGTTGTTTGTGCAGCAGCAGCAGCAGTCCGTTTCTTTTTCTGTCAAAGTAGCCTGCAGTCTGCAGTTTCTTTTCTTTTTTTAATTAAGTGCAGTTTCCTTTGATCTGTTTGGATCTCTTGTCACCTTTTCTGCATATTGATTGTTCGGCCAGGTTGGTGTATGCTGTTCTGGACAGCAAGTTTGCATCCAATGTTTGCTTCTAAGGGAAGTGCATTGTCTGTCGTTCGGTTCCTGCTGCATCTGCATGTTTTCAAGTTGTAATGACTCTCTTTTCTAGCAGTGTCGGCCAGCATCTTGTGCTTATCTTCCTGGTTGTTTTTCTGGGTTCTAGTTCTCCTCTCAGATTTCAGTCCAGAAAATCATTCCAGCAGTAGTACTCGGTTCAAAGAAATATGCTGAGCAGTTGCTAGTTTCTATTTATATGCTTTTGTAGCCTTTGTGTCTTTTGGTCTACAGGTCCTTCTTTTCAGTTCTTCTTATTCTTCTTCTTTCTTAAATAGCTAGCTAGTCAGCAGTTAAAGATTTCCTTTCAGTCAGTGTGCTAGTATTTTTGGAGAATTTGCTCTGAAGCTTTTCATTTAATTTCAGTTTCAGTTATGTCTTATGCTCCCTGATTTCTTGTGATATTTTTCAGGTTAGTCTTTTTGATTTTGGTTTTCGCGTCTCTTTTCTTTATAGCTCCTATAGTTATCGGAGAAGGAACTTCGTGTGCGAAATTTAAAGTGAATACTCGAGGTAATTTTTCAAAGGCACCATTCACCCCCCCTCTGTTGCCATTTCCGATCCTTCAATATTCCAACACCTCCTTACTTAATCATCCCGAATGGTTAGATTAATTATTTAAGATCAATCAATCCAATCTATCCAACAAGTTGGAATTTTAAACAACCACAAGTACCAAACCTTTTTTTATATTGCTCAATAACTGCATGACTTCTAAACATGTATCGATAAATTGTTAGCCACAGTTCTTCAAGAAACTACAACAGGACAACATCATATTATTTAACCTCACTTCTAAGGATATTGGTAGAAATTAATCATGTACCACGCTAGCATTTCAACTTGATAATTCACAACTTATCAATCACTTACATAATTGCTACCTCCTACTTAGATACAATAAAACATCACAAAGGGTTTTAACACTTCCTTTTAGAAAAGAGAGGAATCCACCTTCTACAGTCGAAATATCTTAAAAGAAATGCATAAAGCCAAGGCTTCGCAAACAACAAACTTCCAACACAAAGCTTTATTTTTTTCAAACTATCAAATGAATAAATCAGTCATGTTTTCCAGTAAGAAAGATGGAACAAACATGGAAAATACCAGTCTCTCCAAAAGCATTGCTCACGAGCAGCAAAACAACCCATCAATCAGAAAGAAACAATATTTGGCCTCAAAAACAATTGAAGGCCTAATGGCACCCAACAACTGCAATAAACTGCTAACCCGAGAGAAATTTAGTAACCGCAATAGGCCAAGAATCGGCCAAAATCAACTCAAGGAGGAAACACTTCTAAGAAACTTACCCACGACATCCGCAACTAAGCTACCCGAGGTAACTGCATCACTATCCCCATACCACGAACGGTGGTATAAACTGGTAATACCCAAGACAACAACTACAACCCCTACATCTTTTCACTGACTATCCTCACTCATAACAGTCATAGAATCAAATCATAATCATATAAGATCATCTCATAACATAAATCATCAATACAACATGTCAAAAGCATAAATGCAATGCTTGACCCATCCCATCCTACTGTGCACCAATGTGTCAATTTAATATTTTAATTACCACGGACCTAAAGCCCGCTCTGATAGCAACTGTAACACCCCAGGACCCATATTATCCTGGGATGCCACTAAACAACTCTACAAGCTAGCTAATTTACAATAAGCTAGCAACAATTTCTAAATCATGATAAACTAAGCGGAAATATACTAAAACAAAGATAATGGAACACTAATAGTCAAGAAACAACCGCTATTAATTTTAACCAATTAAAGCGAACCACAGCCTAACATTAATAATTATACATGATCAACAATGAGAGTAAAGATGAATGACCGGAGGCTACACTTATTTATTACAATATGAAACATCATATGGTGTGTGACAGTGATGTGCCGCTCTACCCTTCCCATGCATGCTCGAGAAGTCACCTGGAAGGGGGAAGCAAGAGTGAGATAAAAATCTCAGCAAGTAAACTGTTTAACAGGCTATTCAGACTACAAACAAATATACAACATCATTAAAGTATCCACATGTCCACATCCACAATGTGCATCCACATTCATTAACAAACTAATTAAACTACAATGATATTAAGCATCAAATATCAATTTCCCATAATGACCACAATTATAGCCTCAACCATATCTACTACCAATAATGGTAAAACATTAGCAAATAAATCTTGATTAACTACTTCATATCATCCACCACTACCACTACCAATGACAATAAAGCATTAACATGTTTTACCTCACTAACTTTATTATTTCTCGTATCTACAACTGCTATCAATAATTACCACAAGATAGAAGAATCTCATGTCACAATCACAACCCCCTATCATACCACAAGGGATGAACCACAATCTACAACCACAGCCACTTTCCTCATACCACAAGTGGCCCTCATGAGCCAATTCCACATTACAACTATGAAGTTGTAGTTGTTTGTAAAATGACTTCACCACAATATATTGCATAAGAATGCAAATAATCTTTCCACAATGCAATGCATATGCATGCTATGCTCCGCTGCACCTTTACCCAACAAGGTAAAAGTGTGCATCGTGCTACGGCAATGCACGATGCTGTACCGGTACGGTCGCGGCTATAAGCGGCGAGATCCACAATGCAATGTCATGACATGTTATGATTGATATGATAATCATAAACCACAAGGATTTAACCACGAAGGTCAACTACATAAATTTCAACCTCGAAGGGATATCAATGTGATTAACATGAACATACCTTCAAAGAAACATTAACATAACCACCATGAGTATATAAACTTCTTCCACAATTGGCACATATAGCAACTACCTCATGACTACGAGCAAGTCATTCAAAGCATAACATCAACACAACCACCATGAGTATATAAACTTGTTCCACAATTGGCACATATAGCAACTACCTCATGAGTACGAGCAAGTCGTTCAAAGCATAACATTCAACTGTTAATTGCTAATATTATCTCATTTATAAGTTATCTATCCATGGCATATTACTTCATATAAACCACAATTAGCTCATTAAGTAAATTACCATAATACTACCAAAACTCATCCAAACATGGCAAGCGATTAATATCTTGCTACCACATTCTTACTTAGAAAGTATATAATCATGGCATATCATTTAACATTACGAAAATCATACATATTGCAAGTAGTAAGAATAACGGGTTAAACGGTAGCACATTCACTACGTTTACTTGCCTCTACCGGCGAAGCGACGAGATCACGCGCGTTCAGAAGCAAAACCACCTATCCAAAAAGGTATCTCTCAGCACCACAAACAGCAATTCAATCATGACTCTCAAAGAAAAGTTATCGCTAAGCCCCAACATCCCGCAACAACCTTCCCCGCATAACGGTTCTACAATCTTCCCACTGCAGCGGCACTGCTTAACATTTTCCTATCTTTTAAAATATAACACTAATCACAGCAAAAGATATATATCTAGATTTCCCACTTAAATACCTACATTTTTCATGTAGATCACATATTTTTATTTTGTTCTTAGCAAGGTGTAACAAAATGCTCAAAACAGAGAACATCCTCTGTTCTGTCTGTTCGGACAGCCGACTTGAAACGCGTCCCCAGAACAAATCAAGGCTCTAAAAATTCTGGTTCTTTTACAGAAGCTGGATTACTGAATTCCCTATCTTTTTCTCAATTATGACCAAAAATTTAAAAATCATCTTCTACCCCTAATTCCCCTCTGAACAGCAAATAGCCCCAGTCTGCGCCCCTGACAGACAGCGGGATTCCAGACCCTGGTACGTCTACATGACGTGGCCAAAAAATCTGAAAAAAATACAGTAGATGCGTATCGTCATTCTCTACGTTTTCCTTTTGGGGAGACCCTCGGGAAAAATCGTCTTAGGGGTCTAAACCGCACAAACAGCCGCGCTGCGTGAATTGATCTACAGACAAACAGTAGGAACTCTCTAATTGGAGAATCTAATCCCCATCAAATCCTGTGCTATGAACCCTAATTACAGTAAAAATAGAGGGTTTTGGGATTGGGAAAAATTACCTAAGTATTTGGGATCACCCCTCTCTTCCACTTCTCTTTCACTTCTTCTCCTCCTTCTCTTCCTCTCCTCCTTCCTCTCCTCCTGCGCATCCATGGGCAGCAGCAATGGGGGAGAGGTGGAGGCGCAGGGAGGAGATGGGGGTGGCAGCCAGGTGGGGAAAAAGGGGAGAGGAGCCAAGGGAGAGGGTTTATAAAGGGGGTGCTAGGGTTTGGGAGGGGGTACGGGCCCCTGTTTGGGCTGTCTGGCCCAAAATGGTTGGCCCACTCCTCCGGATAATCCAAAATCTCTTAATTAATTATTTTAATTCTCTTTTTATTATTTTAGACTATTCTGAAGAATTTATTTTCACCTCCCGCGATTTACCGAAAATCCAGGCGTCTCCGCGATTAATTTAAAAATTGACGCCGAAACGACGTTCAGGATATTACAGGGCCCTCTCCGTAAGACTGGGATATACGTTGGTTATGAGACCGCATCCATAATCAGGTATTTGGAACCCATGTCAGGAGATTTGCATACCGCCGCCACGATCGCATTTTGATGAGGATAATTTTCCGACATTAGGGGGAGGAAATCAACCCATTGATGAAAAATATCGGAAAATTACGTAGGAAGTCACGGGAATTCCTGCACATGACCCGCGCACTAGTGAAACTGAAAAAGAGATCCAGAAGATCATCGATTTACAATCATTAGCAAATTAACTGCCCGATCACTTTAGTGATTTGAATAGCATGACTAAGTCGCATGTGCCTGCACGCAATGCACCGGAGAGGGTTGAAATACCAAAGAAAATTGAAGGTATCCCTAATCCCGTCCAAAGGTCTCAGAATAAAAGGACAAGAACTCCGGCTCCTCGAATCCCAAGTAATCGGGGACGCCCGACGAAAAAGGATAAGAAGGACTTATCACAGCCGATCACCGAAGTCCCCCAGAATGAGAAGGGGAGCCAGTTGAGACCTGGCACAAGTATGACACCTCCAGTAGAGGGCATACCGGATCTGAATATCCCCGTCGTCATGTATGTGTGCGCACACATCGGAGCCGAAAAACTAAAGGGACTTGCCACCGCAATTGAAAGAAGCGATGCGCAAGGTGAAGCTCCAGAAGAAGCGACTCATGAAGAAATAGCTATAAATTATGTGCACACAGGAGAGTCCCTGAATAGGACAACAGCCAGTGTTGATATCTACTTCGCCAAGAAAATTTCCACAATCATTGATCTTCATCCCGAGCCTGCATCGCTCGCTGAATGTAAGAAAAGATCAGATTGGGAAGATTGGAAGAAGGCAATAGCAACTGAATTGCTATCTCTGAACAAAAGAGAGGTGTTTGGGCCCGTGTGCCGCACACCTCCCCATGTGCACCCCGTAGGGTACAAGTGGGTATTTGTTCGAAAGAGAAATAAAAGAAACGAGGTAGTGAGATACAAAGCAAGGATGATAGCACAAGGTTTCACTCAACGTCCTGTAGTTGATTGTGAAGAAACCTACTCCCAGTCATGAGTGGAATTACCTTTAGATATTTGATCTCAATGGCAGTGAACTTGAATTTAGAAATGAAATTGATGGATGTTGTGACTGCATACCTTTATGGTAACTTGGATTCGGAGATTTATATGAAAGTCCCTGAAGGAATTCCTCTCCCGAACCAAGACAGAGCAAATAGAAATCTGTACAATGTGAAGCTTAGAAAGTCCCTGTATGGACTGAAGCAATCTGACAGAATGTGGTATAATCGCTTAAGCGACTTTCTCTGCAAGAAAGGCTACACGAACAATGAAGACTGTCCTTGTGTATTTATACGACGATCCCAGAATGGATTCTGTATAATCTCAGTGTATGTAGATGATCTGAATATCATCGGGACAGTGGAAGATATAAAAGAAGCAAGCTCCTACTTGGAGTCAGAGTTTGAAATGAAAGATTTGGGCAAGACCAAGTTCTGCTTAGGCCTGCAGCTTGAGCATGTCCTTGGAGGAGTCTTGGTACATCAGTCGACCTACACCCAGAAGGTGCTAGAAAGATTCGGCTTTGAGAAAGCATTCCCATCAAAAGTACCGATGATCGGGAGATCTTTACAGTAAGAAAAAGATCCTTTCCGACCTAGGGAAGAGGGGGTGGAAGTCCTGGGACCGGAATTCCCATACTTGAGTGCAGTTGGAGCACTCATGTACTTAGCAAACTGCACTAAATCGGATATTGCCTTTGCCGTGAACCTGTTAGTAAGGTATAGTGCAGAGCCCACCAAAAGGCATTGGCAGGGTATAAAGGACATCTTCTGATATCTCCAAGGAAGTAAGGACCTTGGATTGTTTTACAGAAAGAATCAAGATCTGAACTTGATTGGCTATGCAGATGCTGGGTACCTGTCTGACCCGCATACCGCAAAGTCACAAACAGGCTATGTATTCCTGTGTGGTGGAACTGCAATTTCCTGGAAATCGTCTAAGCAAAACCTTATAGCTACCTCGACGAACCACTCAGAAATAATAGCGCTGTATGAAGCCGCACGTGAATGTGCTTGGCTACGCCGAATGGTTCACCACATCCAGCAGTCATGTGGGATGAACATTGTGCAAACCCCCACAATTATCTATGAAGATAGTGCCGCTTGCATTACACAAGTACAAACGGGCTATGTGAAGAGTCATCTCACAAAGCATATCAACCCCAAGTTCTTCTATGCTCATGAATTGTAAAAGATGGACGAGATTAAAGTACTGCATACTAAGTCTTGTGAAAATCTAGCAGATTTATTCACAAAGTCACTCCCCGCATCTAACTTTAAAAGATGCGTGCGAGGGATCGGTATGATGAGACTTAGAGAAGTGCAGAATTTAAGGGGAGAATTCTCTCAAGCCCGTTAGTAAATCTTGATCCTGAAGATCAAGTACCCAAAGAATAAAAGTCCTGAAGACTAAATGAAGTTGGGGTGAATTGTACTCTTTTTTCCTTGGTGAGTTTTCCTGAAGTTTCTCGACCAAGGTTTTTAACGAGGCAATTCGTGCAATCGCAGCATAACATACATCATGTACCCTTTCTCCAAATTTTTCCCACTGGGTTTTTATGGATTTTTAACGAGGCATGAGTATGTTGGGTGAGTGCCCAAGGGGGAGTATTAGGAAACCAGGATATGGCTCCCGTTTGAACGGATCCTATCTCTCGTTTAAACGCGTCCTTATCTTTAGTGGGCACCTCACCACCCCCCGATAAATAGAGAGCCATATGGCCAATTTTGTATACCCCAATGCATATGAAGCAATAAATAAAGATCAGGAGTTCTCTCTACCTCTCTGTGTTCAATCTATTATTCTGTGTTTCTGTGATTGATTCGTTCTTGTTCTAAGCAGAGAAATCGCTCGGACTGGTCGCCAGCGAGTGTTCCTCAACATTTCCTACGGTCCAAGAGCAAAGACACCAGGCGGGGCCGAGCGAGGAAAACAGGCGCCAGCTCGCCTTGGTCCAAGAGCAGCAGTGCCAAGAGTTTTTCCTTGCGCTAGGAGAGAGAACAAGGTGTTTATTGTGGAGATTATGAAGTGTTGAGTTTACAAGTTGAGGAGATGTGTTGTGGTCTTGAATTGAGTTCTGGATATTGAGAAATATGTTTGCCATCCTGAGTTGAATATGTGAAGTTGAGTCCTAAACATTGAGGGGATATATTCCCTGTCTTAAGTCGAGTTTGGAATGTTGAGGAGATGTATTCACCATTCTGTGTTGAGTATGAGTTGAGCAAATCATAGTTGAGATCGACTGTTTCAACAAATTAGACATGTGTCAAGATTAAATGGTTTTAATTTAGAGTCTTTGTATATAGGTGAACATATACTAGTTGAGTTGAGTTTCTACATGTAACTTTGTGTTTAGCTTGTATGCGTAGTTGGTAGTTCAGATAATCCGTTGAGATTAAACTAGGAGTGTATCGACTCAAGTTTAGGGATGAGAAAGTTGGAAATAATCTTGACTTGCCAAGTAATAGGATGTTAGGATCCTAATATAATTGGCACAGGATCAAAATTAATTAGTTTATTTTCTTTGTTAGACTTTTTTATTTAATTTATTTGATAGATAAATTTATACATGTACTATACTTTAAAGTTGAGGTAAGAGGAGAAGAAAAAAAGGCTCAAGATGTGACGACAACGAAAAAAAATCTCTTCGTGTGCTATTGTGTTTCTTTTTTCATGATCTGTTCCTGATCAAGTACCATATGTGAGTTTTCTCGTGAGGCTTGCCAACATCAACTACGTGATATGTTTGTGCGTAGCTCGTACCTGCCTATCGCTGATCACACTGCTATTAGGGGGCGCTCGTTTTAGCGATCGCTTTTGATTTTTTGCTGAAATTTCATTGTAGCTGATTTTTTAACTGTAGCTGATTTGGCTTTTTGGGCATAATTAATTTTTTAAAAAATGTAAAAATAGAAAAAAAATATGTTAACCCATTAGGGACAATACAAAGGAACACGAGAAAAAACAGAAAATACAAAAAAGCCTAAAATATCTAAAACAATTCAGAAAAAGACGAAATACTAAAAGTGAAAAAAAAGCAGAAGCCGAAAAATTTAGCCCCGCTCATTTCAGCTTTTTTTTGGCTTCAGCTTCTAACTTCTGTTTTTTTTCACTATTAAGTATTTCGTCTTTTTCTGAATTTTTTTAGATATTTTAGGCTTTTTTGTATTTTTCCCGTGTTCATTTGTATTTTCCTAATGGGTTAACATATTTTTTTTCTATTTTTACATTTTTTAAAAATTAATTATGCCTAAAAAACCAAATCAGTTACAGTAAAAAAAAGTAACTACAGTGAAATTTTAATCAAAAGTCAAAAGTTATCGCTAAAACAGACGCCCCAGGCTCTAGTTTTATGTTGTCAATTACCGGCACTCGTGGTGCTTTCCCTGGAAGAAAATTCCTGTAGCTGCGATATCAGCGACTTTAGGAAAATCGTGATGTGGTGTGTTCTAATTTCAGCTATTGCGATGTAAAGGAAATGCGTGTCTTCTATATGCATGCTTTCTGGATTTTGTGCATCCATCGATGTTTATTTTGCCGGTCTAAGTTGTGCCAGCTATGTCAATTTTCCATGATAGCGTAATCTTTTCTTGTACCTGTGCATGTACTTAGTTTGTACGTTGTGTCGTTCCTCGTGGAGCAAATTGATAAAGGCAACTATATTTTTTAGATGTAAAGGCAATTATATTACTTCTGTGTAAAATGTGTTATGTTGACAAATGTAAAGAAGGGAGAACTAAAACACTTGTACTGATGTAGGTTCCGCTTATTTAGATTTAAACTTCTGGCTTATTTTTTACTATTTATAATTTTTATTTTTATTTTCTAATTTTTAGTATTTTTTTAAGTTTTTTACCGATTCTTTTTTCTTGTATTCGTTTGTATTATACGTGATGGGATATCCTATTTTTTCTTTTATTTTTAGATTTTTAAAATTAATTATGTTAAATAATTTATTATTAATTACAGTATAATTTTAATTATAAATTTTCAAATTTCAGTCAAATCGAACGGCCACGGAAGGTAGGGTGTCAGTCTCGTTTAAAAAAAGTTGCGGTGTCAAGAACTGAGCCGACTGAGGTGTAGATGTACTCCACCACCTAGTTCTGAGTCATTTCTTTGGCTCGAATTTGGATGTCTTTTCTTACTTTATTATTAAAACATATAGTTGCTCCTACGTCGTATGTTTTGTATTTATAAGTTGGGATGTCTTTTCCTCTGAAACTCATTAGGGGACGTTTGTTTTAGCGATGGTTTCTAATTTTTGGTTGAAATTTTATGTAGTTGGTTTTTTTACTGTAGCTGATTTAGCTTTTTAGGTATAATTAATTTAAAAAATATAAAAAATATGTTAACCCATTAGGAACACGGAAAAAAGCCTAAAATATCTTAAAAAATTTAGAAAAAGACGAAATACTAAATAGTGAAAAAAAAGCAGAAACTAGAAACAGAAACAAAAAAAAAAACAAACAGCGGAGCTAAATCCGTTTCCATCATCATCGACCCTATACGGGCCTTGTTTGGATGTTGCGTACTGAGAAAAATGAGATTTTCCGAGAACTGGTTTTAGTCTAGTTTTAGAAAATCTTGTTTGATACAACGAACTGGCATTAGTGTAACCAAAACTAGTTATTCATAAACTTAGAATTTCGAGTTTTAACAAAAACTAACAGTTCTAACAAAAACAAGATTACTCCTCATTTCTAGAATCCTCATGGGTGTCTAGATTTGGCCAGATACCAAACATGCCCACCGTATCTCTAAACTTAGCATAATTCTTTGTAATGTTTAGCATTGTCAAGATAGATCTATAAATAAATAAGTTTAAAGCAAAAGTAATTCATCACGTATCCGTATTCCCTACCTCTTTTTTCGACAGGTAGGTTTAACAAACTAGGTAGCGCTCAGTTTAACGATGGCTTATGACTTTTTTATTATAGCTGGCTTATTTTTTACTGTAACTGAGTTAGCTTATTAAGCATAATTAAATTTAAAAATATATAAAAATAGAAAAAAATATATTAGTCAATTACGGATAATACAAAGGAATACAGGAAAAAAAAAACTAAAAAAGTCAAAAAATATATAAAAAAAGAAAAAAATAAAATACTGAATAGTGAAAAAAAATAAAAGTTAGAATCAGAAGTTAGTTTAAAAGCTAAAATACGCAAGGCTGCCTCTAGCTTGAAGGCTGCTGGCACATCCCATATAATGTTTGGAGGCAGCTTCCAAGCCATTATCTCTCTTCCGAGAGGAACAAAAGAGATTAATTATATTACGAATGCTCTTAAGATTGATTGTTTACTGGTTCTTTTCATCCACGTAGATACATTTAAAATTACTAGCACTGCAATAAATGAGTGCCACGTTTTCATAGACTGCGGTCTATACTCCAGTCTTCACATACATGTGCATTGTTCACGAAAAGGGCTCAGATTCCTATCAATAAAGTATACATATCTTCAAAATAAATAGATGCTAAACTGAATACCAATAAATTGCAGTCTGTTCTTAAATTAAGGGTCTCTTTATAGCGTACAAATCTAAAAACATAATAAAAGATCATGTGAGAAGATCCTATTTAATGTTATGATGAATCATTGCAATATTTGTAGAGTGATCAATTGGTTTTGCAAAAGTGTGCATTTGATTTGGGCTGCTTTCTGGAAGTGCCAGGAAAATCGGAATTGTGAGCTTGGCAATACCGCAGAATGGTAGTTCCAGTCAGAGCTACGGAATATTTTTTCAGAGAGGTCCAATTCGGGTTTGTAAAGTGTGGAAGTACCACTTTGGAGAGTGGTTGTACCGCAGTACTGTAGTACCAGCGTGAGAAGAGCGGTGCTACTGGATTTCGCAGAAAAACTGGATTTTGGGTTTTGAGTTGGGATGACTATGTGGTCATGGTGTGAATGTTGTTACTTGTTTGCACATGGGTTTATTGGGCCTGTTTGAAGCCACTTTTAGAAGTCGCTTTTGGCTTTTGCTATAGTACCTAACTTTCAAACAGAGTATTTTTTTAAAACAGGGTCTACAAGTTAATTGTAGTACACATTAAAATCTCAATATCTGTACTATTCAAAATCGCAAACGAGTATCTCTCTCCGTAATCTCTATCGCAAACAGCTAAAATTCTAAAATTTCAGCTAAAAACCATAATCTACAGCCATATCAAACAGGCCCATTGTTTGGTCATAAGTTTAGGATCAATATTTTGTGTGCATACATATTGTATGATGCATTTATGGACTAACGTAGATTAAGTTGCAAAGAACTTGTGTGCAATACCCTAGGACCTATATTACCTTGAGATACCATTAAACCACTCTACAAGCTAGCCAATTTAAAAGATAATATAAACTGTCAACAATTTTCTAAAACATGATAAGTTAAGCGGAAGCATACTTTACAAAGGTAATAGAACACTATTAATAAAAGAACCACCACTATCAATTTTCACCAATTAAAACGAACTCCTGTTTAGCATTATCAATTTGAAACAAACATTAATGAGGAATATAAAGTCATGACTAAGACTCCATAATTATTACAACATTAATCATAAGATGGTGTGCAAATGTGTTGTATCGCACCCCAACCACAGTACAAAGCTCTACAAATTATGATTTTTTTACAGCAACTAGATCTTCATATTCCCTACAACTTCCATTATTGGGAGGAAAAATATAAAAATTATCTTCTACTCCGAATCTACATCCGAACAACAATCTGTTTCGGATTCCACCTCTACCAAACAGCAGTCTTCCCAACCCTGCTGCGTCCAAACCCCGTGGTCAAAAAATCTGAACAAAATACAGGAGATAGATCTCAACATCCTCTACAATTTTCCTTTTTGCCAGACCCACAGAAAAAATCGTTTCGCTGGTCTAATCTGCGCAAACAGTCATGCTACACAAATTGGACTATGCTACACAATTTTCCTATTCTCTAATCGGTGAATCAATTTGCTAATCCCCATCTATTCTCGTGCTAAAAATCCTAATTACAGCAGAAAGAGAAGGGTCTGGAATAGGAAAAAGTTACCTAAATGATCCCTTGGGATCTCCCTTCTTCCCTTCTCCTCTTCCTCTTCTTCCCTTCCTTCTCTTCCTCTTCTTCTTCTTCTTCTCCTTGCCTTCTCCTCGCACCAATGGACAGCAGCTCTTTGGGGGAGAGAGTAGGCACAAGGGGGGAGGGAGGTGGTGGCCAGGGGTGGAAAAGGGGAGGGGAGGCCGGCCACAAGGCTTATAAAGGGGGTGGGGGTGGCTTAGGGTTAGAGAGGGGGCTGCGGCCACCCTTGGGCCAATAGGCCCAAGGTGGCAGGCCCACCCTCCAGGCAGCCCACAAAGAGGTTTTTATTTATTTATTTATTTCATTTTTTCTCATTTTTGACTATTCCACAATTTTATTCTCCCTTCTCGCGATTTACCGAAAATCTGGCGACTCCACGATTATTTTAAAAACCGACACTGAAACAACATTTAGGGCATTACATTCTCCCCACCTAAAAAGGATTCATCTTCGAATCTAGCTCCTCAACCCACGAGACAAAATAACAATCAAGGAAAGAGCAACCAAAGGATAGAGCATCCTAAGGGTATAACAACTACGGGTACTCTCCCACTTCGAATAGCTCAGGTCCTTCTTCCGCATATGATCTTCAAGCTTCCACGTCGCCTCCCGCTCGAACTGATTCATCCAGAAGACCTTCACCTACCTAATGGCTCTCTTCCTCATGACCAACTCCGACGAGTCCACGATACGCGCTGGTCGACGCCGAGAACCCGCAACTCTTCTGCCAGCTCTGAGCGGCCAATAGGTTTTACCATTTCGTAAAATTCTTCGTCACAACTATTAAACCACTATCTAATACCATCCTTCTTCTTAAAATATTTCCCTCTATTTATTGTAATCGGGATAATACATTATACCCCTTTAAAGGAATTTGACCGCAGATTCCACTCATGTCATTCTACTCAAAGAACGTCTAGAAATCTTTTATAAACAAAACCCAATTGAAAATGAAGGATTCTCAAGCAACCCACTCGCAACCAATTTCCTTCAAAGAACCAAGATTCAAAATCAAAGGATTCATCACAAAACCTTTCCCACTTTCCAAGTAGACAATTGGAGAAAAAGCACCACATGGTCGAGAGTGAAAATCATTCGAAGCCTAAAACAATCATTTTCTTTTTTCAACTGGAAAAGACTACGCCTCTACATAAAACAATTCAATTTTGCAGATGGCCTCTCCATAAACACACAGCTTAACAAGATTCAAGAGAGCATTTCACTACTCGAGAAGATAATAATTTCCCAATCCAATTCTTTTAATAATTTAACTTCCTTGAACCAAGGATTTTACCAACTCATTTATCTTAAGTTGGCAACCACAACAATGTGCTTAAGCTGAGTAAATTGTCTACACCCTTGTAGAGAGACTCCACTGTCCCCACAAAACATACTCCAGCCAAGACCTCAACCAGTGGAATTATTTGACAGATAATTCCTAAAGCACATCAATCCCTTAAGGATATCAACTTGAGATTCTTATCACACTCACACATACTCATTTACTGCACCTCACGGATGCTATCCCGATCATCACACTACTTGGATTCCACTCTGATCCACTATTCCTACACAGAAACACTGGGCATCTGAGGTTATAGCATAACAAAAGGTAAAGCCCAGACTCAGCTTTTAAGACACCTACAACAAACTTCCTGTATAAGATAGAGAAATCCTTAGGTGAAAACCCTACTATTCCACAACTAACATGTACTCAAATCTTAACATCAACAAATCATTTGGCTCCAAGACAAACATTCTATATAAATCAAATCCTTCCCAAGGATTATTCACTTAAAACAATATATCATCCAATGTATCTCAAACATTGCGATATTTAAAGCTTCCACAAAAACATCTATTAGACCATCACTATCCAGTTGCCATCACGTAACAAAAAGGCTCAACAACACAAATCGATTATCCTTTTCCTTAGAATAAGAGGTAAGAGGAGATAAATTTCAGCACACAGGAAACCGCTACCATTCACATCAGCCATAAGACTAAGAAAAAAAATAGCAATGAGGTTGGAGAATACAAGATGAGATCATCTGTACCTCAAATACTTATAGTACACTCTTTCTTTTAACAAGAAATACTCATTTTTTTATTACCGCATCCCGCCAGTTCCAACAAGAGGCTTGAAGACCACAACACAATGTTTAGTTAAAAACCAATAAAAGCGTTTAACACGTCGCTTTATTGAAAGCAATCTCGGCTTCCACATAAATCATAAGGTCCAAAAAGATCCCAACCATAAATCTCAAATCCTTTAATTTAAATAGTATCATGGAACTAACAAATTTCTTTATTTAGAACATTCAACACCACAATCACAACTACACACTGCCAATTGTATTAACAACAAGATAAAACATTCTTGTAAGAATCATCATATCCTTTTACTCCTTCATATTTTTCCAAAAGGAACACCATAATCACTTCATCATGTTTTTATTATCTAAATAAGATTCCAACTACTTAATCTAGGAAAACCTAGTGTATAAGCCACCATATTAAAACAAAACTCTTTAACAAGATACTAGAACATGACAACCTCACAAAACATGCTAGTGTAAATCTCTTATTAGATTTCAAACATTCAATTCTTATTGACGCTCAACTCTATTTTAGCACAAATTAATTGCACTCTAGTCATTACTAGCAATAATTTATTATTATTTTGTCATAGCAGCATTCATGATCTCATATCTGTTTTGCAATCATAAAAACAATTATGAGCATAGAATTAATATCCCACCTTACGTTCAGAAGTTAGAACAAAATAACTTCAAACTTCAATAATACCAGCTTTATAAGACAAGATTTCACAAGTCAATATATCAACCTTCATCTATTTCTTTACACATGTGTCAACAATTTACCATGGCAAATTTACATGATTTTAGAAGTTGTACATACTCATCAAGTATATAAAGAGATGACATATTAAAGATTAATATTACTAAGACAATATTCCAATACCTCCTTACTTAACCATCCCAAATGGTTAGATTAATTACTTAAGACCAAATAATCCAATCTACCCAATAAATTGAAATTTTAAACAACCACAATAATCAAACCACTTTTTTTTTATATTTGAGAGACCATGAGCAGATAACCCCAGCTGTGTGATGAGTAATTGACATGTGTCCTAGAAAGTTTGAGTTTGTTCCGGGTATTTTTATGCTTATTACCGATGCGGATATTTAATTAAATCATCTGGTGCGGTGCTATGAAATATATTTTCTTGTCTGTGTGACTGCAGGACGTCGAGTGGAGTCGTGGCGAGACACGGGTGACCGGACTAGGCACAGGCGGTGCTGAGGTCAGAACGGTCGGGATGTGTCGAAGACGGCAAGGACTCGAAGTGGCTGCGAGGCGTGCGCGGCAAGAGACGAGGAAGCTTCCAGGAAGGTGCAGGAGGGGCGTTTTGGAAAATACGCAAAGCTGCAAAATTGGAAGCGGATATTATATGGAATGATCCATTAGTGGAGAAGGGTTGTAATCTAATGGGTATAATTAAGTGTAAACCCATTAGTGGAGAGGAGTTGTAACCTAATGGGTATAATTGAATATAAACCCATTAGTGGAGAGAGGTGTGACCTAATGGGTAAAGTAGTCTACTAGACCCATTAGTGGAGGCTATAAATAGAGGTGCTCTCTAGGTGGAGAAGTGCACCTTGAGAAAGAGAGAGATAGAAATGGGTATGAGTATTAGGGTTTCCTAATGCTTGTGCTCTTGGGAGAGAAAATTTGTATGCAAGTTTTAATGTTTCATTCTCTCCTTGTGGGTGTTCTTGGATGAGACATGGAAGAATGATGTAAATATTTATTTGTGATATTAATCGTTCATCGTTCTTCGTCTCAATATGAACACGCTTGTTTTATGTCTTGTGCTATTTACTTGCTTTACTTTTAATTAATGTTCTTGTTCTAGTGCTACTATTTATATTATATATATATGCTTTGAACGGGGATATATCTCATAGCGCTTTGGCTAGTTCATCCCGAAAGCAAAGTTTTTTTTTTCGCTGTGTTTTTTGCTCTATGATGGGAGATTATCTCAAAGTACGATGACTGGCTATTCCCAAGAGCATAGAGTGTACATCTTGTTTTTACGCTTGTAGTTATTCTATCCTTTCCAAGGAGAAGGGAAATCAGTGTGTGATCTCAGGTTCTTGGTTTGCTGGTGCTAGTCGGCCAGAGAAGAAGTCTTGTTTTTAGTAGCTTTACCTTCTGTTTTCAGCTAATAGAATATGTTCGATTGTTTGTTCCTTGTTTCATTCTGCAAGTGCAGCATCAGTTCTACTTAATTGCTAAAACAGTTCCCAGTTCGGTTCCGTGAGAGAGAGATAGAGTTGATTTTACTCCTTTAAGTTATTTATCGCTGTTCTCTCCCTTCGGTTCTAGCAATTTTGGACAGCAACTTTAGTTGTTGGTCGCTGTTTTTGGTTTCGTGTTGCTACTACAAGGTTTGGCCAGCAGCCTGCGCTACGATGCAGTGTTTGCGATTCTTGTTTTTCTTGTCTCTCGGTTGGTGGTGTAAGTTGCAGCAGGACTACAGCGTTTGTCTCCAAATCCTGTTCGGCCAGCACTGTGTTTCTTTCCCTTCTTGCTGTCCTTTTTCGGCTGCACTTCAGGTTGTGAGGAGTAGGTGCGGTTGCTGCATGTTCTAGCAGTACTTGGTGCAGTTTTTGACAGCTATTTGTGCTCTTTTCAGTGCTGTTTTTTTTGCTATTTTTGTTGCTGCAGTTCGGCCAGCAGACAGCTCTCTATTCCCTCATTCTTGCTGCTATTTTACTGCTGTTTTGTTGGTGTTTTTACTGCTGTGTTGCTGCTGTTTGGACAGTCTGCAGTATTAAATTTCTTGCGGCAAGAAGCTGTCCAGAGAAGACTTTAAGTCTCCTGTTTTTTGGCTGTACTCCTTTCGGTGCAGTTCGGTTTTGCTTGCAGCAAGTAGCATTATTTCTTGGCTTTTCGCCAAGTGGGTTCCTGAAGTATAGTTTGTATTGCACTCCCTTTTGTTTTGCTGATCTTTAAGATTTTTGCATGCGATCCATACGGTGTTATTTTCAGCTAAAATTTTTACTGGTTAATCTCTGATTTATGCTGAATTTTTTAGTATCGCATGCGTTCCAATCTTTTCTTCTTTTGCATGCAGTCCAAAATTAATTTTCTGTAAGTTGCTTTATTCTGCATCCTGTTGAAAAATCAGTGTACGAGTTTTCAGGGGCGGTTATTTTATTGTAGAACGACATTCACCCCCCCTCTGTCGCCATTTCCGATCCTACAATTGGTATCAGAGCCGGTTAGCTCTAATTAATAGATCTTAACCGGTCTCAAGAGCCATGGCGACGGACAAGTACTCGACCAAGCCGCCCGTTTTCGATGGCATCGATTACCCCTTCTGGAAGAGCCGAATGGAGACATATATCCAGGCCCAGGGGTATGCCATCTGGCGCAAGGTCAAGACCCGTTTTGTTGTTCCTACCGATGAGGACATCAATGCTAATAATATGGCTGATGTTGAGGCAAATGCTAAAGCAAGGAACATTATAATCCAGGGTCTGAGCAGGAGCGAATTTGATCGCATCTCTCATCTCACGTCGGCCTTCGACATCTGGGCGACCCTCGACGCATATCATGAGGGCACCACCCAGATTAAGACGGTTCGACAGGACCAGTTCAAGCGAGATTACAACAAGTTTGAAATGCTCGCTGGCGAGTCCCTTGATGAGTGTTTTGCGCGTTTTCACAAAATTCTGAGCAACCTCCGAGCGGTCGGTCTCACATACTCCGACTCGGATAACGCTCGACAGATGCTCACTGCACTCGATCTGCGTGTTTGGGAGATGAAAGTGACTACCATCAAGGACACCACGGACCTCTCGACTTTGACTCTTGATGCGCTGTACTCGCGTCTCAAGACTCACGAGATTGACATTGTCTCTCGCAAGTCGAAGTCACAGTCGATGGCCCTAGTCACCGATCCCGATTCAGCTTCTGGTCTTTCTTCTGATCTGCCGTGTGGATTCTCCCTTGCTGCTCTCTGTGACATAACCGATGATCGCTTAGAGCAGCTCGAGGATGAGCAATCGCCCTCCTAGCTCGGAAGTTTTCCCATGCTTACAAGAGGAGGAGGGACGAGAAAGAGGAGGACTGTCATTTGTTTCGAGTGTGGTGGCCCCAACCACATTCGGCAAATTGCCCCAAGTTGGTGAAAGGCAAGAACGACTACGGCGGTGTAAGCAAGAACGACTACATCGACAAGAACCGCAACAAGAAGCCCCGCTTCACGCTCAAGGCAAGAAGAAGTTCCGCAACTTTGGTAAAGCCAAGAAGCTCTTCCACCGCGTCCTCACGGCCTTCGGCGACATCGACTTCAGCGACGTGGAGGGTGGAGCGGCGACGACGACAAGGATGATCAAGATCCCAAGGACGGCGACGACTTCATCGGCATGTGCTTCATGGCCAACGACAACGACGTCGTGACAATGAGCTCTACAACTCCTGATGAGGTAGGTCCTCCTACGACCAGCTCTATCTTGCATTTACGAAGTTAGGAAAGTTCTATGCTAAATCTAGAGCTAGGGTTGTGGATCTTGAGAAGGAAGTAGAGAGATCGTCACGGAGTTTACTTCACTTATATCTGCTCCCTCCCGTGATTTAATGTGATGTATGTTCTTCTTTGCTTGGAGATATGGAAAAGCTAAGGACCTCTCATGATAGTTTGACTTCTGAGCTTGATTTGCTTAAGGTGAAGAATGATAGTCTGCTTGCTGAACTAGAAATGAGTAGGGTTGCTTCTATTTCCTCTAATATTCAGACTACTTCTTGCACCTCATGTGAGGATAAGGATAATGCTTTTAGAGGTCTTTATACTATGCTTATTGATCTGCCTGAAACTTGTGAAAATTGCAATAACTTAAAATGAACTTAAAAAGAGCGGATCATAAAATTGCTGAATTGCATGCTTCTTTGGTTGAGCCAATCGCTTCATGTTTAAATTGTCCTAAATTAACTGCTTGAACTTGAATCTGTTTCTAAACAATTCCAAGAAATGATTGATTACAACAAGAAAATAGCTAAATATGCTTCTAAGGACCTGTTAGCTCACCTTGCAAAAATTGTGATAAACTAAAATCTGACTTGATTATTTTGGAAGAAAAATGCGTGAAGCTAACTAAGGATCTACTAGAGAAGTCACAATCATGTTGTAATGTGTGTCTTGGTGTTGGGGAGAAGCCCAAGGGTAAGGTAGAGGCGTCTAGCGGCGTGAGCCAACCTGCTAGTAGTAGGACTGTCCCATCAGTCGGTGTGCGTGCACAAGCCATTCTTTCCTCTACTATTGGTTCTTCTTCGCTTCCTTACCCTCTGCTGTTCCCCTTTCTCCTGCTCTTCTTGCACCTCTCTCTTTGGGAGTGTCGGTATCTTATGAACACTCTCGAGAGATTTGTAGGAGGCAAGAAGAAGCTCAATCTTATTTTAGACCAATCTAAGATTTGTAGATTTAATCGTGGTCTAGGATATGATTTCTATGAGGACATGAGGAAGCATCCACCGCCGTGCTCGGACCCATAGCACTGTGTGATCAAGATGAGCCCAGGACCGAAAAGTCAAATTTAAATCTGCGGGCTTTGTCCAAGGGATTTACGACGACAAGGTGATTCCACCGCAACCGGCCTCTCACGGTGAAGTTTCATTGCACCTTCTGTCGAAGGATGGACATATGATTGACCGATGCTTGAGCGTGCGAGATTGCGCAGAGAGACCGTGTTGCAGCTCTTAGGCGTATTCGTGGTCAGCCCGGACCACGAGTGCACCTAGGACCAGCCACGAGGTCTAAGGTTGCTCTTGTTGATGCTTTTGGGCAGCATCGAGGACTTGGTTTTTCGGTTCTTCCGATTTTCGTCCTCGATCTGCCCCAGTCATGATATCCGCTGTCACGAGGTAGATCTCGTTTCCATCGAGATAACTACCCGCGGCGAGATCAGCGTATTGTTGGTACTCCGACTCGCTCTCCCGTAGCAGTCGGACCCAGCAACAGCTTTGGGTCTACTCTTAGACCTTCTGTCTTGAGTAACAGGGAGCGTAGGGTAGATAGAGGTCAGTCGTGCTTGACTACTTCATCTGCTCGGCGTGTTATTCATATTAGTGCGAAATCATTGTTGATTTACCCCAATCTCGAGACTCTACTCTGTTTGACTCGGTTCGCGAGCGAGGAAGGAAAGGTTTGGCTCGTAGACTCCGGATGTTCACGACACATGACCGGAGATTCCCGTTGGTTTTCTTCCCTTGCCCGTGCTCCAGGTGATGAGACGATCACTTTCGGAGATGCTTCATCTGGGCGTGTCATCGCCAAAGGTACAGTGCGCATTAATGAGTCTTTTGTGTTAAAAGATGTTGCCTTGGTTAGTAAGCTGCAGTATAATTTGCTTTCAGTTTCTCAGCTTACCGATGACGACTTTGAGGTGAGCTTTAAGAAAAACAATTGCAAAATTCTTGATTCTTCGGGTAGTCTGGTTTGCGGGATTTCTCGTTTCGGGAGGATCTTTCGTGCTGATTTTTCTGAGTCTTCTGGTGATCCTCTCAGGTGTTTAGTTGCTTCTGATTCCCGCGACCTCTCTTTCTGGCATAGGAGACTTGGTCATATTGGATTTGATCATTTGACCCGAGTTAGCGGCCACGATCTCATTCGTGGTCTGCCGAAGCTCAAGATGGTCAAAGATCTCGTTTGCACTCCTTGCCGGCACGGCAAGATGGTTGCCTCTTCCCATCCTCCGGTCACAGTCACGATGACCGATGCACCGGGACAGCTGCTCCACATGGACACGATTGGACCAATAGAGTCAACGATCGGCGGGAGGAAGTGGTATGTTCTTGTCGTAGTTGATGACTTCTCGAGGTACTCTTGGGTGTTTTTCTTAGCCTCGAAGGATGAGACGTTTACACATTTTCGAGTGCATTCTCAGGGCTTTCTATTGAGCTTCCGGTGCCTTACGAGCGATCCGTAGTGACAATGGCACGGAGTTCAAGAATTCCTACTTTGAGAGGTTTTGCGATGAGTCAGGTGTAGAGCACCAGTTCTCTTCTCCATACGTCCCCCAACAAAATGGCGTTGTGGAAAGGAAGAACCGTACCTTGGTCGAGATGGCCAGGACGATGCTTAATGAGTATTCTACACCTAGGAAGTTTTGGGTGAGGCAATAGCCACCGCTTGCCATGTTTCAAGCAGAGTTTTTACGAGGCACACTTGCATCGCACTTCTTTTGAGTTGAGATACGGGCGAAAGCCAGCGTATCTCATTTTCGTGTTTTTGGTTGCAAGTGTTTTATTCTCAAGTCCGGGAACCTAGATAAGTTCGAGTCACGTTCTGTGATGGAATTTTTCGGGTTACTCGACTTCTTCGCGAACTTATAGGGTGCAGGCTGCGAGTCTAGTAAAATGGTAGAGACTGCGAGGTGACCTTTGATGAGGCGGTCCGGGACTAGGCCCGACATCTCGAGTTGATGAGCAGTCCAAGCCCATCTTTGTGGATGATGAGGAGGATGAAGATGAGGGTTGTCTACCCGATCCAGTTTCTCCTCCCCTTGAGGTGCCTACTTCCACCACCGTACCTCAAGGAGATCAGCCCATTCCTTCCGCATCCTCAGGAGCTAGTGGCTCTGTTCCTACCTCATCAGTTCATGAGGTAGAGGCCACTACTTCTCATCCAGGACCTCCCCGTCTTGTCCAGAAAGCTCATCCTTCAGAGCAGATAATTGGAGATCTCTTTGAGCGCGTTACACGCTCAAAGTCTGGCACGTCTCACTTCTGTCTCCACTCTGCTTTTGTTGCCTCTTTTGAGCCCAAGGATGTTTGTCATGCTCTTTCTGATGAGTCTTGGGTCAATGCCATGCATGAGGAGTTAGAAAATTTCGAGAGAAACAAGGTCTGGTCGCTTGTCGAGCCCCCGCGCGGTCACAATATTATTGGGACTAAGTGGGTGTTCAAGAACAAGCAGAGTGAGGATGGAGTGGTTATTCGGAACAAGGCTAGACTGGTAGCTCAGGGGTACTCCCAGGTTGAGGTCTAGATTTGAGAGACCTTTGCCCTGTGCGGACTTGAAGCCATTAGAATCCTGCTTGCCTTTGCGGCTTCTAAGGGTTTCAAGCTTTACAGATGGACGTCAAGAGTGCCTTTCTCAATGGCTTTATTGAGGAAGAGGTCTACGTCAAACTGACCTCTGGTTTGAAAACCCCAAATACCCAAACCATGTCTTCAAGCTTTCCAAAGCTTTGTATGGACTTAAGCGAGCCCCTAGAGCTTGGTATGAGAGGCTTAAGTCCTATCTGTTGAGTCATGGTTTTGAGATGGGTAAAGTAGACAAGACCTTGTTCATTCGCCTAGCATGGCACTGATCTTCCGCTCGTCCAAATTTATGTGGATGACATCATCTTTAGCGGCTCCTCACATGCTCGTTTCTCGGTTTTCCGATGTCATGAGCTCGGAGTTTGAGATGAGCATGATGGGAGAGTTGAGCTTCTTTCTTGGCTTCGGATCAAGCGGACTCGGGAGGTACCTTCTTGCATCGGGGCAAGTACACTCGAGACCTCTGAAGCGCTTTGACATGAGTGATGGCAAGCCAAGTATCTACTCGATGGCGACAACGACTTCACTTGATCCGGATGAAGATGGCGAGCCCGTTGATCGAAGGAGTTGAAGCATGATCGGTTCCCTCTTGTACCTCAACGCCTCGAGACCGGACATACACTTCTGCGTGTGCGTGTGCTCGATTCGAGCTTCTCCTCGCGTTTCTCACCGTCAAGCGGTGAAGCGCATTTTCGTACCTTGAGCTACCATTGACTATGGTATCGGTACTCTTCCTCATCTGTCTTTCCTTGAGAGCCTTCTCGGATGCGAACTTGGTGGTGTAGGATAGATAGGAAGAGCACTTCGGCACTTGCCAATTTATTGGCACTTCTCTTGTTTCTGGTCTTGAGGAAGCGATCGGTGTTACACATCCACCGCAGAGGCGAGTACGTAGCTGCGCCGATTCTTTGCGGCAGTGCTGGATGGCTTCGACCTGCGGGACTTTGGGTTAGTTATCGGCGTGTTCCACTCTTTTGTGATAACACTTCTGCGATTAACATTGCCAAGAACCCATGCAGCACTCCGGACCAAGCACATCGATATCGATATCATTTTCTTAGAGACCATGTTGAGAAGGGTGATATAGTGCTCCGGTTTGTGAGAGTGACCACCAATTGGCTGATATCTTTACAAGCCATTGGATAGCTCTAGGTTTTCACTCTGCGGGAGAGCTTGGGGTGATTTGTCCTTATGGACTGTTGTGAGGGGCTTTACTTTTGCTTTTATTATATTGATTATGCTCTTACTCCTTTCTCATGCATAGCATTCGGGTGCATTGGGATTAGTCCTTCTAGCATAGGTTAGAGTGTTATTCTTGTCTAGTTGCTTAGACTTCTGCTCTTATCTTGTGATTCTAGGATCTTGCTTATTAGCTATCTCTTATCTCACTAGATTGAGCTCACTCACGGCTTGTAGATTCTAGCGAGGGTTGGGCCATCCTCGGGTAGATAGGGTACGTGTTTGCTCTCTAGTGTGTGTGCTAGACAGTCAGCTGATAGTCTTGGAGTCATATGGGGTAGACAAGAGTGCATCTAAGCTATAGTATCCTCTACATCTTATCTATGCTTTAAGGACTACCCATTTGGATTTACTTTGCGACTTCTCGTTTTTATTGCTTTAGTTCGGGGAGTTCATTTGGGAGCTTCTAGATATTAATTGTGACATAACTCAACTTGAACTAAAAGTGCATCTCATGTTGAGGGGGAGCTGGATTTTATTGCATTTCAGTTTGCTCTATAATATAACTACATGGAGCCTTGATTATTATCCAATTATGATCTATTTATAATGCATTACATCTTGCCATGATCTGTGCTTAATTGCTAGATTTATCATGACTTTATATGTGTAGTCTAGTCTTTGCCATGATAAGTTAATTAAAAATGCTTTACTTCATGTCATGGTAGTTCTTGAGACTAGTCTATTTTTAGTTATCTTTTATGATTCCGGCCATGTCAAATAGGTTGAGTTGAGTCTTGAATCTTTGTTGAGTTTTAGATTGAGCTATGTTAGTTCTTTTATGAAGCATGAATTTTCATTAACTCCTTGGTCTAAAGACTAAATGCAACAAAAGCAAAATGATCTCTTTTTGTGCGAAAAAACTGATCTCACCAATTCACTCTCATGAGACGGCTTGCCATTGCACTAGGCATGAACTCAGGGAGTTTTGGTTGACCAAGATCATTTCCTTAAGCTTCGCTTGGGTGATCGCATAAGGCTTGAGATCTAGCACACAGCTAAGAAATATGAAAATGGTTGAAACTTAGGAGGCAGTTGTGGATGGCTCCTAGTCCAGGACTTGCTTTACTAAGATAAAACCAAATGTGATTTTTTTAAAAAAAAAGGGCAATTGTGCTAAATTTGCTTATTTATAAAAAGACCAAGTACTTGATCAATTGAGTCATTCTTGAACTTATAGCACTCTAAACCAACTCAATATTAGCTTCTTGATTTCACTTAGTTTATTTGACATGGCTTGCATCATCCTTGGATACCTTTATCTAGACTAAAATCATGTTTGACTTGACATGCTAAAAAAAAAAAAATTGGATCCATTTTCAGATTATGACTTATTTGGTTTAGCTTTTCTATACATAAATCGTCATGATCTTGATAGCATTCTTATGAATTATGGCTTGGTGTAATACTCAAAAATCATTATGGATAATATTCATGGCTCCAAATGCTTAAAATAAAGAACACACATGTCATTCTATTCTCTCGTGCATTTTGATGATTTTATTGCCAAAAAGGGGGAGAAGTTTGGAGAAAAAGCCTTCTGGAGTTTTGCAGAAAAATTTGCTCTATCATTTTCTGCTCCAGCTTTCTCTTTTGTCGATATGGTCTTAGTTACTTTGTTTTTTCTTTTAGACCATATTTGACTCTCAAACTCAACTTTATATGCTTTTTCGGTGTTTGTCAATATACTCATCAAGGGGGAGATTGAGAGACCATGAGCAGATAACCCCAGCTGTGTGATGAGTAATTGACATGTGTCCTAGAAAGTTTGAGTTTGTTCCGGGTATTTTTATGCTTATTACCGATGCGGATATTTAATTAAATCATCTGGTGCGGTGCTATGAAATATATTTTCTTGTCTGTGTGACTGCAGGACGTCGAGTGGAGTCGTGGCGAGACACGGGTGACCGGACTAGGCACGGCGGTCTTGAGGTCGAGCGGTCGGGATGTGTCGAAGGCGGCAAGGACTCGAAGTGGCTGCGGCGTGCGCGGCAAGAGGCGAGAAGCTTCCGGGAAGGTGCGGGAGGCGTTTTGGAAAATACGCAAAGCTGCAAAATTGAGCGGATATTATATGGAATGATCCATTAGTGGAGAAGGTTGTAATCTAATGGGTATAATTAAGTGTAAACCCATTAGTGGAGAGGAGTTGTAACCTAATGGGTATAATTGAATATAAACCCATTAGTGGAGAGAGGTGTGACCTAATGGGTAAAGTAGTCTACTAGACCCATTAGTGGAGGCTATAAATAGAGGTGCTCTCTAGGTGGAGAAGTGCACCTTGAGAAAGAGAGAGATAGAAATGGGTATGAGTATTAGGGTTTCCTAATGCTTGTGCTCTTGGGAGAGAAAATTTGTATGCAAGTTTTAATGTTTCATTCTCTCCTTGTGGGTGTTCTTGGATGAGACATGGAAGAATGATGTAAATATTTATTTGTGATATTAATCGTTCATCGTTCTTCGTCTCAATATGAACACGCTTGTTTTATGTCTTGTGCTATTTACTTGCTTTACTTTTAATTAATGTTCTTGTTCTAGTGCTACTATTTATATTATATATATATGCTTTGAACGGGGATATATCTCATAGCGCTTTGGCTAGTTCATCCCGAAAGCAAAGTTTTTTTTTTTCGCTGTGTTTTTTGCTCTATGATGGGAGATTATCTCAAAGTACGATGACTGGCTATTCCCAAGAGCATAGAGTGTACATACTGTTTTTCTGCTTGTAGTTATTCTATCCTTTCCAAGGAGAAGGGAAATCAGTGTGTGATCTCAGGTTCTTGGTTTGCTGGTGCTAGTCGGCCAGAGAAGAAGTCTTGTTTTTAGTAGCTTTACCTTCTGTTTTCAGCTAATAGAATATGTTCGATTGTTTGTTCCTTGTTTCATTCTGCAAGTGCAGCATCAGTTCTACTTAATTGCTAAAACAGTTCCCAGTTCGGTTCCGGCAGTAGAGAGATAGAGTTGATTTTACTCCTTTAAGTTATTTACTGCTGTTCTCTCCCTTCGGTTCTAGCAATTTTCGGACAGCAACTTTAGTTGTTGGCTGCTGTTTTTGGGTTTCGTGTTGCTACTACAAGGTTTGGCCAGCAGCCCTGCGCTACAGTCTGGTGTTTGCAGTTGCTGTTTTTCTTGTCTCTCGGTTGGTGGTGTAAGTTGCAGCAGGACTACAGCGTTTGTCTCCAAATCCTGTTCGGCCAGCACTGTGTTTCTTTCCCTTCTTGCTGTCCTTTTTCGGCTGCACTTCAGGTTGTGAGGAGTAGGTGCGGTTGCTGCATGTTCTAGCAGTACTTGGTGCAGTTTTTGACAGCTATTTGTGCTCTTTTCAGTGCTGTTTTTTTTGCTATTTTTGTTGCTGCAGTTCGGCCAGCAGACAGCTCTCTATTCCCTCATTCTTGCTGCTATTTTACTGCTGTTTTGTTGGTGTTTTTACTGCTGTGTTGCTGCTGTTTGGACAGTCTGCAGTATTAAATTTCTTGCGGCAAGAAGCTGTCCAGAGAAGACTTTAAGTCTCCTGTTTTTTGGCTGTACTCCTTTCCAGTGCAGTTCTCGGTTTTTGCTTGCAGCAAGTAGCATTATTTCTTGGCTTTTCGGCCAAGTGGGTTCACAGAAGTATAGTTTGTATTGCACTCCCTTTTGTTTTGCTGATCTTTAAGATTTTTGCATGCGATCCATACGGTGTTATTTTCAGCTAAAATTTTTACTGGTTAATCTCTGATTTATGCTGAATTTTTTAGTATCGCATGCGTTCCAATCTTTTCTTCTTTTGCATGCAGTCCAAAATTAATTTTACGTAAGTTGCTTTATTCTCGCATCTGTTGAAAAATCGATTATGAAGTTTTGGGCGGTTATTTTATTGTAGAACGACATTCACCCCCCCTCTGTCGCCATTTCCGATCCTACAATATTCCTCAATAACTGCATGAGTTCTAAACATGTATCGACAAATTCTTAGCCACAATTCTTCAAGATACTACAACAGGACAATATCATATTAATCAACTACACTTCCAAGTATGTTAGTAGAAATTGATTTTACACCACGCTAACATTTCAACTTGATAATTCACAAATTATCAATTATTTATATAATTGCCACTTTCTACTTAACCACAACAAACACCACAAAAGGGTTTTAACACTTCCTTTCTGAAAAGAGAGGAATTAAACTTCAACATTCGAAATAACCCCAAAGAAAAGTATAGAGTCACGACTTCACAAGTTAACGAATTTGCAACATAAAGCTTTGTTTTTTTCAAAATACCAAATGAATAAATGAGTCATGTTTTTCTAGTAAGAAAAATGGAAACAACATGGAAAACCAATCTCACCAATAACAGCGCTCACGAGCAGCAAAAGCAACTCATTAATAAAAAAAAATAACAGTTGTCTCAAAACGATTAAACGCCTTTTGGCACCCAACAACTGCAATAAACTACTAACCCAAGAAAAAAATTCACTAACCGCAATAGGCCAAGAATTGGCCAAAATCAACTCAAGAAAGATAACAACCCATCTAAGAAACTCACCCACAATATCAGTAACCAAGTTGCCCGAGGTAACTACATCGCTATCCCCATACAGCGAACAGTGGCATAAACTACCAATGCCAAGGTAGCAACTACAATCTCTACATCTTATCATCGACTATCCTCGCTCATAACAGTCATAGAAGCAAATCATAATCATACAAGATTATCTCATAACATATATTATCAATACAACATGTTAAAAGCATGAATGCAATGCTTGACCCATCCCATCCTACTATGCACTAGTGTGTCAATCTGACAATTTAATTACCACAGATCTAAAACCCACTCTGATACCAACTGTAACACCCCAGGACCCACATTACCTTGGAATGCCACTAAACCACTCTACAAGCTAGCCAATTTACAAGATAACGTAAACTGACAATAATTTTCTAAAACATGATAAGCTAAGCAGAAGCATACTAAAATAAAGGTAATGAAACACTATTAATAAAAGAACCACTGTCTAGCATTATCAATTTGAAACAAACATCAATGAGGGAAATAAATCCATGACTAAGACTCCATAATTATTACAACATTAATCATAAGATGGTGTGCAATTATGTTGTGCCGCTCTACCCTTTCCATGCATGCTCAAGGATCACCTAGAAGGGGAAAAAAAAGCAAGAGTGAGATAAAAATCCCAACAAGTAAACTATTTAACAAGCTAATTAGACTACAATAGTTTAAGCATCAACATTTATTCTCCACAATAGCCGCAATTATAGTCTTAACCATATTTACTACCAACAACAATAAAACATTAGCAATTAAGTCTTGTTTGCCTACTTCTTAATCACAATCACCACTACTATCAACATCAGTTTAGCACTAACATAATTTTCTCCACTGACTTTATTAATTTCCATACCCACAACCGCTAACAACAGTTACCATAAGAGAACCCCCTCATGCCACTACCACAACTCCAACCACATCATAAGGGGTGGGTGAACCCCATTCCACGACCACATTCACATTCCTATACCACAAGTGACTCTCATCAGCCAATCCCACATAAAAACTAATAAAGTTACTTTTGTTTGCAAATAATTCAACCACAATACATTGCATAAGTATGCAAATGATCTATCCACAATATAAATGCATATGATCCACTGCACCCTTACCCAACAAGGTAAGAGTGTGCACCGTACTACGGCAATGTACGATGCCGTACCGGTACGGTCATGGCTATAAGCGGCGACATCCATAATACAAATGTCATGACATGTTATGAATGATATGATAATCATAATCCACAAGAATTTAACCTCAAATAACAATATCATATTCACCATGAATTTAACTACAAAGGACAACAACATATTCATCATGAATACAACTTCATAATCCACATATAATTCAAGAAGGACATTACCACATAATCCATATTCGGTTCACCAAGATCAAAATCAATCTATCCAAAGGTAGTACAACCATATAGGCCACACTTTATTCATTAATAATACCGCCAATTAGCCCACAATATGATCATTAAGAGTACTACCACCTAGATCACAATATCCTTATAAGGAATACTACCCTACAACCACTTTTGTTTTATTAAGAACTATACCACATAACCATAAATATTTCATGAAGGCATAACCAATTGATTGCTAAATTGCTACCACATAGACCACATTAAAAAAACATGTAACCATGGTATAACATCTCAAATTAAGAGAATTAACTTGTGTGAATGTAGAATGATTAAAGAGTTAAATAGTAGCACATCCGCTACGTTTACTTGCCTCTACCGTTGAAGCGAAGCGATCACGCGCGGTCAGGAGCGATGTCACTTGTCCAAAATTACATCTCAGCATAAAACTACAGCAAGGTATTCGCGACTTAAGAAAATAAAGACGCCGCTATACCCCAAACCTGACAATTCCCACTACGCTCGACGATCTTACGCCTAGCCCACTACAGCGGCGCTGCTTGTTATTTTTGTAACTTTAAAACTATTGATTCATTTACAATCAATGATATATTTCTGGAATCTACACTTAAATACCTTCACTTTTCAAGTAAATCTCTTATTTTTATTTTGCTAATATCGTGGTGTAATTTAACGCATAAAACAAAGGATGTACTCTATTCTGGTAATCTAGACAGCCAGCTTCTAACGCATCCTAACCACAGTACAAAGCTCTAAAAATTATGATTGTTTTACAGAAACTAGATCTTCAAATTCCCTACAACTTCTATTATTGGGAGGAAAAATATAAAAATCATTTTCTACTCCGAATCTACATCCGAACTACAATCTGCCAAACAGCATTCTTCCCGACCCTGCTGCGCCCAAACCCCGTGGCCAAAAAATCTGAACAAAATACAGGAGATAGATCTTGACGTCCTCTACAATTTTTCTTTTGACCAGACCTGTAGGAAAAATCGTTTTGCAGGTCTAATCTACGCAAACAGCCATGCTGCAGAAATTGGACTACGCGTAGACAGCAGAAATTTCCTAATCGGTGAATCAATTTGCTAATCCCCATCTATTCTCATGGTAAGAACCCTAATTATAGAAAAAATAGAAGGGTTTGGGATGAGGAAAAGTTACCTAGAGGATCCCTTAGGATTTCCCTTCTTCCCTTCTCGTCTTCCTCTTCCTCCCTTGCTTTTTTGCCTCTTCTTCTTCTCCTTGTCTTCTCCTTACACCAATGGATAGCAACTCTTTGGGGGAGAGAGTGGGCACAAGGGGGGAGGGAGGTGGCGGCCAGGGGTGGAAAAGGGGAGGGGAGGTCGGCCACAAGGCTTATAAAGGGGGTGGGGGTGGCTTAGGGTTAGGGAGGGAGGGTGCGGCCACCCCTTGGGCCCATTGGCCCATGGTGGCAAGCCCACCCTCTAGGCAACCCACTAAGAGGTTTTTATTTATTTATTTGTTTGTTTTATTTTTCTCATTTTTGACTATTCCACAATTTTATTCTCCCTTTCTGCGATTTACCAAAAATCTGGTGACTCCGCGATTACTTTAAAAACCGACGCCGAAACGACGTTCAGGGCATTACATTGTGCTCGAAAATGGTTGCTTGATCTATTGTTGTGCAGGTGACTTGGAAGAGACTATGGTCAATGGCGGAGAGACTGGAACTAGGTTGGGATAACTAAGGTCTAGAACGGTCGTAGATGCAGTGTGAGATAGTTGAACTCAAATAAGGCGCAAGATGATAAGGACCATGAAAGATGAAGTTTGAGTAAAGATCATGGTATATTAGAGATGAACGTCATATTTTGCGGTGATGCTTCTGGGATGGAAACTTTGAGGTAAGTGTTCTTGTTATCATCAATTGGACATATTTATGATTTTGTATCGTGCGGTACTACGTGACGGTTTGCTTGTTGTTGTTAGTTGTAGGACTTCGGAGCTAAGTCATGGTGAGACATAGGAGAACCGGGACTAGTCACAGGGTGGAGTTGAGGTCTAGAACAGTCAGGGAGACGCCAAAGATGTTAGAGGCTTGTAGGGTGGTTACAAGCTGAGACGACGAGGAACCAAAGCAAGAGCTACCAATGGTGGATAGACAGGTAATGGCAAGGTAGACCGGGACTATGCTTAGGGAGGAGTCAAGGTCCAGATGGTCAAGGAAGCCGGGTGCCATCATATGCGAGAAGAGGCATATGGTACGCCAAGTGACTTAGGTCGTTTGGAAGCGAGGACGATTCGGTGGAATCCAGACGCGTGAGAGGCTTAGCGGCAAGTCATTGGGTTCACGTGGAAGATGGAGAAGCGTGGGTGATGTTTTGTGACAAAGGAAGCGGGAAGCTCCGTGGGAGTTGGTAGAGGGGTATTTTGGTAAATTACCTAATACCGAAAAAGTGACGGGGTGTGAAACCGCGACATTGGTCTAACTAGTTTAGGTCATGTGTGTGCTAAAAATGTGAAGTGGATCAAGTGTGATTCACTATTGGGTTAATGGTTGTAAACCACTTTGAGAAGCGTGCATGAGAGAGTAAAACCCGGTGTTAGGTGGGGTTAACGGGTTATCCCCGGTTTAGCCTAATTGGTGGATTCATTAGGTTTTAGTTCAGATTGTGAGGCTATATAAAAGAAGGAGAGGCAAGGGCTAGGGTTTGAAAAGATTGACTATGCCTTTTAGTGGCTAGCTCCTCCTTTCTCCTATAGGAGATTAGAGTTCCTTTGGTTGGAACCTTATGTATGTGTGCTCTAAACTAAGAGCTCTGTTATTCTAAGGGATTGGCTGTAAAACCTACCTCCTCATGTGGCAATACACAATCTTTGATAATCTCTTTATCTATTTCTTATTTTGATTGATTTGCTTTTGTTTTCTTTTTGTTTTGATCTCTTCTCTTCTCTCCTTTTGATCTTGGTGTATCAAGGATGTGATTGAGATAGAGATAATCTTTGGATATCAATCTCCTATCATCTAGATACTTTGATAGTAAGTTCACGAAGAAACCTGATTTTCCTTGATTTTGGCCTCATCACGTGATTTCTTATTTCGTGGGATTTTGGGTCGGGCTCTTTGATGTTCTAGCTTTCTGTGGTATGTGGGAATACATTTAGAGTCATATTGGCCATCATCTACACATGGGCAAGTTATATTCACCGTTTAGGGTTTTACCTCGATTTTGGTGCAACGTTTCAACAAACTGTAAAAGGTCTTAACTTTGATATGATTTTCATGATCGTTTGTTGGAATTGTTTTTTTATATCCTAGAGTGGATCCTAGCAAAATTTCATATCATTTGGATCTACGGATCAAAAGTTGCATCAATTCTTAGCTTTGAAATTGTGTGCTAAAATTACTGTTCACCGAGGAAAGGTAGTACCACAGTACAAATAGAGGTACTTTCAAAAATCGACAATACTAAAGTTATAAAAGTAGTACTTCCAAAAATTGGTAGTACTACAGTTATAACATAGGTACTTCCGATTATGCTAATTCTTTTCCAAAATTTTAGTAGCTTGTCTTGTTTGTTTTGATGTATTTTTTCATTTTAATCTTTATAACTTTGTAGCTATTGCTGTAAAGGATTATGAAATTCTTAGGGAAAAATTAGAAAAGCAACATTCACCCCCTCTGTTACCATCTTTGGTCTTACAATTGGTATTAGAGCCATGTTTACTCTTTGTTTGATCTTAATCGATCATGAGCATGGCACTAGTAGGAAAACGTATAAGCTCTTCTTTGCATCTTGTTGAGATGCTTTTGCCAATAATGTCCTTTGTGACAAGAGGCTTGAAATCAACTGGAGAGTGATTTTATTTTCAAGAAACCACAAGTGCGAGCTTTATGGTACATCCTTTACCTTTCATTGTTCAAGTCCTAAGAAAAAAAAGGCTTTTGGAGTCCAAGGGTGATAATAATGATATTGACAAGAAGGTTGAGCTTCGACTCATCATGAGCAAGGTAAAACCTCATGTGACCTTCGCTTTGTCCAAATGAATTTGCTTGCTCTTAGGGAGTATGTGAGATGTCTAGATGATAAAAATGCTATATTATTTGTTGTTGATTGTTCTATGTCAGAATCTCACTTACCATGTGTAGGTTGTGAGTCTTTACCAGTGGATGTTAAAAATTTGAATACTTCTCTTACATGCTTAAAACTGAAAATAAGAATTAAAATTAACTCACCACACATGTGTAGAGGAGCTTGAATTGCTTTGGTTAGGTTTAGTGAGCCAAGTGCTTCTATTCATGTTTCTTGTATAGGCTCAAGTGATTCTCATGTTGATAGCCTAGCCTCTCTTGTTTTGTAGTTGTACTAGTTATGTTTCTCATGTTAATCCAATTCATTGTCTACTTGCATTTTCATCTCTTGCATATATTGTCCTTCTTTGAGAAATTGTGCAATGTTTTGAGGAGAGAGCGGGATGATATGTGCACTGAATCTTACGACATAGTCACCTCCTTGCATTTTAATTTAGGTCTTCCTAATAGTGAGTATGGTTCTATCATTGTTGACATTTGTGTCATAACTTTGGATGCTCATATTTTGGCTAGTGTAACTCTTGTTGGCTCTTCTATTGTTGTCCAAAGGATTTCTAAAGACAAGAGTGCTTCTTTTTCACATGATACTACATATCTCAAATTGAAGTATCATTACACCTACTGCAAAAAGATGGAAACAAAGTTGAACCTTACTTTCACCGTACCAACTATAAGCGTCGAGTGTGCCATCGTGATCATGCTTCTAAGTCTCTTGGTGTTCATAGTCTTGCCCATGACATGAACAATCAAGTGCAGAACATAAAACCTCGATTTTGGAAGCTAAAGCATAGTGACAACTTTGCTATTTTCGGTCTAAACCCAAGGAAGCGGTCATACCGCTATTACTCCTGCAGTCAGACCGCAAGGCAGTCAAACCGACCAAGCAATGGCGGTGTGACTGATCTTGATCTATGTAATGTGGTTCTTCTGTCTCTACCCAGAGGACTTGTTCTATGAGCCTTGCCGATGTTGTGTCGTCATGGACCATGTCTCCTAGTAGACCTTTGCATCATTGCCCATTCTGTGAGAATAGTGGACATAGAGTGGAACATTGCTTATGGCATGCCAAACACATGCATCGAACCTATTTTCTAAGTCTCCCGGTGGATATAGTCTTTCTCATGACATAACTACTTATGAGCATAGCATGAGGGCTCATTTAGCTTATAGGTTCTTTATCGCTTTTTCTAATGGTTGTAGGATCAAGGATAACTGACTAGAGGAGGGGTAAATAGAAGGTTATAAAATTTTGCCCTTTTAAAATTAATTATAACAATTCAACACTAGGCAAAATAACTAATTAAATTCAACCTGTTCAATTCTAGTAAACCTAAGGTACCACAAATGATAAATATAAATGCTAAAGAAATAATCACAAGGGGTCTCACAATGTTTTTCCCGTGGTATCGAAGTCTTGCCGATCTTCACTAGTGCACATTGAGGAAAGCCCAAGCGCTCTTAGACCGGCTCCACGAAATAAGGCTCAACTCCTCGATCACTATTGGTTGCTCTTTCTCCTCTCCGGAGATGACGAGCACCAAGCCACTCACAATCTTACTTGGGCCTCTTCATAAGCTTCTTGAAGAGATCACCTCACAATCAATCTCCAGGCCGTCTAGGTGCCAGCAAGTACCAAGAGTAAAAGATCATGCTTTGCTTGATGGCGCTCAAGTGCTAAGGATTAATCTAGAGGGTGTGTGCACTTGAA
The DNA here is from genome assembly GCA_036346265.1 of Melocanna baccifera. Classification (NCBI taxonomy): domain Eukaryota; kingdom Viridiplantae; phylum Streptophyta; class Magnoliopsida; order Poales; family Poaceae; genus Melocanna; species Melocanna baccifera. Next base: position 25,675,455 of record CM070682.1, on the reverse strand, counting down.
AATAGCTCACAACATCTCAAATGATTGCACAAGAGAGAAAGAGGTGTGAAATGAATGCTCAAGGCTCAAGGATGTTAAATACTAGCTCAGCACACTGTCCTTGAGCTGGTGGGGGGTATTTATACCATCACCAACAAAAACTAGCCGTTGCAAAAATTTAATTTGAAAAATCAGAGAAATCGAAACTACCGACATTCAAAGTGTGGTACTACCGCAGTTCACTGTGACACACAGTAACGGCTCTGTCAGAATATCAAAACTAGCCATTGGAAAAATAGTGTGGTACTACCGCCGTTATAAGTGTGGTATTACCGCACTGCGGTAGTTCCGTATGTCGGTGCGGTACTACCGCACCGCGGTTATTCCGCTGTGCAATATCCGGTACTTTCGATTTCTGACAGGCTAAGTTTTCACAGGGGTGCTTTCTGGAAAAATGTACCGCTAGAATAGGCCGGTACCTCCGAACATCGGTAGTTCCGCTGGTTGGTGCGGTTTTTAAAATAATCGTGGAGTCGCCCGGATTTTCGGTAAAGTGCGGGAAGGAAAAAAAATAAAAATTGTGGAATAGCATAATAAGAAGAGAAAAGAAGAGGGGTGATCCCAAGGGATCCCTTAGGTAACTCTCCCTCATCCCAAACCCTTCTGGTTTTGCTGTAATTAGTGTTCTTAGCACGAGAATTGATGGAGATTAGCAAATTGATTCTCCGATTAGGGAATTTCTGCTGTCTGAGTGTAGTTCAATTTGTGCCACGCGGCTGTTTGCGCAGATTAGACCTGTGAAATGTTTTTTTTGTGGGTCTAGCCAAAAGAAAAATTGTAGAGAATGATGAGACTTATTTTCTGTATTTTTTTTTCCAGAATTTTAGGCCACGGGATTTGGGCGCAGCAGAGTCGGGAACCTTGTTGTCTGTCAGGGGTGCAGACTGAGATAGATTGCTGTTCGGGTGTTCAATTGTAAAAAATGTAGGGAATTTAGTAATCTAACTACTGTATAAAAATCATAATTTTTTAAGCTTTGTACTGTGGTTTGGGTGCGTTAGAAGCTGGCTGCCCAGATTGCCAAAACAGTGTACGTCCTCTGTTTTGCGCGTTAAGTTACACCTTGATAGTAACAAAATGAAAATAAGTGATCTACTTGAAAGGTTAAGGTATTTAAGTGTAGATTCCAGAAATATATCTTTCTCTATAAATGGTTTAATAGTTTTAAAGATACAAAAAAATTAAGTAGCGCTGTTGTAGTGGGCAGAGTGTAGAACCGTTAAGCGAAGAGGGATGTTGTAGGGTTTAATGACATCTTTACTTCTTAAGACGTATTTTCATTGCTGTTGTATTGTGCTGAGAGGTACTTTTGGACAGGTGGTTTTGCTCCTGAACGCACGTGATTGCTTCGCTTTGCCCGTAGAGGCAAGTAAACGTAGCGGATGTGCTACCGTTTAACACGTTATTTTACTACTTGCAAAATACATGATTCTTATAATTTGAAATGATATGATATGGTTGCATGTTTTTCTAAATAAGGTTGTGGTAATAAAATAATAATCAATTGTTATGCTCTGGATGAGTTACTGGTAGTCATGTGGTGATTTGCTCAATGAGCCAATTGCAGAATATGAAAATAAATACATGGTTGATATGTTGATATTTCCTTGAGATTAAATTTATGATGATCATATTGATGCCCCTTTGAGGTTTGAGTTCTTGTGGTTTATGATTATCATATAATTTATAATATGTTATGACATTTGCATTGTGGATGTCACTGCTTATAGACGCGACCATACCGGTACAGTACCGTACATTGCCGTAGTACGATGCACACTCTTGCCTTGTTGGGTAAGGGTGCAGTGGATCATATGCATTTACATTATGGATAGATCATATGCAGTGGCCGTGGCCGTGCAGCTACGCCGGTAGTGCAGCCAGCGATTTTGGAGGCTAAGGATACTCAGCCAGCGGGTGGTAACCAGGAAGAGCTGTTGGCTGCGGTGAGGGCCATGCAGCAAGAGCTGCGGGCGTTGTAGCAGGGGCAGGTGGCCCCTCGTGCTGATGCTGCTCCGGTGCCTGAGGTTGCGGCAGCCGGAGTAGTTAGCGGCATCTCGCTTCGTGAGTGCGTAAGGTTGAGGCTGGACAGCTTTGACGAGGCGGCCACTCCTGTGCAGGCCGCTGACTGGCTATCCCATGTCGAGGACAAGATGGAGGCATTCGAAATGGTTGTCTCCGATCGCGTGCGCTTTTTGGCGCAACTTCTGAAGGGAGAGGCTCATATCTAGTGGAAGGGGGTGCAGTTTGCTCACACGGCTGCACATGGACCGCTGTCGTGGGCGGTTTGCCCGACAGTTCAAGAAGAGGTTCTACCTAGAGACCTTTCTAGACAAGATGAAAATCGACCTGAGTAAGTACACTCAAGACAACCAGTCTGTGGCAGAGTATGAGGTGGGCTTCAACCAGATAGTCCGCTTTGTCCCACATGTGGCTCGGGACGATGCGGAGAAGGCCAGACAGTTTCGTCAGGGGCTTAACCCTTCGATCCGCCACCTGCTGGGTGCTTTTTCGATCACAGACTTTCGTACCCTGGTGGAGCAGGCCTTGGGGATCGAGATGCAGCAGGCGTGCACGGAGGACATCCGCAAGGCCTCTGGAGGAGATTAGCCTCGAGGTCAGAGCGAGAGGAGGGACCTTTCTGGGGGCCCTACGCACAAGAAGGCAAAGGGACATCGTCACCAGCCCTACCGTGGTAGTGCGGGGCAGACCAGCTCTACTGGAGGGAGCTCTCTGCAGTATCGTGCCACGGCGAAGTTCGGGCTTGGCTTGGTGTGCTTTCGCTATGGGGATCTACACAAGCGGAGTGACTGCCCTTGGAAGGGGCAGTGTACTATCTGTGCTTTCCCTCATTGATGTTTGTTTCAAATTGATAATGCTAGGCAGTGGTTCATTTTAATTGGTTAAAATTGGTAGTGGTGGTTCTTTTATTAATAGTATTGCATTATCTTTATTTTAATATGCTTCCGCTTAGCTTATATGTTTTAGAAAATTATTGTCAGTTTACATTATCTTGTAAATTCGTAGTTTGTGAAGTGGTTTAATGGCATCCTAGGGTAATGTAGATCCTGGGGTGTTACATCCCTCCTTTGGCTTGTATGGCTTGTGCACTCTGCCCCGTCCTCCTATGAAAGGTCCAGTCTTGTGAATGATTAGAGCCATAATATAAGGTGCATAGTTGATCCTCTCGACCCTATCGTTCTTCATCACAGCGATCTCTCTAATAATGAGATCGACTACATCAAACTTTGTACATGTCATGATGTAGTTAATCACATTCCATGCATGTCCTCGGATGGCATCGAAGTTGCCGCTTTTTGGGAGAGTAGTATGGTTGATAATCCGATTGACCAAGCTTGGAATAGGAATAAGTCTTGGGAGATTGCCCGCCACATACCACACATTTTGATCATAGTATTGAGTGCATTGAGCAATAGGATGTGGCTGTCTGTCAAAGACTTTCTCATGTGCACTTAAATATGTGTTCAGAGCTACCTCAAACTCTTGTTTGTTGGAGTCTAAGTATCAGTCTCCCGTCATCCAGGATAAGTGCTCAAAATTGAGAGATATATAAAGAGTGGCATAGAATTGTCTGATTACCTCCTCATTATAATCTAATTTGAGGGACACGATATGATGAATCCCCGCCCTCTGAAATAGGCAAATGGTGCCCTCAAACTTGTCCATGCTATCCAAGTGATCCCAATTCATGTACTTATGATCTGCAAATTTCTTGGTGGGACCATAAATTTCTTCATAAACTTGCTCCTAGAATTTGGTGTGAAATCTCGGATCATCACAATTTCTGGGGAGCACGAATTGATTACGCTGCCTGAGGATGGCGTAGTCATAACTGGTCATGCACATGATATCCCTACGCTCATTGTCAACAGGTGCCATTTCTTCATCGGCCGCCTCAGGGACTGGACTTCCAGAGTGACTGCTCCTCCGTTCTGATTCAGTCTCAAAATCATTGGGGTCCCGTTGCCACTATCCTCAGGGGTCCTTTCAATCGATTCTTCATGAGCTGTCTTGATTATAGGCAACTCAGGGACATGTGAACCTTGTTGAGAAGAACCTTGGCCTGAACCGCTGGCCCTTGCATAGAACCTCTTGGTTACATTCCTCATCTTCTTGGTTGCATTCCTTGTCTTCGGTGCCATCTTGAAAAAAAAGAAGTCAATGATATGATATGAAGTTTGAAAATTATGTTGGAATTGAATGAAAACAAGATGATGATTTTTCAGGAAAATTGGTAGTACCATCGTTCAAACCGCGGTAGTACCGGCCTGCGGTAGTACCGGTGTACAAACCCTGGTAGTACCACACTACGGTAGTACCGGTGTACAAACTCTAGTAGTACCGCCCTGCGGTAGTACTGTATTTGTCGAGCGGTAGTTCTGATTTCCCTAAAATTTTCTAGGGCAATTTGCGCATGATTCCAAGTGATGTTTTTGCTAGCTTTGATCCAATAGAAAGATGGAAAACCATCATACATCGCTAAAAATAACATTTTGCCTGAGAAAATAGCATCACGTTGTCCACATTTCAAAACTAACCTATTTGCACCTAGAGTTCATAAAAAACGAGATAAAGATCGAAGTTTGATCCAAAATACCTTGAGATTTGAGGGAGGTGCACTCTAGAGATGCAGAAAATAGCCCAAGAACAAAGAAAATTCCACCGGATTTGGAGATCAAGGTGGAGGATTGAGAATTCTTGGGGGTGTGTGTGAGAGAGAGGAAGGCAGGTGTACGGTTGCAATTGAATGTGAGGAGAGAGGGAAAGTTTTCGGGAGGAAATAGGGAGAGAATCCTAGGAGTAATTACCCTCTTCATGAAAATCGGTAGTTCCGTAGTTAACACGCCGGTGTTCTGTTCCCCGGAAGTATTGCGCTTTTGGCACCGGTAGTACCGCACTGTGGTAGTATCACAAAATTAACTGCGGTAGTTTCGATTTTTCTGAAACTTTCAGATTTTGATATTGATTTGAGAATTTATGCAAATGATCCCTAGTTTTGCACTCAATTGAGAATCATTTAGGATCATTATGCATTAGAGAACCTAGGGGAGGCCTAAGAAAATAATTTTTATGAACATAAGAGATTTTAGCAAAAATCATTGAAAATTCATCTCAAAAATACTCAAATGGCACCTACAACATGCAAAAGTATGTGACAAGTGTTCAAACTATATTTGAGTAGTCTAAAACATTTAATTTATTTCTCAATTTATAAAACCATCTTTCATCTAAGGGTTTGGTGAAAATATCCGCTAATTGATCTTCGGTTCTAATGTGGCTAATCTCAGTATCCCCTTTGTTTATACGATCTCTCAAGAAATGGTGGCGAATATTTATGTGGTTGGTTCTTGAGTGTTGGACGGGGTTATTAGCTATTTTCACCGCACTTTCATTGTCACACAAAAGAGATGTTTTTGTCAAATTTAATTTCATAATCCATCAAAGTTTCCTCCTCCATAGCAATTGTGCACAACAACTACCCGTGAAAACATATTCGACTTCTGTGCTTGAAAGTGCTACAGAGTTTTGTTTCTTGGAAGACCATGACACTAAAGACCTTCCTAGAAGTTGACAATTACCCGGATACTTTTTTATCCACTTTGCAATCCACATAGTCAGAATCTGAATATCTAATTAAATAAAATTTAGCACCTTTTGAAAACCACAAGCCTACGCTAGAGGAATACTTTAAATATCTTAGAATTCTCTTTACAGCCATCAAATGGCACTCTTTTGAAGATGCTTGAAATCTTGCACACATGCAAACACTAAACATGATATCGGGTCTAGATACGGTAAGATGAAGCAAACTATCAATCATAGATCTATAAAGCTTTAAATCTACCAGTTTACCTCCTTCAGTGAGATCTAGATGCCCGTTTGTTGCCATGGGAGTCTTGATGGGTTTTGCGTCTTCCGTGCCCAACTTCTTGGGTAAGTCCCTTGCATACTTGGTTTGCCTTACAAACGTCCTATTTTTGAGTTGCTTGATTTGAAGTCCAAGAAAGTAACTCAATTCCTCTATCATGAACATCTCAAACTCTCTAGACATCATATCACCAAATTCTTTGCGAAAATCATGATTAGTAGATCCAAATAGAATATCATCAATATAAATTTGACATACAAAGAATTCATCATCTATTATTTTAGTAAACATTGTAGTATCAATCTTTCCGATTTTGAATCCTTTTGAGAGTAGAAAATCACGAAACTGCTCATACCATACTCTAGGAGCTTGTTTTAATCTATATAGCGCATTTGAGAGTTTGTACACATGATTTGGATTTTTATGATCCTCAAATCCGGGAGGTTGTTCAACAAAAGTAAGTTTGGTTATTTTGCCATTTAGGAATGCACTTTTAATATCCATTTGATATAATTTAATATAAAAACTTGAGGCAAAAGTAAGTAAGATCCTAATAGACTCAAGTCTAGCAATGGGAGCAAATGTTTCATCATAATCTAATTCTTTAACTTGAGTAAAACCTTGAGCCACTAACCATGCTTTGTATCTTACCACAATTCCATACTCATATTGTTTATTGCGGAAGACCTATTTTGTGCCAATGACGTTGTGCTCCTTGGGTCTTTTCACCAAACTCCACACATCATTTCTTGCGAAATTGTTAAGCTCTTCATGCATGGCATTGAACCAATCGAGATCATTTAGAACATCATCTACAACTTTGGTTCAAGAGAGAAAACAAACGAGTAATGTTCACAAAAGAAAGCTACTCTAAATCGAATTTGGACACCCTTACGTCACCTATTATTTAATCTATTTGATGATTCTTAGATATGGCATTCTGAATCTTTAGAGGTAAATGTGAATATTCTTTTTCTTCTATATTTTGAACTTGAATGTTCTTGTTGTGGTAGAGGTTGGTGGTTCAACTTGCATTGATGAAGGCGAATCATTTGTATCTTCTTTTGGCTTAATACCAGCAATTTGCATATTCTCCATTGCACGTCTTAGTGCTTCATCACCTACATTATCCAAAATTTTTTGCTCTTCTTGAGAGCCATTAGTCTCATAAAATTCAACATCACAAGATTCTTCAACTAAACCGGAGTTTTTGTTGAAGACTTTATAAGCTTTACTATTTGAAGAATAACCTAATAAGAATCCTTCATCATACCGGTATTGAAATTTTGAGAGCCGAACACTCTTCCTTAAAATATAACATTTACATCCAAATACTCTAAAATAGGAAATATTCGGTTTCCTTCCTATCAGAAGCTCATAGAAAGTCTTTTTCAAAAATCGATACAAATAAAGGCGATTTATGGCATGACAAGCGGTGTTAATAGCCTCCGCCCAAAAGGTGTCGGAAGTATGATACTCATCAAGGATTGTCTTAGCCATTTCAATTAATATTCAATTTTCCTTTCTATAACTCCATTTTCCTCCGGAGTGTAGGTTGTGGAAAACTCGTGCTTTATTCCAAGTTCATCATAAAAATCTTCAATTTTTACATGGTTGAACTCGAAACCATTATTACTCCTAATTTTCTTTATTTTGAAATCAAATTCATTTTGGGCTCTTTTTGTAAAACTTTTAAAAACTTCGGGAGCTTTACCTTTGTCATTTAAGAAGAATACTTATGTATATCTCGAGTAATCATCTACAATGACTAAACAATCGCAATTGCCCTCAATGCTCTTATAGGTTGTTGGCCTAAACAAATCCATATGTAAGAGCTCCAATGGTCTAGAGATTGACATGATACTTTTAGAAGGATGAGAATTTGCAACTTACTTTCCGGCTTAGCAAGCACTACAAAGTTTATTTTTCTCAAACTTTATATCTTTCAAGCCAACTACTAGATCATGTTTGAAAATTTTTTTGAGTTGAATCATGCCCACATAACCCAACCTTCTATATCACAACCATCCCAACAAGGTTTTTGCTAATAAACACGTTTTCAAACCCAAACTCCTAGAGGAGAAATCTACCAAATAGAGGTTTCCAAATCTAAAACCTTTGAGAATGATTTCTTTATCTTTTTCTTTTGAAATTGTAATATTATCTTTTGAAAAAGAGCATATTAATCCTAGATCACATAATTGAGCAATAGATAGCATATTAAAATTTAATATTTTTACTAAATATACATTTGAAATGGAAAGGCCATTTGAGAAAGCGATTTTACCCAATCCTAATACCTTTTCTTTGCTATTGTCACCAAATGTGAACTTTTTATTGCTTCCATTTTCAAAAATGGTGAATATCTTCCAGTCTCCAGTCATGTGTTGAGTGCATCCATTATCAAGCACCCAATGCCTTCCACCGGTCTTGTAGTTCACCTACAAAAGAAAATCAAGTTCGTTTAGTTACCCAAATGTATTTGGGTCCTTGGAGGCTAGTAACCAAAGCTTTAGGTACTCAGAGAGTATTCTTTTTTATGCCTAAAATTGAAGTGCCAATAAATTTTGTAATAATTTTACCACTTTTAGATTTCTTAAGTAAATAACAAGAATCATATAACTTAATAGGAGTTTTACTTTCTTGACAAGGTTTGCCATTTGGCCTAACAAACCTTGTGACCTCCTTTGTTGATCTCTTATCTTTCTTAGGTACATACCCAAGTCCTTGTTTATTGAATGAGCATCTTTGCTCACTCAATAATTTATCAAGGATGGCTTTTTCCTTGAAGCATCTCTCTAAATGTTTGTTGAGTTGAGAAACTTGTTCCTTTAGCTTACTATTCTCAACAATAAGTTTTTCATCACATGAATTAGCATTATCATCAATATTTGAAGTACATGGTATAGCTAATAAGTCATCACATCATGTTGAAATGTTAATTCTAGCAATCTCTACACTAGACAAATCATTTAGAATATCACAATTAATACCAATGCTAGTGCAAGAGTTGCTTGATTGTTCTTGAAGAAGTAAGTCATGAGCTTTCTTTAGCTCCTCATAGGAATTCTTTAGAGAGATGTGTTCTCTCCTCAGTTCCTTGAATTTTAACTTTTATTTTCCAAAAAATTCATTTAATTCAATTAACATATCCATTAATTCATCATAGAAAGGCTCATCATCATCAACAAATTTTACCTTTTCTCCCTTTGCCATAAGGCATGTTGGAGTTGAGAAAAGTGATGGAGTTTTCTTGATTGCGATTTCAACTAGTCCCTTTTTCTTGGAGGACTCTTCCTCATCGAAGTCAAAATCTGTATACTCCTCATCAGAGTTTCATTCTCCAATGTGAGCTTCATTCTTCCCATCTTTATGAAGCCTCTTGAATAGCTTCTTCTTTGGAGTGAAATCCTTTTTCTTGGATGACTTGCCCTTGTCATCCTCTCTTGTGGGGTATTGAGAGGCGATGTGTCCCTTCTCATTGCACTCATAGTAATGGATGTTACTATAGCGCTTTTTGTCATTGTATGGACACCCCTTTTTGCTTGATCATTGATTTGTCTCCTCATAACTTTCTTCATTTTTCTCATGAGTGCCATCTCCTCCTCAAAGTCATCCTCGGATTCTTCATTTGATATTGTTTTGGCCTTGGAGGCGATGATCTTCTTGCCATTGGAGGAGGATTGCTCCAAAAGTTCCTACTTGTCCTTCTTGTACAACTCATTGGTAATAAGATTATCCAAGAGTTGTGTTGGAATCATCTTTGCTAACTCGGGTGAGTTGAGGAAGAGAGTCACCAACATCTCATATTTCTTTGGGAGTGCCCTAAGTATTTTTCTCACAATATCAATATCCGTTAGTGACGTGTCAAAGCCTTTGAGCTCATTTACAATATTGTTCAAACGAGAATACATCTCATTTATGCTTTCATGTGGCAACATTGTAAATGTCTCATATTTGATCCGATGCTTATGAAATTTGGTTTTCTTAACTGTGAATGTTCTCTCATGAATTTCTGAGAGAGTGGTCTAAATATCATGAGCAGTTTCTAGATTACTTATTCTATTGAACTCATCTACATTTAAAGCTCGAAACAATGCATTCATGGCTTGAGCATCTAAATGAACGCTAGATCCCTCTTGATCCGTGGGGTATAATGGATCAAGATGTATGACATAACCCTCATTTACATTTTTCATATGTGTAACATCCCAAAAATTTTATTCCTTTATTAAAGTGTTTTCTGGAATTTATAGAATTTCTTGGATTTTATTCCAAGCCCTGAATTGAGAAAATCAAAAATTTTATTTTATAAAGGACAAAATGAATTTACTTCATTTAATGAAAATCAAAATTAATGTATTTCATCTTCCTAAAGTCAAATATGTAATTACTTTAATTTTTAGGAAATTATAAACATTTAAAACCCTCCCTTTAAAGTCAAATTGTGTTTTTGTAAAATTCAATTATCAAAATGGGGCGGAAATATTTTTATTAAGTCTAAAATAGTTCCAGGAGGTTCTCTGAATTTTTCTGGAATTTTTAAAATTTATTTGGTATTTTTTCGAGCTTTCTAAAGCTTAATATCATTTCTGGAAATCAAAAAGGAAATTTAAAATCCAAAACCCTCCCTCGGGCTGCCAAGTGTCAAGCATCGAGCCGTCCGCCTCCCCGCCCAGTTCAATCCCCACCGCCCGAACTCACTTACCGCTTCGCCCGCCTTTCCTCTCTCCCTGTCCGACACGCATTGAAGCCAAAAACCGAAGCTTTTAGAGCTTCGGTTTCCTTTCCGATCACCCCACCGCACTAACGCACATTCAAATTCCCCCTCCACCGCGTCCGTGTAAGGTATAATTGCCCTTAATTATGCCCGTTTCCACCGTCGCATTGAACCCCCGCAACCATTGCCCTCCGGCGAGGTCGCGCGCGCCCGTTACTGCCTCCCCCAGCCTATATAAGCCCTCCCCGAGGATCTCCTCTCCACACCGTCTCTCCCCCTCTACTCAATTCGAGCAATCAAGCCCCCGAGAACCCACTGCGCTCGTTCTTCTCCGCCGGCCTCCAGCTACTCCGGCGAGCAATTCCGGCAACGCCAGGACTCCCCGCCCCTCTCCGACTCCTCCAACACTTTGCTCGTGCCCCGGGGATCCCCGACGACCACCTCTCCGAGCACGTGCGCCACCGGAACCCCTTCGCCACCGTGAGGCCCTTTCCAACCGCCGCCCCTCTCCGCCGATCACCCTCTCCGGCCGTCCCCGTGCACTGCGCAAGGTACCGGTGGACTCCACTCACTCCCCTCTACGTTTTGGTACCCTCGGCTGGCACCGCCGTCCGCTGGAGCTCCGGCGACCATCGGGCCCCGAGTGCCACCGTCGGCCGCCCTGCCCCATCAGCCGTTGGGCTGAGGTGGCAGCAGACGTAGCCGCCAGTTGGGCGCCACGCCAGCGCCACCCGAGTCCCTCCGCGCCACCTCGCGCGTGCCTGTCCACGTCGGCATATTGCCGTGATGTGGCAGCCATGAGGCAGCCACTTGGTGCCAAGTGGCAGCCACGTGGAGGCTACGTTAGCTTCTTTGCCACGTCAGCCCTACCAGTTTTTATTAAATCCGAAAAATCCATGCTAACGTCATGCTGACACAATAAGACCGATTTTCCAGTATAAAAATAATTCGGCCGAAAAAGTATTTCAGAGCTGACATCATAATCTGTTATTTTCCTTTAGAAAAATAATTCAGGCTGACGTCATAAATGTTTTTCGGTTTAAAATTAATTTCAGAAATTGGGTATTTTTCTTTTTAATTGTATTAAAACTTTGGAAGGCTATAACTTTCTCATTTTAACTCCAAATTGACCTATTCAAATTTCTAAATTTTTCTAAAATCATGATCTATCCAATTATGGCATCCTTTAGAAATTTTGAATTTATTTGAATTTTATTTTTTAAATTTCTTTTGAATTGGCTCTTTACGTTAGATTTTGATGATTCCGGAGAGTTCGAGTTCGACGATTCTCAGCAGTACTTCGATCAAGGCAAGTTACACCTTTGACCATGTTGAACCTAATATTTCAGATTTATTTATGTTATTTTATTGTATATGCATGCGTACTTCTATTCAAATTTAATTTAAATTCAGTTTAAATGTTAGATATACCCATAATCCTTTGAATATGGCCAATTTGAATCTCGAACTCATATACCTTGTCACCCTAACTGAAAACTAGTTAGTACCGTAGTATTGACTAGAAATTTTATAGAAATGCTTATCCTGGCTTAGTATAATTTTAGGTGGGATAAATTCTTTCACATGAAAAGACAGTTGCTTTTGACATCTTGACTTCGGTGAGTCAAGGATGGTTTACGAAAACTATTTAAAAATGAAAATAGTAATTTATGATTTGGACTTAGGCTAATGGTTAGGTGGTGGGTGCCGGTATGCCTCGTGTTTGGCGACACCTGGTTGATTGTCATGCATATGGGTACGTGGTTGAGCCTAAATCAACTTAAGGACCATTTCTGTGAATTATTTTACGAAGTCACTTCGTACTACCACAAGTCCAGTATGGGATGGACCTGGCTAAGTAATTTGTGAAGTTCCAAATATAGTTTCGTTATAGGCTGAATGTGAGAGTGGCGTAGGCCGCGAGAAGTCTCATAGAGCACCAGAGGGGGCTCCAACTCGTGGATTCGAGTTGTGGTGAAACCTTAGTGGCGGCGTGATTATTTTGGCTATGGATCATCGGAACAGCCTTGTCATGAACTCTCTGCCGCACACCTAAGGCAGTGTGTTGATCGTGTGGCTCAAGTGAGAGGGAATGTCTTGTGGGTAAAGTTGTATACCTCGGCAGAGTAAAACCTATCCTGGATAGCCATGTTCACGGTCATGAACATGTTGAGTAGAGTTTTCACAGATTAGACTTGGATTTTATAAAACTTGGTTTTCGGCAAACAACAGTGGTTTTCGGCGACTGCGACGGTGAGGACTACTTCAGCAAGTAGGATGCGTCTTACAGTTATTCGCCTGTGGGAGGCTAGATGGGCTGATTTGCTACCTTTACTGTTTTCCGCTGCTTTTATTTTCAGTTGGCCTTGTGCCACATTATTGTCAGACTTGGCCATAAGGCCGTACTTTCGTTTAATAATATTCTGTGGTGATTTTGCATGATATACATTATTGTTGACCCTGTGTGCACTAGTTTTTCTTGGGATAGTGCGATTTACACAGAGCGACTCGAAGTTGTCGTTTCGGGTCTCGACAATATGCTCGGACTCATAGTCTTAAGATAAATAGACATTCTAATTTTCCAATAAGCATAAGTTGAGCCATCAAATTAAGGTGCCTTCCCTATAGCAATCCCATCGCTAGACATCATTTTCTCTGTAGACGGTTAAGTCTAATAGATGAGAGACAAAGCTCTGATACTACTTGTAGAATCAAGGATAACCGACTCGAGGGGGGTGAATAGGAGGTTATAAAATTTTGCCCTTTTAAAATTAATTACAACAATTCAACACTAGCCAAAAGAACTAATTAAATTCAATGTTAAGGAAAGCCCAAGTACTCTTGGACCGGCTCTATGAATTAAGCCTCAACTCCTCGATCACTATTAGTTGCTCTTGCTCCTCTCCGAAGAAGGCGAGCACCAAGCCACTCACAATCTTGCTCGGGCCTCTTCACAAGCTTCTTGAAGAGATCACCTCGCAATCAATCTCTGGGCCATCTAGGTGCCGGCAAGCACCACGAGTAAACGATCATGCTTCGCTTGACGGTGCTCAAGTGCTAAGGATCAATCTAGAAGGTGTATGCACTTGAAAATGGCTCACAACACCTTAAATGATTGCACAAGAGAGAAAGAGGTGTGAAATGAATGCTCAAGGCTCAAAGATGTTCAATTCTGGTACTACCAATTTTGGCACGCCCAAATCCCAGCAAGAGTGTTCTCTGGAAAAAACGTACCACTTAAAATCCGGTACTACCGTGGTCCGGTAGTTCCATAGTTTGCATGGCAGTACTACCGAACTCCGGTAGTTCCGTTGTTAACACGGTGGTACTTCTGATTTTTCTAAGAGAGCATAGTATATTTTTAAAGTAAATTTCATGTCCATATATGATCCTAAATTGATCCAAATGGCACAAGAACATACTATCAAACTACTTTCTATGATCCCTCTTAATAGTGCGGCTACTATCCTATAATCCGGTCTTCCGACCTTTATCCTAAGACTGGTAAAAATTAAAAGAGATTCTATATTTCATGTATCTTGTTTGTATCCATCTTGATGTCCATTACTCATTTATGAGACTTTACCTATGCAATCCTCAACACACACATTAGTTCTATATTCATAAATTATCATTAATTACTGAAAACAAATTTTTGGGGCCTAAATGCTTTCAATGGTGTCATCAGTATCGTAGATATGGTTCTTATATCTTTGTTTTTAGTCCATGTGCTATCCGAAGGAAGGATTTCCATCGTTTCTCAAGTGGTGGATCTTGTTTTCCCATCGAGGTGCGCACCCATGGCAAGGAGGAGTTATGAGTTCTTTTGGTGCTCCTTTTGGTTCTCTGCTTGGTGCTTTCAAGCAAGACACTTCTAGTTAACACTTTTCTAGAGATAACACTCGTTTTTCTCAGAGTTGTCCACTCACGACGTGCCTTGAAGATTGGATTTTTTTTTTGCATGAAATATCCTTTGTATCATGCTAACTCGCATACTTCTAGTGTGTGTGTGTCCAAGTTTTGGGTTTTCAAGTACTTGCTTACTAACCCTTTGGGATCCAAAACTTGGGCACTTTGTTCTTCTTATGTGTAGGTACCAAGATGCGAGATGGAGAACATATGATTGATTGGATTCTGGTCTTTTGCTTCATCATGTGATTGGAACACTTAATAGTTCTCCACTCTTTTGGTGGCCTCCAAAAGGCATATGCTTTCACAATTGGCGTTTTCACATACTTTGTGAGCTATCATATACCTTCATGCCCTTATATTCATATTTGATCATAATTGGTATATTGTGCTTATACATATGCTCACTTATACCGAATTGGTATGTATTACTCATGTTGCATTCTTATTATGCCCTTATGTGTATTTTGCTTGTATATCCATGTGCAAGCTAGTTATTCATTCTTTGTGGATATATGAGTTTTATCTTCATGATCATGCGTTATTCTTTCAACATTATGTATTATGCTTTTGCTTATATCTCATGTATTTATGCACTTGCTTGATGTCATTATACCATATATTTGCATGATTTGCCCATATCATGTTTTTTTATACTTGATATTATGATATAACAATTGTAGATACATGAGATTTCATTTATTACTATTAGCATGCGATATTCTAGTTTCATCATTTGTTATGATTTTTGCTTGCTCATATGTGCATAGGCTAGAATTTTGATCATAATTTTTTTTGTATGCTTGAGCTTGGCTTTTCATCATAAGCATGTGTTATCTAGATGTATTCACTATTATGCTATTGAGATATCTTACTCTAGTTATCCATGTATCCATTAGGTATCCGTGTTAGTATATCCTTATCTTGATCCTTATTAGTATAATTTAAGCATGTTTTGTTTCTTGACATGTTTTATGCTTACATGGTATTGATAATACATGTGGTATTACTAATTATGGATAGATGAGCTTTGTCATACCTTTTCTTGCATTCTATGACCTTGATTGTATGAGTGCCCTGCTATGTGCTTTCTAGCTCATTTACTTCATTCTTTGTCATAGATATAAACAGAGTGTGATTTATCTCTCTAGCATGTAGTATACGTGTTTTGCTCATTGTCATGCTTTGTACATTCTTGTTCATGCATAAAATTATTTGCTTATGCTTATGTGAGAATTGAATATATATTGCCCTCCTCTCACCTTAGATTATAGCATTCTTACTTATCATATGTTTTAGAAATGGATTTGCATGTCATTCTTCATTAACCCCAGTTCCAAGGCACAAACAACTTCTTTTCTAGAGATATAGACTTCACAAAGAGAGAGGAGACCATGTGTGTAGTATTGCATCTGGGTACTAGGGGAGCGATCAGGCCCCTTAGTTCTGGAAGCTTCTAGGTCCCCCTCCTCATTTCAGCATCTAGTGATGGTTATCAATCTTGGGATGCAACTTGGTTTAGTTTCTACTCCTTCGACTACACCTTACCGCCAAGCGGTGCAACACAGGTTTTGTGTCCTACGCTTTACTTTTACCCTTGATTCATGCTTTGTGTATCATTTAGGGCATTGTGTAGTTCAAGGACTGGTTGGGCTAATAATTAGATTACTTTTTGTGAGAGTCCCTCCTGAGCATATTTTGGGTCTTCTAGATTGTGCTTCACTATTTAGAGTCCGATCAGCAGGTTGCGGATATTTTTACCAAGGCACTTGATTCTTCTTATTTTGCTTCTTTGCGAGGAGAGTTAAAAGTTATCAGTCCTTTTAGTCTGTTTTAAGGGGGAGCTTGACTCTTTGCATCCATTGTATTATATTTGCATGCACTAACTTATTGGATGCTTAAGTTTTGACTTACTTGTTGAGCATAAGTTACTTGTTGATTTTGTGTATTAAGAGTCAAGTATTATCATGATTTTGTACTTTATTTTATCTATCCTATTTTATTGCTTACATATTGCTTCTTATGTCCATTCATCATTATTTATACATGTTATTATACATTTCATGAATTTTGTTTGTCATAATGTTTGCATATATGATGTGTATTTAATTATGGACATTTTGAGCCTGATTACATCTTGGATAGTCGTCTATATCATGATGTTATATTTTTTTCATGCAGTTTCTATTTGATCTCACAATGCAGCTTCAATCAGTTTCCACCACATCGCTAAGCGATGTGACGGAGGTTTACTCCTTTGTGACATTCAGTTTCTTACTTTCCACTACTTGATTTTGCATAGCATTCATGTTCGAATGGTTGGCAAGGTTGGTTTGGGTAGATAGGAACCAACTCTAGATGATTTTGTCTCAGTCACATTTCTCATCTAAATGGTTCTCTAGTATTTTTTACTACCTAGTTTGAGCTTTTTTCTTGGCCACTAGTGTCTTTTGCTTTGATAGCTAGTGTTGCATTTTACTCCGTGGTATGAGGTTACAGGCTTGAGACCATATAGGAAGGGTGTGTTTGGAAGTCATCTAATTGAGTTTGAAGCTTCATTTTCTAGATTTTACGCCTAACTTTTTGGTTCTTCTCAATTTGCCTTCTTTAAGGGGAGTTAGAGTTTTTTTTGGACTGTTTTTCAGGGGGAGCTTATTTCTTGTGTATTTGTATGTATCATGTTAAAGTTTAATTTCAGTATGCATTGTATATACATGAATGCTTGTACAAACTATAGAATTTTGACTATTATCCTTGTGTGATATGATATCCTGCTTTACATCTTGTCATGTCTTGTGCTAATTTGCTAGATTTATCATATCATTCTATATTTAGCTTAGCTTTGCCATGATAGCTCTATTAAATGTGAAAAAGTTGATTTAAATCATGTCGTGTTAGATCTTGTGACTAGTTTAGTTCTAGTAATCCTCTTATGATTTATGCCATGTCAAATAAACTAAGTTGGGTCTTGAATCTAAATTGAGTTTTAGACTGAGCTATACTAGTTCTTTATTGAAGCATGAGTTAGTATTAGCTCTTTGTTCTTGAACTAAGTCAGGAAAATATAAAATGATCTCTTTTGTACGAAAAAATTGATCTCACTAATTCTTTCTCATGAGACAACTTGCCATTGCACTAGGTATGAACTCAGGGGGGGTCTTGGTTGACAAGATAACTTCTTTAAGCTTCTTGCTTAGGATGGTTGATAAGGCTTGAAATATAACATATGGCTAAGAAAATAAAAATTATGAAAAATAAATTTCAGAAAATACCAAATGTGCTAAATTTGCTCAATTACAAGAGGTATCATGTACTTGAACAAGATGTTTCATCTTTGAACTTGTAGCACTCTAAATTAACTCAATTATAGTTTCTTGGCTCCATTTAGAATATCGATATGGTCTAACTCATTTTTGGATACCTTTAGCTAGACTATGATCTTGAGTGACTTGACATGTTAAATAATCCATTTAATCTCATATTATGGCTCATTTAGCTTTAGCTTTACTATATATGCTTTGCCAATATCTAGATAGCACTTTCACGTTTTATGGCTTGGTGTAATATTTAAAAAGTCACTTTGGATAATCTTCATGGCTCCTAATACTTAAAATGAATAAAATACAACTACTATATTCCATTCATCCTCTATCTTCTTCCGTATCTGGATGACTCTATTGTCAAAGGTGGAAAAAGATTGGTAAAAATGTATATCTAGAGCATGTTTTGGAGTTTTTGTGCAAATATTTGCTAAGATGGAGCTTTTGATCTCTTCTCACTATGATCAAGGTCAAATAGAACAACTGTTCTTTCATATGGACCTAGGGTAAGATTTCCTGACTCATTTGGTGGATTTGAGGCTTTTTGTGCAAAATTGTCATTTTCAGTAGCTTCACTCCATTTCTACTTCATATGATCATTTTCAGTCATTGCATTCTTCTTATGACTGTTTTGAGGCTCTGTAAGATTGAGAATAACTAACTAGAGATGGGTGAATAGAAGGTTATAAAAATTCTTACCTTATAAAGCTAATTTACCACAAATTGAAACTAAGCAAAATTTCAGTTCAAATTAAACCTACATAATTTTAATATACCTAAGACAGTACAAGCACTCGTCTCTACAAGCGTTGATCCTTTTTGCCTTGGAGGAGGATTGCTCCAAGAATTTCTCCTTATCCTTCTTGTATAACTCGTTAGTGATGAGGTTTTTCAAGAGTTGTACTGGCGTCATTCGTGCTAATTCAGAAGACTTGAAAAGGAGTGTCATGAATGTCTTGTGTTTCTCCGGCAACGCCCTAAGCATCTTTCTTATAATATCAACATCCGTTAGTGACGTGCCATGGCCCTTGAGCTCATTCTCAATGTTGTTAAGGCGTGAATACATTTTATCTATATTCTCACGAGGTAATATTGTGAATGTCTCAGATTTGATCCGAATCCTATGCAAATTAGTTTCTTTAACCGTGGATGTTCCCTCAAGTATTTTCGAGAGGATGGTCAAAATATCATGAGTAATTTCTAAATTGCTCACTCTTTAAACTAATCTACATTTAAAGTGTAACACCCCAAAATCCACATCACCCTAGGATGCCACTAAACCACTCTACAGCTAGCCAAAAATTTCAAGATAATTTATTTTGACAACAATTTCTAGATATGAAGCATTAAGCGGAAGCATAATCAACTAAGAGAATGAAATTAATGATAACAAGTTCAATATTTGAATCAACCTCTAGCAGATTAATCAAAGAATAGATTACAAGTTCATCATTATTAACTAAGACAATCATCCATGGATAGCTAGGCATTTGGTTAGAATTCCACCGACGTTATTACAGCATGAATTTATGAACCGAGTGCTTTATTGTGGTGCCGCTCTACCCATCCCATGAATGCTCATGAATATATAAACTTTAAGTCATTCAATGCATAACATCAACATAACCACCATGAGTATATAAACTTGTTCCACAATTGGCATATATAGCAACTATCTCATGACTACGAGCAAGTCATTCAAAGCATAACATCAACATAACCACCATGAGTATATAAACTTGTTCCACAATTGGCACATATAGCAACTACCTCATGACTACGAGCAAGTCATTCAAAGCATAACATTCATAGTTATCCATCCATGGCATATTACTTCATATAAATCACAATTAGCTCATTAAGCAAATTACCACAATACTACTAAAACTCATCCAAACATGGCAAGCAATTAATATCTTGCTACCACATTATTACTTAGAAATCATGTAATCATGGCATATCATTTAACATTACGAAAATCATGCATATTGCAAGTAGTAAGAATAACGGGCTAAATGGTAGCACATCCGCTACGTTTACTTGCCTCTACCGGCGAAGCGACGAGATCACGCGCGTTCAGAAGCAAAACCGCCTGTCCAAAAAGATATCTCTCAGCACCACAAACAGCAATACAATCACGACTCTCAAAGAAAAGGTATCGCTAAGCCCCAACATCCCGCAACAACCTTCCCCGCATAACGGTTCTACAATCTTCCCACTGCAGCGGTACTGCTTAACATTTTCCTATCTTTAAAAATATAACACTAATCACAGCAAAAGATATATATCTAGATTCCCCACTTAAATACCTACATTTTTCATGTAGATCACATATTTTTATTTTGTCATTAACAAGGTGATATAAAATGCACAAAACAGAGGACGTCCTCTGTTCTAAAAGTCTAGACAGCCGACTTGTAATGCGTCCCTAGAACAAATCAAGACTCTAAAAATTTTGGTTCTTTTGCAAAAACTAGATTACTGAATTCCCTACAAATTTCTCAATGGTGGCCAAAAATATAAAATTCATCTTCTATCCCTAATTCCCATCTGAATAGCGGTCTGTCCCTGTCTGTGCCCTTGACGGATAGCGAGATTTCAGACCCTAGTACGCCTAAATTACGTGGCCAAAAATTCTGAACAAAATACAGTAGGTGCGTATCGTTGTCCTCTACGTTTTTCCTTTTGGAGAGACCCTTGGGAAAAATCGTTTTAGGGGTCAAAACCGCATGAACAGTAACATCGTGCGATTTGATCTACAGACAGCTAATCGGGATTCTCTAATCGGGGTTTTCTAAATTGCTAATCCCTTCAAATCTGGGGCTAAGAACCCTAAATTCAGTATAAAACAGAGAGATTGGGGTGAGGGAGAATTACCTAGAGGATTGGGATCACCCTCTTCTTTCTCTCCTTCTCCTTCCCTTCTCCTCCTTCTTCTCCTTCTTCTCCTCCTTTTCCTTACACAGGGCAGCACTGCTTTGGGGGGGGGGAGGGCGCAAGGGCAGGTAGGGGTGGCGGCTTGGGGAAGGAAGGGGGAAGGGGGTGGCCGGCCAAAGGGGTAAGGGGGGTGGCGGCTAGGGCACACCAAGGGGGGTGCGGCCACCCCTTGGGCCCCCCGGCCCAAAGTGGCAGCCCACCCTCCCTAGAAACCCTTTTTTTATTATTTAAAATATATATGTTTTTTTATTCTAAAGCTAACTCACAAATTTAATTTTTCTCTCCCCGCGATTTACCGATTAACCGGCGACTCCGTGTTTTAAAGTATATGTACAAATATAAATTCTCTCTCTTTTAAACCTTCGCTGAAATCACGATCAGGGTATTACATAAAGTGCCAAATATAACATTCATGGATTAAACATCTAAATGAACATTATGCCCCTCTTGTTCCATGGGATGCAGTGGATCAAGAGATTTGACATAACCATCATTTACAATTTTCCATATGCTTCGACTCATGGCCTTAAGATAAATAGACGTTCTAATTTTTTCAATAAGGATAATTTGAGCCATCGAAAAGACGTGCCTTTCCTATAGCAATTTCCTCACTAGCCATCCTTTTATCTCTAGACGGTTAAGTTTAATAACTGAGAGACCAAGTTCTAATACCACTTATAAGATCGATGATAACCGACAAGAAGAGGGTGAATAGGAGGCTATAAAAGTTCTTGCCTTCTAAAGCTAATTTACCACAAATTGAAGCTAGGCCAAATTTCAGTTCAAATTAAACCTACACAATTTTAGTATACCTAAGGCCCACAAGCACTTGTCTTTACAAGTATCTCTAGCACAAGCAAATTAGGCATTCACAATTATCGCAAAATACTAGGAATGCAAGTACGGAAAGAGAGACAAAGAAATAACCAATTGACACACGATATTTTACCATATTGTTTGGAAACTTGCCGGTTCCCCTAATCAACATTGAGGAAAGCCCAAGCGACTTGGATTAACTTCACGAATTAAGCCTCAGCACCTCAATCCAATAGTGGTTGTCCTTCCTCTGCTCCGAAGATGGTGGACAACAAACTACTCACAAGTTGGTGCCGGGGCTCTTCACAGTCTTCTTGAAGAGGTCACCTCGCAATCTTTCACCAGACAGTATGAGATAGGGTCGCTCGATCTTCTCGACGTAGGATGAATACTCGCAGGAGTCTTGATAAATTGTAATGATGTAATGTCGTGGAACGTTGTTTCGGTGTTCCTAGATATGTTTAGCGGAATCGCGGAATTTATTTTTCTTTCATTGAATCATGGAGAAAGGTTTGTGGGCTGCAAAGTTATTTAATTATTAATAATAATTAAAGAAAATTAGATTGTGGACTACCTAGAGGGGGCCTAGCCACCTTGGGCCAGCCAGCCCAAAGGGGCCCAGCCGCCCCCTATTTACTTCCCCCAACCCTAGCCACCTCCCCCTTTCCCCTTTTCCTCCCTACAGCCACCACCTCTGCCGTGGCAAGATTTCGGCTACCGTAGAAGGAGAGGAAGAAGAGGAAGGAAGGAGGAAGGAGAAAAGGGGTTCTCACGTAGACAACCTAGGTAAGAAATGTCCATCTTTTCTCCTCTATTTTAGAGTTATTTTAGAGTTTTTGGCTCATTATTAGAGGTGTTCTTATGTGGTAATCAACCAATTAGCGATTAATTGTTGTCTGCGCGTAGGCTGATTCGAGCAGATCGTCTATTCGTCTAGATTAGGGCATGAAGATGATTTTTTCTACAGAAGTAATCAACATGAAAATTGTAGAGGACGTGAAAATCTAGCTACTATAATTTTTGTAGATTGTTTGGCCGTGGGGTTTGGGTGCAACAGAGATTGGAACTCTGCTGTGTAGCAGAGAAGTAGTTAGAGACTAGTTTCTGATCAGGTGTAGTTTCAGAGGGGCTAACGAATTTTATGAATTTTCCCACAATAACAAAAGTCGTAGAAAATTCTGTAAACTAGGTTCTGTGAAAATTTCATGATTTTTAGATCATTATACAAAGGGTGGGGTTCGGTAGAAGCTTGCTGGCTAGATCACCGATGCAGAGTCTATCCTCTGTTTTTCGCGATGTTTTGAACCCCTTTACCGACAGAATAAAAATAGGGTTCTTCTTGAAAGTTGTAGTATTTTTTTGTAGTTTTTAGAAATATTATCGTTTGCTGTGTTTGGCCTAGTGGATTAAAGGATACAAAAAAATAAGCTACGCTGCTGTAGTGGGCCGAGCGTGGGAATGATGGGTTGAGAGGGAATTGTCAGGTTTTTGGGCATTGTGGCGGTTTATTTATCCGTTGTGGATGTTATGTAGTGGATTTGTGCTGAGTTGTGACCTATGACCAGGTGTTTTTGCTCCCGATCGTGCTTGTGACTTTCGTCCCTTCGGTAAAGGCAAGTAAACATAGCGGTTGTTGCTACAGTTTAACTTGTTAATTTTACTACCTTCACATTAGTTAATTCATTTTAATTCAATATGCGTTGCCATGCTACATGCTCCTTATATACAATGTGGTCTATATGGTAGTACTTTTTACGAATCAACTGTTTATGTTATTTAAGAATCGAATGTGGTTTATGTGGTATTACTCTTAATGAAACAAATATGGTTATATGGTAGTATTCTTTATGAATATATTGTGGTCTATGTGGTAGTATTCTTTATGAATCGATTGTTTATATTCTTGATGAATCGAATGTGGTTTATGTGGTGTTACTTTTAATGAAACAAATATAGTTATGGGGTGGTATTCTTGGGGTGTTACACTCGTACGTCAATTTTGCGATAAATAAGAATTTAAAAATAATAAATACAACCAAATAAACTCTCACAAAAATTCAAACAAGCTCAAAAATTCAAGATATTAGTTCCATTGGAAAGCGGGTGAATTTAGATGAATCTAACATTTTTTTCTCACTTTATTTGGAATTAAAATGAATTAGTTACAAATTTTTTGAAGTTCTCAACTGAATTAA
Organism: Melocanna baccifera; assembly: GCA_036346265.1. Classification (NCBI taxonomy): domain Eukaryota; kingdom Viridiplantae; phylum Streptophyta; class Magnoliopsida; order Poales; family Poaceae; genus Melocanna; species Melocanna baccifera. The sequence goes on along the minus strand of CM070682.1, from coordinate 25,651,629 downwards.
TTCAAAAATAAAATCAAAAATCATTTAAATAACCTGAGGAGAGAGACTGCGCGAGACTGACAGGTGGGGTCCGCTGATTATATTATTTTTCTTTTTCTTACACTGACAGGTGGGACCCACTAGATTTACATATTTCTTAATGCACCAGAGACTGCACGTGGGGTCCACTACAGGGTTATTAACTTTTTTCCTGGTGTTATTGAGAGGTGGGGCCACGGGGATTAGTGTTTAGGTCTGACACTAACAGGTGGAGACGGGATAATGTTTTAATTAAACCGGGCCCACTATCTAGTGACTAATTAAACTAATAACAGTTATTATCATTAATTAAGCACGGGAATAATCAGAATGCACGGATGAACAATGCTTCTTCCTCTCGAGGGCAATGGCAAAGCTCGTCGCCGGCGGTAGAGGTGGTGGCCGGCCATGAGCATTCGCAAAATGGAATGCTCGTGCCCGTGCCCACCTCCTAGCGAAGTCTCGTCGGCTGATTTGGCCAGGGCCATGATTGGCAGTGAGCTCGGGCGGCGGCGGTGGTGTTAGCGATAGAGGGCATGAGCATAGGGTGATCACGATGCTAAATTTGAGGTCAACGGAGCACGGGGAGGGCTGAGGTGTTCTAACGGCGTGCGGCGGCGGTGCTCCGAAGAGGGTGCACGGCGAGGGAGCAGCCCGACCATGGTGAGCTTCGGCCGATGCTTGGGTTAGCTTCGCCGTGTGCTGGGGGTGCTTCTGGCCAAAGGAATTGGCTCAGGACAGGCTCAGTCGACGGAGAGCTCGATGGTCGGAGTTGGGGGAGAAAATGGCGCTGGTGGGCTACGGGGCACGAGGGCTTGATTACATGAGGTGGGAGTGAGAGGAGAGTGTCGGGAGTCCATTGAGGGGGCTCGTTGCCTACTGGCGGTCCAAAGGGGGAAGCCGAGGTGGGGGCCGCGGCAACGGGAATCCAGGGAGGAGGACGTCCGGGTGCGCGTGCGGGTGAGCACAGAGGGGCAGCGGGCGCAGGGGGGAAAGAAGGAAGAAAGGGGGAACTGGCCGGGGCCGTTTGGGCCGGCAGGTTTCCCTCCTCTTTCATTTTTGTTTGATTTAATTTTATTTTCATTTTTGTTTTTTATTTTCATGATTTGTTTTGGGGCACATATGTATACATTTTTTTTCATATATAAGATTTCAAACAATGCTTTCTCAAGTATTATTACTTTCTTTTTATATTTTCCATCGTTTGCATTGTTTCCAATTCAAAGTTTATTGCTAATTTATTTTTGGGCATTTTGGCAATTGTTTGGATCATCTTTTCATATTCATATTTTAATTCAAAAATTTCTTTATAAAGTATTTTCTATCTTTTTGGTGCTTCCTCTTCACGTTGTGCTTTAACATTATATGTATGTGTGTGTGTATATATATGTTAATTTTCTTTTTATTCACTGGAATCTCAATCAAAATCATAGAAAATCTAGAAAATTGAAATCTCAAGAAATGCCAAAAATTCCAAATGCCATGATTTACACAACATTTATAGTTTCAAATTTTAGAATGTCACATATCCATAACCAATCCAAAGAAATTTTTGCCATTAAACAAGTTTTCAAACAAGAAATCCAGTAAATAAAGATTTTCAAACCTAAAGCCTTTGAAAACAAGTTTATTTTCCTTTGCAAGCGAGGATAGTTCAGTGGGATCCGGATGCGTGAGAGTCTTAGTGGCAATTCATTGGGGTCACGTGGAAGATGGCAAAGCATGGGTGATGCTTCGTGGCAAAGAAAATAGGAAGCTTCGTGGAAGACGGTAGAGGGGCATTTTGATAAATTAGCCAATACCGAAAAGTGGCGGTGTGTAAAACTGTGGTATTGGCCTAAGTGGTTTAGGTCATGTGTGTGCTAAAAATGTGAAGTGGAGCAAATGTGATTCACTGTTGGGTTAATTGTTGTAACCCATTTTGAGAAGCATGCGTGAGAGAGTAAAACCCGGTGTTAGGTGGGGTTAACAGGTTATCCCCGGTGTTAGGAGGTTTTAGTTCAGGTTGTGAGGCTATATAAGGGGAGGAGAGGCAAAGGCTAGGATTTGAGAAGGTAGGCTAAGCATTTTGATGGCTAACTCCTCCTCCCTCCCATTAGAGATTAGGGTTCCTTGGGTTAGAATCTTGTGTATGTGTGCTCTAGGTTTAGAGCTCTACTATCCTAAGGGATTAGCTATAAAACATACCTCCTCAAGTGGTAATACATCAATCTTTGATGATCTCTTTGTCTATTTCTTGTTTTGATTGTTTTGCTCTTGTTTTAGCTAGTTTTGATCTCTCCTCTTCCCACTTCTTGATCTTACTATGCCAAAGATGTGATTGAAATAGAGATAACATCTTGATATCAATCTCATATCATCTAGGTATTTTGATAACAAGTTCATGAAAACCCGATTTTCCTTGATTTTGGCCTCATCACGTGATTTTCTTGTTTCAAGGGTTTTTGGGTTGAGCTCTTCGGTGTTCTAGCTTGCTATGACATATGAAAATATATTTAGAGCCATCTTGGCCATTATCTACTCACGAGCAAATTGTATTCACCGTTTGTGGTTTTGACTCAGTTTTGGTATAACCTTCTAACAAACTAAAGTAAAGAATTATGAAATTCTTAGGGGAAAATTAGAAAAGCAACATTCACATCCCTCTGTTACTATCTTCGGTCCTTCACATAATAATAGGAAAAATATAGGATTAGAATATCATGGCTTGGTAAGTCTCGGAGTAACCAAAACCACATGAACTGCTTAAAAGAGTTGTTTGGATGTCTTATATGAAAAATACAGGAATTTTGAGGTTAGATGATAGTTGATTAGAGGGAGAGTGGAAAGAGAGAGAGAAGATACATTTTACTTCTCAAAGGAAAAATAACATGAGGTTTGACCTCATGTTTATTTTTCTAAGGATTTGGGGATATGAATGCACTCCAAAATAAAATTTACAACTTTAATCCTATGCTCCAAACAACCTATATAGGAAAAATTTCTAAGGATTAGAATCCAACAGAAAATGGTACAAACAAAAGAGGCCCAAAGATTTCTTGTGGCAGTACGTACTTATGAAGTTTCCGAACTGGTCATCTATATCAGTGCTTATTGAAAAAGGTGATCCGAATTCATACCTGTCTGTGTAGGACACTTCATCGCCTGATACCAGACGTGACATAGCAGGTATATGTATAGTTTGTATCAGACATGGTATCAATCTATAGCAATTGACTCTGTTTCGGTTTTCTCTCTGTGTGGGACTCTTTTCCCCCGCACTATATATGTACCACAATAGTCCATAGGAAGAGCAAGCCTCAAGAAAAGAACTCCATTATAATCTCTTCTTATTATAGTGATTTGCCTTCGAACGTCCGTGGTTTTTTTTCCGCAAGGGTTTTTCATTAAAAAATCTGTGTCTCTTGTCTCTATTTTTTCTTGTGCATTCTTTATAATAAGTTGTATCAGAGCATAGGAGATTAGAGCACAGAAAATTAGAGTTAAGTGATCTATCAAAAAAAATTCTCGTCGTTGAGTCCGAGAGGTGTCGCATTTTTTTCTTCGAGTCGGCGTCAACTTGGTCTCCGAGTCGCACTTCAGCAACGCAAAAATAAAACTACTCGATGTGTCATCTACAGCAAGTGAATTCCAGCCATGTCATTCCAACGCAACAGCAAATCAAAAGCTACACCAGGCCATCAAAGGGCACGGCAACCAAGGAGAAAAAGAACACGCAAGCAAGCAACAATCCAATGGGCACATGAAGCAACCAGGCCATCAAAAGGGCACGACAACCAAGGAGAAAAAGGTGCGTTGGCATTTTTTTGGAAATTGAAAGATGGTACCAGCATGCATGTTTTGGGGTTATTCATTTGATGAGAATTGCTAAGTGCACACCGAAACGTACCAGGATTTTTTTGACTCCTAGATTTTTGTAAGGTTTCATACTAGCAAATTTTTTTGGTTTTCTGCTACATAGTGACCCTAAAATATGATCTTCTGCTGTTGGATCGCGACACGAGATTTTCTCTATGGCAAGTCAAGATGCGAGTTGTGTTTATCACAACTTGATTTGGATGATACTCTTTTGGGGATTGACGAGACACCAGCCACAATGTCCATCGACGAGAAGCAACGTATTATGGCTGAAGCTGGAGCAAATTTACATAATCAAAGATCTGACCATTAAGATGCATTTAATGCAAAAGCTTTATTCACACAACATGACGGAGGGATCCTCATTACTAAACTACCTGACAGCTTTCAAGGAAATTGTTGCTGACCATGAGTTTGTGGAGGTAAAATATGATGATGAAGATTTGGGTCTTATTTTGCTATACATCTGCCTAGTTCGTACTCTACTTTTAGAGATACTATTCTATATAATCGAGATACTCTTACTCTCAGTGAAGTTTATGAAGCTCTACATGCTAAAAAAAGATGAAACTTATGATTCCCGATGGGAGTTCAAGTACGCATGTAGAAGGTTTATCTGTCCGCGGCAGGTAATATGAGAAGAGTTCATACGACAATTCAAGAGGTAGAAGCAAAAGCAAATACAAAGGCATATCTAAATCTAGGAACAGGAAGTTATGCAGGTATTGCAAGAAGAATGGTCATGACATATCCGACTACTGAAAGTTGCAGAACAAAGAGAAGAGAAATAATAATTTCAAGAAGAATCAATAAGAAGATGAAGCTAGAGCTACCGTTGTCACCAAAGAAGGTTCTGATGGAGATGTTCTCGTTGCCTTTGCCGGTAGTTGCAAAACCAACGATGAATGGATTCTTGATTCAGCCTGCACTTTCCACATGAACCCGAACCGTGAGTAGTTCGTTACCTATGAAGCTACACTGAGTGGATCTGTGTTGATAAGTGATAATACACCATGCAAGGTTGCAGGCATTAGTTCTATTCAGATCAAGATATTTGATGACACCATCAGAACTTTGTTAGATTTTCATCATATTCCGAATTTAAAGAAAAATCTTATCTCATTGAGTACTCTTGATGCTAAAGAGTACAAGTATTCCGGTGGAGGTGGAGTTCTGAAGATCATAAAAGGTTCTCTTATTGTAATGAAAGATGATATGAAAACTGCCAACTTATATTATCTACAAGGCACTACAATTTCAGGTAATATTGTTATTGTCTCAAATAAATCTTTCGGTTCTGATGCTACTAACCTTTGGCATATGCGTCTAGGGCATATGAGTGAAGCTGGAATGATGGAATTATGCAAAAGAGAATTTCTTGATGGTAAAAACATCGACAAGTTGAAGTGTTGTGAACATTGTGTCTTTGGCAAGCAAAAGAGGGTGAAATTCAGTACCGCGACTCACTCTACAGAAGGCATATTGGATTATATTCACTCCGATTTGTGGAGAGAATCTTGCGTTCTATCATTTAGAAGTGCAAACTACATGTTGACCATTATTGATGATTACTTAAGAAAAGTTTGGGCATACTTCATCAAGCATAAATCGGATGTATTCAACATATTCAAAGAATGGAAGATTATAATTGAGAGACAAACTGGCAAGCATGTTATGAAACTTCATACCAACAGTGGCTTGGAGTTTTGTTCAGGAGAATTTACAATTTTATGCAAGTCAGAAGGTATTGTGAGACATTACACCGTTCCAAGCACTCCTCAACAAAACAGTGTGGCCGAACGTATGAACAGAACCATCATGTAGAAGGTATGTTGCATATTATCAAACTCTAGATTATCAAAGAGTTATTGGGCTGAAACCGCTTCCACTGCTTGTTATTTGATTAATCGGTCAACAAATTTGGTTATTAATACGAAGACTCCAATTGAGGTATGGTCTGTCTCTCCAGCAGATTATTCAAACTTGAGAATATTTGGTTGTCCTGCTTATGCTCGTGTCAACAATGGTAAATTAGAACCTAGAACAGTTAAGTGTATTTTTCTTGGTTATAAAACTGGTGTGAAAAAATATAAATTGTGGAATCCTGAAACTAAAAAGATGGTTATTAGCAGAGATGTTATTTTTGATGAGTCTGCTCTGTTGCATGATAAACTATCTATTGATGTTCCCGTTGAAAAGCAATCAAGCGTACAAGTAGAGCATATTATTGATTCACGATCTACACCAGAAATCAATAAGGAAAATACTCCAGAAATTCCTATCATTGCGCCACCAATACAATGTTCCATTGTAGTTAATAGAGAAAGAAGGAATATTCAGCCTCCTAAGAGATTTATTGAAGAAGCCAACTTTGTGGTTTATTGTCTAAATATGGTAGAAGAAATTGAAGATACTGCAGAACCTTCATCCTATTCAGAAGTAATCTTTTGTAGTGATTCAGAAAGATAGATGGCTGCCATGCATAATGAGATGGAATCTCTTGACAAGAATGGCACTTGGGAGCTGGTTAAGTTGCTAATTGAGAACAAACATATTCGCTGCAAATGGATTTTCAAGAAAAAGGAAGGCGTTTCACCAACCGAAAAGGTTAGGTACAAAGCAATGCTAGTCGCTAAAGGATACAACCAAATTCTAGGTATTGATTTCACAGATGTTTTTCCGCTGTTGTGAAGTATAGTTCTATTCGCACTTTACTCAGCATTGTGGTTATGCATGATTACGAGTTTGAATAATTGGACAAGAAAACTACATTCTTACATGGGGAATTAGAAGAAGACATTTGTGTGGAGCAACCGGAAGGTTTTGTTATTCCAAGAAAGGAGAATTTTACTTACAAATTGAAAAAATCTCTTTATGGTTTGAAGCAGTCACCTAGACAATAGTATAAGAGATTTGACTCCTTTATAATATCTCAAGATTTTAAAAAATCTAATTATGATAGCTGTGTTTATTTGAAGATTGTTAATGGTTCAGCTATTTATTTGCTCCTATATGTTGATAATATGTTGATTACTGCAAAAGACAAGACTAAATTATCAAAGTTGAAGGCATAATTAAGCAGTGAATTTAAGATGAAAGATCTCAGTGCAGCAAAGAAGATTCTTGGTATGAAAATTATTAGAGACAAAAATTTGGCAAATTATATCTAAGTCAAAAATGATATATTGATAAAGTTCTTCATCGTTTCAACATGTATAAAGCCAAACTTGTAAGTACTCTTTTAGCTGCATATTTCAGACTTTCTTCAGTGTCATGTCCACAATTTAATGATGAAGTGGAGTACATGTCTAAAGTCCCACATGCGAGTGCAGTTGGTTCGCTTATCTATGCTATAGTATTCTTAATCATTAAGCGTGGTTAGTAGATACATAGCTAATATTGGAAAAGAGCATTGGAAAACAGTTCACTGGATTTTCAGATATCTGCAAGGCACATCTAATGCTTGTTTATAATTTGAGAGAACAAGAGATAGACTCGTTGGTTATGTGAATTCTAATTTTGCTGGAGATTTGGATAAAAGAATATCTTTTACTGGTTATGTGTTTACTGTTGGAGGGTATGCCGTAAGCTGGAAAGCAAGTTTGCAATCTACTGTTGTCTTGTCTACTACAGAACCTGAGAATATGGTTATTTCTGAAGCTTGGAAAGAAGTTATTTGGTTAAGAGGTTTATTTACTAAGCTTTATGGAAGTACATCTTGTACTACAATATTTTGTAACGGTTAGAGTGTTATTTGCCTTACGAAAGATCAAATGTTCCATGAGAGAACAAAGCACATTGATATCAGATATCACTACATTCGAGGTATCATTACTTAAGGTGATATTAAAGTCTGCAAAATAAGTATTCATGATAATCCAACTGATATATTGACAAAGTCAGTTCCTGCATTTAAGTTTGAGTTTTGCTTAGACTTAGTTGGTATTATTCACTAGCCCTTTGAACTTTCGGCGCTCAAGGTGTTCATGCTGATTTTTAGAGGAGTTTAGCACATTCTTCGACCACTGGAGGGAATTCGGTTCATGGTGGAGATTGTTGAAAAAGGTGATCCGAATTCTTCATCGCCTCATGTCAGATGTGGCATAGTTGGTATATGCACAGTTTGTATCAGACGTCGTATCAATCTATAGCAACCGACTCCGATTCGGTTTCCTCTCCGTGTGGAACTCTTTTCCTCCGCACTATATATGTACCTCAATAGTTTATGGTAAAAGTAAGCGTCAAGAGAAGCACTTCATTATAATCTCTCTTTATTATTGTGATTTATCTTCGAGCGTCACGTAAAAAATATGTATCTTTTATGTTTATTTTTCTGTACATTATTTGTAACAGTGCATAATCGAAAAAATCAGCGAGCAAAGTACACGAAATCTTCCTTTTTTTTCCGACAGTAATAAGCACGGTTGACTTACTTTGCGACGTCGAGAATTGTCGTCCCAATCGATTCGATCTAGTCGAATCTAGGCATTTTCACATCTTCTTCCGGCAAGTAGTCGTACGTGGCACGCGTCCCTGTTTGACAAGCACAGCGGTTTTCGCAGCAACCTCAAACCTCCGCGTCACAGCTGTGATTTTTCGTCGCCCTGCGAGTTGCGACGCTGCAGCGATGGACTATCCTTGCGCCGGATTCTCACATGCATGCTTGACAGTTGCATTGCACACTAATCTTTCTAGTTGGATCTCTGTCTAATATTTTAGATTTAAAATACTTATATTTTTTTGAATAGGTATAAAATATCCATTAGATAAAAGTCTAACATCTTATATTTGATTGTTTAAAGGATGAGTACAAAGAATTCGTTAGATGAAGATTTAACGTTTAAAAAATCTAAGTGTTGGGTCCTCTAAAAAAACAGTGTCCGGCCGCTGCATACTAGCAGCAGGCAGTAAAGAAGTTTCGTCGCCATGCAATCTATTCGCCGGTAGACTTGAATTGCAATGGTGACTAGGCGTGGTTCGTGAATCACGAGTTGTCGCATTTGCATTGCTTTGATCTGTCAAACATTTATACATCTTTCTCTCGACTCTACATTGCTCCGGTATTATAAATAGGCCCACGATTTGTCTAAGATGGTCCAAACCAAAACGCTAAACACCCATATCGCCGGCATAGTCTCTTCACCTACATTTATGTTGTAGTACATCTAATTCACAACCAACATGCAAGAGATGAGCTCGTCAAACGCTTCGGTCACCATGCCACTAATGAGCGGCGCACCGGTCCTTGCAATGCTAGCTGCAACGGCGGCCACCTTCTTGGTCGTTGTTGCATTGCTGCGGTACCGGAGCAAGGCCGTGTTCAAGGGGGGCCGAGGGCTTCCGCCGGCGCCCGCGGGGCTGCCGGTGGTCGGCAACATGCACCAGATGCTGTCGAACAGGCCGGTCTTCCGGTGGGTGCACCGCCTGCTAGCGGAGGCCGGTGGCGAGATCGTGCGCGTGCGCCTCGGGCCCGTGCACGTGGTCGCCGTGACGTGCCCGGAGATGGCCCGGGAGGTGCTGCGCAAGAACGATGCCGTGTTCGCGGACCGGCCCACGACGTTCGCCGCCGAGTCGTTCAGCATGGGCTACCTCAACGCCAGCATCTCCCCGTTCAGCGACCAGTGGAGAAAGATGCGGCGGGTGCTCACCGCCGAGATCCTCTCCCCGGCCACGGAGCACCGGCTCCGCGGCGCGCGGGAGGGGGAGGCCGATCACACCCTCCGGTACGTCCACGCGCAATGCGGCCGCGACCCTGCCGTCATCGACGTGCGCCACGTGGCCAGGCATTTCTGTGGCAACGTCATCCGGAGGCTCACGTTAGGGCGGCGGCATTTCCGTGAGCCGCCGGCCGCGGACGCTGCCGGGCCGGGGCGCGACGAGGTGGAGCACGTGGACGCGCTCTTCGCGACCCTCAACTACCTCGACGCGTTCTGCGTCTCCGACTACTTCCCGGCGCTGGTCGGCCTCGACCTGGACGGCCACGAGAAGGTCGTCAGGGGCGTGATGAGGACGCTGAAACGGCTGCATAACCCTATCGTCGAGGAGAGGGTGGAGGAGTGGCGGCTGCTGCGGAAAGCCGGCGAGCGGCGTGAGGTAGCTGACTTCCTCGACGTGCTCGCCTCGCTCGACGACGCGGCGGGGCGGCCGCTGCTCACCGTGGAAGAGATCCAGGCACAGACCATCGTAAGTTTATTGCATTTAGTTGCCATATTATTCTTTTCATTCTTTTTTAAACTTTCTAGGATCTATTCTGTGAAACTTTTTAAAGTTTAACTATCAATAAATTTAAACCTATCTAAATTAGGTATACAAAATTATATCATTAGATTTATCGTTAAAAATATTTTTATAATATTATATTTTTATTAGTATATCTTAATGTCGAATTATAAAAATAGCGATCAAAATTATATCTCAAAGATCTAAAAAATAAAAAAATATTAAATAAAAAAGAACAGAGGAGAGTAATATTTTTTCTATCATCCATGGATATGCAGTTAAAGCTTGTACTTGTTCTTGCCATTTTTAGAACTGATAGGTGCAGAGATATCTTGCTTGTATTCTGATCGTTTATTAAAAAGAAAAAAAATACCAATCTGTGCAAGTACCATTCATGTTTTTTATGGCACATGGCCATGTGAGGAAATCAGTCCTTGCATGTACATTCATGTGCAGAGATAACACAGTAGCTATAGTAAATCTAAAAAAATTTTGGCGGCTTGTGCTCTCTACTACTACATAATTAATACAAGATGTTTTAAAAAAGCGTAGGCAAACATTTCTAAATTTAATCAGTAATATATAATACTAGTTGGATTTGTCACGTGACAATCATATCATTAGCTCTATCGTAAAACATATACCACAACATGATAACTATATATTTTTTAAATAACATATTCGTATAAAAACACAACGGTCAAAGCTACTTGTTAGAGACCGTGGCGACCTCTGAAACGTTGTACATGCTTGAATTGACGGAGTAGATATACCACAAGAGGCACGTGCCACTGTCACTGTCAAGTGCAGTACATGCTAAAGAGAGTCGGCAGCACAGCCTTCCGCACGCAGTACTGAAATAATTACAATATGCAGGACATAATGATAGCCACGGTCGACAACCCATCGAATGCAGTGGAGTGGGCGCTCGCCGAGATGATGAACAAACCGGAGGTCATGCGGAAGGCAGTGGACGAACTCGATAGGGTCGTCGGCCGAGACCGCCTGGTCCAGGAAGCCGACGTCCGCGGCCTCAACTACCTCAAAGCATGCATCCGGGAGGCGTTCCGCCTCCACCCGTACCACCCCTTCAACCCGCCGCGCGTCGCCATGGCAGACACCACCGTCGCGGGCTACTCGATCCCGAAGGGCAGCCAGGTCATCCTGAGCCGGGTCGGGCTGGGCCGGAACCCTAAGGTGTGGGACGATCCGCTCGAGTTCCGGCCGGAGCGGCACCTGACCGGCGGCGCAAGCGTGGCGCTCACAGAGCCGGACCTGCGGTTCGTTTCGTTTAGCACCGGAAGGCGTGGTTGCCCTGGGATTTCGCTCGGCACGTTGGTCACCGTGATGCTGTTCGCGAGGCTCCTGCAAGGGTTCACCTGGAGCAAGCAGCCCGGCGTCGACAAGGTTGAGCTGCGGGAGGCGGCTACGAGCCTCGTGCTGGCTGAGCCATTGGTTCTGCAGGCTAAGCCACGGCTGCCTGCGCATCTCTACCAGGCCAAGTAGCTAGGTCGACTGCATGCAGCTTGTTTTGCTAATTTGGTCGCCAAGTATGAAAGAAATAAATTTCCCAATGTAGCAGCTGTGCACGTGTCCGAGCCCCGGTATCTCTCCAATAAACGTGTCGTACTGAATAAAGTTGTTGCATTGTGTTGGATCCAGATTTGTCGTACAATTAAAGCAGTAAGGTTGCGCTTTCAACGATTAAAAGCCGGCTTCTCCGTCTGACGTTGGTTTTTTTTAGTATTTTATTTTTTTTCTATTTTTATTTTTGGTTTTTTCTTTTTTATTCTTTTGTATTGTCTGTGATGAGTTAATATCTTTTTTCTATTTTTTTAATTTTTTTAAATTTAATTATGTCAAATAAACTAGCTCAGTTATAATAAAAAATAAGTTAGCTACAGTAAAAAATCTATAAACCATCGTTATTCTGAACACCTCCTAAAGATGTTCATGCCTGCAGGTTGGTGTTGTATTCAACGAATGGAAGTTCCATCCTCCATCCCTCTGCACTCGGAAATTTCCTCTATTTGGACGAGTAATTATACTAAATCCTAGCCCAAATCTCTTTAAAAAGTCATTCTATAGAAATTTGATTGTTTAGTCTGTATATGTAACACTGTAAATGGGACAGTTTAAGAATCAAGCACTTTTTTCCATCAATCAGGCATATTTTTAGACCAACAGAAAATTTAAAAATGTACTGTTGATCCACGAAGACATCAATTCCTGCAATGCCCACGCACTCCTCGGCCCATGGTTGATTCCTGCAATTACTGACAACCGACGAAGGCATTTCAATTCCTACGAGCCATACCTGTTAGACCTGGTACGGCAATAAGAGAGATGAATGATATTTTCAGATTCAACTTTTCAAAAATATTTTGAAGTTTTCACTCAACTAGCTACTGGAATATAGGAAGATCATATTTACTCATCAACAAAGAACTCACACAATCTGAACGGTCTGACTGCCGATGACAACCGTTATGACTATATTCTAGCCAGACCGTAGGCCTAGGGGCGGTCTAACGCACCCCTAATCCCAAAACTGAAAATCAATCCGAGCTAAAATAAAACATAGTGCGATCTTCTAAACACATTTCCAAATGATATAAATATTGCACACACCTTACTGAGAACCTCAGAAATCTAATCCATCCAAGGATCATATGGATCTTGACTGAAGTTCCAACTTTTCCTCAAGACAAGCAAGATTACACTAAAACTGAAGAAACTCAAGAATTCTATATATAACTTGCTCGTGGATTAAAGATGACCAAAATAACTCTCGATAAGTTCTAACATATCACAATAAGTAAAAGAACACAATTCGAGACCAAACTCTTAGGAACAAGATATCACTAGAAGAGCTCTAAATCGAATCAAACCAGACAACTTTTATGATATTGCCATAGTTGATCTCTAGATAGATGGAATATGATCCTCATAAAGCATCTCTATCACTTACATATTCTTAGAACCTAGTAAGATCAAAAGGAAAGAAGAGAGGACAAAATACCAAACGAAATAAGTGAAATAAGTACAAAATCAACAAGAGCAAAAACACATTATGTAGGATGAAAAAGATTAATTTAGAGCTTATAGGGTTAGTGTTTATCCTATGCAATTTGAATTCTAAAGGTAGGTAATAATCCAAGCTAGAACTCTAATGCCTAGTTGCTATTCTTAAAATATATGTGATGAACAAAGCAACTCGCATACAAAAACAATGTAATTTGATGCAATCAAAGGAATGAGACAAACAAGATATAAGTGAACAACACCAACAGCGCATATTACACAAGTTATGGAGAGATGCTAGCTAATTGCTTAATATATGAAATAGGACACAAGGTTGCTCAAAACGATATAGCTGCACAATATGAAAATAAAGGATAACTATGGTGTATCTCACAAGATATAGTCGGCCAAAACACTCTTTTCTTTTTGTTCTCTCTCTTTTTATTGTTTTTTCTTTTCTCTTTTTTTTGGTACGTAGCCAACAAGATGAGCAACAAGTATCACTAACACCCACTTTGGTTCAGTATGAAACCACTCAAAGATTGTGCACTAGATGATATATGAGTACCCCGAGAGCAATATCAAGTAGCTAGTCTCGATAGGTTCAATATTTGAAAAGGGCAGATTGGTTCACAAAGGAGATTAGGGTTTCTATCTTTTTATATATATATATATGGACTCAACAAACACTGAACTAGGGTATTGCAAGCAAGACTCGTACACTTTGGATGAAACTAATATGCAAAAAGAACAACTCACAATCGACCAATACGGGAGCTAAAACTTGTTAGGTCAGAAACACAAAAAAGAAAGCCGACTTTGGACGCGCTAGACGTAGGAAAGTTGTTAAACAAATAGATAGGTCTTGTTGCAAGGCTTCCAACGAACCCAAGAATACCTAAATTGGACTTCGGACACAAAGGCTATGACAGATTTACTAAATAGTGCACAAATCGAATGAACAAAATTAAAGTGACGTGAAGAAAACACAACCACAAACTAAAACAAAGTTTTTAATGGACTAAAATATAACAAAACTCACTAAAATAATAGATTAAAATTAGTACAAGTTAATTGTTTTTGTATGGCTTTTCTGTATAGGTCTAAAATAAATCTACAGCTAATGACAAATTATTATACCATGTTAATCGAAGCTCTGATACAAAAATGATAAATAGACACCTGATCTCTACGGTATAGAATTGTTGATAACTTGAATCTATGTAATCTGACGAATGACGACACTCCCATGGACCCTACATGTTTCGCCACTCGCACACCGCATTCGGGAAGTTGGACCATACAACTCGGGAAGTTGGTGGCGTAGGTGAAGATCTGCGGGATCAGGCCATGGACGAAGACCGCCACGGCCTTTGTGATTTCGGAGGACTCGCCGAGGAACAGGAGGATGGTTCTGACAAGGCGTACTTGGCCGTGAGCGGCACAGCGACGGCGGAGCGTTGCAGGTAGATGCCAAGCATGTCATACTTGTGCGTGCCGTAGGCCTGCCTGCACAATGTCTCCACCGTGCTCCCCATGCCTAGCTGCATGTGACGTGAAAATTACGTGTTTGTGGGTTCGATTCGATGGTAATTCAATCCGGTGCAGTACGGTTGACACACTGAATTACATGGCATTAGAAAAGTTCACATTTATATTTGAGAACTCAATCTCATTACTACAGAAAATCTAATACTAGACGTTAAATCATAGATAGTTTTGTGAAACCGTCTATGATGTACACTATCACAGATGGTTTTTATTTGGAGACTATATGTGCTGCTGAAGGATTATCACAAACGGTTCTTACCAATGAACCGTCTGTGATAGTGGACTATCACAGACGGTTTTGACTGAAAACTGTCTGTGATAATCTGGACTATTACAGACAGTTTGTAGTCAAAAAATCGTCTGTAATAGTCCAGATTATCACAGATAGTTTTGACTGAAAAATCGTCTGTGATAGTCCACTATCACAGATGGTTTGTTAGTAAAAACCGTCTGTGATAATTCTACTATGTAATTATTGCGTCGATCAGATCGCATCTGTCTTTATTTCGATCCAGATCTAGCCGGTGCTGTAGCTGGAGGCGGCAAGGCTTTCAAGCCATTTAATTAATTTAGTAGAAGAAAGCTTATTTGGTAGGAGAGCTTTGAAGATTTATTGAGTTCTTGGTTGCGTTAGATATGGTTAGTAATGAAATTTATTTTTGGTTGCAATATCAAAATTTTGATCTAGCTAATTAATTTTTTGTGACTGTTATATATATACTTTGAAGATCTAGCTAATTTAGATTTAGCTAGCCTCAATGTATGTGGTATATATGTAGTAATAATTAATTAAATTAATTTTAATACGAAGTTGTTATATATGTGCATAATATAGGACCGAAGCTGGATGTATACCGTAAACCGTGTGAGTGAAGAGTACATTAATGGTATGTCTGCTTTTACAAGAGCTGCCGAGCAGGATATGTTGAATAAGGGGGTGGAATATATGTATTGTCCATGCACTGACTGCGAGAATTTAAAGATGTTTAAGAATCGAGAGTAGATTGAAGCGCATTTGATTCGGAGGGGTTTCAAAAAGGGGTATACATGTTGGACCAGTTGTGGCGAAGTCAATGATATGCCGCCGGATGACATCACCGGTAAGTCAATGAAATACCGCCGGAGGACATCGCTGGTGAAGTCAATGATATGCCGCCGGACGACATCGCCGATGAAGTCAATGATATGCCGCCGGATGATGATTGTGGTTCAGATTCGGATAGGCTGCACGATGACAATCTGGATCAGATGCTTCGTGATGTAGAAGAAAACTATTATGAGAGAGAGTATATTAAATTCTGAGGCTTGATGGAGGACTCAGAGAAACCTTTATTAACGTGCTGTAGGTCAAAGTACATGAAGTTATCAGCTGTGCTTGAACTGTTAAAATTGAAGACAAGCAACGGTTGGCCGACAAGAGTTTCACGACGCTGCTAGATCTTTTAGCGGACATGCTTCCGGAATAGAGAATGTAGTGGACAAGAACGAATACAATCAATTTGACGAGTTACCTCCTTTTGGAAATGGCATAAGGGTCGACGACGAACAACGTGATGAAACTAGTTACGTACGTATTGATCATCATGAAGGCTAATTTTTAAAGAAAATAAGCAAATAAAATGAGAATATGCGACATATATGTGGGCATTTGCATTTATGTATATAACAATGCATGTATATGATGTATATGTGAATTGGCATTTATGTATATAACAATGTATGTGTGTGATATATTTGTAAATTTACATTTATGTATAAATGAAAATGTGTGATATATATGTGAATTTTGAGAATGAGTCATGCATACAAATGTATCTCTATGTTCATTGGGCTGTTATAAAGAAATATATTGGATTGTTGTAAAGAAATAACTACAGCTGGGCAAAAGCTTATTGAATGCTGGTTGATGCAGTTATATTAATAACTACAGCCGTGCAAAGATATACAGACGGTTGTAAGTTTAAAACCGTCTGTGATTATTATCACAGACGGTTCTAAACTTAGAACCGTCTATGACAGTTATTATCACAGACGGTTCTTAACGGATAACCGTCTGTGATATCTATGATATCACAGATGGTTCTGATTTAAGAATATCACAGACGGTTCTTAAATAGAACCGTCTGTAATAAGCCTTTATATAAAACCCCCGGTTAGGGTTTTGCACGTACACTGCCAGTTATTAGTAATACCAACTAAGACTTAGTCGCTCTCCCGATCCCTCGAACCCGTCGTCGCCGCTGTCCCCCGAGCCCGTCGTCGGCCGCCTCTGGTCCCCGAGTCCGTCACCAGCCGCCTCCGTCCCCAAGGCCTTCGTCGTCCTCGAGCCCGTCGCCAGCTGCCTCCGTCGAGTCCCTGAGCCCGTTGCCGTCCCCCTAGCCGGTCACCCTCCTCCTCCTTCGGGCCCTTCGCCGTCCGCCTCCGTCGACGCTCGAGCCCGTTGGCCGCCTTCGTCCACAGTCGAGCCCGTTGGCCACCTCTGTCCACGCTCGAGTCACATATAATCAGGATTGCATTTTTGTCATGGCTGTGATGGCCAAGAGTAGATCTTGTTCAACTAGCCTTTTGAGAGCAATAAATAACATCCTAAATCTTAGCATTATGTTGATTTTAGATACATGATATTTATGTTGGGCATAAATTTCTACATGAATAACTTAAAATGTTTATATGTGTATATGTTGATTAAGTCATTTTTATGCTTCTCGTATCATGTTGTATATCTAGGAAAGAATATGCACTTGAAAATAATGCTTTTACTGTTATGCATCTGTATATGTATATGCTTTTACTTGAAAATAAGAGCCCTGGGAATGTATATATGTATATGTATGTTGCTAATGAACATAGATATGTACATGTATACTTGAATATATGTATACATATATTCTTGTTATTTCATAAATCTTATTGTTGTTAAATCTTACTGTTATGCATATATATATGTATATGTATATATATGTTGCTAATGAACATATATTGGAATTAAATTTAAGTATGTGCTTATACCACACTATTTACGTATATACTACATTGTACTTACTTTTCATATATGAGAAGGCCAACATGTCATCCGTGCATTCTTCAACATCATCGCCGGATGCTTCCGCTCCAAAATCAACACGCAAAGGAAGAGAACTATCGAAAAAGCCTGAAGGCCGATTTATCATCACAGAGATCGATAGATCTGGATCCCTCTCCTTCCTCGCAAAGCAGCGTCCGCATTTCGAACAACGATCGTAATAGTTGCACGACAACGAATTGAGATCACATTCGATTCGTGAAAGTCCATGTGTAAGACTCGAAAACGTGAGCTGCTGACCGAGATTTTTGCTTCGTTCGAGACCCCAAAAGAACACCACGACTCCGTGCAAGGACATGCCTTGGCAGTGGCATGCAAAGTATGGAAGAACTTTAAGAGCGTGCTTATCAAGGACTATGTAGAGAAGGATCTAACGCCCTTTCACAAGTATCCATTCCTGGAACTACAATGGGAAGAGTTCAAAGCGATGAAGACGACCGAAGCTTTCAGAAGTGCAAGCGCGGCGCACAAGGCTCTCCAGTCAAAAAACACACACCCCCACAGACTCGGCACAGCTGGATATGCAGGTAAAATCCCGTAGTGGAGGCAGGAGGACAAACAGGTAATCCTACGGGACACCGCCCCGCCATTTGCCACGATCCCAGATGAGCACGCTCGAAATTGGATTAGAGCGAGGTCATCTACCACGTCGTCGGGGGACATCTCCTTCTGGAACCCTGTAGACCAGGAAGTGTCCCGTCGCCTGGTAAGTATCGAACTACGTAGCTTATAATTACTCCATATTTTCCCTGAAAACTAAATAACAAGTCGGGCTCTTGCAGGATACATTGAGTGTCGAATCTTCCTAGGGATCATTTCAGTCAATTAGGGAGAAAGATGTACTCTCCGCAGCATTGGGAAACAAGGAGCACCCGGGTCGTACGAGAGGCCTTGGATTTTATGTTCCTTGGAAATAAGGTTTCTCAGATTACTCCGAATTGTATCAGAGTAGGAAGAGAAACAAAGCCGAGCGTGACGCACGGCTATGAGAGGAGATCAAGGCATCTCTTAGAGAGGAGCTTACTGATTACGTCAGAGATGAGGTGCGAAGACAAACAGAAGAAAATCAGCAGGCCGCCGCCGCCGCTCCTGTGCTAGCCAGCCTCCCCAACGTCGGAGTAGCTGCGTGTCCAATCCTACGACAGGAAGCGAGGGCAGATTTCTTGTGGACGACATCCAGGATGCTACGAAGTGCAAGCTCCAAGTGAGATATGCCTCCGTTGTCTTATGTGTTGCTTGGGTCTTGGCATATCCGTCCGGTCAAGAGGGCATGGTGCACGGTGCACCTTGAGCGTCAAGCTTCGCAAAAGTGAATGTGGATAGTATGCATGCTAATTTCGAGGTCGTCCCGCTACCGAAGCCCCCCAATGACGAGCTTGTGACTCTAGGGTAAGCCATTGGAACCTTCATCCAGCGGCTCAAAAGAGACATCTGCCTGGAGGCTTCTTCACTGGTGGTAGGTCTACAAGGGCAATACAAACCAGAGTTACTTGCACTGGTGCTATCTCCACAAGGTCTGTCTCCACCACCGCTACCTGCACCGGTGATGAGTCCACGGGAGCTATTCCTGGTGTAACAACTTCCACCGATGCTACTTTTACAGTCGACCTACAGCCGAGGCAGCAAGGGCAAAGAAAAGAAGACCGATGATGATATCCTGTACCTACCATTGGCCTGCAAATTCGTGCTTGACGAGCCGATGATCGACCCGGTGAAGCGCCTCCCATTCCTACCAATTAGTTGTAGGCAATTACACACTTGGTATATGGAACAGTCCAATAAGCCAGAGAGAGAACGACGCTTAGGTATCATTGTCAAATTCAGGCTGCATCATTTATAGCACGAATTTCAAGATGGTGTCTTCATGGTGACCTTTGAGGATTTATTTGATCTTTACACACTCAACGCTCTCGACGCGTCACTCATTCGACGCTGAACGCTGTAAGTGTGTACAATCACAGTCTCCGTTCATGTCATACCAATAAACGTCATATATAATTTGTTGCTTTCGTGTGTATATATATAGATACATGGTGACTGAAGCTAGATCATCTAAATCATCGGTTGGTTTCTTAGACGCACACTTAGTCGCCAGTCATACCATCAACGAGGATGCTGGCTTCGTCGAGAGGTACATTGCAACAGCACTGCTGGCTTACCGCGATAAGGAATATGTTCTTATGCCCTACAATCAGGAGTTTCATTGGATTTTAATAGTAATTGTACCAAAATAGAACAAGATAATATACTTTGATTCCCTAAGTAAGAATAAAACTGACTACACAGTTGTCGGCAAAGTAATCGATAGGTAAGTACATTTTCTCCATACATACCTATATTGTACTCTTTCTTTCTTTCCGAATGACTAAGGTCAACTTTTTTGAATCATGTAGGGCATTCACGATGTACGTTGAAATAGCAAAACTCTCAACGCAAGGGGCCAAAGCCCTGTGACATGATCTAAAATTTAAGGTATTCGCTAGTACATATTAATTAATCCTATGCAACAGTTGGTAGTAATACCTCTTGAATTAACACATTCTATTTTTTGCAGTGCCACCAGCAGCAGCCGAGCAACACGTGTGGATTCTACGTTTGCCACCATATGAGACTACTGCTCGATTCCTCGAGGATCACCAATTCCAATTCTAAGGTTTGTCAATATTCCCATAATTACTTCATACTTATCAGGTTATATATATAAGCATATTGATATTTTTATCGACAGGCTACGTCCATGCCGAAAACTGCATTGAAATAGGCCAACCTTGAAGCAATTCGAGGAGAGTGTGCGTACTTTTTGGTGGCTCAAGTCCTAAATTCAATAGGAGAGTTCCACAATATACAATGATTTTTTTATTGCTCTTATCACTCCGGAATCGAGGTCTCGTGAAATAAATAGATCCATAACCAACGACTTGTCAGGCTGCACAACCAATACTTGGATGATAATCATGCACCATCCAATTGATTAATGATCTGTTCCTTTCGCGAGACCTCGATTTCGGAGTGATAGAGCAATAAAAAATGCAATGTTACCATCTAAGTGCAAATACAATGTAGATCGTGTATTTATTAATGGATATTTTACTTTATTTCAATTAATTGATTTGCAAATGGATGTTTTATATTTATGAAATAAATTGAGATGTGAATTGGATGTTTTATGTTTCTGAAATGAATTGAGATGTGAATTGTCTGTATACATGTACATGTTGATCTGCTTATTTCAGAGGGTATGTCCAGCATTTCCTGATGCTAGCCAATAAACAGAAATAGATTTAGGGGTAGAAAAAAATATCACAGACGGTTTGTAACTAAAAACCGTCTGTGATAGATACCATGACAGACGGTTTGTACCGGTGATATGAATATCAGAAAAAAAAATCCGCTCGTGATATTGATATATTACGCGATTTTTATTAAAAACGTGCTCGTGATATTCATATATCACAGACAGTTTTTCCATCACAGACAGTTTTTAATTACAAACCGTCTGTGATAATTTTCGATTATCACTGACCCATAAATTCAGACGGTTTAGAAAACCGTCTATGATGACATTTTTGAACTGTCTGTGATACGATTTTCTATAGTAGTGTCTCACATTTCTTTCCTACATGCTATGCCTTTTTTTTGAGAGCACACCACACACACATCCTATAGATTGAATCAAGGTAAGTAGGAAAGAATGCTCTCACTCCCACTACCAGGCCTTCCCTACAGCCTGCAGCTGCGTACAACGCAGTGTCACAAGTAACAAATGACAATGGAGTGGAGCAAGTTTGTATTGATATGGTGTCCACTGTCCAGTAGAGAGCCGTGCAAATTAGTTTTGTCCACGTATGGACCCATTCAGTCGCACTGATACACTACACTCGGCCCATTCAATTTAAGGGCCGAACTGTTCTGCTTGTGCTTGTTTTTTTTAATTCTCTCTCACTCTTTTTCATCTGACATCAGTGCTTCCGAAATCCGAATGTGGTAATTAGAGGAGGTGAGTGATTGTAATCTGTAGCGGAAGTTTTTTCTAAAATTTACTAACTTCTGAATTCTCCAACATGCTAATGCACCAAGAAAATAAAGACAAAAATAGCATAGGATAAGAAAATAAAGATGAAAATTTATTAGCAGATCGAATTTTCCTCGAGGCCTAGTTGCTGCACGCCACATGGACAGAGACGACCATATCAGCCAAAGTGTAGTTACTACTATGCATGCAAAACTAATTGGCCAAAAAATATAGATACACTCCCTGGCGCAACATATGCATGCGACCATGTACAACTCACAGCCAGCACCTCTCCAACAATACATGCATGCAATCAACTCACGCCAAAAATTAATGAGCACTTACTTAATTACCTTACACTAATCCCGTTTTCTTCTCTCCTTATTCATAAAGTCCACGGCATCTATGCTTGTAGAAGCCTCCAAAAGCCATAGCCATCATTGCCTTTTCTCTACTCGGTTTTTAATCCTGCATGCAAAGTTGATCTCGGCTTGATATTTGACGTGGCGGTTGCTTCGATCTTCACGATGCGTGGACGCACGACGTTGTGCAAAGCTGCTCTTCAATCAACACACAGCGACCCAGCAGCCGGCCGGCCAAGATTCAACGCCAAGAAATTTTCTCCCGTGATCAAGATTCCATGCAATCTACTAGCTGGCCACTTCAATAAAAAATAATTAGCCTTTGCCTCCCCTCACGTCATCTCAAAGCCAATGCATGCAGTACTCAAGAGAAGCAACGAAGGGCCAACAAAGTGCCGTGCAGATCGCCACAAGTCACGGCAGCCCTTTTCTTTTTCAGATAAAAAAAAACTCGTTTTGTTACAATGGCCGGTCACCAGACTTTTATAGCCCTTCCGTACTCAACTAACAAACTCAATATAATCTCATAGACGGACTCCTACGCCGACTCGTATACCACTCATATATGTATGTCATGCATGCAACACAAACTTTACATACACGACTCGATAACACAAGCCCCAACTAAATTTTGAACTCTCCAAAATTACTACGTATCGTAGCCTCCGGACCGCACCTCCGTACACTACTACGGAAAGCCTAATACTAGACGCGAAATCACAGACGGTTTTGTCAAACCGTCTGTGAACGACATTAACACAGACGGTTTTAATTTGGACACCGTCTGTGTTGATGGCGTTGGAGAAAACGAGTATCACAGACCGTTCTTACCAATAAACCGTCTGTGATATTTTCGTATCACAGACGGTTTCTATTACAAACCGTCTGTGATAATCTGGCATTATCACAGACGGCTTTTTATTTAAAACCGTCTGTGATAAGCTGCTTATCACCGACGGTTTGTATTACAAACCGTCTGTGATAATCTTAGAATTATCACAGACGGTTGTAATACAAACCCATCTGTGATGTTGTCTGTCCGATGTTAATATATATATATAACTACAGATCAAACGGTTTGTATTACAAGTTGCTTGTAATAACTTATAATAACCTACGTACAGAACTACTGAGACAAGATCATAAATTAAAGGGAAATTTATTACAAAAGTCGCACATAAAGAGATTCCCAGATTCTAATCTTCAGGGCTCCGTACGCTTCTTCTTCGACTTTGTCCGTTGGATGAGCCGCTGAGTTCTCGAACGCCGTTAAGATTGACCTTGCCCTCAGCACTTCCTCCTCCAGCCTAGGCAAATGATCAGTAGCATAGTCCATAATCTCGAAGAGGATTGCATTGTAAGCTTCCTCAGACTCTGCCGTTTCTGCTTGATCGGCAATGCTATCCATTAGTCTGTGCAATACCACAAGAGCTTCTTCCGCTCTGTGCATATTGTTGAGAAGAACTAGGGTGAGGGCAAATTCCCTTTCTTGAGCGGCAGCGAGACGCCTCCGTCGACGGCGGATGATCAGGTCGAGTTGACGGATGCAAGAAAGTTGGGGAAGGAGAGCAGGGCGTGTGCGGAGAAGCTGCTCCAGACGTAAATTGCTGGCCACCTGTGCAAGGTTCCGGCCGAACAACTCTTGATGAACAAATGAGAGGAAGGAGATGATCACTGAAGCCATATTGCATGTACTGCGCGTTGAGAATTAAGCCGGCGCGCACATTTAACCTTTAGCAGAGACGGTTCGTATACCAAATTAATGATCGAGACGGTTCGTATACCGAGACACTTCGTATAACGATAGTGCTACCGAGTCTCGATGGAGCTATGACATACGGTTTTATTTTGGAGACCGTCTGTGATGAGTATCACAGACGGTTCTTACTAACGAACCGTCTATGATAGTCAAACATCACAGAAGGTTCTTACCAATGAACCGTCTGTGATAATCGAAAATATCACAGACGGTTGTTAATAAAAATCGTCTGTAGTAAGTATCACAGACGGGTTTGTTTAAAAACCGTCTGTGATAATACTGCTATGTATTTATTGCGCTGCTCAGACCGTATCTGGCTTCATTTCGATCTAGATCTTAGGCCGGTGCTGCAGCTGTAGGCGGCAAGGCTTTCAGGCCAATTTTTTTTTGTGGAAGGAGGCTTATTTGGCAGGAGAGCTTTGAAGATTCATTGAGATCTTGGTTGCCCTAGATATGGTTAGTAATGAAATTTGTTTGATCTAGCTAATTAATTTTCGGTGAACTCTTATATATATACTTTGAAGATCTAGCTAATATTTTAGATTTAGCTAGCCTCAACGCATGTGGTATATATGTAGTAATAATTAATTAAATTAATTTTAATACTAAGTTGTTATATATGTACATTATATAGGACCAAAGCTGGATGTATACCGCAAACCGTGTGAGTAAAGAGTACATTAATGACATGTCTGCTTTTACAAGAGCTGCCGAGTAGGATATGTTGAATAAGGGGGTGGAATATATGTATTATCCATGCACTGACTGTGAGAATTTGAAGATGTTTAAGAATCGAGAGCAGATTGAAGCGCACTTGATTCGGAGGGGTTTCAAAAAGGGGTATACGTGTTGGACCAGTCATGGAGAAGTCAATGATATGCCGCCGGATGACATCGCCGGCGAAGTCAATGATATGCCGCCGGATGACATCTCCGGTGAAGTCAATGATATGTTGCCAGATGATGATTGTGGTTCGGATTCAGATAGGCTGCACGATGACAATCTGGATTAGATGCTTCGTGATGTAGAAGAGAACTATGATGAGAGAGAGTATATTAAATTCTGAGACTTGATGGAGAACTCAGAGAAACCTTTGTTCACGTGTTGCAGGTCAAAGTACACGAAGTTGTCAGCTGTGCTTGAACTGTTGAAATTGAAGGCAAGCAACGGTTGGTCCGACAAGAGTTTCACGGCACTGCTATGTCTTTTAGCAGACATACTTCTGGAGGGCAATGAGTTGCTTAAAACCACGTATAAAGCCAAGAAGGTTTTTTGTCCATTGGGAATGGAAGTAGAAAGAATATATGCATATCCGAACGACTGTATCCTCTACCATAAAGAGTATGCAAACTTGCATGTCTGTCCGGTGTGCAACGCATCCCGCTACAAACGTAACAATCAATCAGATGATGATGGCGAGGGAACAGAGGTGAAGAGAGGACCTCCTGAAAATGTGGCATGGTATTTTCCTATAATTCCCCGTTTGAAGCGGTTTTTTTGCGAATCCAAAGAAGGCAAAACTGCTGCGATGGCACTCGGAGGAGCGCAAGAAGGATGGAATGCTGAGACACCTTACTGATTCCACCCAGTGGAGAAACATCGATAGGTGCTTTGCAGATTTCGATGCAGAACCGAGGAATATAAGGTTTGGATTGAGTACAGATGGAATGAATCCTTTCAGTAGCATGAGTAGCCGACATAGCACTTGGCCTGTAACTCTTTGTATCTATAACATTCCTCCTTGGTTGTGTATGAAGCGAAAGTATATTTTGCTGTCGATACTTATCCAAGGGCCAAAACAACCTGGAAATGATATTGATGTGTACCTAGCGCCATTGGTGGAAGATCTAAAAGTACTGTGGGACGAAGGGGTACAGATATGGGATGCATACAAACGAGAGAACTTCACTTTGCGCTCCTTATTGTTCTGCACCATAAATGATTATCCTGCACTTGCTAACCTGTCGGGCCAGAGTACAAAAGGTGCCAAAGCTTGTACTCACTGCTTAGATGGTACCGAGAATGTGTGGCTGAAACACTAATGCAAAACCGTGTACATGCGTCACCGCCGATTCCTTCGGAGGGCTCACTCATACCGCAAGATGAAGAAACAATTTGACGGAGAAAAGGAGAACGGTTCAGCTCCAAGGCATTTAAGCGGAAAAGTGGCTTATAATATGGTTAAGGATTTAAATGTTGTCCTCGGAAAGGGACATAAATTGAGGGGTCGTGAGAAGAACATCTGGAAGAAGAGATCAATATTTTGGGACTTACCTTATTAGGAGTACCTAGATGTTCGACACTGCATCGACGTCATGCACGTAGAAAAGAATGTATGTGACAGCTTGATTGGTCTCTTACTGAACATTCGTGATAAAACAAAGGTCGACATCAACGCACGGCTTGACTTGGCTGATATGGACATCAGGCGTGAGTTAGCACCAAGAATAACAGATAATGGACGAACGTACCTTCCCTCTGCGTGTTACACTCTGTCCAAGACCGAGAAAACAGAACTGTGCCTATGCTTGCATGGTGTCAAAGTTCCGTCTGGTTACTCCGGTAATGTGAAGAAACTTGTTTCGATGCAAGATTTGAAGTTAAATGGAATGAAGTCTCATGATTGTCATGTGCTGATGACACAAATGCTCCCTATTGCAATTCGGAATATTTTGTCGATCAAAGTCCGAGAGACAATCACGAGGCTATATTATTTCTTTAACACAATTGCTCAGAAGGTCATCGATCCCGAAGGACTAGATGCTCTGCAGGACGAGGTGGTGATGACTCTATGTCATCTTGAGATGTATTTTCCTCCTTCATTTTTTGATATCATGGTCCATCTCATTGTTCACGTTGTGTGGGAGATAAAAATGTGTGTGCCCGTATTCCTATGTAGCATGTACCCGTTTGAGAAGTTCATGGGAATTCTCAAGTCATATGTACGGAATCGGTCTCGGCCAGAGGGCAGCATCGTCGAAGGTTATGCAAGCAAAGAGGTCATTGAGTTTTGCGTCGATTATATGGCTCAGATTCAACCGATAGGTGTGCCTCAATCTCGTCATGAGGGGAGGCTCAAGGGTATCGAAACTATAGGAAGGAAAGCAATCACTCCAGATATGGACGCGTATGCGCAAGCTCATTTCACGGTCTTGCAACACATGACTGAAGTGGCCTCTTATGTCGACCAGCACAAGGATGTACTTCGGCAATAGAATCAAGAGCGAGCGGATGTTTGGATCATGAGACAACACAACAGTCGGTTCAACCAATGGTTGAAAGAGCAAATCGCTAGGAGCTCGTCAAGTGAGATGCTGACATGGTTGGCAAAAGGGCCAATATTTACAGTTGTGACATGGTAAGGATATGACATAAATGGGTACACATTCTACACACAGGCTCAGGATGTAAAGAGCACTAACCAAAACAGCGGTGTCCGCATAGATGCGTTCAGTACTGATGGGGTGAGAAACTCGTACTGTGGGTTCATAGAAGAGATTTGGCAGCTCGACTACGTGGTTTTCAAGATCCCCTTATTTCGCTGTCGTTGGGTGCATCTCCCACAGGTGAATGTTGACAAGTACGGTGTTACTACCGTGGACCTCCAACGTGTCAGGTACAAAGACGAACCATTCGTACTTGCCAACCAAGTTGTTCAAGTTTTCTATGTAACCGACCCAGCAAATAAGAAGCGCCATGTAGTTCTTCATGGAGAAAGGAGAATTGTCGGAGTAGAGAATGTAGTGGACGAGGAAGAATACAATCAATTTGACGAGTTACCTCCTTTTGGAAATGGCATAAGAGTCAACGACGAACAATGTGACGAAACTAGTTACGTACGCATTGATCATCATGAAGAGTTAATTTTTAAAGGAAATAAGCAAGTGGAATGAGAATGGCGACATATATGTATGTATAGGATGTATATGCATGTGAATTGGCATTTATGTATATAACAATTAATGCATGCATGTGTGTGATATGTAGGTGAATTTTGAGAATGAGTCATACAAATGTATCTCTATGTTCATTGGGCTGTTGTAAAGAAATATACCGGGTTGTTGTAAAGAAATAACTACAGCTGGGCAAAGGCTTATTGAATGCTGGTTGGTGCAATTATATTAACTACAGCCGGGCAAAGTCTTATTACAGACGGTTGTAAGTTTAAAACCGTCTGTGATTATTATCACAGACGGTTCTGAGATAAGAACCGTCTGTGAGAATAACTACCACAGACGGTTCTTATCTCGAGCAAATCATCGCTGACATTTCTTAGTTCAGAACCGTCTGTGATAGTTGATTATCACAGACGGTTCTTATCTCCGAACCGTCTGTGATATTTATTATCACAGACGGTTCTAGTCTTACAACCGTCTGTAATAAGCCTTCATATAAAACCCCCAGCTAGGGTTTTACGCGTACACTGCCAGTTATTTAGCAATACCAACCTAGACTTAGTCGCTCTCCCAATCCCCCGAGCCCGTCGCCGCCGCCGTCCCCCGAGCCCGTCGCCGGCCTCCTCCGGTCTCCGAGCCCGTCACCGGCCGCCTCCGTCCCCCCGAGGCCGTCGCCGTCCTCGAGCCCGTCGCCAGCCGCCTCCGTCGAGCCCCCGAGCCCGTCGCCGCCGCCGTCCCCGAGCCGTCGCGGCCTCCTCCGTCTCGAGCCCGTCACCGGCCGCGCGCCTCCGTCCCAGGGCCGTCGCCGTCCTCGAGGCCGTCGCCAGCCACCTCCGTCGAGCCCCCGAGCCCGTCGCCGTCCCCGAGCCCGTCGCCGGCCGCCTCTGTCCCCCCGAGTCTGTTAGTTTCTTTTAATAGAAAATGTTGATTTAAGCTTAAGATCTAATATATAGTAGTCATATAACTGTTGCATAGTATTATGCTGATTTTAGATACATGATATTTATGTTGGGCATAAATTTCTACTTGAATAACTTAAAATGTTTATATGTGTATATGTTGATTAAGTCATTTTTATGCCTCTGGTATCATGCATGTTGTATATATAGGAAAGAATAGACACTTACTTGAACATATATTCTTGTTATTTCATAAATCTTATTGTTGTTAAATCTTACAGTTATGCATATGCATATGTATATGTATATATATGTTGCTAATGAACTTAGATATGTATATGTATACTTGAATATATGTATACATATATTGGAATTAAATTTAAGTATGTGCTTATACCGCACTATTTACGTATATATGAGAAGGCCAACATGTCATCCGCGCATTCTTCAACATCATCGCCGGAAGCGTCCGCTCCAAAATCAACACGCAAAGCAAGAGAACTATCGAAAAAGCCCGAGGGTCGATTTACCATCACACGGGTCGATAGATCTAGGACCCCTCTCCTTCCTGACAAAGCAGCAAGGGTATTTCGAAGAACGATCGGAATAGTTGCACAAGAACGAATTGAGATCACATTCGATTCGTGGAAGAGTGTGAGTGAGACTCAGAAACGTGAGCTGCTAATAGAGATTTTTGCATCGTTCGAGATCCCAGAAGAACACCACGACTCCGTGCAACGACATGCGTTGGCAGCGGCATGCAAAGCATGGAAGAACTTCAAGAGCGTGCTTGTCAAGGACTATGTGCAAAAGGATCTAACGCCCTTTGACAGGTATCCATTCTTGAAACCACAATGGAACGAGTTTAAGGCGATGAAGACGACCGAAGCTTTCAGAAGTGCAAGCGCGGCGCACAAGGCCCTCCAGGCAAAAAACACACATCCCCACAGACTCGGCACAGCTGGGTATGCGGGTAAAATCCCGCAGTGGAGGTGGGAGGACGAACAGGCAATCCTGCGGAACACCGCCCCACCATTTGCCACGCTCCCGGATGAGCGCGCTCGAAATTGGATTAGAGCGAGGTCATCTACCACGTCGTCGGAGGACATCTCATTCCGGAACCCTGCAGACCAGGAAGTGTCCCACCGCCTGGTAAGATATCGAACTACGTAGCTTGTAATTACTCCACTACTTCCCTGAAAACTAAATGACATGTCGGGCTCTTGCAGGATGCACTGAGTGTCGAATTTTCTCAGGGATCATTCCAGTCAATTAGGGAGAAAGATATACTCTCCGCAGCACTGGAAAACAAGGAGCACCCGGGTCGTACGAGAGGCCTTGGATTTTATGTTCCTTGGAATCAAGGTTTCTCAGATAACCCCAAATTGTATCGGAGTAGGAAGAGAAACAAAGCCGAGCGTGATGCACAGCTACGAGAGGAGATCAAGGCATCTCTTAGAGAGGAGCTTGCTGATTACGTCAGAGATGAGGTGCGAAGACAAATAGAAGAAAATCAGCAGGCCGCCGCCGCTCCTGTGCTAGCCAGCCCCCCAACCGTCGGAGTAGCTGCGCGTCCAATCCTACGACGGAATGCGAGGGCAGATTTCCTGTGGACGACATCTTGCAAGCTACGAAGTGCAAGCTCTAAGTGAGATATGCCTCCGTTGCCTTGTGCGTTGCTTGGGGTCTGGCATATCCGTCCGGTGAAGGGGCCATGGTGCACCGTGCACCTTTAGCTCCAGGCTTCGGAAAAGTGTCTGTGGATGGTGTGCATGCCAATTTTAATGTTATCCCGCTACCGAAACCCTCCAACGACGAGATCGTGACTCTAGGGTAAGCTATTGGAACCTTCATCTAGTGGCCCAAAAGTGACATCTGCCTGAAGGCTTCTTCGCCGGTGGTAGGTTCACAAGGGCAAGACGAACCAGAGCAACTTGCACTAGTGCCATCTCCACAAGGTCTACCTCCACCACCGCTACCTGCACCGATGATGAGTCCACGGGAGCTATTCCCAATGCAACAACTTCCACCGGTGCTACCTTTACAGTTGACCTACAGCCGAGGTAGCAAGGACAGTCGAGGCAGCAAGGGCAAAGCAAAGAAGACCGATGATGATATCCCGTACCTGCCATTGGCCCGCAAATTCGTGCTTGGCGAGCCGATGGTCGACCCGGTGATGCGCCTCCCATTCATATCAGTAAGTTGCAGGACATTACTCAATTGGTATATGGAACAATCCAATAAGCCAAAGGATGAATGGTGCACAGGTCTCACTGTCAAATTCACGCATCATCATTTCCAGAACGAATTTCAAGATGGTGACTTCGTGGTGACCTTCGATGATTTATTTGATCTTTACACGCTCAACGCTCTCGACGCCTCACTCGTTCGATGCTAGACGCTGTAAGTGTGTACAATCACAGTCTCTGTTCATGTCATACCGATACATGTCATATATAATTTGTTGCTTTCGTGTGTATATATGTAGACACATGGTGACTCAAGCTAGAGCATCCAAATCATCGGTTGGTTTCTTGGACCCACACTTGGTCGCCAGTTATACCATCAACGAGTATGCTGGTGTCGTCGAGAGGTATATTGCAGCATCATTGCTGGCTTACCGCGATAAGGAATATATACTAATGCCCTACAATTAGGAGTTTCATTAGATTTTAATAGTAATTGTACCAAAGTGGAACAGGGTAATATACCTTGATTTTCTAAGTAAGAATAAAATCGACTACACAGTTATCAGCCAATTAATCGATAGGTAAGTACATTTTTCTATCATAACTATATTGTACTCTTTCTTTCCTTCCGGATGACTAAGGTCAACTTTTTCGAATCACGTAGGGCGTTCGCGACGTACGTTAAAAAGGCAAAACTCTCGACGCAAGGGGCCAAACCCCTAACACACGACCGAAACTTTAAGGTATTCGTTAGTACATATTAATTAATCCTATGCAACAGTTGGTAGTATTAATGCCTCTTGAATTAACACATTCTATTTTTTGCAGTGCCACCAGCAGCAGCCGGGCAACACGTGTGGATTCTACGTTTGCCACCATATGAAACTACTCCTCGATTCCTCGAGGATCACCAATGCCAATACTAAGGTTTGTCAATATTCTCATAATTACTTCATACTTATCAAGTTATATATATGCGCATATTGATATTCCTATCGACAGGCTGCGTCCATCCCGAAAACTGCATTGCAACAGCTCAACCTTGAACGAATTCTAGGAGAGTCCGCGTACTTTTTGGTGGCTAAAGTCCTAGCTCAAAAGGGAGAGTTCCACAACCCACAATGATTTTTTTATTGCTCTTATCACTCCGGAATCGAGGTCTCGCGAAAGAAATAGATCCATAATCAATGACTTGTCAGGCTGCACAAGCAATACTTGCATGGTAATCATGCACCATCCAAGTAATGCTTATGCAGCCTGACAAGTTCGTTGATTATGGATCTGTTTCTTTCGCGAGACCTCGATTTCGGAGTGATAAAGCTATAAAAAATACAATGTTACCATCTAAGTGCAAATGCAATGTAGATCTTTTGCAATTGTGTATTGTTAATGGATATTTTACTTCATTTCAATTAATTGATTTGCGAAATAGATGTTTTATGTTTGTGAAATGAATTGAGATATGAGTTGGATGTTATATGTTTGTGAAATGAATTGAGATATGAATTGGATGTTATATGTTTGTGAAATGAATTGGATGTTATATGTTTCTGAAATGAATTGAGATGTGAATTGTCTGTATGTGTACATGTTGATCTGCTTGTTTCAGAGGGCATGGCTAGCATTTCCTGAGGCTAGCCAATAAACAGAAATAGATCTAGGGGTAGGAAAAAATATCACAGATAGTTTGTAACTACAGACCATCTGTGATAGCTAGCATCACAGACGGGTTGTAAGAAACAACTGTCTGTGATATAGGCATATCACAGACGGTTTTTAACAAAAAACCGGCTGTGATATATCAATATCACAGACGGTTTGTAACCACAGATGGTCTGTGATATGGATATTGATATATCACAGATGGTTTTTTTTGTTAAAAACCGTCTGTGATATGCCTATATCACAGACAGTTGTTTCTTACAACCCATCTGTGATGCTAGCTATCACAGACGGTCTGTAGTTATAAACCGTCTGTGATACATACTCCAAAGACGGTTTTCAAACCGTCTGTGATAACCTTCGATTATCACTGACCCATAAAGTCAGACGGTCAGAAAACTGTCTGTGATGATGTTTTTGAACCGTCTGTGATAATGGTTTCTGTAGTAGTGGTAGTTTTAACACGCATCATATGTTTTTTGATCTCCATGTGTCTAGCATGAGCCTAACCGTCTCGTGACATCCTCGACTGCTTGAACCTCGAATCTCCCCATCTTAGTCTCGGTCCACCTCGTCATCGACCACGATCGTCTCCATACTCAACCTGCACATGCAAGGACCAAAGAACATTTTTCCGGCACAAGTTCTTCCCAACTTGATCGATATCAATCCACACACACGCGACACTCCTTTATAAACAACGTTGTCAATTATTTATCACTAAAATATCCTAGACAGAGCCACATAGTCTAACAAAAAGTGCTCCTTCAGTTTCATAAGATAAATCGTCTGATTTTTCAAATAAAATTGTGACCATTGGTTTATGTTATAACATGTCAGTGAAAACTGCACATGTATTGTGATGAAAAGTATATTTAACGGAAAATATTCTAATTAATGTTATCTCTACTAATATTAAAGGAGAGTTCGTCCGTTTACCATCCCTCCCCTCCACGCGTGCAACGTGCTCCTCCTAGCCAATCATTGCATCCAACAAAATTTGCACCCAACACAATCCTCACGAAAACCTAATGCGGCCCACATATAATTGTTTTGTGTATACGCTCATGTGCAAATATCACTTGAGCCTCAACCCTAACCCGCCCCCACCCCACGCTGGCCTTCCCTACATGATAGTAGGTCGTGTGTAAAGTTTTGTTTAGCACTCCAATCTTTCCATATGTGTAAGATAAATTGTGATGTTCATTATACGGTTCTGAGTCACGTTAGTTGATATATATCATCCTCTTTTGAGACCCTGTTACAACGCACGAGCACCTTACTAGTTTAAGATAACGAATCACCTTCCGCATGAGCCTTGCTTCGGTACTCCGCTTTTCAAATAAATTTGCGGATCTTAAAACAAATTAGTTAGTTTAAGACAAGGGTAGTTCTGTGCTAATGTAAATACTATTAAATAGATAAGTAGGTTTGCAGCACAATAATATTTCAAACAAAAAACAGGATTTGGTGCCTGTTAATTGGTTACGAGTAGACACATTAGTGTCATTTAGGTTACATCGCCGATGCTCTCTCGCTGCCCAAATCTTGTTCAAGAGGGTCGGTGAATCAAGAGGGTTAAGTGGATCTATTAATGGCCTAGGTGTTGCTAGATCGATTAAACTCGATTAATCGATGAAAGATTCCGTGAAGATTAGTTCCTCTCGTAGGTCCCAGCGGCATGGAGGGCCAACAATTTGGGTGGGCTCAGGTTCGTTAGCCATAGCAGATACTAGGCTACTAATCCTGATTTGTTTGGATTTTTTTACCATGTTTGCTCTTTGCTTATGTGATCTAATAACATGTTCTCAAGACATGGTGCACTATTGGAATACGCGTAGGCTACGGAAGCAGAAAACAAAACTTTTCTACCGCGCACCCAAGAACATCATGCTAAGGAAGGATCATGGATCGTTACCACTTAGACGCGCAGCGCAGCGGAAGAAGAGTTGGAAACCGATCCAATCTCGCGCGTCGAGGTAGTAGTGGAAGTAGCCGATCGTCCCGAACAGATCGTCTCCTCCACGCACGCCGATCAGCACTGCAACGAGCAGCGCCTCCACCGGTATCCACACGTCCGGGGCTGGAACGCCGTTCGCGAGTGTACTAGCACTCGTGAGCAGCTAGGGTTTGGCTCGGGAGGTGGCGGCTAGGGTTTTGCTAGATGTTAACTGGGACGAATCCCCTCCGCCCCTCGCCTCCATATATATAGACCTCCTCACGTGGGCCTCGTGGACCGAGGC
Source organism: Melocanna baccifera (assembly GCA_036346265.1). Taxonomy (NCBI): domain Eukaryota; kingdom Viridiplantae; phylum Streptophyta; class Magnoliopsida; order Poales; family Poaceae; genus Melocanna; species Melocanna baccifera. Next base: position 25,616,855 of record CM070682.1, on the reverse strand, counting down.
CCAATAGGAGTCTATTCGGATCTCTATCCGAATTGAGCCCATATCCGAATCATATTCGAATTAGTGTTCCAACCCGTTAAGCGTGCGACCAGCAGGTTCACGTATACTTGGTCGTGACCGGAAACGCCTTTCCGCTTACCATGTTAATAGCGGCCTCTAGTAAGACATATTAACCCCAAAGTATATGTAAAGATCATATCGGCTGAACTCGTAATGTTCTCTCATGTACGAATCCCTTTGTCTCACGATATAGATTGAGCTCAAGGCGAGACTGTGTCATCCTCTTAATAGCTCAATCACTCTCTCGATTCCGTGATGGATTATAAACTCGTGATTGACTCCTCAATCACCTTGGCATGGCCATGCACTTTCATAATCCATTACATCGAGGGCCAGAGATATCTCTCCCATAAGGAGGGGCAAATTCTATCTTGATCATTCACATCCCACTACATGTTTCATGGCAAACCCGAAGACTACTTTTATGACTACCCGATTCGGAGTAGTGTTTAGTAGTCCCAAAATAAGCTACTACTCATGTTGGGAACCATGATGATCTCAAGTCTAAGGACTCTACATAAACACTACTTGAGACCAACGATGACACATGGAATCTCTGCAGTGTCTCATGGCAGTCTATCCAACATATGTTCACTAACACATGTCCATATTATTGATTTGGTATCACCATACCATGATCCATGAGACATGATCATCAATCAATACATATGCTGATCTTTGTCTTTGAATCATATTTGTTCCTCATATGATATACGATCGAGGATCATTTAGAAATAGCAACATCTTAGTATTTAAGAGTCTCATGAATAAGTCACATACTCATTGATCAATAATGATGATGTCTATTCCAAGGAACAAAGTAATGTATCATAAACATAGTATGTGATATATACAACATCTCCATGTTGCCTCTAGGGCATATCACTATGATCTCCCACTTGCACTAGAGTCAACCATGTAGGTATCTAATACCCATTGCCCTAGTGTGAGCCTCATGCTTTGGTGGGAAGCGGCTTTGTCAACGGATCTGCAATGTTCAAATCCGTTTGTACTTTGCATATCTTCACATCGCCTCTCTCCACTATCTCGCGGATGAGATGAAATCGCCGTAAATGTGCTTGGACTTCAGTGCGATCTAGGCTCTTTGGCTTGCGCAATGGCCCCACTATTGTCACAATGAGGTCCATTGGGCTGGAGGCACTAGCCATCACACCAAGCTCAGAAATAAATTTCTTGATCCAAACAGCCTCTTTGGCAGCTTCAGAAGCTGCTATGTACTCGGCTTCTGTTGTAGAATCAGCAACCGTCTGCTGCTTGGAACTCTTCCACTTACCGCACCGCCATTCGAGCGTAACACAAATCCAGTTGCGATCTAAAATCATCTTTGTCGGTTTGGAAGCTAGCATCGGTGTAACCATTTACAACGAGCTCTTCCTCACCTCCATAGACAAGGAACACATCTTTAGTTCTTCTCAAGTACTTCAAGATGTTCTTTACGGCAATCCAGTGACTTTCACCTGGATCTGACTGGTATCTACTCGTAGCACTTAAAGCATACTGAAACATCCGGGCGTGTACAAAGCATGGCATACATAATGGACCCAATAGCGAAGCATATGGAATCGCATTCATTTTATCCCGCTCATCGGTGTACTAGGACACCGATTCTTGCTAAGATTTATACCATGTGACATAGGTAGAAAACCTTTCTTGGAATCATGCATATTGAACCTTTTCAACACCTTGTCAATGTACGTATCTTGGCTTAATCCAATTAGCCTTTTTGATCTATCTCTATAGATCTTGATGCCCAGAATATATGCTGCCTCTCCTAAGTCTTTCATAGAGAAACTATTTTTTAATGAAGACTTAACAGATTCGAGCAAAGGAATGTCATTTCCGATCAGTAATATGTCATCCACATATAAGACCGAAATACGAGTGCGCTCCCACTAGCCTTTTGTAAACACAAAGCTCTTCTTCGTTCTTGATGAAACCAAACCCTTTGATTACTTCATCAAAACGAATGTTCCAACTCCGAGATGCTCGCTTTAATCCATAAATGGATCTTTGGAGCTTGCATATCTTTCCAATCGATTGCGGATCGACAAAACACGTGGGCTGTGTCATGTACACATCCTCACTCAGATTTCCATTAAGGAAAGCTGTTTTGACATCCATTTGCCATATTTCATAGTCGAAATATGCAGCAATCGCTAGAATGATCCGAATAGACTTTAGCATTGCGACGGGCGAAAAAGTTTCATCATAATCAATACCTTGAATTTGTTTGAAACCTTTGGCCACCAATCGCGCTTTATAGATGTGAACATTTCCATCTATGTCTATCTTTTTCTTGAAAACCCATTTGCATTCAATGGTTTTAACACCATCAGGTGGATCAACCAAGTTCCAAACTTGATTATCGTGCATGGATTCAATTTCGGATCTCATGGCTTCAAGCCATTTCTCGAGTCCGTCCCACCATTGCTTCTTCATAGGTCTTAGGCTCATCGTTGTCTAACAACAATATGTCCCGTTGTTGAGTAGTCAAGAACATGTACCTCTCAGGTGCACGACGTGACCTTTCTGACCTACGTGGTGCTGGTGTGTCCACAACAGGTTCTTCAACAGTTTGTTCATCTGTTGTGGTTCTCAGAGGAGCTGAAACGTTATCAGGTTTCTTGAATTTCTTCAAGTTGCACTGTGCTCCCACTATCCCTTCTTGAGAGAAACTCTTTCTCTAAGAAGACACCATGCCGGGCGACAAACACTTTGCCTTCTCCTCGATTATAAAAGTAATATCCTTTTGTTTCCTTAGGATACCCGATAAAGAAGCATTTATCAGATTTAGGAGTGAGCTTATCAGATTGTAAACGTTTTACATAAGCCTCACATCCCCAAATCTTAAGAAAAGACAAGCTAGGACGTTGTCCTGTCCACATCTCATATGGTGTCTTTTCTACTGATTTTGATGGAACCCTGTTTAGTGTGAACGCGGCTGTTTCAAGAGCGTACCCCCAAAAAGACAACGGAAGATCACTTTGGCTCATCATGGAGCGCACCATATCTAATAAGGTGCGATTTCTCCGTTCAGATACCCCATTCCATTGAGGTGTTCCTGGCGGAGTCAATTGTGGAACAATTCCACAATCCTTTAGATGATTGCCAAACTCATGGCTCAAATACTCGCCTCCACGATCAGATCGTAGAAACTTGATTGTCTTGCCTAAATGATTTTGCACTTCATTTTGGAATTCTTTGAACTTTTCAAAGGATTCGGACTTATGCTTCATCAGGTAGATATACCCATATCTACTAAAGTCATCAGTAAAAGTTATGAAGTATTGAAAACCACCTCTGTTTATTAAGCTCATTGGTCCACATACATCAGTATGTACAAGTGCCAATAAGTCATTTGCCCGTTCACCTTGACCGGTGAAAGGTGCCTTTGTCATCTTGCCAAGTAAACAAGATTCGCATGTCTCTAATGATTCAAAATCAAATGAGTGCAGAATACCATCTCTATGGAGCTTCTGCATGCGTTTCTCATTTATGTGACCTAGCGGCGATGCCAAATAAACGTGGGATTCAAATCATTCTGACGTTGCCTCTTTGCATTAATGTTATAGACCGGTGACCCTTCAAGAGTAAGAACGTATAACCCATTCACCAATGGAGTATGACAATAGAACATATCTTTGAAATAAAGAGAACAACCATTGTCCATAGATTTAAAGTCATAACCTTCGCTTGCAAACATGAAGCGAAATAATGTTCTTTGAAAGAGATGGAACACAATAACAATTATTCAATTCCAAAACTAATCCTCGAAGGTAAAGACAATGGCATGGTGCCAACAGCTACCGCAGCAACTTTTGCTCCATTGCCAACGCCAAGATCCACTTCGCTCCTCCTCAAACTTCTACTTCTTATTAGCCCCCGCAACGATTTGCAAATGTGAGCAACCGATCCGGTATCAAATACCCAAGAATCAGTTGATGAAGTAGCAAGATTGATCTCTATAACATTTATACCGGAGTGGAAGTCGTACTTCCTTCTTCTTCTCAAGATCCTCCAAGTACTTTGGGCGGTTCCTTTTCCAATGTCACGATTGCTTACAGTAGTAACAATCGCATCGGGATGAGCATCGCCCTTCTTGTCTTTCTTGGCCTTAGAACCGCTCGCGATCGCATCAGAGCTTTCTTTCTTTTGACCGCGATTCTCTTGACATAGGGCTTGCCCTTGCCTTTCTGCATCATCATCACATGATTGCTGCTCTTCTTAATGCTTTCTCGGCAGATTTTAGCATCCCATGCAACTCGGCCGAGGTCTTGTCCAGTTGTTCATGTGAAAGTTCATTATGAATGGCTCAAAGCTCGGGAAGCGATCGAGAATCACATCGAGCCAACTCTTGGCTAAGGGAAAACCAAGCTTTTCCGGACTCTCAATGTAGCCAATCATCTTAATCACATGAGGGTGGACGGATTCCCTTCTCGCAAGCTCGCACGCAAATAAGGACTTTGAAGTATTGAACCTCTCACCCTTGCTTGGTTCTCAAACATACCACGTAACCCCACAATGATATTGTAGGCATCTGTGTTCTCATATTGCTTCAAGCTCGAGAGGACATTGTGGCAAGCATGAGACAGCTCACATCAAGGCAATCATTTGTTTGCTTCTCATAAGCTCTCCGTGCAGCCATAGTAGCATTATCGAGCAAGTCTTCGGGTAAGGAGACTCAAGGACATACTCCTTGCGCTCTTGCTTGAGAACAATTCTCAAGTTGCGATACCAATCCAAAAGTTTGTTCCATTGAGTTTTTCTTTCTCAAGAACAGATCGCAAATTAAAAGTCTTGGATGCGGCGTTAGTGACATGATCTACAACACAAGAATATGCAAAGTTTAGCACTATGTTTATGTTCATCTTTTATTAAACTATTTAGCAAAAGACTCCCACTATGAGTTTTGCAACAAAAACTCTCTCTAAGTTACATAGTGGGTAAAGATCCTCATTTCACTAATTCCTAGTAAGCTTTGGCATCACGGCTAGAAAACTAGTGACATGGGTAAGCAACACTTTGCTAATCACATCCCTATGTGACTCTACTTTGGGTGACATTAGTATGCCTCGGCCCCAATCTATGCCCCAAGGTCCAAAACTATTTTGATAACCTTGTTAAGTAAACCAAATGCTTCCGCATGTAGATGTCCGACATCTACCCCAAATGATGATGATAACCGATGGCACTCTACTTTGGTAGACCTACCATGCGGTGATCATTATCTTTTGGTGCAACATATGGAAGGGCATTAACACCTAATTTTAAGAGGGATTCTATCCTACCAAAGCAACATATCACATATATCATTGCATAAGAATAAGATAGATAACATCATAGATAAACACATTTAATCGTGAAGTAGTATGGCCCAAAAATGGTGATATCCATCTCCAAGTAGGTGTAGACGATCTCCATCCTCCACATCACTCCTTTAGGCCACCATGCTTAAAAGCTTGTAACCTCAAAACTAGGCTACTACCTATAATAGCTAGAAATCGAAGATTACAAAGATAGATTCAAGCATTAAGGTCGACACGCAGGTCGTTAAATACAATATATACAGCTAACAATAGCTGAAATAATCATGACACGCAGCCATGAGCAGATGTTACATGCATCACATACATCTCATACATTCAAATAAGCTATAGGGTCATACTATTCACATCATTCTCTGCAAAAACAAGTTAGACGTAGAATCGCATTCTACCTAACGATGTGAACCCAAGACGCTATACAAGGGGGGGATATACACGGCGGTCCCTTGAGCCGATCAAACCTCACAGAATTACATAGATCGCATCTATGAAATCGCTATGAAAATCTTATCGAGCCGATCAAATCAACCCAAATCTGAGCCATTCAAAATGTCTCAATTTTCATTAGATCAATCATATTGATCATCGCGATCGGTATACTTGAGGAGACCACAACACAAGACCTCGATCTGTTGGCTCGATCTACTGATTGTGCGCGCAGTTAGCCCCGATGGTGATTCCAGCCGGTAGGGGCAAGTCGCGCGTACATCAAAGAAGGAGCACGAACTAATCTTTTTGGCCTTGTGATGCTATCAACTCATACCAATTTCAACCCCTTATGACCGATTGATCTCATCAACCCGTGCTACCTTATTTAGACTGTAATAGATCCAATCTACTACTATCGCATATCAACATATATGCGCTGATCCAGATTGCAAACTAAGCAAGATGGCTCTGATACCACTATTGGAATACGCGTAGGCTACGGAAGCAGAAAACAAAACTTTTCTACCGCGCACCCAAGAACATCATGCTAAGGAAGGATCATGGATCGTTACCACTTAGACGCGCAGCGCAGCGGAAGAAGAGTTGGAAACCGATCCAATCTCGCGCGTCGAGGTAGTAGTGGAAGTAGCCGATCGTCCCGAACAGATCGTCTCCTCCACGCACGCCGATCAAGATCGCAACGAGCAGCGCCTCCACCGGTATCCACACGTCCGGGCTGGGCGCCGTTCGCGAGTGTACTAGCACTCGTGAGCAGCTAGGGTTTGGCTCGGGAGGTGGCGGCTAGGGTTTTGCTAGATGTTAATCGGGACGAATCCTCCGCCCCTCGCCTCCATATATAGACCTCCTCACGTGGGCCTCGTGGACCGAGGCCCAATAGGAGTCTATTCGGATCTCTATCCGAATTGAGCCCATATCCGAATCATATTCGAATTAGTGTTCCAACCCGTTAAGCGTGCGACCACAGAGGTTCACGTATACTTGGTCGTGACCCGAAACGCCTTTCCGCTACCATGTTAATAGCGGCCTCTAGTAAGACATATTAACCCCAAAGTATATGTAAAGATCATATCGGCTGAACTCGTAATGTTCTCTCATGTACGAATCCCTTTGCCTCACGATATAGATTGAGCTCAAGGCGAGACTGTGTCATCCTCTTAATAGCTCAATCACTCTCTCGATTCCGTGATGGATTATAAACTCGTGATTGACTCCTCAATCACCTTGGCATGGCCATGCACTTTCATAATCCATTACATCGAGGGCCAGAGATATCTCTCCCATAAGGAGGGGCAAATTCTATCTTGATCATTCACATCCCACTACATGTTTCATGGCAAACCCGAAGACTACTTTTATGACTACCCGATTCGGAGTAGTGTTTAGTAGTCCCAAAATAAGCTACTACTCATGTTGGGAACCATGATGATCTCAAGTCTAAGGACTCTACATAAACACTACTTGAGACCAACTGATGACACATGGAATCTCTGCAGTGTCTCATGGCAGGTCTATCCAACATATGTTCACTAACACATGTCCATATTATTGATTTGGTATCACCATACCATGATCCATGAGACATGATCATCAATCAATACATATGCTGATCTTTGTCTTTGAATCATATTTGTTCCTCATATGATATACGATCAGGGATCATTTAGAAATAGCAACATCTTAGTATTTAAGAGTCTCATGAATAAGTCACATACTCATTGATCAATAATGATGATGTCTATTCCAAGGAGCAAAGTAATGTATCATAAACATAGTATGTGATATATACAACATCTCCATGTTGCCTCTAGGGCATATCACTAACATGCACCGCAGAACGGACAGAGTAATAAGTCTTGTAACGCATGATTGCTTGGTGAGTGTGGCCATGCACGTACCTGCTACTTCAATTAATTTCCTGTTCCTCCTAATTTCGTGAGTTGTTACGCCCGATCAAATGGTTGGAACGTTTGGCTTGTCTATCCCAACATACGATAGTGGGAGGATTTCACGCTTCTGGTCGATCCTTTCATCTGGTACATGGTTTGTCTCGGTGTGAGTAACCTGCTACCTAGATGACCGAGCCAAAGCGACTGTGTAAGCAACTGTGCAACAAGCACATCGGTGTCAAGCGCCAACATTCAAATCATCTACCACTCACGTCTTTTTCCAACGTCCTTGTTGTTAAAAGGAACCGTATACTACTAGAAAACAGATTATTTCTTACGGATTTTAATTTTCCTAACGGGTTCGTATAGAACGTGAGAGATATTCATTTTTGTGACGAACCCACGTATCACCGTCACAAAAATACATTTTCCTGTCGGGCTCCTTAAGCTGCCAAGGAAATAAAATATTTTTATGACGGTATTACATGAACCGTGAGGATAATTGGAACATAAGCCCTTGAGGCTTCTGATCCAGCCCCCCACTAATTTCGTGCAGCGCGCCAGGAAACCCTAACACCCCCACTTTTTCCCAATTTTCGCAGCCGCCACGCACCCCCATCCGCTCGCCCGTCTCCTCCCCAACCCCTCGTCCGCTTCCTCCGCCCCATCCCCTCGCCTGCCTCCTCCGCCTCAACCCCTCACCCACCTCCTCCGCCCCATCCCGTCGCGCGCCCGCCTCCTCCCCATCCCCTCGCCCGCCTCCTCCGCCCCAACCCCTCACGCGCCCGCCTCCTCCACCCTAACCCCTCACGCGCTCGCCTCCTCCTCCCCATCCCCTCGTCCGCCTCCTCCACCCCTACCCCTCACCCGCCTCCTCCGCCCCATCCCCTCGCACGCCCGCCTCCTCCGCCCCAACCCCTCGCGTCCGCCTCCTCCGTCCCAACCCCTCGCACGCCCGCCTCATCAGCTTTCTTAGTAATTGCCTTTCTGATACCGACTGTAAGGCCAACTATTTTTTTGCTCAAATGAAGCAACATTACTGTGGTAGACTCGGGTCAATTTATCTTGCTTATGTATATGTTTCTCCATAACATGCTCCATGCATGCGCAGTTAACTTCGTATGAGTCGATGTTTGTCTCTCTCTCAGGTACGTAGAGAAGGTACACAAGCGATCTATAGTCCATACAATTCTATTTACATTTTGTTGTTTCTATGTCAGAAGTTAGGACTGTTTTTTAAGTAGGAATGGGTGATCGTTTCGGCTTTTTTCGTCTTCAGCTTCTAGCTTCAGTTTTTTTTTCACTATTCACTACACTATCCACTAACTCAGCTATAGTGTTTTTTCAGCCAGCTACAGTGTTTTTTCAGCCAAAAGCCAAAAGCCATCGCTATTCCGATCACCCTAAGTTGATGGCACACTTTTCTAAGACAGAATGTCCTTGAAAGGCACACCATCAGGTTTAATTAGAACGAGTTGTTTTTTTATATGTTCACACTCTTCCAACTTCCCTTACTGTAATCTTCTCATTAATCTTTCTCTTTAGGAAATATATATAAGCAATATGATCCATGTATACTCATGTGAAAACTTATTTTTTCCTGCGATATCATCACATTTGTTAGTTGTGCAGAAATATATCATCTACCTATATGTCCCTAGAATAGGCAGACAATAAGCAATATCACCACAACTGTAAACCAAACTTTGTTGAGCATTTACATGTAGCTCCCCGCGGCACTTACCAGCCGCGTAGACGAGCAGCCTCAGCCACATCTCCTTGATCTGCTCCAATGATCGCTTCAAATCTGAGTCGTTTTGCGCACGTTCGAAGGGGGAGGCCGAGTTCGTCTCTCTGGGATTGAGTAGCACTTCACGTGCATACTTTTTCAGAATTCTTAGCTTGGTCATCTCGCCATAATTCTTCCTAACCAATTTTGGGAGTTCCAGTCCAACATCTTGTGCAGCACTGCTAACCGGCAACATCTTAGTACAGATTGTGCATATCTTTACTTGTATTGCATGGTTAGTATAGATTGTATAGTTCAACTTCAAATGGTACTTTCCAACTGTAGATGCTTTTTGAGAAGATGGGTGAACAACCACCACCAGAGATGCTACGCCGTGGAACACCTAAACAAGCACAGGTAATATCATTTAATACCTACAATTACTGCCTTGTGTACAAACAAAATTCCCTACGAACTATTATTTTGCTTTGTTCTAGAGTTCAACTTCCATCTGTCACCTTTGTCATACGGAGGACCATTTGTACTATGCAACTAATCTTTTTTGGTGTGTCAGACTGTCAACAAGCAGTACAGCAGTGAGTGAGTGGACTCATGTTGAATGTTCTAAATATGGGCATAACCTGAATCTCATTTACGTAGAGTTGATAGTAAGGTGGCAAATGACTTTTCTACTAGTCAGTACACCCATACTTGTGAGTTGTTTACGAGGCTAAACTAATCTTGAGTATATGCCAACCTGTAGCTAGCAAAAGCAATAGCATATATAGCTACCTTCTTTGCACAATTTTATGTTGAATTAACAAGAACACTTAGATCCTTTTTTTGTTGCTATGGTCTTTTGTGTAGTTATGAAAACTACCTACTGTGCATGTTGTACAAGACATGATATTATGGGATGTGTATTTAATATAGGACTGTGATAATTTAAACAACATTACAAGCCATTACGGCTTCTTCAACTCAAGTTAACATAATGTTTTCACCTTGCAGCAAAGGGACTAGGACTAGGCTTGGGACTGGATCCTCTCATGTGGGCTCACAACCGGATGACAGTGCTGTCGATGGTAACGTTGATGTAAACGACAGGGACAACTGCAGTGGCGACATTGATGGCGATAACAACCATGCTGCCATGTGATTTTCAGTGATCTCTGGTAGTTCTTTTGACTAGTTGAACTTGAATGTAATGGAAATAGAGACTTGAGACTTTTGTATGTGGTACTTCATTTTAGATGTCTTTTGGATGGATGAACCAATCTGGAGGTGAAGTTTAGAAATTGGTATGCTTGTGTGAACATGAATCAATTTAGGGATTGTTTATAAAAACTGAACTTTTTATATATTTGTTTAATTATATGTTTCTTGATCGATGCAAGGATAGTGTTTGTGATTTATATATCAATGCTTATCTCGTAGCTGAACAAATATGTCATAGTTAGTAGTTTCTGCCAATTTTGCTGACGGTTCAAACTGTCAGCCTATATTTTCTTTACGGTAACACAAACAGTCAATGAAATTAATTTTCCTGACAGCTTGGCCCCCTCAGAAAAATCTTTTTGTGTTGCGGGTCAGGATATTGTATTGACGGTGAATGACCCGTCAGTAAAATGTATTTTCCTGACTGTCGGTTTGTACCGTCAGGTTAAATTATTTTACTGACGATTTGGTGACCCGTCAGTAAAATGTATTTTCCTGACTGTCGGTTCGTACCGTCAGGTTAAATTATTTTACTGACGGTTTGGCCCCTCAAGAAAATGCAATTTTCTGTGACGGGTAATACCGTCAGGTTAACTTTCCCTGACGGGTAACCGTCAGCCAAATTTAATTTTCCTTTCCAGCCAACCCTGAGGGGTTTTGCCTAACGGGAACCCGTCAGGAAAATTTAACCTGACGGTTTTTTGTATTTTTCTGACGGTTTTAAACCGTGAGGGATGATCTGTTTTCTAGCAGTGATATAGGCATTTGCATGGTCCATACATGGGGCGCTGTCCAGACGTAACAACTGGCGTCTTATGCGCTTAACTAGACCTAACACATGGAGAAATTATGGCATTTTAATTCTTTTGAAGACTAAGACACTTGACTTAGAAAACTTAATTAAGTTGACCTAACGCATGGAAAATATGCACACGATGCTGCACGCGATGTGACAAGGGTGCCCATGTGTATTTTCTCTCGGATAAAAATTAAGCCTTGATTGTAAGGCACCTAATGCTGCTGGTTATACTACAAGTTACATAGCATATTTGTACGTAGTTAAAAGTAACTCCCATTTTCCACCTTTTCTTTTTAAGAAAAAACAGACATGGAAAAACGATAAATCTCATATAGCCATTGTCAAACCTTTTTAACATTTTACATGATACATATGTACTTATTCTCTACTTCTACACGTACCATAATCGAACCTCTTTCACATGTTGCAAGTAATGCATTCATGGTAAAACGAAATCTAAATATCCCATTATTCATGGAAATCATCAACAATTCTTGCTTGTGGACATCTTGAAACACTACTACAAAAGAGGCTATACCGGACGCCTGCATCACAGACTACAAACGGTAGAGTACAACCAATTTGAAGAGTACAATCAATTTGAAGAGTTGCCTCCATTCAAAGACGGCATCAGGCTTGAGAAGAACAAGGTGATGAAACAAGCTATATATGTATCGATTATAGTGAAGGGCTTTATTTAAAAGGAAATAACCAAGTGTAATCAATAATCCTACACGGCGAACATATATTTGAAAATTATTGCAATGTAATAATAAGAAACTTGGCATGTAATTATGAAACTATTCCATTGTAATTGATTAAGTAATTAACAAATAACTATATCTGTGTTTATGCTTGCTTTTTTTCATAGGGAATAGCTCGCATTTCTTAAGGCTAGCTGAAAACATGATTTGTTGGAACTATCACAGGCGGTTTAGTGGAACAAACCATCTATCATATTACTATCCACTCCTCCATCTCCGCCGCCCCTACTAGGTTTTGCTAGATCTCACTACTCACTCGTGCACTCGACACCGCCTCTTCAGATGGTGCAGCCTCTCCTCCTGATGTTGTCTCTCCTCTCGATGCCACCTCTCCTCTCAAAGGTATGAATAACAAATCTCACTTCTTTTGGAGGTAGATCATGGTGAGTTTGGTATATTAGTGGAGATGTGATAGCTCTGCACATGAGGAGGGAGCCAGGAAGCAGCGGCAATGGGAGAACTATTACATGATATATTGTGAGCTTTTGATTGCTCGATGAGGATTTTTGTCAAAATTGAAGTCACAGTGACAATCTAGATTTATTCTGCTAGTTTGATCTCTCATATGTAGTTGTTTATTTCTGTGGAGTGCAGTCTGTGACTCTGTCAATTACTTATGCTCAGTTCCCTACTCAATATTGCTTACTACTACTGCTAGGCTTTGCCATATATAGACATATGTCACATAGACCTTTAAAACGCATGAAGCAAATTACACACTTCAGTGTGCTAGATTCTATGAAGTAAGTTATAACAAACTTCATAGAACTTTGGACACTGGTGTGCATCATTAGCTTCATAGGACTTTGTTTACGCTCATAGCTCATTGTAATTAGTTTTTTCTTGCAAGAGAGATGGCATCCACACAGTCGTCGTTATCACCGAATGGGTCTGATGCTCCGAAGACTGGGTAACTAAGTGTGGCAGAGGAGTATCGAAAAGGCTAGAGGGCTAAATGACCATCACGGTGATCTCTCCAGGTGGGGTTCCTTTGCAATCGAAGAAAGCAGCGGCAGCATTCAAGACTACCTACGGGATAATTGGAAGGCAACGGGTCCTCATCACTATAGCAAGATAGAAAGATTTGACAAAGGTTCAGAAAAATCAACTGTGGGTGGAAATCATGGGCACTAACATGAAAGATCTAGAGGTTTGTTAATCTATCAATATTTATTTTGTGATTATCCATTTCTATATATGTATATATGCTAATGATTTTAACACTCATAGTGACAGGGTATAGAATTCGACTCAAGTACATACGATCTTGCTAACCTCGCTGAAATTCGAGGACAACTCTCCAAATTCTTGATACTGGAGATCATTCACCTTAATAAAGAGTTCTACCCCGGCAAAGATGATAATTAGTTGTTCAAATATTTGATTCAATTGTAATTCACTCAATTGTGCTTAATTAAATAATTAATTCAATTATACTTTATTTAGTTGTTTAATTCATTTGTGAGATCTATACAGTAACGATTGTCATATGCTATATATGTGATCTACTTGTATTGTTTAATTTATTTGTGAGATATATGTAATAATTGTCGTATGCTATATGTATGTGATTTGCTTGCTTGTTTTCAGATAACATAGCTAGCATTTATTGAGGCTAGCCAAAAAATAGAAAATAATATAGCTTTTCAGATAACTATCACAGACAGTTTGTAAATATAACCATTTGTGATATTGTGCTATCACATACCATTTTTAAATACAACTGTCTGTGATATGCTGCTATTACAAACGGTTTTTAAATACAATTATCTGTGATATATCCGCTATCATAGATGGTTTTTAAATGCAACCGTCTGCGATATGTCTACTATTACATATGGCTTTTAAATAAAACTGTCTATGATATATCCGCTATCACAGATGGTTATTACTATTAGCCATCTATGATATATAAGTTATCATAGATAGCTAATACCAAAAATTATTTGTGATAGCAGACATATAACAGACAATTGTTTTCAAAAAATATCTGTGCTGTATCTTATCATAGACGGTTTGAGAGCCGTCTGTGATAACCACCTATTATCTCTGATACATAAATTAAGACTGTCTGTGATGACGGTTTTGAACTATCTGTGATGATCCTTTCTGTAATAGTGAAAGTCAGAAATAAACATTTTTTTTATGCTGTGGATGCTTCTTTCCAACAGTGGAGGAGACTATTTAAGCACGGAATTGCTCTAGGTTGTCGTAGAGCAACAAGAGATACTTTTCCGAAATCCATAATTGGCTAGAATAACTGTAAAGCATTTTTGGGCCTGAGTAGCCTTTCAACATATTTGTACATAACCTTTTATTATGTTTCATATTAATATATATGTAGTAGAATCCTTTCCCAATTTTTTCTAAGAAGAACTATTGCATCTAATATTTGCAGTAGTTCAAAATACAGGTGTACTTGCAGAAAAGCAATTAATTAAAATAAACTAATCTATGTTGAATAAAATCCTAACAAATATCCATTGTGGAGCACATTATATTAGTAAAATGATAATATGTCAATAGAATTTATTATTTTGATCAGCACAATCAACAGGCTTTTATTTGTAGCCATCTATCTTCCATTATATTTTTTCGAGAAAGGACAAGACAGACACACATACTCGACGCACACCATATTTAGGGGGCGTTTGGAATAGCGATGGCTTTTGGCTTTTGCTGAAATTTTACTGTAGCTGGCTGATTTTTTACTGTAGCTGAGTTGACTTATTGGGCATAATTAAATTTAAAAAATATAAAAATAAAAGCGGCATGCTAATCTAGAGCGCACAATGTAAACGAATACGGAAAAAAAATAAAACACAAAAAAAAACAAAAAAACGAATAAAGACAAAAGGTGAACAGTATATCCAACGCTGAGAAGCCAAAAGTAATCGCTGTACAGTGAAAGAAAAGCATCGCTGAGCGCTCGCTTAAAACAAAAAAAAATGAAGCTATCACATTTGCTCTCAAAAGTAGAAATTATCATATTAATCGAAGGAAAAATAGAAATATATATACTATAAATTTCTAGTGAATCAAGATTATAACGATGCAAATCAATCAAATATAAATACGACAATTGTTATAGTTGTATAGGGAATACCAGCGGCGGATCCAGGAATTTCAGAATGGGTATTCGAAGTTGCAAAAATATTCTGCAATAGAAAACATGAAGGTCCATAATAGCGAAAATTAAAATACAATTGTTCGTAGTAAAGACAACAACTGAAATAATACAAAAGAAATTACAAAATAATTAAGTACTAAATATTAACATGACGATTCTTCATGCCTTGGAAACGAGATATAATGTCATCATCCTTAACACCAAGTTTTTTTCCTATCAAATTTGAAGCAATGCCAATTCATCTAAAATTAGCCCATGAAAGAGGTACATGACCTTGGAAGCTATAATATGAATTACTTTGGTCAAACAATGAGGAAAGGCGGATGATTCGGAGAGGTAACTTATATGTTGGTCACTAAAATAGAAGTTAAATTTCAGAAATTGCACGACATATGCACCAATATTAAAAATTCAATGTCCATAAAAGACAGGTAAGGATCAGTTACCTCCAAAGCCAGTGAAGAATGATCATCCAAAAGACAAAATACTAGGCATTCGAGCAATGTTCTACTAGAGATCCCAAAGGTAGCGCAAAGTCATCCACCAGATACCTCCATTCTGAATCTGGTCTAGTCCAATGGCGATCAAATAGATAATACAAGAACTAACAAATGTCAAGGAAATAGAAAGGAAGTAACATGCTTGTGAGGAATCATGTACATGTTTGGTTCACTATTAGATGGCAAAACCAAAGCCAAAAGGATACAATTGCTTGCTTTGCAATCACCATGTCAGACGCTCCATGCAGAAAGAGTACATCAACTGCCTCGCGCAAGTTTTTAAAAGGGTAACTATTGGCACTAAACTGATCAGTTGTGGAACAGGGTAACTATTGGCACTAAACTGATCAGTTGTGGAACAGGGTAACTATTGGCACTAAACTGATCAGTTGTGGAACAGAACATAGATGATGACTGTTCATTCTGTAAACAGGTGATATCCACTTCTTCCGAATTATCCCTATAACTTTGTTGAATCCCAAGGTTTTGTAATTTGTAGTGCTTGCTCGATGAAAAGTATACCCTGGTTGCCTTCATTGCAACCTGATGCCTTATCAGAAAACTCAGGCCATTGTCGTTCTTTTGCATGTGCTTTTCTTTTAATCACATCAGAATTCCAAGATGCAAAATTAGCGTGCCGTGAGCAAACGTCCTCAAGAAATTTATGCCTGGTGCACCAAATCATGGCTTCCAAAATCCAAATGCTGTAGAAAAAGCTCCAAAATGATACCTACTGCTGCAGATCTGGAAGCTGGATGCTTGGATTGCTGCAAGGATGACGACGGCGCAGATCTGGAAAGGGCGCATGACCGGCGGAGCCACGTAGGGTAGATGCAGGCGGGCAGGTGGCGCCGCGGCGGCCGGTGAGCAGCGAGCTGATGGCACTGGTGGCCGGAGGGGAAGACTAGCGCCTGGAGTCTGGAGTCCGGACCGGCCGACCGGGGGGCTTGCGGGGGCGTCTGGGGCACAGGGGCAGTGGGGCTCGCCGGCTCGGCCGCTCGGGGCGAATGGCGAAGGGAGGGGATGAATCGAAATGTCGAATGGGGAATGGGGATTTGGGGAATGAGTCGCCGTCGCCAGGCTGGGCCGCCGGGGGAGACGCAGAATGGGGGCCGAATGGGCTGTGCGAGCAGCGCGCGTGCGGTGAACGCTGAGGAAGGGATGGCTGGATGGGTATTTGGGCTAAAATATACTGAGAATAGTGATTTCAGCCTAACTATGTATATATATATGTGTATTATATCTTGTATATAGTGGTTTTTTATTAAAAAAAAGGTATTCAGCTGAATACCCTTGAATCACTGTAGATCCGCCCCTGGGGAATACAATTATGTTTCCATGGTAAGCATAATAGTTGCTTATCGAGTACAACTCTGTGTCTCTATATAAATATATACATTCCAGTATCGAAGGCATCGGTAGGGCCACCATATGATGCTAAGGCCGATGCCGGGTACAAGGAATGCATGTTTCAGCTGGTGATAATGTATACGGGGGTGATCGTTTTAGCGATGGCTTCTGGCTTTTGGCTGAAATTTCACTGTAGCTGGCTTTTTTACTGTAGCTGATTTGGCTTTTTGGGCATAATTAAATTTAAAAAAAATGTAAAAATAGAAAAAATATGTTAGCTCATCACGGACAATGCAAAGGAACACGGGAAAAAAATAAAAATGCAAAAAAGCCTAAAAAATCTAAAAAAATTCAGAAAGAGACGAATTACTGAATAGTGAAAAAAAAGCTGAAGCTAGAAACTGAAACTGAAAAAAAGCTGAAACGAGCGGGGCCGTAGTTGATGGAATGCCTATATATATGTGACCAACAGTCGTGCTTTACTGGAGACCACGGAAATAAGTAGCGGTGGCTACCGATCATCTGCCGCTCGGCCACATATAACGTGGCCCTAGCACATTTTTGCCATAATAATGATTCAATTCAAGCCATATGTGTCGTATGATTTTCCCTCGACAAACACACTAATATATACGCATTGTGGCCTTTTGGGTACGGACTCATAAAATTTTTCTTCCGGCAAGTATCGAAGCAAATCTTTTTTCTATGATCTCTGCGGCAATATGCTAGAAGTGTTGCAACCAATACTACTTCACGTAGTTAATGTTTTCTACGCACATCACATACATGCGCGGTGCTAACCTCATTTGTGCGATCTCCACGTGCGACTGGGTGCGCAAAACTGACCAATGTTGGCACACTATCTCGTTGCCAGCTTCCTAGAGACGCTAACCCTGGCAACACAGTACCCAGCAAAACTCAGGCAGAGATCAATTGCTGCGAAGATATCAAACATTGCGTCAGTGAGTACCCTAAAAAGAGTCAGCACAAAGGAGCCATTTGCTTCAAATGTGGCTACCTAGGACACCTGGTAAGAGATTGCTCCCAACGGAAATTGGACAGACAGAAAAAAAGGTTGTTATTACCAACCCCAGCCTTGCCAGGGAGGAATACCAGACCCCCAACAAGAAACAAGTGATGCCTTACCAAACTTCACTATCAGGCCCAAAAGATCTGCCCGCTACTACCTGCTGTGAATGTGGCAAGAAAGGACATAACGCCCAATCATGTCCTCCACTACGCCAAGTTAACAAAGGATCATGTTTCACCTGTGGGCAAACAGGACACTACTGCTACAATTGCCCAGTCCCCTATTGTCACTACTGCAAGATACACCATAAACCAGGAGATTGCCTTAAGAACTTAGTGGCATGTACACGCTGCGGAGAAAAAGGACATCAGGATGAACAGTGTTCCATCAATTATCCTAACTATGATGAAGATCACCAACCTGGCCACTGTCCAATGATCAAGGTCACATGTTTTCCCTATGAAGGACAAGATCATTGCCCTAAGGACTGTTCCATGAGCCTATTGCTGACTAAAGCTGCCGAGGTACAACAGACGAGCCTCCGAGCCGCCATCCGACTCGTCATGGCTAAAGCTGACAAGAGCAACTAGTATTGGCCACCCGTCATTTAAGGGGGTAGCCAGGATCAACAGAAAATGACAACCACTTCAACAATGAGCCACCTCTGCAACATAAAAGAGCAACCATCGATTAACATTATGGAGCTACGAGCACATGGGAGGACAAGCAAGCTAAAATGAAGTTTCAATCCCTCTTGATGGTTTCAAGGACCAGACAACCTGTCGAGTAAAACTTGTAACCCATTGCTAGCCAGATTAACCCCACCTCTACTCTTCCTGCTCTACCAGAATCTCGGGGTCAAGATTCATTTAAGGGAGGTAGGTTCGTAACATCCTGAATTTTTGAATGAGCAAAATTGTCAATAATTTAAAATTTTATTTTGCATTTTACTGGTGTTCAAAATTCCTTTACAATTTTAATTAAGTTCTCCAAAAATTGTGTTATAAAAATTCATAATGGAGCATGACTCGTGGGTAAAAATTATAGATACATGAAATATAGCAGGTGCAACATAAATTAAAATGCAATGTATGAAAAACAAAAATCAGGTGTATGGCAGTAAAACAAAAGGAAGAAATCCGAAATTTAAATAGTGCGTCCGAAAAATAAATGAAGGTTTCGAGCTCAAAAATTAACTACAAAAGTAATAAAATAAAATAAACTGCACTTTATAATTTAACTTAAAACCTAGCTAATGTTTCCCCTCTCTGCCAGTTGGGCCCCACGCCCCATCTTTCCAGCCACCTAGCCGCCCGGCGCCCCCTTCTTTCCTCCCTTTTTCCCGTGCGTGCCCCACCTCCTCTTTTCCCCTTTCTTTTTCCTTCTCCCACCTTTCTCTGTTCTTCTTCTCCCATGCGCCCATCCCACCGCCCTTGGTATTCTTCACCCTGCCCCGGTTTAGCGCGCAACGCCCCCGGTTTTCTCCCCTCCTCCATGCCCTGCTGCGCCCCTGCCTTCTCTTGTCACCTCTCGCCATGCCCTGCTCCCCTGCCTCGTTGCATCACCATGCCATCGCAAATTCCCTGCAGCACCCGCGCCCATTCCGGCCGAGCGCCATGCCCATGCCGCGCCCTGTTCCCTGACGCTGGCTACAGTGCACGTAGGTCCTCTCCTTCGGCTATAAGAAGCTCCCGATGCCGCTATTGTCCCCTGCGCCTTCTTCTTCCCCCACTCGGCCTCACCTACGCGCGCCCCCACACCGCCGCCGTCGCTCCTAGCCCCTCCGACGAGGTACTCCGCGGGCCACCCACGTCACGGTGTGCCTCACCCACCAAGGGACTCCGGCGGCTAATTGAAATTTCTCCGCCTTCGGCCAAAACCGCCGTCGCCCACGCCATTTCTTTCTCGGCAAGCCTCCACCCAATCCCTTGCGAGGAGAGCAACGCCAGGCCACCACCAAGCTTCCCCAACCGCCGCTTTGTCCTCTCATCACCCGAGCTCCTCTCTCCGCGTGAGCATCCCCACCGTCGCCTGGGCTCCTGTCGCCGGCCTCCTTTGGCACCTGTCCGGCTCGACCAGCCCTATGGTAAACTTCCCTGAACCTTCCACTGCTAATGCTCTCCTCACATCGCTCTCTCTCCACTTCAGCAGCTGCCGCCCCTGTGAGCCCTCACTTAGGCCGCCACAAGTCACTGCCGTTGGAATCCAGAGCAGTCCCGGCCAGTGCGCCGCCACCTCCAAGTCCGATGCCCCTCCCAAAAGTCGTTTTGCCTGTCGTAGTTGAGCCTCCGGCCCGGCTTCGCCATCGCCGCCAGGCACCTGCACCGCCACTGCCTTGCGCTGGCTCGGCCCTCCCTGTTTCCAGTGTTGTTCCTCTCTGTTTCTCTTCTTCCTTCAGTGACAGGAGTGCCCCACTAGAACTAATGTCTAGCTATGCCATGCATTGATAATTTGTAAAGATTTAGTCGACAGATTACTATATGAAGCAATTGAATAAAGTATGTTTAGCAAATAACTTTGAGAATAAGAATGAAAGTAGGAAATTAAATGAAAATGCGTATGCAAATAAAAGGGAAATTAACCCTTGTGTATAGGTTTACAAAAGTAAGGCCACACAGGGCTACTACTACATTTCTCCATATGTTGCTAAACCTTCAAAGTTTTCCAAGGAATGCTATGTAAACTTTGGGCATAAGAATGTATCTATACAAATTAAATGTTGCATAAAGGAATAAATTGCAAGTTTTGCATAAGAGTAAAGATTATAGACTTAATCAATGTGAGAATTAAACCATAACTATTGTTTCTAGAAATTAGAACTTCAGTAAAAAAAAGTGTGACAAGTTGGTTTATCCCCTAAATTAAAATATGCCTTATGTATACATTGTATGAACATAGGTAATTAAAAGTTATGAAAGCCCTTTTAAATGGTAGCTAATACAAGTAATTTGCATAGACTTAAATAAAGAATATAATGGCATATAATCTAGTTATAGGTATAGATATATATGTGATAAATAATAGGAAGAAATGACTAAGAATCAAATAAGATTTAATATTGGCAAAACTACATGTTAATTATGATTAACAAATTAGTGACCTTACAAGGATAATAAATTGCTTTTGGAATTATAATGAACAAGGTTAGCACAAATGTTATGACAATAAAGATTATTGAATCAATCCTTATATAAAAGTTAACTAAAACCAGATCATGCATAGACTATTTTCTCAAATAGCAAGTAGATGTTAGGTACTCCAAAATGTAGTTAGTAATACTAATTATAGGACCATAAAAGTAATCTTGACAGAGTGCCAGCCAAAGAATAGCAAAGCAAATTGTTAGGAACAGTTAATGCAAAGATGTGTGTGTATATATATACACATGTTCTCGTAAGCTTGCGACTAAAATCTAAGCAGAGATCGTTTCCAAAGTTCCTAGACAGGCCTGGACAAACCGAAAAGCTAAGTCAACCCAATAATAATTGGTCTCTTCTCAATCTGAAAATTCGATGTAAGTTAAACACAAAACGGTGTAACAAGATTTCACCACATGAAATATCAATGGCAAATAATTAATAGGACATCTTTAGTTAAAAAGAGTCATATAGTGCGTCTGTTAAAATCCCCTGAGTATCGGCCAATAAAATAATCTTGACAATTGTGTTTTAATGATCAAGTTAAAACTTGGACCACATAAAATAATACATCTCTAGTTATTAAAAGTATGAACTAATTTGATACATCAAAATAATCATATATGTTGTGTATGTAACACATGCCTTATTTCATAAATGTTAACGATCGCCAAAATACTGTTTAGCTAAGTTTATACACCTGTCCATATGTTTAACCTTACTCATAGAACTTTCTTAATAAATATAAAAATATAGAAGGAGTTATTAAATAAAATAAGTCGAACCATGGTAATCTACCGTTGGCCATACCTAGCCATCCCTGAACTCAAAGCATAATGTTTCGGTGAATACTCCTCTCGCCATAATACTTCCTTTATCCTTTTTACCATCCTCGCTCCGCTCCAACCCCGTTAACTCCGTCAAATTCCCGCATCCAATCAATCCAACCCAAAAGTCACCTTTAACTTCTAATAAAGATTTAAGTTGAGTTTATTTGGCTTTTCTTGGATCTTTTGAGTTATTTGAGTTTATTGAATTCCATTGCGTAGCGCGTAATTAGAGATTAGAATTCTGGAGAATCAGTGGATCCAGAAGATAGTGAAGATCAGAAGCTCGAGCTCAGCAAACGAGAAAGTTTTGAGAAAGCTCAAGACCGCGGTAAATCGTGCCAGGTGAGTCAATACTTTGATCATTTCGAATTCCCACTTTTAGAAAATTATTTACCTTTAAATTATCAATTGCATGCTGTTATTTTATGTGCTAAATTATGTTGATTCTAGACTTTAGCTAAATGTCCTCTGTATTAAGTGCTACTAGTATACTTTTCCGGCACATTATGTTGTGAACATTGATAACCCTAGGAAACATTTATACATATACTGTTTCATAAATTAATTACGTTATATACCTGGTGGCTTAGCATTGCTTAGTCTCGGGGGTGCTTAAAATACCCCAACCTCATATGCAAATGCAAAGAGCAATTTTGGGAAAAGTTGTAGTTGAAAATGGTCGGGTAATTTAAAAGGATCATTATTTTATGCTCCAAAAATCTCTAAAGTTGCTTATATGTCTGGGCGGCTGGTTCGGGGGCATGGTGCATCGGTATGCACGAGAGTGTGATTTTGTGGTAGAACCGCCCAGATAACCAAGGACCGAATCGGGTCATGATCTCCCATTGTAAAACAGTACAAACCACAAGCTGACAAAGTGTAGGCATGACTAACTAATTTGCATCGCCAATAAAGGAAGCACTTCAGAGTGACCCACAACTCGTGTCGCTGGATGGAAGCCGTCGTGGACACGAGTCGTGTCGCTAGATGGAAGCCGTCGTGTGGCGCAAGAGGGGGTCTGGGTGAGGCAACAATAAAGCCTTCCCACAGACGAAACCTTAGTGAGTGTAATCCTTTACTAGGTGCATTCTAAAGGTCATGTGGTAACCCTCTTGATCTGCATGTCTAAGGAAACATGTGGAAGATAGCAATGGGGTTATCTCTTGTGGATAAAGATGTACAGTCTCTGTAGAGAATTAAACTATTCGAATAGCCGTGCCCACAGTCAAGGGCGGACATGGGAACTTAACTCTGATATAGTTCTATTTCAAAACAATTTCTGTGGTTGGGACATGGAATGGGAAAATGAAGGACGATGGACTATCCTGGTTTGTGTTGTCCTAGGTGTTGTCCTAGTGGTAAGTTAAGCGGCTATGACGCTGAAAACTGGCTATATGGTGCAGGTGTTATGTAACGGTGGATGAGATATGTACTTATTCTATAAATTCCTTTCTCAAAAATTATAATGATTTTAATTTCAGAGCTAAGTCTAGGAATTTCTTATACTTAATCTTAAGTCCTTTAAAATGCAATTTCCGGCAAATAAATTAACCCGAGCCTATCATTTGGCAAGCCATGCATGTTATATAATTACATTCTGTGTGTTAGCTCGTTGAGCACGGTGGTTAGTGTGCTCACTCTCGCTCACAAAAATCCAGAATTAGGAGTCGAACCGCTACACTTCAGCAATGCACCAAGTCATGGTGAAGATGAAGATGGAGAGGCCAAGAACTAGGTCGCGAATCTCCAGTTGGCTACATGTGGGCATGTTCTACGGGTCCCACCTGTGTGCTTCGTTTCCACTACTGCTTTCGCTGTTTTCGGCCTGATCGGCCCATGTGTAAGTATCCTAGTACATTTACGCTTCCGCTTGATATGTATTATTGATATTCAGTAATGTATCTGTGAGTACTATCTACTGATCTAGAAAATAGTACGGTGGAATCACAGAGGACTCTAGATTGAAAATCCGAGTCCTACACAATCTCAAGTTAAGTGATAAGTATTTGAATTTGTTTATGCTTCATTCTCGAAGTTTGAGTTTGATATGAGTGTTTGGGAGATGAAAGTCATATCTATTAGTAACAAGATGAACTTGACAACTATGACTCTTGATAAGCTATATTCATGGCTTAAAACTCTTGAGATTTGCATCATAGCCATGTAGTCCATGGCTCCACAGACAGTGGCTCTATCTGGCCAATAATGTGACGATGGCCTGATCTTTCGAAAGGTGCTGATAAGTCGATTGTGGATAACACGACGTTGATAATCCAAAGGCTCCGACCAAAACAGATCGAACCCCTCGCAACCACTGCACCACTACTCCGATGGTTATCAACCGTGCCGAACACGGTTGAATTCGCCAAGAAGGCTATTTCCTACAAGCGAATCAAGAACACAAGCAAGAGAGTACAAGATGCAATCTGAAATTGTATTGCGAATAAAGATTAGGTTCACAAGTTGGGGTTCCTCAACCGAACGTGCGGTGAAACTGCTAAGCAGAATAATCTCTTAAGAAAAACCCGAGAAAAACTAAAGGGGTGCGACCTCCTTAAATAAGGAAAGGGGAAGCCGTACTTATCTAATGAAAAGGGGTATGGTACTATTCATAGTTACTATTTATGTCACCGTGTTACTGTTCAAGTGAACAGTAAAAAGGCCCCAGGGGTGGCTATTCGACCAAGTTAGCCCATAGGACTCAGATACAAGCCTCGTAGGCTACAAAAAGGTGACGCAACACCAAGTAAAGGGGTGGCCGCAGCTCTTTGAGTTGGAGGCCACAAATTCTTCATCTCCTTTGGTCATTGTTATTGCCTTCTCCTTCCTTGATACATATCATAAACTCCTTATTGTCCCGTCCTAAATTCCTAAGCACAAGCAAGTCATCTCCATTATGCAGCATCATAGAGTTCTTAAGTGATACAATTAGCTCTAGAAACGAATTTACCTAATAATTTAGTTGACGAGCACGTGCCCGAGTAATTGGACCTTGGACACCATTCAAGGTAGTAGCAAGAGGAGTGTTCATATCAGTTGAAGTGATGTCCTCATCATCCTCTCCTTCTTGAATTGGAGTCATCCTCGACTCAAGCTCATCCTCCGCGCCGAAGTACGATCGTGCAGCGGGCAATGAAATGTTCGACGTCGCACCTCATCTTTGACTAATAAAAGTGGTGGGTTAGAATATCCTCGGTCTTCTTCACGCCGAAGTGACCCATTAATCCTCCACCATGCGTCTCCTGTAACAACAA
Source organism: Melocanna baccifera (assembly GCA_036346265.1). Lineage (NCBI taxonomy): Eukaryota > Viridiplantae > Streptophyta > Magnoliopsida > Poales > Poaceae > Melocanna > Melocanna baccifera. The sequence goes on along the minus strand of CM070682.1, from coordinate 25,591,373 downwards.
AAGATGAACGGAGCTAGATGGAATGCATAGCTTGTTAGCATGGTACAAGAAACCATCATGCACCACAAATTTATTCCAACCCTTTCCCTCGTTACAATTGAGCAACACATCTTTAAAACCATCATCATGCATATATTGCTCCTTTATTGTCTCCAATCCAAAGATTTTGAAGTCAAGTTGTGAAAGTATGGTATATCTTCTAGACAATGCATCAACTATTCATTTTCTTTGCCTTTTTTATGTTTAATGACATAAGGGAAGGACTCAATAAACTCAACCCACTTAGCATGTCTACGGTTTAGATTGGTTTGACTTCGAATATGCTTTAAATATTCATGATCAGAATGTATTACGAACTCTTTGGGCCATAAATAATGTTGCCATGTTTCCAAAGTTTGAATTAGAGTATATAATTCTTTATCATAGGTAGAATAGTTCAAACTAGACCCACTTAATTTTTCACTAAAGTAAGCAACAAATTTTCCTTCTTGAATTAACACACCACCAAGACCTATGCCACTAGCGTCACATTCTAATTCAAAAGTCTTACAAAAATCAGTGAGTTGAAGCAAAGGGGTGTGTGTCAACTTATCTTTAAGAGCGTCGAAAGCAAGTTGTTGGTTCCCCAAGTAAAAGGAACACCCTTCTTTGTAAGCTCATTCAGCGGTGCAATGATGGTGCTAAAATTCCGAACAAAACGCCGATAGAAGCCAACAAGCCCGAGAAAACTCCGCACTTGCATGAACGTTTTAGGAGGTGTCCAACTCTGGATAGCGATGATCTTGGTCTGATCAACTTCAATGCCTTGTGGAGTAACAATATAGCCAAGAAACGATACTTGATCGGTGCAAAAGGTGCACTTCTCAAGGTTACCAAACAAACGTGCATCTCGCAAAGCATTAAAAACAGCATGTAAGTGATTTTAGGTGTTCTTCATATGACTTGCTATATATCAGAATATCATCAAAATAAACCACCATAAATTTTCCAATGAAAGCACGTAAAACTTTGTTCATCAAACGCATGAAAGTGCTAGGTGCATTAGTTAAACCAAAATGCATCACCAACCATTCATATAACCCGAATTTAGTTTTAAACACCATTTTCTATTCATCTCCTAATTTCATTCTAATCTGGTGATACCTGCTACGCAAGTCAATCTTTGTGAAAGTAATAGAACCACTCAACTCATCTAGCATATCGTCTAACTTAGGAATAGTATTGTGATATTATTAATGGCTCTACAATCAACACACATACGCCAACTACCGTCTTTCTTAGGAACCAAAAGAACAGGAACAGCATAAGGACTCAGGCTTTCTCGTACATACCCTTGGTCCAAAAGATCTTGGACTTGTCATTTAATTTCTTTAGTCTCCTCCGGATTAGTTCTATACGCCGCATGGTTTAGCAAATTCGCTCCCAGAATTAAATCAATTTGGTGTTCAATCCCTCTAATAGGTGGCAGTCCCGGGGGTAGTTCAGCTGAAAACACATCCTCATATTCTTGCAAAAGGTTAATGACAGCAGACGGCAAAGAGTTAGTTACATCATCAAGTGAAAATAAAGCGTCTTTACATATCAAAGCATACCATGGCATATCATTATTGACAATTTCAGCAAGATCAGATTTGGTTGCAAGCATGATACAACCCTTTAATTTAATTCCCTCAGTCCTATAACTAGGTGCCAACTTCTCTTTCTTAGATGGAAAAATGTTCTTCACTACTTGCTGATTTTCATGTTCATGTTCATGTTCTTTTTCACATTGCACAATTTCAACAGGTGCCAAAGGTAGCAAAATTATTTTCTTTCCTTTGTGCATATGAGAGTACGTACTTATTACTTCTACCATGATGAATTACGTCGGTATCAAATTCCCATAGATGACCTAATAAAAGTGAGCAAATTTGCATAGGCACTATGTCAATATCAGCTACATCATGATAGGAACCAATGAAAAAATGCACTCTCGCAGATTGTGCTACCTTCACCTTACCGTTCTTGTTGAACCACTAAATGTGGTATGGATGAGGATGTGCACGTGTAGTCAAGCTAAGCTTCTTGACCAAATCTAAACTCATCAAGTTATTAAACTCCTGCCATCAATTATGACATGAACACGGCATTCCTTGACGGTGAGGAACATCTGAAATAAATTATGGCGCTGTACCTTCTCCGCTTGCTCCCTTTGAGTGCTCAACACTTCCTGCACAATTATAGTCCTATAATTCTCCGTAGCTATGTTCCTCTGGATCATCATCATTACCTGTAGAGCATATTCATCATCAACATCACTAGCACTTACATATCCACCGTCTTCTGTCGTAATGTACGCTCGCTAACTTAGACAATTTTTCATGACGTATCCCATCCCTTTACAAAGGTGGCATATAATCCCCGCTGTATGACCCGTGGAAGCAACCAATGAAGAGCTCTATGCTGGTGCCTGCACACTAGTGGATTTGCTCATCTCGGGTGCGTGTAACAGTGGTGGCGGTGCTGATGAACGCGCCCTACTCACGGAGGGGGCAGCTGATTGGAAAGCAGGCGGTGGAGCTGTCATGGATTGCCCTGGTGTCGATCTTGATGTAGACGTACTTCCAAAGTTGCTCCTAGTTCTTTGTTGCCTACCCTGCAATTCCTTTTCGGCCAAACAAGCAAGCTCGAACAACCTATTGATATCATTATACTCTTTGTAATCAACTATGTCCTGAATTTTATGCCTTAAGCCCCCATAAAAATGAGTCATCTTATCCTCCTCATCCTGTACAACATTACAACACAGATGCCTATTTGTAGTTCTTGATAATATTTCTCGACAAATTTATTACCTTGGTCTAAGCGCTGTAATTTCTTATGCATATCACGTTTAAAAGCAAGAGGAACAAATTTAGCACGCATAGCTACCTTCAATCTATCCCATGTATCAGGTGTTAAACCAGAATTAACTACTTGACTCCACCAAAGGATAGCAAAATCTTTAAATTCACTAGTAGCTTGTCTGACTCTATGCACTTCAAGAACTAGATGAGCATTAAATTTTTGTTCAACTGTCATCTCCCAATTTAGATAAATTTCAGCATCATAAACACCCACAAAAGATGGTATAGTAAATTTAACTTTATCAAATACGTCATCATTAGCACAAGCATTGTGATGCTGAAAATTATTACCTCCCAAACTGTGACGGTTGCATTGTAGACGATGTCGTAGACATGCATCTTGAGCGTCACGATTTCGCCTCTCATTATCATCTCCCACCTCAAGATTTTGAGCTGCATCATGTTCATACTCGCGTCCGTTGTTTGGTGGTTGATTCGCCATTCTTTCAAGGCGTGTGGTGATCACTGCAATACTATCGTTAATTGAACGCTGCAATGTAGACATAGTAGCCTCTAGCTTTCTGTCGATGTCTTCATTAATGGTAGTGAGTTGTTCATCCAAAAGCATCATGAGTTCTCCCTTTAGTACACACTCGTTCGCAGTAGACGAGTCACCTGCCATGGTTAGTAGAAAATAAAGGAGAACACAAAGGTGATTGAAGGTGGAATCACACACTCTTAAGCGTCTTACCACACTCTTACAAGCATTCTTACCAACGCAAATAGTAGGTGGTACAACCGGTGGCTGGTTCATGATACCATGTCAAGCGTGGGTACGATCGGAAGAGGGGACCTGATCAAGAGTAGGTGGAGCTCGGAAGGCACAATATGGTAGAAAAAAGATCAGCAATAATGAGTTCAATAAATACAAGTTGAAAGATTATTCAAAATACTCGTCAAAGGTTGCTGATCCTAGCCTAATCACAGCTAGCCAATCAAAGACCTATGCAAAGAAGTGTATGTACGCACACACAATGATCAATATGACTTGATGTAAGCAAAGGACAATCTCATAACAAGTACTAGGAGAGATGCTAGCCTACTACTCAAACTTCTTTCTAAGGGCACAAGATTATTCGCGCGATGTAGAGCACAAAACAGCGATATCGGTAAAACGCGAACAACCCTTTAGATTGAGCAGATACAACAGCTAGTCTCAAATGATGAAAATGCAGAGTTTGTGAAAAGGCAGAGTTTTATATGGCTTATATATACTCGTTTGAAAGGTTTCGATGAGATCTACAACTTTGCAGTTGAGACGAACCCCAAATTCCGAAGGGAAGATCAAACGAACTAGCAAAAACAGAAACTGAAATTTTGCGATGCGATTTCAAGGCCAAAGATGGCCGATTGTGGGGTTCTTGGAGGGCGATGCGTGCCATCGTTAGCTTTCCAACGAGTACAAGAACGTTGAATTCTGACTCCGTATGCAAAAGTTATGCCCGTTTTCTGAAGGTGCATCGGAAACGGACTCGCCTTGGATTGAAATTGCTATAACTTTTGATTCCTTTGGCCAAATGTACTCAATTTTTTTGGTAGCTTATGGATGTATCAAGAAGGACTCCACCAAATTTCACTGTATTTGGAAAAGGCTTGATAACTTTTCAAATTTCGGACAAAGGGGACACTCTTTATTTTCTTTTCTCCTTTTCCTGTTTTTTTTGTGAAACCCCGGAATCAAACTCTCTCTCTTTTTTTTTCTTTTTTTCCTCTGAGTTCGAAACCCTAATTTTTTTCTTGCATAAAACGAGACAAGCGAGGGGTGCGGTAGGGGATGGCAGGGGTTGACGCGGGGGATGGCAATGTCTAGGGTGGCCACGGCAAGGGTTGGCAGTGGATGGGGTGGCAGCGGATGGGAGGTGGTTGCGGCAACAAACAAGAACACACAACGACAAAACTATGCAAAGGAACACGAGATGCAGCTAGACAATGGTGAACTGGACTCTGACTAAAGTATCAATCAGCAACTTGAACACGACAATATAACTACAAATTCAACGAGCAATACTGAAAAGAAAAATTGCAATGGCATGAGGGGTGATGGGACAGCGGAAACACACGACGAACAAATTATATTTTTTTGGGGCTAATTTTCTGGAGTTTTTTAGGATGATGAACAAAAACTAATCTAAAAAGGACGAATTACCTAGCGGGCAACCTTTGCTCTGATACCACCTAATGTGATGATGGCTCGATCTTAAGAAAGGTGCTGATAAGTCGATTGTGGAGAACACGACGTTGATGATCCAAAGGCTCCGACCAAAACAGATCGAACCCCTCGCAATGACTACATCACTGCTCTGGTGGTTATCAACCGTGCCGAACACAGTTGACCTCGCCAAGAAGGCTATCTCCTGCAAGCGAATCGAGAACAAAAGCAAGAGATTACAAGATACAATTTGAAATTGTATTACGAATAAAGATTAAGTTCATAAGTTGGGGTTCTTCAACTGGACGTGTAGTGAAACTGCTAAGCAGAATAATCTCTTAAGAAAAATCCGAAGAAAACTAAAGGGGTGCGACCTCCTTAAATAAGGAAGGGGGAAGCTGCACTTATCTAATGAAAAGGGGTACGGTACTATTCATAGTTAATATTCACGTGGTCGTGTTACTGTTCACGTGAACAGTAAAAAGGCCCTAGGGGTGGCTATTCCACATATGGGCCATATGGACCAAGTCAGCCCATAGGACTCGGATACAAGCCTTGTTGGCTAAAGAAAAAGTGACGCAACACCAAGTAAAAGGGTGGCCGAAGCTCTTTGAGTTGGAGGTCACAAATTCTTCATCTCCTTTGGTCATTGTTATTGCCTTCTCATTCCTTGATGCATATCACCAACTCATTGATGTCCCGTCCTAGATTTCTAAGCACAAGCAAGTCATCTCCATTATGCAGTATCATAGAGTTTTTAAGTGATACACTCAGCTCTAGAAACAAATTTACCTGATAATTTAGTTGACGAGCACATGCTCGAGTAATTGGACCTTGGACATCATTCATGGTAGTAGCAAGAGGAGTGTTCATATCAGTCAAAGTAATGTCCTCATCATCTAATCCCGCCAAGTGTGGTTCTTGTGAGAATGTTTTTTCTTGCTTTTCCTTATCCTCTTTTCAAGTCATAAGCGATGAGCAACGTGGGAGTCTTCTCATAGATGATTTAGCTCTCACACTAGTAGAATCACCCAAGCTTATAAGAAAGTAAGAAAGCGTAGGAGAGGTGGTCCAATCATTTGATTTGAGTATGGTGAGATATGTTATGTTTGTGATAGTTGTCCTAAGTTTGTAAAAACGGGAAGAGATGATCGTGGCAAGAAAGACAACAATAAGAAGCCTCATTGATTGACTCGATCCTAGTGGTAGGTTGATGCAGTTCGAGAGGCTTGAGATGCTTGTATTCCCTTGCTTGGTGCAGCGGATGATCCTTTTGCTGGAGTAGCGCTTAAATTGGTTTTAGCTGGCACAGTCTGACAATCGGGACATCGGTTCGCGAAGTGCCCTTTGGCTCCACAGATAAAGCAGTGCAGATTCACGGCTGGATTCACTATGGAAGCTTGCCCCACAGGGCGGGGTATTCTTGCGACACTTCCACTGGAGTGTTGGGGTGGAGTCAGAGCTCGAAAGGTTGAAGTTGCCCCTCGCCGGACAGGGGTTGCCTTGGTACGAAGATCAGGATTGGGAGCTACCTTGAGACCGCTAGGCTGCCCATTTCCTTTTACGGCTGGCTTCCAATTGTCTTCTCTCGTTTTCACAAACGAGAGCTTTGTTGATAAGATGGTGAAAAGTAGGATAATCATGAAGGATTAATTGTGCTCTCATTTCTTCATTCATACCTTCCAAGAATCGGTCTATCTTTTCCTCATCTTCTGCCACATCCTTGGGGGTGTAGCAAGCAACTTGGTTGAATTTTGTAAGATATTCGTTAACCGTCATGTTTCCTTGCTTTAAGGTATGGAATTCATTCTTTTTCATTCTCATAATCCTGGTGGGCACAAAATTTTGTCTAAACATCACTTTGAACTCTACCCAGGAGATAGAGGACTGGGATAGGGCTACTCCTTTTCTTCTCAAACCTTCTGCCTCATCTTCCTCTGCTACCTCAATGCTATCCTGCTCCTGTTGTCCTGACTGTGAAGTATCGGCAGCGGGGGTTTTTGCCCCTTCTTCTTCTTCCTCATCTTCTTCTTCGGCCTCGCTTTCCGAAGATTTCCTTTTTGCACGAACCTCAAGGAAATTTTCCAACCAAGCAGCGACGACGTCTTTACCCAACAAGGTAAGTGTGTGCATCGTACTACGGCAATGTACGATGCTGTACCGGTACGGTCGTGGCTATAAGTGGCGACATCTACAATGCAAATGTCATGACATGTTATGAATGATATGATAATCATAATCCACAAGAGTTTAACCTCAAAGAACAACATCGTATTCATCATGAATTTAACCACAAAGGACAACAACATATTCAACATGAATACAACCTCATAATCCACGTATGATTCAATAAAGACATTACCACATAATCCACATTCGGTTCACCAAGATCAAAATCAATCTATCCAAAGGTAATACTACCACATAGGCCACAATTTATTCGTTAATAATACCGCCAACTAGCCTACAATATGATCATTAAGAGTACTACCACCTAGATCTCAATATTCTCATAAGGAACACTACCCCACAACCACTTTCATTCATTAAGAACTATACCACATAACCCATTTAATCGAGGTGGGGCCCAGGTGTCAGAGATACATAACGGTTAAACCGTTACAGGGCCCACCTGTCAGTGAGACATTAGCATTAACTAATTACAGTTATTAGCATTTAATGGGAGATTCGGTTCTTAATGATGTTGGAACAGCGGTGGCTTCGGCCAAGCGGCGGTGCGGCCTGCCGGCGGCGAGGGAGGGCCTGGCCGCACGTGAGCATTCCAAAAATGGACTCACAGGGCTCGGGCGCACCTCCGGCTAAAGTGGCACGGCTCCAATTGGCTCAGACCATCATCGGCGGCTAGCTTGGCAACGACGGAACCAGGGCGGGGAACGCGATGGTTAAATCGGCAACGAGAGTTCAATTAAACGATAGGGGAGCTTCTAGGGAGTGGTAGATGCTCACCGGAAGAGGAGAACGAGCTTAGGGTGGCGTGACTTGAGCTGGCAACGGCGATGGTCGACGGCGGAAAGGAGGCGTTCGGCGTCGGGGAAGAAGGGTCGGTGAACTCCCAAATTGACATTGGGGATGACTTTCTCTACCCCCGGAGAAGGTGCAGGTGAAAGCAATTGCTCCGGGATGGTCGGTGTCATTAACGAGGTGAGATGGCCAGAGTTGGGGAAGACGGCCGAGCCGATGATCTATGAGAAGGGAGAGCCCGATTAGACTTCACAGGAACTTCAGAAGGGTTCACGAATCAAAGTGAAAGGGTTGAAATGGCTTGCAGGAGTCCCGAGATGGCTGGCGTCAGAGGTGGCCGAGGGAGCTCCGAGCGGCGGCAAAAAACGGTGAATTCACGCGTTAGGGGAGGGGAGTGAACACTGGATGATTTCGAAGGGGGGGTCCTGGCCACGGATTTATAGCAGGATCGTGGGTGGGGAGTGTTGGCGGTATTAAAGCCATTGACGATGGGGTGGCATGCTCGATTGTGCCCTATGGCAGCTAGCCGGGAGAGGGGGCGGGGAGGAGGCGCGTGTGCGACGTCACTGCGCTTCAATGCTTCACAGTGGAGCACAGTGGAAGGGCTAGTGCTTGAGGCGACGATCACTCGTACAGCGGGAACGACGGCATCGTCACGGGGCGAGGCTACGGCTATGGCTTTTTTAGAGAGCACACCACACACATATCCTATAGATCGAATCAAGGTGAGTAGGAACGAGAGCTCTCACTCCCACTACCAGGCCTTCCCTACAACCTGCAGCTGCGTACAACGCAGGGTCACAACTAACAAATGACAATGGAGTGGAGCAAGTTTGTATTGATATGGTGTCCACTTCCAGTTAGAGAGCTGTGCAAATTAGTATTGTCCACGTATGGACCCATTCAGTCGCATTGATACACTGCATTCGGCCCAAACTGTTCTGCTTCTGCTTGTTATTTTTTAATTCTCTCTCACTCTTTTTCATCTGACATCAGTGCTTCTGAAATCCGAATGTTGAGAGTGGAAAGTGCTCCTTCAGTTTCATAAGATAAATCGTCTAATTTTTCAAATATAATTGTGACCACTGGTTTATGTTATAACATGTCAGTCAAAACTGCACATGTATTGTGATGGAAAGTATATTTAACGGAAAATATTCAAATTAATGTTATCTCTATTAACATTAAAGGAGAATTCGTCTGTTTATCACCCCTCCCCTCCACGCGTGCAGCGTGCTCCTCCTAGCCAATCATCGCACCCAACAAAATTTGCAGCCAACGTAATCCTCACGCAAATATTTCAAGCAAAAAACAGGATCTGGTGCCTGTTAATTGGTTACGAGTAGACTCGTTAGTGTCATTTAGGTTACATCACCGATGCTCTCTCGCCGCCCAAATCTTGTGCAAGAGGGTCGGTGAATAAAGAAGGTTAACTGGATCTATTAATGGCCTAGGTGTTGCTAGATCGATTAAACTCGATTAATCGATGATCTATTAATGGCCTATGTCTTGTGGTATCTGCCTGTTTCCAACATATGATAGTGGGAGGCTGTCACGCTTCTGGTCGATCCTTTCATCTGGCACATGGTTTGTCTCGGTGTAACCTGCTACCTAGATGACCGAGCCAAAGCGACTGTGTAAGCAACTGTGCAACAAGCACATCGGTGCCAAGCGCCAACCTTCAAATCATCTACCACTCACGTCCTTTTTCCAACGTCCTTGTTGTTAAAGGAACCATATGGGCATTTGCATGGTCCATACATGGGGCGCTGTCCAGACGTAACAACTGGCGTCTTATGCACTTAACTAGACCTAACACATGGAGAAATTATGGCATTTTAATTCTTTTGAAGACTAAGACACTTGACTTTGAAAACTTAATTAAGTTCACCTAACACATGGAAAATATGCACACGATGCTGCGCGCGATGCGACAAGGGTGCCCATGTGTATTTTCTCTCGGATAAAAATTAAGCCTTGATTGCAATGTACCTAATGCTGCTGGTTATACTACAAGTTACATAGCATATTTGTACGTAGTTAAAAGTAACTTCCATTTTCCACCTTTTCTTTTTAAGAAAAAACAGACATGGAAAAACGATAAATCTCATATAACCATTGTCAAACCTTTTTAACATTTTACATGATACATATGTATCTTATTCTCTACTTCTACACGTACCATAATCGAACCTCTTTCACATGTTGCAACTAATTCATTCATGGTAAAACGAAATCTAAATGTCCCATTATTCATGGAAATCATCAACAATTCTTGCTTGTGGACATCTTGAAACACTACTACAAAAGAGGCTATACCGGACGCCTGCATCACAGACCACAAATGGTTTTACAAGCGTAACCGTGTACCATCTGTGATACTCAACTATCGCAGACAGTTCATACGAATAACTGTCTGTGATATTTTCACAGATGTTTATTTACATGAACAGTCTGTGATAATGTAAGACATCACAAACAATTATTACTAATAACCATTTGCGATAATAGCAGACATCACAAACGGTTTGTACTAGGTTTAGAGAGAGATGGTGGTTTGCTCCAATTTAAGAATGAGTCAGTATTGCTAGTTTACTTCAATATATTCTTGCTTGATATATATATTGCTTCATGAATACGTGGCTAGCTACTTAATTTATATTTGAACAGTTTATTATAAGGTGAATGGTAATTATGTGTGTAAATAGTTAGACTGGTTAGTTATAGTAGTATTAATAATCTAATTTGACATTAATTTGTTACATGTGTAGCGTAGATGGACCAGAGCTGGATGTATGTTGAGAACTGTGTGAGTGAAGAGTACATTAATGGCGTGTTTGCTTTTAGAATAGCAGATGAGTAAGATATGTTGAAGAAAGGGATAAAATATATGTATTGTCCATGTATTAATTGCGATAATCTAAAGATGTTTACTAACTCAGCGTATATTAAAGCTCACTTGATTCAAAGGGGTTTCAAAAAGGATTATACATGTTCAATCAGTCACGATGAAGAGAAGATTATATAGGAAGGTAGTTATAATATCGTCGATAGAGACAATGATATGCTGGTTATGGATTGTACTTTTGATGAGGATAGGTCGTAGGATGGTAATCTGGATTAGATGCTATGCGATGCAGAAAGGAACTATAGTGAGAGAGAGTTTGGTAAATTCGAGAGCTTGATAGAGGACTCAGAGAAACCTTTGTTAATAAGCTGCAAGCTGCAATAGTTGGTTCAACAAGAGTTTCACGGTACTGTTAAGTCTCCCTGTGAAATATCCTTTTAGAGGAAAATGTGTTGCTGAGAACCACCTAACAAGCCAAGAAGGTTCATTGTCTATTGGGAATGGAAGTACAAAGAATACATACATACCTTGTGGTTTCTGCCTGTTATTCTCCGTTTCAAGCGTTTATTGCAAACCGAAAGGATGCAACATTGCTATGTTGGCACTCGGAGAAGTGTAAGAAAGATGGAATGATAAGACACACTGTTGATTCTACCCAGTGGAGGAACATCGATAGGATGTTTATAGACTTCAGTGCGGAACCGAGGAATATAAGGTTTGGGTTGAGTACAGATGGAATGAATCCTTTTGGCAACATGAGCAGCCGACATAGCACTTGGCCCGTGAATGTATGCATGTACAATTTTTCTCCTTGGCTGTGTATGAAGCGGAAGTACATTTTGATGTCACTACTTATCCAAAACCAAAGCAACATGTAAATGATATTGATATGTATCTAGCACCATTGGTGGAAGATCTTATGATACTACAGAATGAAGGGGTACATATATGGGAAACAGATAAATGAGAGAACTTCACTCTACACATTATGTTATTCTGCACCATCAATGATTTTCTTGCCCTTGGTAACCTGTCGGGGTTGAGTACAAAAGGAGCCAAAGCCTATCCGCACTATTTAGATTATACCGAGAATGTGTGGTTGAACAACTCGCACAAAATTGTATACATGTGTCACCGTATGTTCCTTCTAAAATATCACCTATACCGCAAGATGAAGAAATAATTTGAAAAAAAAGGAGGATGACTCATCACCAAGATCTTTTGGCAGGAAATAAGTCTACGATATGGTTAAGGATATCGATGTTGTACTTGGAAAGAGACGTAAGTTGAGGACTTGTCAGAAGAACATGTAAAAGAAGAGATCAATATTTTGAGACTTGCCTTATTGGGAACACTTAGAAGTTTGTAATTGCATCGATATCATGCATATAGAGAAGAATATATGTGATAGCTTGATTGGCCTCTTACTGAACATTCATGACAAAACAAAGGATGGTATCAATGCACAGCGTGACTTGGTCACTATGAACATCAGGACCGAGTCAACACCGATAGAGACCGGACGTATCTTCCCTCAGCTTGCTATACTCTGTCTAAGTCTGAGAGAAATGAACTATACCAGTGCTTACATGGTGTGAAAGTTCCGTCTGGTCACTCCGCCAGCATGAATGAATTTATTTCTATAGAAAATTTAAAATTAATGCTATGAAGTCCTATGACTATCATATGCTAATGAAACAATTACTTCATGTTGCAATTATAAGTATTTTGCCGAACAAGGTTCGAGTGACAATTATAAGATTGTGTTATTTCTGACGAGTTGCCTCCATTCAGATATGACATTAGTCTCGAGAAAGAACAAGGTGATGAAGCAAGCTATGTGCGTATCGATTATCGTGAATGGCTTTATTTAAAAGGAAATAGGCAAGTATAATCAATGATCCCACACAGCAAATATCTATTTAGAAATTGTTGCAATGTAATCATAAGAAACTCGGCATGTAATTATGAAATTATTCCATTCTAATTGATTAAGTAATTAAGAAATAACTACATCTGTGATTATACTTGCTTTTTTCATAGAGCATGGCTCACATTTTCCTAAGGCTAGCTGAAAAACATGATTTCTTGGAACTACCACAGGCGGTTTAGTGGAACAAACCGTCTGTGATGTTACTATCGCAGACGGTTCCATCTATATTTGGCATATCACAGACGGTTCCATAATAAAACCATCTGTGATATGCAACATACTGTCTGTGATAGTTCCTCTATAAATAGGCACTGCTAGGTTTTCCGCTTGCACTGCTCACTGACCCACTCCTCTGTCTCCACCGCCCCTACTAGGTTTTGCGAGATCTCACTACTCACTCGTGCACCCGATGCTGCCTCTTCGGATGGTGCTGCCTCTCCTCCCGATGCTGTCTCTCCTCCTTACGCCGCCTCTCCTTCCCTACGCCGCCTCTCCTCCCAAAGGTATGAATCACAAATCCTACTTCTTTTGAAGGTAGATCATGATGAGTTTGGTAGATGAGTGGAGATATTGTGGCTCTGCACATGAGAAGGGAGCCAGGAAGTGGCGACAATGGGAGAACTATTGCATGCTAGATTGTGAGCTTTTGATTGTTCGATGATGATTTTTGTCAAAATTGAAGTCACAGTGACAAGTTAAATTTATTTTACTAGTTTGATCTCTCATATGCTAGTTGTTTATTTCTGTGGAGTGCAGTCTATGGCTCTATCCATTGCTTATGCTCAGTGCCCTACTTAATATTGCTTCCTACTGCTATTAGGCTTTGCCGAATATAGATAAATGACACACAGACCTTTAAAAGGCATGAAGCAAATTACACACTTCAGTGTGTCAGATTCTATGAAGTAAGTTATAACCAACTTCATAGAACTTGAGACACTGGTATGTGTCATTAGCTTCATAGGACTTTGTTTACGCTCACAGCTCACTGTAATTAGTTTTTTCTTGTAAGAGAGATGGTATCCACATAGTCGTCGTCATAGCTGAATTGGTCTAACGCTCCGAAGACTGGGTAACTAAGCGTGGCAGAGGAGTATCGAAAAGCCAGAAGACCGAATGACCATTACGGTGGTCTCTCCGGGTGGGGTTCCTCTGCAACCGAAGGAAGCAGCAGCAGCATTCAGGACTACATGCGGGATAATTGGAAGGTAACGGGTTCTCATCATCATAGCAAAGATAGAAAGATCTAACAAAGGTTCAAAAAAATCAGCTATGGGTGGAAATCATGGGCACTAACATGAAAGATTCAGAGGTTTATCAATTCAATAACTATTATCATGCAATCTTTGCTGGGGTAACAAGACCGAAGTGCTATGGGAAGAATGTCTTCTAGTAAAACATGACAATCATGACTTTTTAGTCCACTCAATGTACATTCTTTCATATTGACACACCTAGAAATGTTTGATGCATAACCATCAGGAGTCCTTATATTCTGAATTACTGAACAAAGAATCTCCTTTTTTTCTTTGGACATAGTAAAAGGTGCTGGGGGCAATATTTGCTTTCCTTTATCATCTACTACAGGATGGAGTTCTGGTCGAATCCCCATTTCCACCAAATCAAGCCGTGCATTAAGGTCATCCTTTGTTTTAGAATCAATATCCAACAATGTTCCAATTAAATTATCGCACACATTTTTCTCTATATGCATTACATCTAGATTGTGCCTTAATTTGTTGTGCTCCCAATATGGTAGCATGAAGAATATTGACCTCTTTTTCAACCAGTCCTCAGGTTTCTGTTTAGACTTACCTTGGTTCTCATTTAACTTCTTCTTGCCTATCTCTCTTTTACGCTTGTGTTCTTGGTTGTTCCTTTCTTTTTGCTCACTGTTTTTGTTTTGTTTTTTGACTTTCCCTTTCTTCGCTACCTTGACATTTTTCCCTAACACAAACACTCTGCCGTCCAACATTCTCAAAACTAAACTACCACTCAATGCTTTGGGTGCAAGTTCCGTCTCTTCGGTCCCATCAAACTGCCTCTTTTGGCTTCGATACAAGTGACCTCTTCACAACCATCGACGATGACCCATATAACAAAATTTCCTACCATTCTTTAGGCGAAATGATTTTGTAGATATAGCACAAGATGGACATGCATATTTACCTCCTGTGCTCCAACCAGATAGGTAAGCTAATGCAGGAAAGTCATTCAAAGTCCATAATAGTGCGGCTCGGAGAGAAAATTTCTTCTTTGAAGAAGCATCAAATGTTTCTACACCCTCCCATAGTTGTAAGAGCTCATCAATCAATGGCTGCAAATATACATCAACATCATTTCCAGGGGAATCTGGTCCAGGAATGATCATTGACAAAATTAAAGACGTTTGCTTCATACAAATCCAAGGTGGTAGGTTGTAAGGAATAAGCATCACTGGCCAAGTACTATGCTTTGAACTCATGTTCCGAAAAGGGTTAAATCCATCGCTTGCAAGACCAAGGAGTACGTTACGGGCATCTGCAGAAAACTCAGGATATCGGGTGGCAAAATCTTTCCAAGCCTCACCATCAGCTGGATGACGCAGCAATCCATCTTTTGTACGACCCTCTTCATGCCAGCACATATCACCTGAAGTTTTGTTAGTTGCAAAGAGCCTTTGGATCCTTGGTATCAACGGAAAATAACGCAACACCTTGGCTGGTTTCTTCAGTCCTTTCGATTTAGCTGGGGAGCCATTCTTACTAGTTACCCAACGAGAGGTACCACATACATGACAAGACTCTTGGTTAGCTCCATCACCTCGAAAAAGCATGCAATCTTTAGGGCATGCATGGATTTTCTCATAGTCAAGCCCCAAACCGTGGATGATTTTTTTGGCTTCATAAAATTTCTTTGGTAGCTTCGCGTCATAAGGAAGTGCATCAGATAGTACACCAAGTAGCATTGTAAATGATTCTTGTGTCCATCCATGTAAGCATTTCAGGTGATACAAGGTGACTAAAAATGACAATTTAGAAAATGCTTCACATCCATGATATAACTTTGTGTCTGCATCCTTCAAGAAACTTGCATACATTTCATGTTTTCTCCCCATAGCATCATCTTCAAATGTAGTATTCCCATCATTAACCATGCTAGGTTCCATATTGGCAAATTCAAACTGAACACCATCTAGTTCTCCATCAGATGTACTTGACAAAGATTCGTAGCTATCAGCCATAACAAATGCAGCATTTAGGAGTCCTTGCATGTCATCAAATCTTCCATTGCCATCTACTGCAGCAGTACTCCTAGGAACACTAGAAATAGGCCCATTCCTGGAGTTATCTGATACATGAGCAAATGCAAATAATGGTGAATTATATTCCTCTCCATGGTGAACCCATGTAGTATAACTTTCAAGAATACCCTCACATCTTAGATGGGTTTTAACTTCATCGTAGTTCTGCATTACTCTATTTCTACAATTTATGCAAGGACAAAGGACCTCATCACCATGTGCAGTATCACAAAATGCAAAAGATAGGAATTGCTCAACACCATCCTTATAAACAGCACTTGTTCTTGGTTTACTCATCCAACCTCGATCCATCGCCTTATCGTACTATAGTAATAAAAGCAAAACAGATCAACTTTGCAATTATTCATATTCTCTTGCAATGAGAGAGGAGGGAGCAGTCAGCATGGCAGCAGATTTTGGAAAGTGGAATCGGGGTCAAAACTAGTCGCAAGACAGTTCTAAAACCACCCAGTTTTCAGCCAGTTATGAAGAAAAAACAATACTCACTATCATTATGCGCTAATTGGAATATTAATTGTACATTTTCCTATCCCACTATCCACCATATATAAAAGATGTTGTATTAGAATCCCTCATGAACTAATCTGTCCCCCTTCTCTACCCAAAACAAAAAAAATTGAGGATATACACCTTCTCTAATTCATTCTCCTATCAGGGTTTTGGAAAATAGAACTAGGATCAAACAAGGCACCAGCTAGTTTTGAATTTGATTGTTTTTTCAAAATATAACAATAGGGTTTGCACATTAGACAGTAGTATACACATTCTAATGGAAGAATGAATCCAATTGTGTTTAGGGGTGAGACTGGCCAAGGTTCAAAAAACAGATGCATGGCCAGTTTCTGGCCCAACTCCATTACGTATCTCCTTTCCATTTTGCTTCATTTAACCCACAATAAAAAACTTACACTGAATTTTGAAAGTAGTTTATCATGATAGAAAATGGCATATTGTTTGTGACAAAAGGCTAGTATACACGTAATATAATCAAATTGCATGTATGATTATTTCAGTTCAACTTGACATGTTTAACTTGGCTAGTTAGATAATCAATTCAAACATATTGAGCAACAAAGACACTAAAAACACATTGGTTTCATTTTCAGACAGAAAACACAGTTTCTCACATCCACATGCTATCACATTTACTAAAATTATCTCTATGCAAGAGTTTATTATTAGCTGATAACGAAAGAATGACATGAACTCTTGGAGCAATTGCTAACTTCCAAATAATAATAGTCTAAACAAGGAAAAGTCCCCCAAAACTAATCACATCATATCGATATTGCAAAGTATATAGCCCAAAATAATTAAATTTCCAAAGCAAAGTATCCTCATCAGAATACAGATGAATATATTGGCTATCTGTAATGATTCTTGCCATAAATCAACCAATCTATCACTCAAACAATGTCCAAGAGTGCATTTGAGATTATGATCATCCCATAGGTCAGTACAAACATCGGATTTCTCATTAGCCACCACATAGAAATCCCAATACAAAATAGCAAGAATGACAATTTACACAATGGGATGAATATTGCAATGAGAGAGGAGGGAGCAGTCAGCACGGCAGCAGATGAATACCTCAGCACTTCAGCAGTCAGCACGGCAACAGCGGGAGGCAACGAGAGAGGCGGGAGGCCGCGAGATGCGGGCGGCGACGGGAGGCGGCGATGGGAGAGGCGGCGATGGGAGAGGCGCTGTAACACCCTGGCCCAACCCTTGGGCTCAGAATGCTACCACGACTCTACAACTGTACCACTCAACAACACGATAAGCATACAGATCTAATGCTAACTACCGAAGCAGCTATTAAATTTGGATCAGAACTATTAGAGATGGTAGGTGAATTACTGTTGTACGTGGGAAAATACGTGTACTACTCCCGTCCATGCATGTCGCCTTCACCATACACCTAAAAACATCAGCAAAGCAAGAGTGAGTCCGACGACTCAGCAAGTACAAAGTAAAACAGTAACAACTGACGCACACAACATGCTGTACCCAACATAAGTGCTACCATTCATTACCACAAGATCTATCTCAATCTTTATCAACTATTATTTCCACATTTGCCACTTTTCTCTGTTGCCATGCAAATGCGTATGCTCATGCACATGTCTCTCTTTCCTTTAGCTAATACCGGTATAGCAGAGTGAGCACCCGTCGATGCTCACCCAAGCCCGCCTTCTTTCATGCAGGGACCTCATGCCCGTCCTCTTTCATACGAGGACCTCAACCCCCACTCCTGTGGGGTTCCTACCGGAGTAGGTCTTTCTCCACTCCCGTGGAGGGTCCACACAAAGTAGACCATAGACGCCACAGAGGCCGTCTATTCTCATGACATGAATGCATGCAATGCAGCTTTTCCAATTAAACAGATCAACATGTTATGTTCCAATAACCACTATTTGACCACATATCAGCATTTATCATTATGCCAACAGAAGTAAACAACTCACGATAGCATGGTAGGTAGCGCATCAAAAACAAATTCATAGCGATCACTATCCGAATTTACTATTTACCATGCACTTGCCTGTTAGCCTGACAGACGATGCGTGGGCGGCAACAAACCCAAGACACCACCTATATAAACATCATCCATCCTCAACACATTATAGCATATGCACACACATAGACGAACGGTGTCGTTCCTACGTGTAAAGCCGTCACATACGACACTATTGAATCAGACTCCTCACTGTCCCGACGGTTAGACAACCATAGCGTTCAGTGTAAATGCTTAACATAATGGCTATCTCGGGATCTAAAATTTGTATGATTCTACTCATAAATTTCTGGTTACTATGATTGCCAGGTAAACTCTGATCTTCCCTCGAAGGTTTGATTAACATAATTTACAGACTACAATTAAACCACGGTTTCAGTCCTGATGGTCATGGTACCCCATACCAGCTATGACCGTCCCAAAGACATGACTCCCAAAACCTACTACCGAACACGACGTTCCAACCTTTTGTAGAGCTCTAGCAAACCTTTGTTAATTAGTCTATACTGATTAACCCATACCTCTTAATCCATACTAATCATCTTCTCACCTCATGGTCCTTATGTACTCATCCAGAGTACCCACTACTTTTCACCAATTCACAAAGCATTCATTAAATACTAGTCGATCGTGCATGCACCGACACAACACTACACAGCCATCGCACTTCCCTAGTTCTACACTCACATGGCCACAACATCACCACTCTGCACATGGATTTCAGCCGCTAGCCATGTTCTAACCAACGTATGCATTTAACTCGCTACTCGACAAATGACCCCTTCATGACCCAATCTCAAGAATCGATATTTCAGTTTCTACGCAAAACGATACATAAACGGGGAAATGGTTTCGAGACGTTACCATAGCCTCTAACGACTAGATCAGGGCATTGTCTTCGTCGAATCTAGCAAATCGGGCATCGGATCGGCTCTCCTTTTTTTTTCCTTTCTTTTCTTCTCTTCTTCTCTTACCAGCAGCTTCTTCCTTTTTCTGTCTTTCAGCCTGCTCTGCCCTCACCCGGCCGAAACCCCTTCTTCCTCTTCTCCCCCTTCCTCTCCTCACGGCTAGCCTCCCTCTTTTTCCCTCAGTCACAACTGGCCAGCTCGGCTTTTTCCCTCTCACAGAAGCTCGGCAACCCACGCCTCTTGGCCACTCAGACCCCCTTCCCCCCCACCCTTCTTGACCGGAGGGAAGAGGACGACGGCCAACGGCGAAGAGCAGTGCAGCAGCTGGGCAGCGGCGCCGGCGAGAGGTAAGCGGTGGCGGTGGCGCGCACGAGTTGCGAGCGGCGAGGCTCGGCCTAGGGACAGCGAGATGGACCGGCGGCTAAAGGGCAACAACAGAAGCACGAGGCGGCGGAGCTCACACGGGGCGCAGGGTGATGGCGATGGTGCGACTACACGGGGGGGAGAGGTGAGCGGCGGCAACTGCAGGCGAAGAGAAGCGGTGATAACTGCACGGGACGAGGGAAGAGCGCGGGCGACGCACACACGGAGGGAAGAGCGGTGGTGGCGCAAGCACGGAGGGAGGGCAGCTGCGGCGCACACACGGAGGGAAGAGCGGCGGCGCACGCGCGGAGGGAAGAGCGGCGGCGCACGCACGGAGGGAGGGCGGCGGCGGCGCACACGCGGAGGGGAGAGCGGCGGCGCACGCACGGAGGGAGGGCGGCGATGGCACACAGCGGAGGGCAGAGCGGTGGCGGCGCACGCGTAGAGGGAGAGAGGCGGCGGCGCACACGGGGGGAGGCAGATCTGGTTTTTGCCTCCTTCCCCACCCCTCCTGGCTCCCCTCTTATGGGGGTGGTTGGGCCGGCCGAGTAGGCCTTGGGCCTAGCCCAGCTACCCCCTTTTTTTTGTATTACATTCTACCCTTGTTAACAGAATTCGACCCCGAATTCCGACGCTGGATAGTTTACAAAAAAACAAAACAGAACGAGCTAAATAATAACAATTCTACTCATACCCGTGGAGAGCAATCCCAGGTACTCCTTGCACATATGAGACTCCATTTTCCACGGTATCTTGTGCTCTGTCTAATATGACCAACGCACACTAACAACCCCTAACATCTCATGCCTCAGCATAAGAAATGTTCCAATCCTTTAGTAAAATACTCTAATTGCTTACACAAAAGAGACCACGTCACGTTTGGTTGTAACAGAGAGAGCTCTTCTTTTTTTAAAGAGAAGTATCGTATAATATTCATTAAATCGACTCGCTTCTACAAAGCAAAGTCTTTCATAAAGATAAAAGCAATCATGCGATCAACCCATTCTTTCATAACCAACGACGACTCTGTTCCCAAAACCGTTGGGGACTCATTTCCCCACAAATCATCACTTCATGATAACAGATCTTCTCAATAGAATAAATTGGACAGGAAATCAATTCTCGTCCTAAAAAGCAACTCTATGCCACCTCTAACATGCGGCAAATTTTCATTCCCTGAATCGGCACTTCTTTTCACAAAAAAGGAAGCACACTCTCTGGAAAATACATAATGCCTTAACGAAAACCACCTAACCCACATACGAATCGCAGGAACCCTGCATCCTCCTGCTTAATCCACTTTCCTTTAAAGTGGACCTGAACAAATTTCCAAATCAAGGGAACCCAAAATAATCCATTAAACACCGATAAATCACTTTGGTTGATAACACAAGCTATCTTACTCTGTGTCTCTTACGAATTCATAGCAATCACAATTCCATATGTTTAAACTTACAAATACAGTTCTTACTAACTCCCTTAGCAAGAATAATGGATTTCCATACTTTGGTATGCCAAAACATTCCACATACTCATTAGATTGCCATACGGCAATTTATCCTCCCAATTCCCATTATAAGCTATAAAGCAAACTCAATCCTGGGGCAACATCCATATAGATTTGGGGTAGCTCTAGTTTATAACTCACAAAGCACCCAAGCTAAACCCCCTTACCAACAATACGTCATCGACTGGTAACCCCACATGCCCCAGCGATTCGCTTTAGATCCTATTACTTCACTCCCTCCAACACTCTTATCCCTTAGGGCTTTAGCTCACACTTTACTTGCTTTACGCTAAACTCCATCAATGGTTAACATAGTCCTTTGACTACTTCCTCAATTAATGATCATCGAATACGACAGATATCAAATCGCACATCAACTCTCCATTTCCTCACATCCACAAAATGAGGTAAGTCCCATTGGGATTTTACATATCATCGGATAACTAAACCCTCCAATAGCAATATTTCAATTTTATCCCAATCAATTAGCTTGCAGTAACTATCAACAAATCCGAGGTTCAAGCGCCAAATTCCCATACTCCTCCAACAATTCTGATAATCTTGATATTTTCGATCCATTCAAAGGAATCAAATGATCCAAACATCAACATCTAGTGACGATATACACCATGACACATAATTAAGAGACTCTTTCATCAACATCTCACGATCTCAACACATCCACAATTCACTAAATTAATTGTGACATCAGTCACCACTATTCCGCAAAGACGCTACTGGTTGCAACAAAATCCAAATCCTATATTATCCTAGTTGACGCATCTGAACACACTTTAGACTCCGACTCAAAACCCAAATTATGTATTTGTGAAACGCTCAGGACTTATTCCTGAGTATGCCCAGAACTTCGTTCCTAGGTACGCCCGAATCTTACGCGTTCGGGAGCGCCACGGACCACTCGTCCGGGAAATCTCATGTGCAGAAATGAGGGGAAGTCATATAATACTCAGGACACAAACACATACATCAAATATAAATTTGTAGATCTTCTACCACACACCACGCATTCAATATCACTAGAAAACTAATCATGGCCTCCTCTGAAATCATGAACTCCGAGGGTCTATAAGTGTCAAGACACGAAGCTTTTTTTTTTTCTAAATGCCAACCACGAAAATCAATTAAAATTCTTTACCATAGAATCATGATAAGCTAGTAACCCCAGTACTGCTTACACAAACTAGCGAACATCAATTTGCTAGAACAAGAGTCATTGATTTTCAATGTTCTATCATAAACCTTTCCAAGGTTCCTCCTATCCTTATTCCCTAGCTCACTAGACACTTTATTCCTTCATATTTACTCTATAACTCGTCGAACTCTGCCACTTTGCTATACCCAACAGCATAGTTATCATGGCTATCTAGTACACAAACCACAAGGTGCCGACAAGGCTCTCCGATCCAAAGATCCACTACCAACAAACAATCCCACACGCACCTAATCCCAAGGTGCTAGTGAAACTCCACCAACCCAACTCTTTAAGGATGATCAATCACCTAGATTTCAGCACATAACATAAGTACTCACATGAACTATATTTACTATTATCCTAGACATAGGATCCATTTGTTCTACCTCCGTGGGGCAAGCTCATAATTTCCTACAAATGCGGTAGCCACTTTACCAACTCATGCTTAGAGATCACTACCAAACCTCACTAGAACTGTTAGCTTCATCTATCAGAATTGAAGTTTCACACGACTCTACAACAATTCTTCTCCATTCAACTTAGCTGGGGAGACTTTTCAACATTAAGATTCTTATTCTAGCCCTCCCAACTAATTCCAATAGAGTCCTAAAATTACAACTATTATAATCTTCCATGCCATAGGTTGTGATTATGACAATCAATCACGGTATAGGATTGGTGGACCTATCTTTATAATCATTCGCCTATCACCGATTGAAAGGGTAACTCCATGAGGGATTTTCCACCAAAGCATTAGATTACCACACTTCCTAGCATATCCAAATCACATGGCCAAGTTTATCGATTGGGACCATAACAATTCACTTCATTCAACGGGGCTCAACAATCTGAACAGTCTTGATGACCTATGGGTTCGTCAATATTCTAGGTCTCATTGTTAAACAGGGATGAATATGCCTTATACCGCTACTTCTTATGTAAATACTGATCCCATATTGAATTCCAATTAACTTTGGTCCCAAGACATAACTAAAATTAATTACCCTCCTGAGCTCTCAATCTGGAATGCCATGCTCTACTAGCCTGTTACTCTAACCACAATGTCTCACTTGAGCCTAACCAAACACTTCAACTACTATTGGATAATATCCTCTAAGGACAAAAGCATTAGGCCTCAATATACAAGTTACTCCAAACATCCATATAATCAAAACTCCCGCCCTATACTAGACCTGCAAAGGGGTTCTTCCCACTATGGGGCATTCATTCCACACTAGTCGATCGTGCATGCACCGACACAACACTACACAGCCATCACACTTCCCTAGTTCTACACTCACATGGCCACAACATCACCACTCTGCACATGGATTTCAGCTGCTAGCCATGTTCTAACCAACGTACGCATTTAACTCGCTACTCGACAAACAACCCCTTCATGACCCAATCTCAAGAATCGATATTTCAGTTTCTACGCAAAACGATACATAAACGGGGAAATGGTTTCGAGACGTTACCATAGCCTCTAACGACTAGATCAGGGCGTTGTCTTGGTCAGATCTAGCAAATCGGGCATCGGATCGGCTCTCCTTTTTTTCCTTTCTTTTCTTCTCTTCTTCTCTTACCAGCAGCTTCTTCCTTTTTCTGTCTTTCAGCCTGCTCTGCCCTCACCCGGCCGAAACCCCTTCTTCCTCTTCTCCCCCTTCCTCTCCTCACGGCTAGCCTTCCTCTTTTTCCCTCAGTCACAACTGGCCAGCTCGGCTTTTTCCCTCTCGCAGAAGCTCGGCAACCCACGCCTCTTGGCCGCTCAGACTGCCTTCCCCCCACCCTTCTTGACCGGAGGGAAGAGGACGACGGCCAACGGCGAAGAGCAGCGCAGCAGCTGGGCAACGGCGCCGGCGAGAGGTAAGCGGTGGTGGTGGCGCGCACGAGTTGCGAGCGGCGAGGCCTGGCCTAGGGACAGTGAGATGGACTGGCGGCCAAAGGGCAACAACAGAAGCACGAGGCGGCGGAGCTCACACGCGGCGCAGGGTGATGGCGATGGTGTGACTGCACCGGGCGGGAGAGGTGAGCGGCGGCAACCGCAGGCGAAGAGAAGCGGCGATGACTGCACGGGACGAGGGAAGAGAGCGGGCGACACACACGCGGAGGGAAGAGCGGCGGCGGCGCAAGCACAAAGGGAGGGCGGCGGCGGCGCACACGCGGAGGGAAGAGCGGCGGCGCACGCACGGAGGGAGGGCGGCGGCGGTGCACACGCGGAGGTCAGAGCGGCGGCGCACGCGCGGAGGGAGAGAGGCGACGGCGCACACGGGGGGAGGCAGATCTGGTTTTTTCCTCCTTCCCCACCCCTCCTGGCTCCCCTCTTATGGGGGTGGTTGGGCCGGCCGGGTAGGCCTTGGGCCTGGCCCAGCTACCCCCGTTTTTTTTTAGAGCGGCGGCGCACGCACGGAGGGAGGGCGGCGGCGGCGCACACGCGGAGGGCAGAGCGGCGGCGCCGCATGCGCGGAGGGAGAGAGGCAGCTGCGCAGACGGGGGGAGGCAGATCTGGTTTTTGCCTCCTTCCCCACCCCTCCTGGCTCCCCTCTTATCGGGGTGGTTGGGCCGGCCGGATAGGCCTTGGGCCTGGCCCAGCTACCCCTTTTTTTGTATTACAGGCGCCTGGAGGGAGGAGAGGCGGCGAGGCGGCGACGGGAGAGGCGGCGAGATGCGGGCAGTGACGGGAGGCGGAGAGATGCGGGGAGGCGCCTGGAGGGAGGAGACGCAGCGAGGCGGCGACGGGAGAGGCGGCGAGATGCGGGCGGCGACGGGAGAGGTTGGGAAGCGGCGAGATCTGGGGGAGGCGGCAAGATGCGGGGAGGCGGCTGGAGGGAGGAGAGGCAGGGAGGCGGTGACGGGAGAGGTGGGAAGCCGGCGAGATGCGGGCGTCGATGGGAGAGGCAGCGAGATTTGGGGGAAGGCAATGGAGATGAGGCGAGGACGGCTCAAGGAGTGAAGGGATCGGAATGGATTGAGGAGCGAAGCCTGTTTCGGTCTCTAATTTTCCTTTTTTTTTTAGCCCTCTAATTTTCTTTGGTTGGAATCGCACTATAGACATGAATGATATATGGACATTAGTATACTACACTACAGGCAACAAGTAGTTTCTTTTAATCTAGCTAGCACAGTGCTGTAATTTTTAGCTCAAAGGAGGTTGTGTGTTCAATTTTTGCAACCTGCACCTTTTATTATTATTTTAAATCTTTTGTATCATTTTATGATTAATTCTCCACCTTCCATATTAAGTTAATAAAAAGTCATTGGTCAATTATAAAAAAAATCAAAATTATATTTTAAACATCCTACTTGTTTAGCCGTATTCTAAAACGTCCCAATGTTCATCTCGACGCAACTGTGAATTGACACAATCTTAAATATAACTTATATTTAAAGAGTAATTTTGTGACGACTTATAAAACGTGTTAAGAAACGTCTTTATATGCTATGTGGTTCTAGATGTAGAGACGAATTTTAGAATGTCCAAAAAAAGGCGTCTCTAGGTGGCTGTTTTGTTGTAGTGCAACCTGCCAATATTTATTTTGTGATTATCAATTTCTATATATGCATATATGTTAATGATTTTAACACTCATAGTGACAGGGCTTAGAATTCAACTCAAGTACATACGATCTTGCCAACCTTGCTGAAGTTCGTGGACAACTCTCCGAATTCTTGATAGCGGAGATCATTCACCTTAATGGAGAGTTCTACCCCGCGGAGATGATAATTAATTATTCAAATATTTGATTCAATTGTAATTCACTCAGTTGTACTTAATCAAATAATTAATTCAATTGTACTTCATTTAGTTGTTTAATTTATTTGTGAGATATGTACATGTAACGATTGTCATATGCTATATATGTGATCCGCTTGTGTTGTTTAATTCATTTGTAAGATCTATGTAATAATTGTCCTGCGCTATGTGTATGTGATTTGCCTGCTTGTTTTCAGAGGGCATGCTAACATTTCCTAACGCTATCCGAAAAATAGAAAATAATGTAGCTTTTCAGATAGTTATCATAGACGATTTATAAATACAACCATTTGTGATATTGTGCTATCACACACGGTTTTTAAATACAATTGTCTATGATATGCTGCTATCACAGACAGTTTTTAAATACAACGATCAGTGATACGTCCGCTATCACATATGGTTTTTAAATACAACCATTTGTGATATGTCTGCTATCACAGATGGTTATTACTATTAGCCGTCTGTAATATGTAAGTTATCACAGATGGCTAATATGAAAAATCATCTGTAATAGCGGACATATCATAGACGGTTATTTTCAAAAATCATTTGTGTTATATCTTATCACAGACGGTTTGAGAGCCGTCTATGATAACCACTTGTCATCACTGACACATG
Organism: Melocanna baccifera; assembly: GCA_036346265.1. Taxonomy (NCBI): domain Eukaryota; kingdom Viridiplantae; phylum Streptophyta; class Magnoliopsida; order Poales; family Poaceae; genus Melocanna; species Melocanna baccifera. Next base: position 25,564,388 of record CM070682.1, on the reverse strand, counting down.
AATTCAGACGTTTCAGAAACCGTCTGTGATGACAGTTTTGAACCGTCTGTGATGACTCTTTCTGTAATAGTGAAAATCAGGAATAAATATATTTTTTATGCTGAGGATGCTTCTTTCCAACAGTGGAGGAGACTATTTAAGGAGGGAATTGCTCTAGCTTGTTGTGCGTAGAGCAACAAGAGATACTTTCCCGAAATCCATAATTGGCTAGATGAACTGTAAAGCATTTTTGGGCCTGAGTAGCCTTGCAACATATTTGTACATAACCTTTTATTATGTTTCATATTAATATATATGTAGTAGAATCTTTTCCCTATTTTTTCTAAGAAGAACTATTGCATCTAATGTTTGCAGTAGTTCAAAATACTGGTGTACTTGTAGAAAAGCAATTAATTAAAATAAAATAATCTAAGTTGAATAAAATCCTAACAGATATTCATTATGTAGCACATTATATTAGTAAAATGATAGTATGTCAATAGAATTTATTCTTTTGATCAGCACAACCAACCGGCATTTATTTGTAGTCATCTATCTTCTATTATATTTTTTTTTCAAGAAAGGATAAGGCAGACACACATACTCGACGCACACCACACTTAAAACAAAAAAATGAAGCCATCGCATTTGCTATCAAAAGCAGAAATAATCACATTAATCGAAGGAAAAAGAGAAATATATATACCATAAATTTCTAGTGGATCAAGATTATAATGGTGCAAATCAATCAAATATAGATACGACAGTTGTTATAGCTGTATAGGGAATACAATTATATTTCCATCGCAAGCATAATAGTTATTTAACAAGTACAACTCTATGTCTCTATATAAATATATGCATTCTAGTATCTAAGGCGGAATTGCACGGAAAATTCGGCTTGTTCTTGATATTGCATTATTTCCCGTTATGGCTTAAACTAAATGCGATCAGCACAAACAAATTACAGATCAGTTTCTACGCGCATCACATACATGTGCAGTGCTAACCTCATTTGTGCAATCTCCACGTGCGACTGTGTGCGCAAAATTGACCAATGTTGGGACGCTATCTCACTGCCAGCTTCCTAGAGACGCTAACGTTGTGATTGTGTAAGATCAAGTTCTGGCAATCTCATGTTAAGTGATAAGTATTTGATTTTTTTTATGCTTCATTGACTCTTGATAAGCTATATTTATGGCTTAAAACTCTTGAGATTCACATAATAGCCAAGTAGTCCAAGGCTCTGCAGATAGTGGCTCTATGTGGCCAATCCCGCCAAGTGTGGTTCTTCTTGTGAGAATGTTTCTTCTAGCTTTTCCTTATCCGCTTTTCAAGTCATGAGCGATGAGCAACGTGGGAGTCTTCTCATAGATGATTTAGCTCTTACACTAGTAGAATCGCCCAAGCTTACAAGAAAGGAAGAAAGCATAGGAAAGGTGGTCCAATCATTTGCTTTGAGTGTGGTAAGATGTGTCATGTTCGTGCTAATTGTCCTAAGTTTGTAAACAGAGGAAGAGATGATTGTGGCAAGAAGGACTACAATAAGAAGGCTCATCGATATACCAAACACGATGCCATACTCAAAGGGCTAGTATGGCAGTGATCTTATCCTTCACTGATCAAGACCTTAGCGATGTTGACTCTTGGAGCGATCAGGAGGAGGAGAAGATGGCCTGGAAGAAGGAGAAGAAGAAGGTCGTTGACTTCACTAGTATGTTCTTGATGGCTATGAGCGAGGATGATCACAACAATAAGCATGACGTGGATGATCTCTACATCAAGCACGATAAGGCAGACTCTTATGATAAGGTAGTGATTGATCACTTGAAGCAAGTTGAGGGCATGAACGTGTTATGAGAAGAAATAGCAAACTAAAATCTGGAAATAAGATCATGAACATTGAAATTGATAGATTTGGATCTCTTATTCTTAGTGATGACAGCTATAGCTCTTGTCTTATTTTACATACTAAAATAGAAAAATTGAGATCTTTTGGATCATCGTTGTTACAACAACTAGAAAAGGCTAAAGTTGAAATTGTTGACATCAATTCTAGTCCTTGCCCTACTTGCTTAGAAGCTGGTGACCATTCTAGATCTAGTGTTTTGCCTTGCATGAATTGTGCTAAATTGGAAAAAGAAACTTGCCATTCGAACTGAAAAAGTGCTCTCATTTAGTCTGAATATTTATGTGCACATTGTGAGTTTAGGGAGACCAAACTCAAAGAATTAACTGACAAGCTTAACTGTGCTAGAGCAAAATCTTGTGAAAATTTCCATAAGCTCACAACTAAAATTGAATCTCTCACTAAAACTTTGCAAGCCAAATATGGTAAGAAAAATCTTGTTTTGTTCATGCTTCAAAGAAAATTGATTCTATTACTCTAATAGCTTGTGCATTTTGTGCTAAAATTAGATAAGATTTAGATGATATACATGAAACTTTTAGAGTTAAGTTCGATAAGCAGTTGCGTAGAATGAAGAATGCTTTTTGTATGTCATGAGGATTTGAAGCTAGAAGTGGTTGTGTATAAGGAGATATGCTAGAGCACTTAAGAGCTAAGCTTGTGAGTCTTGTGATACTCTAGCTAAGGAGAATAATGATTTGAAGAAAACTCTCGAGAAGCTCTCTAGTGGCAAAAACAACCTAAAATGATTTTAGATCAATCTAAAGTGAGCAAAGCTAATAGAGGTTTAGGGTTCAACCACTATGAATATTTCAAGAATCATCCAACTAAGGTTGTGAGAGCAGTTGAGAGTAGTAAGATGGACGTTGCTCCTCCTGCACCAGCCAAAATTGTGTTCAAGTATGCTCGATTTGATTAGGCTCCTTCTAACAACTTAGGTGATTCTACTTTATCATGTTAAATACCGTTGCACCTATTGTAAGAAGGATAGCCACATCATAGAGTTTGACTTTAGGCAGGCAAAAAAACTTCGTCATGATCGTACTAGAGCTTTGAGGAACTTTCAGGATCAGCCCTATCTAGCTAGTGTCCCTAGAGTTATCTCTAGATCTTGCTTTGTAGATAGGTTCTTTAATTTCATTGGTGGTGATACAGAGCGATATGGTTCTAAGTTCCAACAGAGTAGGTTTAGGTCTAGATCTACCCCTAGATAGGATTTTCATTATTTTGGTCCATGACAAGGATTCAAGAGGGGTTTTGGTAGCTCTAGGACATGTCTTGATGCATATCATTTTAACCCATGCTTTGGAGTTTTTTTCTACTGGTCATGTGTCTCAGTACTCTATATCTTAATAGTATTTCACTAAGTCTAGTACCGACGCACCAGCTTTGTCTGTCTCTTTGATATAGGCTTTTCAAGTGATGGGGAGGTCATATGGATCTTGTCAATCTCTTTGGATCTTCTATCTCATTGTGGGCATCCGATGATTGCATTCACTTCTCAAGATGTAGCTTGCTCCAACTATGATTTTATCGACTATATCTCACCGCAAAGTAGTGTGATGGAGGTTTAATATTTGAGCTTTGTCAATTCCCCATTTCCGTTCTCAGTATTGCATAGCATTTGGGAGAGTTAGAGTGTTAGGTAAGTTCTTGATGTTTTAAGTCACACCTTCTGGTTTCTTTCTTACTCTATGTAGGTTGAGCTTACTTTTTTCTTTCACCAGTGTCTAGTAGTAGGGATAACTTGTGTGGTTGATTCACTCCTTAGCAATGTGGTTTCTTTGCTCTAAAGACCATGAGGTGTTGAGTTCACTTGTATCATTCATACATGATATTGTATTGTGGAATTATTCATCATATACCCTCCTCTTAGATTGAAATTTAGGATTTACCCTCCGGCCCATATGTCAGTGACTCATCCCGACCCCACATGTCATTGACAGGGGAGGGTAAATCCTGAAAGTCTCAAATGTGGGGAGGGTATATGATGAAGTTTCCCTTGTATTGTAGGATATGCATTTATATATGAGCTTTGACTATTACTCAATTATGATGTAATTCTAATTTGATATTGCTAGTTGTCTTGTTATGCCTACTTAGCTAGCTTTATTATGCTTTTGTATGTATGATTAAATCTTGGTCATTCTAGCTTAATTGACAAACTTGAACTAAAATTCACAAGTTGTATCATTTTTTACACTTGGTATCTTTTAAGTTGCAACAAGGAACCTTTTAACTAGTTTGCTCTCTAGTGATCTTTTTATGATATATGCTATGTCAAAAATGTTCTATCAAATCTTGAGTTTAAATTGAGCTTTATTTAGTGCTATGTTAGTTCTTTGGTGAAGCATGTCATTGCTTAATGGACTAGTGTCTAAATTAAATGAATGATCTCTTTTATGCTTAATCTTGAATCTCAACAATACTTCTTTATAAGACAGCTTGCCATTACAGTTGGCATGAACTTAGAGGAATTTTTATATGACCAAGACCACTCTTTTAAGCGTAATGTTTGAGATGGTCGAAAATGTCTTGAAATCGATCAAATTGACTGCATGTAATTAATTCAAATTGGTTGAAATTCAAAAGGTAGCTGTAGATGGCTCCTAGTTTAGACTTGCTGTACTGAGATAAACCATATGATTGTGATCAATTGTTAAAGCTTAGGCGGCAGTTGTTGATGGGTCCTAGTCTAGGGGTTACTTTGCTAAGATAATACTCTAAAATGATCTTCAAAATCTCAAGTTTGGCTTTCATCAAGTGTTTAAGCATAATTGGTTAAAATTGAACTTCTAGCACTTCGATTGACTCAATTATAGCTTCTTGGTTCCATTTAGCCTTCTTGATATGTCTTAACTCATATTTGGATACCTTTAGATAAACCTTCCAATTTTGAAACCTTACTTATCTTAAAATTAATTTGAATATTTTAAATTGTACTATCTTGTCTACATTGGTTATATATGCCTCATCATGATCTAGATAGCTTTGCATGCATTATATAGTTTCAAGTGGTATCCTTTTAATTTAAACCTCACTTTGAATAATTTTTAAAACTCCTTTAGGTTATATATTTTTATTCATGTATACATGCTCTTTCTTTTGCTCCTTTATGCTCTTCTTGTTAGCATCCATCATTTAAGGGGGAGAATTAGAAAGGTTGAGTTTTAGTGAGCTTGCATAGCCAATTGACCCTTGATGATTGTTTGCCTAAAGGGGGAGATTGATTAACATAAAATTTGGTTTTAATCAAATGGGGAACATGTTGAGAATGATCTTAAAAGAGGGAGAATGCTCATAAAAATGAAGAATGGACTTAAAAACATGAAAATGAGCTTTGGGAGGTTAAAAAAGAGCAAAATAAGCTATTGAATGCGAAAAATAAATCTTGAGTCATAATGAGATATTAAGTTGAGGGAAGCTCATTTGCATTGTATTTATTCTCTTTTATTCTTTTGGTGCTTGTCTTACTATGAAAATGGTCCTATTGAACAATTATTCTTTTATTTTAATCATGAGTAAGATTGTGCTTTTTTAAGAGGTTTTCGTGTGGATTATAGTTTAGGTTGAAAACTTGCTCTTTCTTAGTATTAGCACCATTCCACATCTTGCCACATTGGTCATGATCATTTGCTTTTCTTGAAATAGGACCACTTGCGGTTATTGCAACTCACTTGCTTTTCTTGCCAAGTTTCAAACTGGAATTCTTACCTTTTAGAGAGTTTATCAAATTACTCGTTAAGGGGGAGATTGTAAGATCACATGATGGCAACCTCATGTTGAGTGATTAGTATTTGACTTTTGTTTGTTGTGTTTCATTGTTGAAGCTGGAGTTTGATTTTGCGTCATTTGCTCTCTTGTTTTTACTGTCAGTGGGTAGCAGTCTGACCAACCTATAGAGACTGTCTAACCTCTATGCTAGAGTGGTCATACCAGCTATGAGCGATAGTCTAATAGTGTCTAGAACTGCGGTAGTACCGGCTTGTAGTTGGCTGTAGTTTTTCTAAAGAGGTGCTCGTTGAGTTGCACGAAGTTTTTTAGGGTGGTATGACCAACCATGTAATGGTGGTCCAACTGGAGGTCGTCAAACGGTCTGACCAGTACGGTTGCCTTGGTCAGATTGGTCCCCTATTACGGGAGGAGTTAAGTCAATTTGTGGCAGTTAGATTGGCCGTTGTTTGGGGTCTGACTGGCCTTTAGGAAATTGAGTGAGTTGAGTTGGGTTTCGGTTGTGTTAGTCATGTCATGAGTCCAGATAAGTATTAGTCATGGTGGGAGTCTATGCATTGTGGAAATCCTGATGGGTTCATGTTCACAATGATTTTGCTGATAAGATCTAGTGCACTCACTTATGCTCAGGACGATTGCTTATTGTTTGATGTGCAGGACGCTTGGTGAATGTTGCGATCAACGGCAAGACTAAGGCTAGGGGAGGTGCTCTGAGGCTATGGAGAATCATGTAAGTCCGTGTGTAGCATCATCTCAAACAAAGAAGCATGGGAGAAAGACAAGGATCATGATATGGCAAGTGGATGCATTTGGTGTGCCAGTGGTGACAGTCCTTGAGAGCAAATATACGATCTTAGTGGCAAGTTATTGGGTATCACAGACTTTGTTATGATGATTGCTTCAAGGATAAGCACCGTGAAGGCCAGTGAGTTGCAATTGAGGAGATTGTCCGATATTGAGTGGAGAGGCAGTTTGCAAAATGGCTATGGTGGCCTGAGTGATTTAGGTCATGTGTTGGAGGATGGAGCGTCCTTTGGGGCTATTGGAGCCATGTGAACACTTTGATAATCATGAAAATGTGTGAGTGTAAAACCCATTTATGTGTGGGTTATCGAATTTTTTTATTTATAAGTGGTTGTATCCATTAAGTGTAGGCTTGTTATTAGGGTTTGGTTGGAGGTGACAAACCTCCACTATATAAGCCCTTGTGTGTATTGAGAGAGGGAGCTCTCTTGGTGTGCTTGGAGATAGAGGTTAGGGTTTTCTTATGTAGGAAGCTTTATATGTGTGCTATAGGCTTAGAGCTTTGTTCTCCATGAGGGAGTGGTTGGAAAATATTCCTCTCAAAGTGAAATGAACATCCAAATTTCATTCAAGTGAGTTGTGGCATGGATTTCACCTTGTGCTTTTGATTTTCTTGGTTTTTTGTTTGGATTCCATCTCCCCTTGATCTTTCTTGGTGCTAAGGATATGTAAAATGTAGAGATATCTCTTGGAGATCAGATCCCATCCATATAGCCACTTTCTCTGGAAAGTTCTTGTGACTCTCTAGTTTTTTCTCAAAAGAGGGTTATTTTGGAGTTTCGATCATCCGATGATATAACTAGCTATGATAAGTGAGAATCATCTAAAGCTATCTAGATCTTCAAGAACTCACAAGCAAGTGCAGGTCAAAGTTTATCTCTTTTGCTCTATTTTGGTGCAACCTTCATTATTTTGGATAAAAGTCAAGGCTTTGGCATTGATCCTCATGATACATAATTGGAATAGATTCCTGACATCCTAGGAATGATTTATACCAAGTTTTATCTGGTTTGGATCAGTGGTTTAAGAGGTAGCTATTTGCTCGATCGTGAACCGTGATGATTTTTTGCATCTATTCAGCGAGCGATTAGACTACTATGACCCGAGCGGTTAGACTGCTCAAGCCCGGTCAGACCTATGGAATTTGTAGTTAGACTGGCCAAGTGGTCTGACTGCCCCCCAGCATATGGTCAGACCAGTGAGACTATAAGTCTGAGGTGATCTTCTATCCTTTGCTTTTTTAGCTTTGGTGAAACCTATAAATTTGTGTTTTTTTACAGTATTGTGTTGCTAATATCCGAAGGAACACTTTAAGAAGCCATTCACCCCCTTTGACTCACCATACCCAATCCTAGGTATTGTTTTAGCTTTGACGATCAAACGAACAATAATATCTCCTCACCAATTAATATATCCTAGCACATTAAAAAGTGTTAGCACTCAATACATAGCATTTGTGGGAATTTATTCTCTCCAATGGAAGAAACTTGTCCATCTTGTTGTAGTAACGATGACACTCATTCTAAATAAAGAAGATTAAATACCATTCGAATACAACATTGAGATCGAAGAGCATAAATACGTACCATGAGACCGTAGGCAAAGACCTAGATGTCATTATTTTTGAGCGACAAGGTGGCGAGCTTGAGATTGTCAAGGTGGCCATAGAAGATCTGTGTCGAGATGGGCAGCACGTTGTTGAGCATGTACACTATAACGTCCAACTCCATGATCAGCATGAGCAATCAAAGCTCTATCATGGCCACCCTGCTCGTGCGTCACGCTGAAAGAAAACATTTTTGGGATGGATTTTGCAAATTTTGGTGAAATTTGGTTTTCTCGGCTCACCCCAAAAAAGCCTAATTTGGCCCAAAATTTTGGCCTATTTTAAAATTTTTGCCCGACCAGCCCATCCAACCCTCTCTCATTCAAAATCGAGATCGAGCGATTGAGTGACGCTAGAGAGGGGTGGAGGCGGCGTTGGAAAGCATCCAGATTGAGATGAGCGGCACTAGAAGGGAGGGGGTGGCGGCACAGCAAAGGGGGTGGGGTTGAGGTGGCCATGGGTCCTTGGTGCATATGGAATTGGAGAGTGATGGCCGGCTGTTGCGCTTGGAAGGTGGCGCCGAGAAAGGAGGGTGAGGCAGCGCGAATGAGGGTGTCATTGGCACGGTATGGGAAGGCTATGGCGTGGCATCGGCAAGGGAGGTGGAGGCGGTGCTGGTAGGTGATTTTCGAATATATTTGTATTTATTGAATTTGAATTGTATGTTAGAATATTTTGACTGAAAGTTTTCAAAAATATTTCAAAATTTTCAATTTTTTGTCTTTCTTAGTGGGTTCCCATAATTTTTCACTAAAAATGTTTTCCCTAGCTGGGCCCATGGTGCCTCACAATCGGCCAAGATGCCCTCCAACTGGCCGCTCAGCTCATGGGTCGAGGACGTCCCACCATGATGGCCGACAGCCATCTCTTAATATCTAGAGTTAAGTGAAGAAAGAAAGAAAGAAGAGAAGCTAGCTAGCTAAGGAATTGGAAGGAGGACAACATATGAAGTAGCAAATTTTCTCCTCGAGACACATAGATGCCTGTACTGATCAAGTTAATGGGTGAATTCTTTTTTACTGTGGTTAATGATTTATGGCTGCAGCTGATAGCTTTTTGGCTCTAGTGTAAGTCCCTATGTGAACGAACCAAATGCCGATAAGCCGATTCAAAAAAGTTGTGTCGATAAATCATTTTAAAAAGACGACAGAAAAATAGCCCTGTTTATTTATTCAAAAAAATTTATAAGTCATAAATCATGTAAGTTAAAAACTGAAAATAACTGGGTTATCACCACCAAGCGTTTACTGTTTCTCTTTATTGGTGATGGAGATACTCAGATGTATCATTGGCATTAGTACTTGTCTTCACCGATCACAATGTCTTCATGACATGTGCATGATGGCTAGCTGCATGAAAGAGAACCAAAGTCACTGTCGTACTAAGTTGTTGTTTGGTCCAGAAGATAGGCCTACTCTACACTAATAGTCCTTGGGAAACTGAATAAGGACGGCAGTAGTCGCTGTGATCCGTTGCCCATAGGTATATCTAAGAGGTGACCATGTGGAGGAGAGATTCCCAAATAATTTAGCTGGACAAGTAGCTGACAAGGATTTGGTAGCAATTTGAAAAACACAGATATACACACAGTTCGACGTATGAGAGATGTGGGTGTCTTGATTAGCTGTACTGTAGTGATTGTACTGGAATGTTTATTTTTGTGTTGCCCAAGATAGATTGCCAAATCTATTCCTAAGTATTTTCGTCTCATGAAAATATTGTTGCGTTATTAGCTAGTCGCTTTGCTAAAGATTAAGCACACACAATCTCAAAAGAAATGACAAAGAAAGGTGTATCCTAGAGCAGTCGGGCCCTTAACTTTATTAGTAACATAAAGTAAAAATAATACAAGAAGCAAAATATGACGAGGTCTAGCTCTTCTTTTGTAGGCTATTCCATTCTATTAGAGATCCAATATGGTAATCCCTACTCCCAAAATAGATGTCATTATAGATATTTTGTACAACAACCAAAACATGTATACAAAAGACTATATTACCCTTCTTCTCTAGGTCACTTATTGCTTATAAATAGTGTGTGTTATTTTAGTCCATAGGGGTTAATGACCATTGAAATAGATATGAATAATGAATGGGAGAGATATGCAAAAGGGAAACAAATGGAAAAAAAAGTTATCTCAAAACTGTAGAATGACATGTATTTGGCAAAAAATTGAAAACTAAATTGACATGCATTTGGGAACGGAGGGAGTACTAATTATAGTTTTGGCAATTGTCCACACTAATGGGTTTATTGGCCTGGATTTAAAACAAATATTAGACTATTTATTTTCTTTATACATAAATTAAGTAAGAGAATGTTATAACACATCGCAATTTGTGGTATTTGCTAGAACACTGAAAAACATGGTTCAACCCCAAGACACCCAAAAATTGTGGCTCTTTGCTTTAGGACACCACATCTATTAAAATATCATTTCCGGTAGTTTCAGAGAGAGAGCAGCTCAAAATGACTTCCTCGCTCTTTTCTTCTTTTCCTTCTTCCTCCTTTCCCCATGGTCAATCCCACCACGCTATGGGCAAAACGTCATTGCCTCCAGCCTCCCACCTCTCTCCTCTCCACCTCCCACACTCCTTCCTCTTCCTCTCGCAAGCGACACCTTAGTTGACCCATTAGATGAGGGTGTTGATGCATGATATCCACTTGACTTGATCCCCCAAAAACTCTCAGAAAAGGCAAGGTATAATGGTGTTTTAGTACAAGTTTAGTTCTTTATACTCATAATTCCACTAGTGTAGCTGAGGAGTTACCGCGACAAGCAAAACAACTACCGGGGCAAGGATTTTCCTTTACACAGGCTGCCGCAGCAACAATTAGCAGTAGCTTAGCTAAGGCAAGTGGAGCTAGTCATGGGCCCAGGTTTGCTCACTCAACTAGGTCAAGTCCAATACCTCGAATGGCTAACCAAGATCTAATCGACTGACCCAACGTTGATTCGACTGAAACAATGTTGGTCCGGCTGAGTGCATCCTACTCCGACTCCACCAAGTTAAGTCCGCGGTCGTGTTAAGACTCGTCGGCCCAAGCATTCATCTCCAGCCAAAGCACATCGTGCATAAGATTTCTTCGTGCCAATGCCAAGCGATCGTGACCACCTGGTCCAACTAAAGATCAAGCATGAAAAGCCATCTACATCCATCTCTACTATCTAACAACATGTACCTTGCTCGACTGATCATATCCTTGCTTGGCTAGTCAAGCCACTACACCATGTGTGCCACTCCCCCACATTCCCGCGAGAAGTGGGATCAGCTGAGCCTATCCTAGCTCGGCTAAGAACCCCTTAGAGGCTATAGGTACCTCTCCAGCACCACTTACTCCCATACACCATCATATCCTATAACACTCTCCGCCATTTGTACACACACCATTGTGTAGTGTAGGCAACATTAAAATCTCAAGTAGCTAAGGTTGAGCTTGGTAAAACAGCCAGCTTTGTAAAGTCAAGGTTTTTGCAGAATCATCTTCAGTAGTACGGTATGTGTCCAGATTCATGTACCTATCTTACCATTGTGTGAGTACCTTGAGTTGAATTATAAAGTGATCATTATCTCTGTCTTGTTATCATTATTCTGTCTCTTGATATCACATATTGCTCCACTACTAATTTCAAGTACTTGGATAGAATAGCAATTCCTAGAATTAGACGAGGTGTCTTGGTCTTAGAATTGCTTTTTTGTGCCAGCTATTATGAAATTGTTTTTTATTAATTTATCAAACCTATGTCAAATTTTAGTTGATGAATCAAGTAAGTTATTAATTTATTCAACATGGACCTAAAGCCCGCTCTGATACCAACTGTAACACTGGGCCTAACAAAAGCTCAGAATGTCACCACAACTACCATCATTGCCAATTTAAACCATTAATCAAGCATCACCAACAACTAGGCTTGAAAAATAATCATTCAGCATAATAATAAATAGTAATTTCAGCAAAACGCTAATCAATAAAACAAACCTAAGATGAACCAAATAATTACTAAAACAAATTAATCATAAAGGTAACCAAGGAGCCCATCAAGTAGTATCATTAAGAACGATATGGGAACTAAGAAAAATAATAATTCATCTAAGGAATATAATGGCAAATCTAAACTGAACATAGTGACAATTTATTAATCTCTAAGTGCATGGAGAACTACAAAAGTGCAAAGTTCCATGTGCTACTTCCACCTATGCATGCCGCCATCAACATTCACATGAAAACATCAACAAACCAAGGGCGAGTCCATAACTCAGAAAGAACAAAGTAGAAACATAAATGAATCTACAACATTTAACAATTTATATCTATTTACCATTAACTCAATTTTCACATCTCATTCTCATAAATTCTCGTTCACATATCTCAATATCTCCTATCTCTTCATGAATGCAATGCAATGCATGTCTTAGCTCATACTAGTATATCAGAGGGTATACTCGTTGATGTCACCCTCTGCCTCCATTTCGTGGAGGTGTCTACCTCTGCAGGTCTTACTCAAGAGCACGTTGGATTAGTCAAATAGCTTTACTCATAGCTATTTGACTTTTTCACCGTTCTAGCTCGTAATGCATATGTCTTTACCACATATCATATTCATCATCAAATTATATCATACTGAACAAAAAAATAATCAAAATTATTGCATGATATGAATAATTCAATAATAGTGAGCAATTATTAATTATAATCTATCATTTTACTAAGCACTTACCTTTCTAGTAATGATGATCGGTTTCATTAGAAGATGGCACAAACCCCAAAGCTACTCGTCCTATATTAAACACCTGAACTCAATACAAGCTACAACAATACAAGGCAAGAAATAAACAACAACACTCTTACAAGCTTTCCAAATCCACCATTCTTCCCTGTTACCGGACAGTCAACCCTGTTGTCCCGATACTAAAAACATTATAACTTTCACCTCGCAAGTCCTATCATAACAAATCTTACAATTTTTGAACCTACACAAATTTCTCCATAATTGTTTAGTTAGCCACATGTCCAGATTAAATCATTTAATTACCTGTTTTTAACCCAGAAGATTGTTGTGTCAACTTCTGTATAGCAGAATTGATATGTTCATATCATCTATTAATCAACTCTTGCAAATATACAAACCATGATATTATCAAAAACTATATAAAATTATCTACCACTTTCTAGTTATGCCAAAAATTCAATTCTACCTTAAATTAGTCAAATTAGTAATTTTCCATAAGTGCGTCCAGCAGCAACCCAGTTCTAGACAGTAGTTCCCAAAATTCATAACTTCTATTCTACTCGTCCGAAAATCATGTTCTTGGACTTTCTGAAATCCTTAAGAAATTACTTAAATTTTGAATATAGACCAAATACCCAAATTATTCCATCTACTATTTTAATCTATAGACTAATATATGCTGCCAACAGATGATAATTTACTAGATAGCAGACTTATAAAATTCATAACTCAAAATCTATTCATCTAATCAACATGAATAAATAGTATAAAGAAATCTATCAAAATTTTCTACAATTATCTAGTAGATGAAATTCCCAAATTATGTCCATACATTTCCCGTAATCTCAATACAACAATACGGCGGATTAAACCGATCTACTAACCCTCTAACGACCACTTGTAATCTCTCTCTCTAATCTGGATTTTCATTTCTAATTAAAATTAACAAAACAGAGGGAATAGCTAGATCATTACCCATGAGATAAAATGGAAAAACCATGATCTATCTCTCATTTTTCCATTCTCTTCTTCACCGCTTTCTTTTCCATTGTTCCTTATCTTGACTCCGAACTCCCTCCATTCCCCCGCCGCACTTCTCTAAAATGTGGCACACCCATGCTATGCTCCAGCGTGTGGCGACGCAGCAGTTGCTAGCAATGGCGACTGGCTGAGCGACGCACAAGAGCTGGAGAGCATAGGCCTAAAGGCGAGCGCTGGAGCGATGGCGTGGGTGAGCATGAAGGACGATCGATGCCGACACGTGGGCTGGTGATGGCACGTTGCTAGCACGGGAGGGCAACCCGATGCATCGCTGGAAACAATGGCGATGAGAAAAAGAGCATTGCGACGGCGACAAGTCAGGTGATGGAAGATTATAGCATGCTGCGGCCATGGAATAAAATAGGAAAAGGGCAGCTAGGGTTTTTAGGGCTTGGGCTTATCCCTTCCCCGTGATCCCCTTTTATCATGGCACCAAAATGAATCCACCCCCAACTTCCAGGAAACCAACTTCTCCCCCTAAGATTCCAAACATCCCCTTTTCACGTATCCCCTTTTCTCTATTTATATATATGAAAAATTTTCTATATTCCTAGAGTACGTACTCCCACTTATTATATACTACTTAAGTGATGTTGTTATACTTTTTTATCTTTTTGATATACTCTAATAATGATATAAGATACTCTAAAGTGAATTTTATGAAAAATTTCATCAGAATCCACTTTTATAACATAATTTGTGTATATACTCCTTTTATATATGAAAAAGAGTATGTAGCAAAAATAAAGGACTTGATGAAAATTTTCAACCAAATCATATTAGAGTATCTTAGAATTAGTATTTAAGTATACCAAAAATGATAAATAAGTATAACATATTTATTTAAGTGGTATATTGAATGTGGGAGTATGTACTCCTAGGAGTGTATATATGTGTGTGTGTGTGTCTATATATATATATATATATATGTGTGTGTGTGTGTGTGTGTGTGTGTGTGTGTGTGTGTGTGTGTGTGTGTGTGTGTGTGCGCGCGCGTGTGTGTGTGTGTTTTGTGCCAAGGAAGAAAACATGGGTCGCATGGAGGCATGAAGCTGTGTGGGAAAGTTTAGAACACACGAAGAGAGGCTTGGTGTGTGGGTAGTCCGAGATGCATGTGATCCAAGGGGGAAAGCTTAGCTGGTTATTTCTTATGGAGAAAGAATGAGCAAGCCAAGTCCACATTAGCCAAGCCATGTGGAAGTGCGGCTCAAATCAAGAATAGCCACATCCCAACCAAGCCAAGCCAAACCAAAAGTGTTAACTCTTGTGCAGCAAGAAAGAGGAGGGGGACTGAGAGGGGGATCCAACTGTGCGTCACCCAATCCCAGTCGTGCACACCAAGAGAGTTGGGCTCTATCAATGTTTTAATATCGATCTTACGAATGATTTCTTAGATTTAGGGAAAAGTACTCAAGACTCACGTAGGATCATGCAGAGTAAAGACACAGAAATTTTTATACAGGTTTGGACCTTCTTTTGGGAGAATAACAACCCTACGTCATATGCTATTGTTGCTAAGGAAAGGCTTACAAGCGTGAACAATGCGAGAAACTACACACTACATACAGAACTGATTGCTCCATACTAAAACTTGTCTCTCTCTCCGATCCCCCTTCTCCTCCTAAGATTTGTTCATTATATTGGCAACGAATCGGCTGTAGTTGTTTCTTTCCAGAAGATGTTTTGACACTTTGCGAGTTAACCGCTGGATGACTGTTATTGTTAGAGAGACATAAGCAGCAATTCACCGTAGGACGGTTGTTATCAGAGAGATATAGGTAAGATCATGTGTGGTTATGGAGTATAAATGAACGTTCTAACTGCTTTGTCAGGCTAACCCACTGTGAAATGAATTAGACGTAAATAGGAGAATGACCAGGCCGTTGTAATAGGACTTACAACTAGGTAGTCATAGCAGAACTTACGACTAGATGATCGTAGTAGAACTTACAACTAGGTAGTCATACCAGAACTTACGACTAGGTAATCGTAGTAGAACTTATGACTATTCTATAAAATTTTTTCCTCATCGTTAAGGGGTATATTCAGATAATATGATGATGTAATAAATAGAAGATTATTGTATCCTCGTTAGGCTCCTTGCCATGAGCCAGAAGGGCCTGAGCTAGATGAGAAGATGAGTTAGGAGTGCAAGCTAGGAAGAAAGGAGCCGAAATACCAATCTAAGCCAGGTTTCCATGTAGGCTTGGTTTGGGTCTGAATCAATTCATGAATCAGGTTCAATCTGAGTCATTGTTTCAGTTTCTTTTGAGTGAGCTTATCTCCCATTGTGAGTTCATTTTTATGTTGTATACTCTAGGGAGTCCGAGTTAAGGCCCTTATGGCTTAGAGTCTGAGTTCAACATAGCTAAAATACGTGAATTGTGCTAGCCTTAAGTTGACATGTATGTGAGTTTGTTTTGTGTTTGGGTCTT
This sequence comes from Melocanna baccifera, assembly GCA_036346265.1. NCBI lineage: Eukaryota > Viridiplantae > Streptophyta > Magnoliopsida > Poales > Poaceae > Melocanna > Melocanna baccifera. The sequence continues at coordinate 25,548,150 of CM070682.1, read as the reverse complement.
GTGTCGTGCATGTGTTGGTGAGTTAGTTATGCCCCTAGGCACCAATATAAGGCAAGACCATTGCCCATTGTAACTGAAGACCAGATTAAATAGAGAGAAAAACCACAAAAGCCATGGAGATTTTGTGGCACAATTGTGTGAGTGTTTCTTGAGATTTTCTTGTCTGGGGTTTGTTGAGGTTGGTGTAAGGCAAGAACTTCTTGTTCTTGAGATTGCCCATTGAATCTACATGATTCTACTCTCTCGCTTTGTGATCTTTAATGTTCATGGTTTGGGGAGGCTCTAGTTTCATGCTTCTAATCTTCATCTCTTTTGATTAGTGTGTGATCCTTGTTATCCATCTATCCTATGTCGAGACCCGAATATACAAATCCGGACTCTCTGTGTATTCTGCACTAGTACCAGGATCACGCTAGCGCACACAGTCAAACATAGATGTAATCACAACCATACACACGATATAATAAAGGGAAAACTCAAATATCGATAAATCTCAAAAGTACGACCTTATAGCCAAGCTTACAATATCTCTAGCCGGAAGGGCTTAACAAAATAGTAGCGGAAATCCAAAATAAAGCGTAGCGGCCAATCGACAAGCCCACATGCTATCGAGTGGAGAACGAAACCTAATCCGTGAAGTCATCGTAGTACTCTCCTTCTGGAACCTCCTGCTGATAATACTCCTCGCCCTCAACTGAGCAATATAGGCGTAAAGCCGTGAGTACATTGGTACTCAGCAAGTCATTTGTAACAAATGAATGCAATATAGTATGCAGGGCTTACCAATGGAAGGTTGAAAGGTTAATTGCATAAAAGGCATTTCACAGTAAATATGAATAATAGATTGAAAGTGAAATTTAAATGAAAACAATAATAATAAATAATCAAAGGAATGAAAATAAGCTTACTTGTGAACATCCCATTCACAAACTGAACCAACAGTGATCTACCTGTTTACTTCCAACATAAACCACCAAGTTTATAATGAAATCACTAACCCTCATGTGAAATCACCAAGCATTGTCCGTGACCGAGGACGCAGCTATTCGAATAGTTTTACACTCTGCAGAGGTTGCACAACTGTACCCACACGATGTGATTAGCCTCGATCTCAAAAAATCACAACAAAGCCTTTTCAATGCTTTACCTCAACCCGATCCTGCCCGCTAGGGTTTCACATCACACCCCCCTTGCGCCACATGGAAATCAGCAACCATATTCATCACAATGGCAGAATCGAAATTGAAATATTACAAATTAATCAGCCAGGTCTATCCCATACTAGAAATGTGGTTTGCACGGTTAAGCTCAGATCAATGGCGCACAAAGTGAAGTCCTTAACATTACCCGGACGAGGCTACCACATCCCCCGAAGTGCACTTGCACTTCCCCCTTTACTGCACGATCACTCGTCCGAGTGCAAAACTAAGTTTGTATGCCCAAGCCAATGACACACCAATGTCATGGCACAAATTTTAATTAACGTGGCACCAACCACAGTTCCATATGCCATTAAGTCAAATTAATAATTCACATGTGAGGATGAAACCATTCGTAAATTAAGCAAGGTTAAGCATTTCTATCGTACCCACCATGTGACAATTAGCATAACATCTCTAATTAAATTTCCCACCTAAGGTGACAATGGCATCATGGCATCAAAAGTTATCAAGGAGGGATAAATAATTGGGACGATAACTACTAATACAAGGGTTTATAATAAATAGCGATGCAATGTAACTTAAAACAAAATAATTAAATAATAGATTGTAAACTAGGTTCAATATGATCAAAGGACACGACTTGCCTTGGTTATGCTCAGCGAGGTACTCCTGGTCTTCGGGCGTAGATCCTGCTCCTTTGGAATCCGAATCTAACGAGAGAGAAAACGATCGGAACAAGAAAACATATAAAATGACAAGCAAATGAACTCCAAAAATCATGAAAACAGATTCAAAAGCTAGAGCTCAATTTTAGATGAATTTAGAAAAAAGAACGGTGTCAATCGGAGCTAGGACGGAGGAGAACGGGCTCTTGAAAAATTTAATCTAAAGAAAATCGGAAAAATTGAAAAAGGTTACTGTGCTGTGGACCGGGTGCATGGGGAACTAGGTCCACGGTGAACCTGGCGCATGGAACAGTGCATGCGGGCGGCGGCGCTGACGCGGTGAGCTAGGGCTGACGTGGCAGCTGCTGATGCTGCCACGTGTCGCTCGGCTGACGTGGCTGCTGATGTGGCTGCCACGTGGCTGCTGACGTGGCGGACACGTGGCATGCCACATGGACTTAGGGCTGACGTGGCTTGCCACGCGGGATCGCGCGGCCGGGAGGCGGGACTGCGGCCGATGGGCGACGCGTGGCTCGGGGCGTGCCGCGTGAAGCGTCGCGCGGGCGCGCGGGGGTGCGCGGGTGGTGACGCGCGGACCGAGGCACACGCGCAGGCGCATCCGGCCCGGGCGCAGCGGCGACGAGGGAGGCGACGGGCTCACCGGCGGAGTTCGGCGACGGCGACGGCGGCGGGGACGGGCTCCAGTGTCGGGGACGGCTCCGGCGACGCTGCGGGCGGCGGAGGCGCAGTAGGGAGCGGCACGGAACGACGGCGCAGGTGAGAGGTCGAAGGCGAGAGCGGCGGCAAGGCGTGCACGTGAACCGAGGGAACGGCGGCGTATTTATCACGTGAACCGAGGTAACCCGATCGGATAGGACGACGGGCGCGAAACGGACGCGGTTTGGACGGCTAGGATGACGCGGGAGAGATCGGACGAGCGAGGTCGCGCGCGGGTTAGGGTTAGCGCGGGGCGAGCTGATGCCGCCGCGTGGCGGCTGCGGATGCGCGACGCGAGTCCGGGCGCGAGATCGGGCGACAGAGGAGGCGGGCGGGAAAAGGTACGACGACGGCACGGGAACGGCCGGATGGCCGACACACGTCGGGGGGGAGGATCGGGCAGTTGAGGGTTTTCCCCGAATTAAATTCTTTCCAGAAATTCAAATAAACTTTTAGGAGCTCTAGAAAATAGCAAATAAATCCCAAAAAATCACAAAAAATACTAGAAAATTCCTTGAGACCTGAAGAATCTAAATAAAATATTTTTAACTTTTGTTAATGTTTATTTTAATCAGATTAAATCATTTAAATTCTAAAAATTTATTTTAAGCTAGAATTAATTTCAGAAAAATCCAAAAAATTTATTTTTAAAATCCTGACTTTAAAAATTACAGAAAAATAAGATGTTACAAACCTTACCCCCTTAAACGAGATCTCGACCCCGAGATCTGGGCCAACTAAGAGAATAGGCTCGGGAACTCTGCTTTGAGGTCCTCCTCGCGCTCCCAGGTTGCTTCCTTCTCTGAATGGTTGCTCCACTGAACTTTGTAAAAGCGGACTACCTTATTCCGGGTGACTCGCTCTGACACTTCTAAGACTTTGACGGGATGCTCTTTGTACGACAGGTCCTCCTGCAGGTCAAATGCCTCAACTGGCACAACCTACTCTGGCACACGCAAACACTTCTTCAGCTGGGACACATGAAAGTCGTCATGTACCCCACTGAAGGACGCAGGTAGCTCTAATTGATAAGCAACCTCTCCCCTGCGTTTCAGAATCCTGAACAGACCAACATATCTCGGTGCAAGCTTCCCTTTTAACTGAAACCTCTTCAGACCCTTGAATGGTGTGATCTTGAGATACACAAAATCATCTGGCTCAAAACTCAGCTCTCGACGTCTGGTATCTACATAACTCTTCTGTCTAGCCTGAGCAGTTTTCAACCTTTCCTGTATCAAACGGACCTTGTCCTCAGCTTCTTTTAAATAGTCTGGACAAAAAACCTGACCTTCACCTGTCTCTTTCCAATTTAGAGGGCTCCTGCATTTCCTGCCATACAATGCCTCAAACGGTGACATCTGCAAACTAGCCTGATAACTGTTGTTGTACGAGAACTCCGCAAAAGGCAAACAACTGTCCCACTTGGACCCATGATCTAGCATACATGCTCTCAGCATGTCCTCCAAAATCTGATTTACTCACTCTGTCTGACCATCTGTCTGGGGGTGGTATGCTGTACTGAAGTTCAGGTAGGTTCCCATAGCCTTATGGAAACTACCCCAAAAATAGGAGGTGAACTGCGATCCACGATCTGACATTATTTTCTTGGGCACTCCATGCAAACAGACAATCCTCGACATATACAGCTCTGCTAATCTGTCACCACTGTAGGTCATCTTAACTGGAATGAAATGAGCAACCTTGGTTAATCTGTCCACGATGACCCAAATCGAATCATAGCCCTCTTTGGTCTTAGGCAGACCGACTATGAAGTCCATACCAATTTTTTGCCACTTCACTCAGGGACTTTCAATGGCTGTAGCAAGCTTGCTGGTCTCTGATGTTCTGCCTTTACTCTCTGACAGACATCACAAAGGGCCACATACTCAGCGATCTCACGCTTCATGCTTGGCCACCAATACTTATTCTTAATGTCCTGGTACATCTTGGTACTGTCTGGATGAATCGAATACAACGATTCTTGAGCCTCTTTTAACAACACATCCTTTAGCTCTTGCTTATTGGGCATACACAACCGCTGCTTGAACCACAAGGTTCCTTGATCATCCACTGTAAATCCTGACTCTTTTCCTTCACTCAAGTTCTTCCTGATACGCTGAAATGCCTCATCGTCTGACTGGGCCTGACGAATCTGACCATTCAAAGTAGGCTGCAACTCCATTGCGGCCAAAAATCCTTGCTCAACCAACTCTAAGCTAAGCTTCTGAAATTCCTCATGCAACGCTGGCTGACTCTCTTGAACCATCACTGAATTGCAATAAAATATTCCTGCTCAAGGCATCTGCAACCACATTGGCCTTTCCAGGATGATAATGTATACCAACATTATAATCCTTTATTAGCTCTAACCACCTCCTCTGCCTGAGGTTAAGCTCGGACTGGGTAAAGATGTATTTCAGACTCTTATGATCCGTGTAAACTTCACATCTATTACCCATTAGACAATGACGCCAAATCTTCAAAGCATGCACTACGGCTGCTAACTCCAAATCATGAATAGGGTAGTTCTCCTCATGCGGTCTCAACTGGTATGAAACATAGGCTACCACCCTCTTGTCTTGCATCAAGACACAACCCAAACCTTTACGAGAGGCATCGCAATAAATCTCAAAATCCTTATTTATATTAGGTAACACAAGCACTGGGGCTGTGGTCAAACTCTCCTTAAGTTTCTGAAAACTTTTCTCGCACTCTAGCGTCCATGTAAATTTCTTTTCTTTCTTAAGCAACTACGTGAGGGGTCTGGCTACACTGAAAAATCCTTCAATGAAGCGACGGTAATACCCTGCCATACCCAGAAAACTCCTGAAGTAGGCGATTGCCAATCCAAAACATCTCTCACTTTCCCAGGGTCAACTGCAACTCCTTCTGCTGTCATCACATGTCCTAGGAAGGCGACTTCCTTCATCCAAAATTCACATTTACTGAACTTAGCATACAACTGATTATCCCTCAACTTCTGCAATGCCAATCTCAAGTGCTCCTCATGCACTCTCTCATCCTTGGAATATATCAAAATGTCATCAATGAACACAACGACAAACTTATCCAAATATTCCATGAACACCTTATTCATCAGATATATAAAGTAAGCTGGAGCATTGGTCAAGCCAAAAGACATAACTGTGAACTCGTATAAACTATAACGAGTTGAAAATGCTGTCTTGGGTATATCCTCCTTTCGAATCCTCATCTGGTGATAACCTGACCTCAAATCAATCTTAAAGAAAACTCCTGCTCCCTTAAGCTGATCAAACAAGTCATCAATCCTAGGCAAAGGGTACTTATTCTTGATGGTGACCTCATTAAGTACTCTGTAGTCTACACACATGCGCTAACTACCATCCTTCTTCTTAACAAATAACACTGGTGCTCCCCACAGGGATGAACTCGATCTGATATATCCCTTATCCAAAAGCTCCTGAATTTGCTTCTTCAACTCTGCTAAATCATTGGCAGGCATCCGATAGGGTCTCTTGGAAATCGGAACGGTACCTAGTAGAAGCTCGATCAGGAACTCAACCTCTCTCTCTGGTGGCATACCCGGAAGGTCGTCTGGAAACACATCAGGGTACTCGCTGACCACTGATACCTCCTCCAATTGGATCACCTTGCTCTGGCAAACCATGATTGACTCCGGCTGACACTCGCTGGCTGCAAACTGTACCTTAATTCCATCTGAACTGGTCAAGGTCACTGCTCTGCTCCCATAATCTAATACTGCCTGCTGCTTCTGAAGCCAATCCATACCCAAGATTACATCTAGGGACTGGATATCCAACCAAATCAGATCGGCCCTGAACTCAACTCCCTGAATGGTTATCCTAACTCTTGGACAACCTAGGTTGGATCTCAACTCAGAACCGGAGGATTGGATTAAAAGAACGGATCCAAGAGCAACAGTTTTCAAATGTTGCTTTAAAGCAAAACTCCGAGAAACAAACGAATGCAAAGCTCCAGAATCAAACAAAACTGTGGCAGGAATTGAATTGACTAGAAACGTACCGATCACAACATCTGGTGCTACCTGGGCCTCCTCTGCGGTGACGTGGTTCACCTGACCTCTCACCACCAGTGTCCTGCTGGCCTGTCCTGATGCCGGGGGTGCTCCTCGTCCTACTCCCGGGGTAGGAGTCCGACCGGGTGTGGCTCCCCGATCGAAGCGGACTGGTGTCGGGGCCTGCCTCTGGAGGAACTTGCTAGCATAGTGTCCTAACTCATGACACTTGAAGCAAGTGACAAGACGCTGCTGAATTGTTGCTTTTCTCGTTGACCATCGAACCACCGGGACGCATCTGGCTGAAATCGACACGGCGACTGGTGGGGTCCTGGCCGACGGCAGTGCTGCTGCTGCTGCTGAGGCACTCGTGCAGGCTGGTAGGAACCAAAACAGGGCCTCTGGGACTGGTAAGACTGTGACCCCTGCTGGATCATCCTCCTCTTGCAAGACTCCTCGAGCTCGCGACGACTCACCTCAATGAGAATGGCTTTATCCACCTACTGCTGAAAACTGGCGTAGTCATTGCCCACAACCTGCACCTTCAAAGCTGGGTTCAAGCCCTTCTTGAACCTCTTCTGATGAGCAGCGTCCGTGGCTACGTCCTCTGATGCGTAGCGAGCTAACTGAGTGAATTTGTTGAGGTATTCATTCACTGACATGTTCTTCTGCTGCAACTCCCGGAACTCATCATTCTTCATCTTGACCACTCCATCCAAGACGTGGGCGTTATGGAAGACTTTGACGAACTCCTTCCATGTGATGCTGTTCTGGTCCTCATGAGCGGCACAGTAGTTCTCCCACCACTCTGCTGCTGCTCTCTCAAGTTGGTGTGCTGCATACAACACCTTCTCTCTGTCGGTACACTGAACCAAGTTCAGTTTCTTCTCAACTGAACGGATCCAATCATCAGCCTCCAAAGGCTCTGAAGAACTGGAGAAGACAGGCCGTCTCGTCCTCATGAACTCTGTGTAGCTATACTGCTGACGAGGTGCTGGTGGTCGATCTTGGCTCTGTGTCTTTGTCGCCGCATCATAGCTTTGCATATTCTCGCATCATTGTGCGCATCATCTCGAGTCCAGGCCACCAAAATCGATCGAGGTGGGGTCCAAGGTCGGTGGAACTGGCCGCAAAGATCGCTCTCTGGTCTGGTTTGCTCAGCTACGGCCTAAGGAGTTCCTGGTATCAACCATCTTGCTGCTGTTCTGAAAAGAAAATAACTGCTGACTGACCAAAAGCAAAAGACGAGGGGGAAAAGCATAGATAAGAGGTAAATTCGTCTAAGGGGTTTTTGCTAATGGGAACCTAAACTAAACAAAACACTTAGCAAAAAAGGCTAACAACAAAACTGACAAAATAAACTCCATTAAAAGATTGACATGATCGCAATATAATGCTTTTAAGGGCAAGATTTGTAGCTCACATCACACACAACTGCAAATAAAATCCAACATTCTAGTCGCACTATCTAATCTACAGGCTCCCACTCGGGTCCTGACAAATAGGGCACACTACTCGCATCCTCTGAATCGCTGTAGACAACTCACGAGTTGCGAACTGGCGGCGACTGCTCTCTCACTGGGGCTGGAGTAAACTGCCGAAGGTATGCTTGACGATCACCGGTGATACAACGTCTCCACTTTGGGCTCGGCGGTGTAGGCGACGGTAGAGGTACTGGCGACTGCGGTCGGGGCTCCTCCCTGACTGGCTCTGGTAGTCTAGGGGTAACTCCATACTGCTCCTTGAACTTCCGGATGAGTCTGGCCATGTTGATCTTATACAAGTTGCGAAGGCGTCAAATGGCTTTGTACACAACTCCTTGTGCTGACTTCTCCACTGGCACCAGTATTCTTGAAGCCATGATGTAGAACTTGCCTACCGACTCATGTGGTGAAGTACAGCCTGGTGATGCTTCCGATGCGTTGACCTTTATGCTTCTCATCTTTGGTGAGGTAGACAGGCAATCTCTTCAATCCAAGGCTCTACAACAGAATGCATAGAAGTGCTCTCCATCCTCCCGACGGGCTGTAAGAAGCTTGGGACATCTAATGCATTTAAAGGAAAGATCAGTTTAAGACTTTGTAAAAACAAATGTCACAAGAGTGGGGTGAAGAACGAGAATCCTTAAGACCGAGGTAAGAGGATAGAAACATTACTAAATATCAAATTTGGTTGGTTTGATTTAGAAAATAAGTTTTTGGCTAAACGACCATTCTAACTAGGGCTTCGTCCTACAGTCGATATGGCTCTGATACCATCTCTATCGAGACCCGAATATGTAAATCTGGACTCTCTATGTATTCTGCACTAGTCCCAGGATCACGCTAGTGCACACAGTCATACATAGATGTAATCACAACCATACACACGATATAATAAAGAGAAAACTCAAATATCGATAAATCTCAAAGGTACGACCTTATGGCTAAGCTTACAATATCTCTAGCCTGAAGGGCTTAACAAAATAGCAGCGAAAATCCAAAATAAAGCGTAGCGGCCAATCGACAAGCCCACAGGCTATCGAGTGGAGAACGAAGCCTAATCCGTGAAGTCGTCGTAGTACTCTCCTTTTGGAACCTCCTGCTGATAATACTTCTCGCCCTCAACTGAGCAACATAGGCGTAAAGCTGTGAGTACATTGGTATTCAGCAAGTCGTTTGTAACAAATGAATGCAATATAGTATGCAGGGCTTACCAATGGAAGGCTGAAAGGTTAATTGCATAAAAGACATTTCACAGTAAATATGAATAATAGATTGAAAGCGAAATTTAAATGAAAACAATAATAATAAATAATCAAAGGAATGAAAATAAGCTTACTTGTGAACATCCCATTCACAAACTGAACCAACAGTGAACTACCTGTTCACTTCCAACATAAACCACCAAGTTTATAATGAAATCACTAACCCTCATGTGAAATCACCGAGCATTGTCCATGACCGAGGACGCGGCTATTCAAATAGTTTTACACTCTGTAGAGGTTGCACAACTGTACCCACACGATGTGATTAGCCTCGATCTCAGGAAATCACAACAAAGCCTTTACAATGCTTTACCTCAACCCGATCCTGCCCGCTAGTGTTTCACATCACACCTCCCTTGCGCCACATGGAAATCAGCAACCATGTTCATCACAATGGCAGAATCGAAATTGAAATATTACAAATTAATCAGCCAGGTCTATCACTTACTAGACATGTGGTTTGCACGATTAAGCTCAGATCAATGGCGCACAAAGTTGAGTCCTTAACATTACCCGGACGAGGCTACCACATCCTCCGAAGTACACCTGCACTTCCCCCTTTACTGCACGATTACTCGCTCGAGTGCAAAACCAAGTTTGTATGCCCAAGCCAATGACACACCAATGTTATGGCACAAATTTTAATTAAAGTGGCACCAACCACAGTTCCATATGTCATTAAGTCAAATTAATAATTCACATGAGAGGATGAAACCATTTGTAAATTAAGCAAGGCTAAGCATTTCTATCGTACCCACCATGTGACAATTAGCATAACATCACTAATTAAATTTCCCACCTAACGTGACAATGGCATCATGACATCAAAAGTTATCAAGGAGGGATAAACAATTGGGACGATAACTACTAATACAAGGGTTTGTAATAAATAGCGATGCAATGTAATTTAAAATAAAATAATTAAATAATAGATCGTAAACTGGGTTCAACATGATCAAAGGACACGACTTACCTTGGTTATGCTCAGCGAGGTCGGAGGCACAGCAGGGAGCGGCACGGAATGACGGCGCAGGTGCGAGGTCGGAGGCAAGAGCGGCGGCGAGGCATGCACGCGAACCGAGGGAACAGCGGCATATTTATCACGTGAACCGAGGTAACCCGATCGGATACGGCGACGGGCGCGAAACGGACGCGGTTTGGACGGCTAGGATGACGCGGGAGAGATCGGTCAGGCGAGGGTGCGTGCGGGTTAGGGTTAGCGCGGGTTTAGGGTTTAGGGTTAGCGCGGGGCGAGCTGATGCCGCCACGTGGCGGCTGCGGATGCGCGACGCGAATGCGGGAGCGGGATCGGGCGGCGGAGGAGGCGGGCGGGAAAAGGTGCGACGACAGCACGGGAACGGCCGGATGGCCGACGTGCGTCGGGGGGAGGATCGGGCGGCTGAGGGTTTTCCCCGAATTAAATTCTTTCCAGAAATTCAAATAAACTTTTAGAAGCTCTAGAAAATAGCAAATAAATCCCAAAAATTCACCAAAAATACCAAAAAATTCTTTGAGACCTGAAGAATCTAAATAAAATATTTTCAACATTTGTTAATATTTATTTTAATCAGATTAAATCATTTAAATTCTAAAAATTCATTTTAAGCTAAAATTAATTTCAGAAAATTCCAGAAAATTTATTTTAAAATCCTGGCTTTAAAAATTACAGAAAAATAAGATGTTACATCCTACCACAAGGCGAAGAAGAACTCCTACTATTTAGCTAATTCCTCCACTGCCTACCCTCATGAAATCCTCCTCTAGGACCTCTCATAAAGCTAGGCCTAAAACTAGCCCTAGCTGCATTCATGGGATGGAACTTCTCTTGGATGCTCCTCAAGGCTCTAAAGAGATCACGGTGCTCGTTCTTTGCTCTACAAAACTAAAACTCAATGATGTGGCCATCCTTTTTGCAGAAGGTGTAATGACACTTTGAGTGGTCATACCTACTAACTGAGAAGCCCCTTCCATGTTTGTAGCACAAGACGTGTATCACAAGACTCATCATTAGGAATCAAGGATCTAAGCCTAGCTACTTCCATGTTTAAAGTTTCAAGTACATAGTCCAACTTCCTACTCTTCTTTTCATGCATTTCTTGATAGCATTCTTTGTTTTGACCACAGCACTAGCGACATTATCATAGAAAGGAGTTACCTCATTAGGGTCACTGTCCTCACAAGCCATGAAGCACATCCAGGTGAAGTCCTCGATCTTGGTCTTGCCTCACATTTCATCCACTTCATCGTAGCTCTCCGAGTCCACATCACTCATGTCCATCTCCTCCATAGTTGAGAGGACCTTGCGGATCACCTTCTTGTAGTTGGCCTTCTTCTTTACATGGTGAGCTCGTGGCTTCTTGTGGAGTTCTCTCTCCTCCTTGCCATGAAGCTTGGGGCACTTGGCCCAGATGTGGTTAGGCTCACCACACTCAAAGCAAGTGATGGGACCTCCACTCTTTCTTTTCCTCATATTGTTGTAGGCTCTAGTGAATTTCTTGGATATGAGGGCTACCTCTTCTTCTGGGATTGTCTCTAGTTGATCATCTATCAAAATATAATATTGAGAACCCTAAGACACTAGGAACACCAAAGAAAGAACTAGAAAGATTAGAGGCACCACTCTTCTCAAGATCTACTACCAAAGCCACAGAGTGACTCTTGGACTTCTTCTTGTCTCAGGCAATCTCATATGTTTTCATCTTTGAGTAAAGCGAATCAAGAGTCTGATCACTCAATTTGTTGCACTCCCAAATGGTGGTAGCCTTAGAATCCCAAACAATGGAGTCAAGAACTCTCAACACTACTCTAGCCTTCTTAGACTCATAGAGGTTCATGCCTATAGATCTAAGCTAACTCTATATCTTGTTGAACTACCAAAGAGCTCATCTATGGACTCACTAGGTCCCATATCAATTGAACGCAAGCTTGTACAAATCTTGGCATTATTCCATGATTTGGGAAAAGCCCTCATGATAGTTCTCATGTGTCATCTAGATTTTATGCGTAGTGAGCAGATGATATATCGGATTGTAGTCACTCCTATCCAAGCTAGAAAACAAAATGTTTGGGGCTTGTCATTGTTGTCCACATCTGGAGTGTTCTCTGAAGCAATGGCACTGGGCACCTTAAATAGTTCGTTCACCTTCTTCCAAATAGCTTGACCTTGGCTTTGCATGTAGCAAACCATCCTATCCTTCCAACAAGGATAGTTACTCTCATTGAAGATAGGTGGCTTGAATGAATACCTATTTGATGCCATAGTTGAAAGATCGGTGAAGATCTTACAAATAAGAACTCACTGAGCTCTGAAACCAATTGTAGGATCGGAAACAACAATCAGAGGAGAGGGGAGGTGAATAACTCCGACCAATTCATCCCCTAGGTATTCACAATCGTTTCACTTCTATAGCTATAGAAAGCTAGGAAGATCAAGATTGAACTTGCAGCAGTGGAAATAAACTTATAAAAAATAAATCCAACAAAAACCAGCAATACCTCCAAGGCCAATCTAACCGCTCTCATAGGGGGTGGTCTATACGATGCTGGTTGATCTGCCCGTTTCTCAATGGAGATCTGACTACTTGACCTCGTGGCCTGAATTTCAGCCCAACTCCAAATCCACAAATTGACCTAACTTTTGATCTAGAAGTCCAAATCACTTGAAATTTGGCATAAATCTTTCCTAGGATATTAAGAACCTATTATAATCAATGATTGCAAGAATCATTGTCAAAGTTCCAAACTTTCTCCATTTTAGGGAAGAGTGCACCAAAACTGGGCAAGAAAATAAAACTTAATCTAAGCAAGCTCGTGGATTCTAAATGGCCAAGATGGTCTTAACTGAGTCCTAAGACATCCCAGCAAGCTATACCATAGCAAGAATCAAGCTAGAAATGGAGGAGACATGAAACCCAAAATCAACTTCAAGAAGGGATGACCAAGTTTCTTCGATTACCACTTAAGGATAATAGATTACAAGCACTCCAACTGGAGGACAAATCCCCAGTGACCAATTCCAAGTACTCCTTTTAAACCCTAGGTTCTCTCAAGAAGGTATGAGTGCATCAATCATCTCTATCTCTCTACTCTTCCTAATATAATAGAGGCTTGCATCCAAACCCTAATCCTAGTTACAAAGTGGATTTTATCCACCACACACCCCATAGGAGCCTGATAACCATTATCCACACAGGTTTTTCACTTACCAACACATGCACACCTTTCAGAGCACCGTCTTCACACTTTGTTCCAATAGCCCAAATCCATCGTGGTTTGCCCTAGTTGGAGATTTCTTGACCTAATCCACTTAAGCTCTTGTCGTGGTTTTGCAAACCGCCCTCCCTTCCAATTTAGGGAAAAGGACCACATTGTCCCTCAACTCACATGTCGCCTTCTTGTGTGTCCGGATCCTACCAAACCGTCCTCGCTTACACAGGAGCTTAGTGCGCTAAATGTCCCACTTAACCTTGACCACTTGTGTCTTCTATGATCCTTGTCCACCTTATGCTTTAGTTAAGTCCAACCATCTCACCCAACCTCTATGATCGCTCTGGACCTTTATTCTTCCAATCAAGTCCCAATCAATCCCACCGTTAACCATAGTTAACTCCAGAACCACCTCCACAACAATAGACCAAACAAACAATTTTCGGACACAAGTTCATTCCAGCTTGACCTACATGAATCATAAATGCATCATGCAGCACATATGGAACCATGATATAACCTAAGAACCATTGTCAACTCAATTCTCATTTTTCAGCTCAAGGCAACGTCCTTTGAAAACTCATGGCCGGTCCGACCTCAACCATCATGCTAGTCAGACCGCCTGATTGCTATGCTATGGCCAGTCAGACCGTCTATCGATTTTTCTCTGGCACCTCAAAATGACCCTCGTTGAAAAATTGCTACCGCCAATTAAACCCTAGTCATACCACTGGGAGTAGTTAGATCGCTTGATCAACATCGGTCAGACTGCCCCAGCTCACTTTAGCTCAGGCCAAAAATACTCGCTCTAGAAAATAGCTACCACCATGTAAAGTGTGGTCATACCGCACTGACCGATCAGACTGCCATTACCACGCTGGTCGAACTACCGATCAAGACTTGTTCTGGTTCGGTCCTTATGACCAGCTGGTCGGACAACCCTCCATCTAGCACCGGTCTAACCGGCCCTAGTGTGATCGCCGTTAGAGGTCGATCAGACCACTCACTGTTAGAGGTCAAACTGCCTGAATCTAAAACTTCTCCCCAAGTTGTTCATTCAGTTTCGTCAACTCAGATTTAGTTTTGTCATTCTTAAATTTGTCAAATGCTCATAATAGAGTCACTTCCACATGGTTTCATAGCCTTTTCTTCTCAATTCTCAAATGAAGATCTGGACAAAGAATTTTTTATACTTCTCCGGCACTGTGCTTGTGAAACAGGAACATAAAAAAGGAAGTAATATAGAATATGACATTTCAACCACGAATTGATCGATATCTCATTTTATACAATATAGGGATTTCAAGTTGCTATCAAATACCATTTCTGCTAAGCCTATGGAGGTTTGGGCCGTGCAATTCTTATCCTTGTTTCATTCTTGGCTTGACAATAGAGGTGTCTTGTCTTCCCACTTGTTCAATCTTTTCATCGCTTCTTCCACCTGAAATGAAAGCAGAAATGCCGTCAGTCTTAAAGTGTGTCTCTTAGATCATGAGGTAACTATTGGTAATTGTAATTGATATCACACTTCCTTTTTCTGTAAATAAATAATGCAATGTCCTTCCAATAAAAAAATATAGATAATGCAATGTTAATGTGACCTTAACTGTTCAAAATTTAACTTTTAAATTACTTTTTCTAATATTGTTTCACATCCGAATCCATGGTTTTTCAGGTAGGGCATTGTGTATGGTTTCAAAGGAACTCATTGTAGTCTTGCTGGTCCTGAGACATGTGCTGCTACAGTTCTGTATTAACCCTTATCAACAACCTTGCAGGTTTCTGTTCTTTATGTACTATGAAGGTACTGATGAAACATTGTTCACCTTTACTGTACTTGTAAGAGCATGGTGAATCATATAGTACCTCTTTGTTCCAGTTTGTCCTGAAGGTAACCCACACCAGGATCAAGGTCTGCATCAGGGTACCTCCAATCATACCGCTCCATATACCCTGAATTTGGTTTTTGGAGTCATCCATCAACTGCCCGATACATAGATCAACTCGAAGCTGTCAAGAATTAAGCATGCATGTACAGAGGCTTTACCGCCGCGCCGAGGTCGAAGTAGAACCCGAGGAGGCAGCCGAGGGGGATGCCGACGACGTAGTAGCAGCCGACGTTGACGTAGGCGACGAACGCTTGCCACCCGCAGCCCACGGCCACCCCTGCTCATCACATCCACATCAGTGCGTGTTCGCGCGCACAACGAATCGGATACTTCAGATGTCTGTGTCTCCCGCTGCAGGACGAATCAGTGAGAAATACTTCAGTTGTGTGCGTGTGTGTTTACCTGATAGGACGGGCTGGATGCCGTTGAGGATGAGGGTGAGCGCTAGCAGCGGCGTCAGCTTGGACACCGCCTGCGACACGTCCTCGCCCTCGGTGAAGATGTAGCTGATGTAGTCCCGGCACAGCAGGATGACCACCGAGATTATCACCGACAGGATGAACGACATGGTCGTCACCACCACGACGGAGAACGCCGCCGACTTGGGGTTGCCGGCGCCAAGCTCATTGCTCACCCTCACGCTGTCAACAGCACGCACATAAAAATTTTCCAAGATGTCAGGAGCGGGTGCGAAATTTCAGTTCGCTTGCAACTTGCAAGCACAAAACTTCAGAGATAGCAGGCTTGCCTGGCTGCTGCATTGAATCCAACTGAGATCATGAACACCCACCCTGAAATTGTCATGCTGCAACACGCGAACGCAACTTAATGACGCGATTGAATCATCTCAACCACGCAATCCAAGCAATTAAATGCGGTAATTACCAGACTGAGAGCGAGGCGAGTGCCATCTCGGGGTCCTTGAGGAGGCCGGCGATGAGCACGAGTATCTGGAAGTACCACGTCTCGAGGCAGAGCATGACGGCGGAGGCGAGGGAGAGCATGAAGAAATCCGGCAGGCCGGAGAAGGCCTGCATGGAGAATCCGGACCAGGTGAGCCGGCACCGGCGGCTGGTGACGATGTAGACGAACTGCGCGATGACGATGACCCACCAGCTGATGCTGAGCATGAGCGAGGCGCCGAGGAGGCCCAGGCCGAGCTGGTAGACGACGAGGTAGCTGAGGACGAGGTGCGCGGCAAGCGTGGCGGCGGAGATGTAAGCGCTGGGCGCCATGATGCTCTGCGCCTGCATGAACTTCTGGATGGGGAAGTTGGCGGCGTAGGCGAAGATCTGCGGGATGAGGCCGTAGACGAAGACGGCCGCGGCGCGGGCAATCTCCGGGGACTCGCCGAGGAGGATGAGGATGGGGCGGGAGAAGCCGTAGATGACGGCGAGCGGGACCCCGGTGGCCATGAGCAGGACGGTGGAGCGCTGCAGGTAGATGCCGAGCATGTCGTACTTGTGCGCGCCGTACGCCTGCCCGCACAGCGTCTCCACCGCGCTCCCCATGCCTAGCTGCATTGCAGAGTTCGTCCATTAGCGTTTGCTAATTCGTCGTCGACCACAGCTTCGTTAATTCAGCTGGATACCACAAATGCAAAATGTAGCAAGGCATCACAAAGTCCCCAACTATGGGATGGTTCAGACGTTAATTCATAAACAGAAGCCTGTGCTCATCATCATGGGTCTGGTCAGAGCACATCACGAGATAAACAGGCGGCGACTAGCAAACTGTACAGGCCTTTCCGTTGATGGTCCAGATTCATATATACGATACGATAATTAAGCTAGCTGCCATGTACCTCACGATACTCGAGCAACCATGGGAAGCCAGATAGCTAGAGCCAAAAAAAAAGCTTCTTGTACACATTCTACGTGTGCTCAATAAGTAGTGACACATTAGGTGAGAACTAGCTCGAAATTAAGTGGGAATATACGAATTTGTCGTGTTGGCCGGCCGCATAATCAGTGTGGCGGGGAATCGGGTTCTTTCGCTGGATCAACATGATGCGTGAGGTGAAATGCCCTTGGTGCACCAAGAAATCACGTTTCTACACCAAGCTTACAGCTGCAACATCACCAAGTTGGCAAGCTAGCCACGACCGAGTAGACAAAATCATTCAGTACTTGATATATATCTACCCTTAATAAAGCTCAACAGTTCTGACACAGATTGGCTTCGTTGATCTGAGCCACTGCTCTAGAGTCAACGACCATATATCGATTAAATTAGGATCTCGTAGATTGCTCTCAGGGGAAAAAAAAAAGGCGAGCTCGTGGATTTGTTAATGAAGTGTTACAGACAAGATATAATACAGATAATTTGGACGTAATTGATTACGTACCATGAGGCCGTAGGCGAAGACCTGGATGCCGGTGTTGCCGAGGGAGGCGGCGGCGAGCTCGAGCGTGCCGAGGTGTCCGGAGAAGATCTGCGTCGACATGGACATGAGGTAGTTGATCATGTACACCAGCACGGCCGGCGCGGCCAGGCGCACCAGCAGCCGCATCTCCACCATCGTCGCCGCGCACATCCGCCGCGCCCACGGCACGGACTCGTCATCCAGGATGCTCTCCAGCTGCCCGCTCACCCCGTGCCCGCCGTCGCCGCCCGCCGACGGCTGCCGCGATGCCAGCAGCGGGCTCTCCAGCTTGCTGGCGGTACCCATGGCGCGCGGTGTGTGCGTGTCGTGTCGTGTGTGCCTCCCTGTGTCTCCCGTGGCTGCGGGGATAGAAGAGAAGAGCTCAGCCTTTGTGTGTGTAGGCTTCATATACCTGCGACGACCACCACAGAAAAATTATTTAACTAGTGGCTGCTAGCCTGTTTTGCTGGGTTCCAAACATGGAGTTTGATTTGGCTTCTGATCTTACTGCGATTGATTGGCAATTGGAACGCGCGCTTGTCTGCTACTGCTAATCATACGACAATGTGTCTTTGTTTTATGTGAGTAATAATATGTACTATTTAAAAAGGAAATCAGTGCTAATGATTCAACTGCTCCCTCTTTCACTTTCATCGCAGGCGTGGCTCACGTGGCTAGGTGGGACCGCCCTACATCCCATGTTATCTTCAGCAAACACCAATCTCCTCGGGTGCGTTTGGTATATATAATTTCATATTTATTTTAATTTAATATTCCTCTCAATCTAATTACTAGTAACACACTACCAATTGTCGATGTTTTAATATCGATCTTACGTATGATTTCTTAGACTCGGGGAAAAGCTCTCAAGACTCTCGTATGATCATACAGAGTAAAGATATAAAAAATTTTATACAACTTTGAGCCTTTTTCTGGAAGAATAATAACCTTATGTCTTGTGTGGCTATTACTGAGAAAAAGCTTACAAGTGTGAATAGTACGAAATGTCTAGCACTGATTCCAAAACTTATTGTCTATCACCCCTCTATTCTTCTCCAACATCAACTTTTCTTGGTCCAGTAGCGATGAAAAATCTTTGGTGGCTGCGCTTGAGAACGAAAAGCTTCAGATACAGAAGCTTAAGAAGGAAGTCGCTGACATGAGGATAAGCTTAATACAGGCTGATTCCAAGGGCAAGACATTAGAAGAAAAAATAAACAGTAAGTCCTGAACTCAAGACTGTTTATTTTCTTGACATCTTCTTTATTTTTCTTGATTTCCTTCCTTTGACAGGAAAGGAAACCGAAATAAGTAGTCTCTGTGTCGAGGTCGAAAAAAAGGCTAAAGTGATCGGAGCTCTTACTAGAATGAGCAAAGAGAAAGATGAGAAGATGAAAGTCAAAGTTGAAAGTCTTGATGCACAACTTTCAGGTAAAAGAAACTTTACTTTCGACTTGATAGACGTAGAATAACTTACGACTAGTAAGTCATAGAAAAACTTCACTTTCAATTAGCTTTTGAGAACTAGTATCATGATAAGTGTTCCCCTGATCATTGTTATTCTATTTGCAAGAGCTATAATCAAAATAAAAAGACTCTCTAAAATCTCAACTCGCAGTGAAGAGGAGACAAAGTCAGTGAAAACAATTCTCCACGATAACATTGGACTCTTTAACAATTTACTCGACAAGTTTGGTTCTGAGAAGACGGATTTTCCTAAAGACACCATAACCGCTCATGCGAGTGTAATTGGACTGCAAGTAAAGACTTTAGAGAAGTATTTAACTACTCTAAAAACGAGCAGGTCGAGTCGATCGGGAAGCAGTTAGAGGTGTTGTAAGCTATGTTTTGGCAAAACTCAAAGCACGCGACCCGAATCAATCCTTTCAACCAATCGAGTACGACTTCGACTGCTCGAAAACAAAGGCAGCTCACCTGATAGAGGAAGCCTGTAACATCCCAATTTTTGCTTTTATTTTGAAGAAATAATTTTAAATTAATAATTTCCAAATTATCTGGAATTTTCAGAATTTAAAGTTTCTGTTGAAAAGAAAATTTAATATCAAAATAAGTTGGAAATATTTTTAATATGTTTAAAACATTATCAGTGAATTATGTGAATTTTTCTGGAATTTTTGGAATTTATTTGGTATTTTTCTGAGTATTTTAAAGTCTCCTACTGATTTCTGAAATATATAAAAGATTTAAATATCCAAACTCTTCCTCGGGTTGACACTTGTCACCCATCCGTTCGCTCTCCCTCCGGCCGAGCTAATCCCCGCCGTCTACGCCTCATCCCGCCTCCCCTCTCTCTCGCGGCGCCAAGTGTCGCGCATCCGACAGCAGCCAGCCACTCCGCGGCTAATACTCAAAAGGGTAAACTACCCTTATTGGGTAGGCTGAGCCTCCCCGCCCGACTGGTTACCACCGCCGCTCTCTCCTCTCCCCCGCTCCCTCGGCGCGCGTTCGAGCCCCACTCCGCGCGCGAGGTTGAGTTCTTTTTTTTGATTTGCGCTGACAAGCGGGCCCCACCTGTCATAGACTGGTCTGCGTGGACTCACTGCCAGCGGGTCCCACCTGTCAGAGCCGTCGTCCCCGACGTTTCGTCCCCGACCGTTTCTCTCCGCGCGCTGCCGCCATTCACGCCGCCGCTGAGCTCGCGTTTCGCCTCCTCAGCCGTTACTTCTTCGCCTTTAATGAACCGGGAGCGTCCGCTCGTCGCCGCCATTAAACCCCGCCGCTTCCAACCGAGGAGACGCCCGTTTCGCGCGGCGTCGAATCGCCGCCGTGCGCCGGCGGGCGTGCGTCCGTTTCTTCCTCCGCCGTGCATAAAACAAGCCACGCCGCTCTCTCTCTCTCGTTCGCGTGCGTTCATAGCCGTAGTCGCGCCGTGGTTCGGCGTCGCCGACGAGCTGCGTCGCCGCCGCCGGTAAGCCTCGCCGCACCGAACGTCTCGCGCCACCCCTCGGTCGCGCGCGGCGCGGCCCGCGGACACCGCTCCTCGGTCCGCGTGCGAGTCGCGCCCGCGCCGCGGCGCGCGTCGCGCGGCGCCTCGCGCGGCGTCTTTGGCCACGCGTCGCCGATCGCTCGGACTCCGCCTCCGCACGCGTCATCCCTACCGCCCGTTCACCGGCGGCCGGATACGCGCCGCGTGTTTCCATCTCGGCCGTCCACCTCGTGCCCGCCTCGGCCTCACCGCCCGCGTCGCGCCGCGCGCGGCGTTCGCGTCAGCGCGGCGCCTCGCGAGAGAGCGCGCCACGCGGCGCCCATCCGCCGGTTGCCGCGTTTCCACCGCCTCATCTCTGCCGTCCATCCGGATCTGGATCGACGCACCGGATCACGCCGCGCGTCAAACCCATGGCCGTCCGATCCACCTCCACCGACAGCCGCGCAAATCGCCACGTCAAATCTGTCCGACGTGTCATGCCACGTGGCAGACACGTGTCTGCCACGTCAGAGCCACGTCAGCCACGTGCGCGCCACGTTGCTCCGCCGATCTCCCCGCTGTTAAGCCTTAAGAGGATTACCTACCCTTATGGGGTAGGCAGTGCCTCCCCGCTCACTTGGCTAGCGCCGCTCTCTTCCCCACTCCCTCGGCGCGCGTTCGAGCCCCGCTCCGCGCGCGAGGTTGAGTTTCTCCGTTTTTATCCGCGCTGACACCTGGGTCCTACCCGTCGGCGACCACCCCTCTGCGCTATTCACTGACAAGTGGGTCCCGAGTCCAATGGGTCCCATACGTCAGAGACTCATTTTAAATGAAATCGCTGACCATGGACCCCACATGTCGAGATTTTCGAATTTCTGGATTTATTTAAATCTGAGATTTTCAAATAGCCATATCTTTCTCATTTTAACTCCAAATTGATCCATTCAAATTTCTAAATTCATCTAAAATTTCAATCTTTCAATTGGTATGTTTACTTTCAATTTTTGAATTTTTATTTTATTTTATTTATTTGGTTTTCTCGATTTACGTGTAGAGACCGAATTGTCCGAGGATTTGCAAGAGCAAGTTGTGGAAGATTTCAACCAGACACAGGAAGGCAAGTCTCCTTTGAACATTTTGCTCCTATGTTTTGCAAGTTTCCTTTGATCAACTTGCTCCAATGATTTATAAAATGATTAGGTAGTTATTTTAAAATTATTGCATGCTTATGTTATAACAAGTGATAATTTGATTTAGAAAATTTAGTTAAATACCCAATTTGCTATACCTTCCATTGAAAATTGTTTATCTTGTACCATTGTCAACTTAGGATATCCCTTTGACTCAATAATGAGTTAGTGTTACAATTGTTGAATGTTTAAATACTAGCAAATGCTTAGCGTAGCAAATAAATATAATAATGCTTAAATGAGAGTCATGTTTACTAAATGCTTTGATGAATGATTTGTTTGAACATTGGTAATGGATGTTACCATTGTTAAATGTTTTGTTTGAAAAGTGGTAATGGATGTTACCACTGTTAATTTGAAAATAAAAATGAAATTCAAAGGAAAAGTTGACAAGGGTGGATGGAAGGTTTGGTGGTGCGATTAGCACGAGAATTGTTGGGTTTGTGAATGAGCCACCCTGGTCGATTAAGGACCGACGCTTGTGTTTGTCCAAACTGAGCAAAACAGTACAACCACAAGTCTATATGGGTACGACCTAGCTAACTAACCTATAAAAGTTTAGCTTAGATATCACCAGTGGTGTATTGGGTGCCGGGTATCTTTGGTTACTCATAGTGAGGAGCGGGGTTTCTTCAGTACTCACATGGCGCAAGAGGGGCTCCAACTTGTGGATTCAAGTTGTGGTGAAACCTTAGCGGGTGGTATTTAAACTATACTGGAGTAGGTGAAAAGCTTTGTGATAATTTATCTGAGTCTTATGCCAAAGGAAGCATGTTGACTGCAAAGATAATTTATCTCTTGTGGGTAAAGTTGTACACTCTCTGCAGAGTAAAACTATTCGAATAGCCGTGCCCACGGTCAAGGGCGAGCAAGGAATGCATTCACTTGGTAGAAGTTTTGGTTTTGATTTCAAAACAAAATGAATTGGAGAAAAACTCGGGAGTAGTATAACTCTCGTGATGTTCAGATCAGAGGGTATAACCTGAGGTTTTGAAAATTGGCTGTGATGGCCTGAGATATTAGTGTTGGTAGTTTAACCTTCACTAAAGTACTTATCCAATTTCGATTATTAAAAACAAGTTGTTTACAAAATGGCTTTTAAAGTAATTATGTAGATTTGAAATAAAATGCTGATTTTTGCAAATAAACCATATAGCTTTCCTTTGTGAAACCTTACATCTATGCATTTTTCCCAAGACTTGCGGAGTACATTTTTGTACTCACCTGTTGCTCTATAAATATAAAAGCAGAGAATGAAGAAGATCAAGCTGGAGAGTATGACTTCTGCGCCGAATGTGGATGCGGTGGATTATTCTCGGATGCCTAGGATTCGTTTCCCCAGTCAATTGCCTGTGGCAGATTGATGGGTCGACTGTTTATCTTCATTTGCTTCCGCTGTGTTTATTTTTTTGCTTGAGGTTCTGTGAACCTTAGTAAGGCAATGACCTTTGTAAAACTTCAGTTATTATTGTAATAAATCGTGGATGACATTGTACCGTTTTTCTGGATATCTGTGTGTACTAGCTTTGATCTGGGACTAGTACTGAAATGCACAGGGGGGTCTGGGAGTTTCTACCCCGGGTCTCACAAAGCCGAACCCTTTGCTTGAAAGGTTGTAGAGGAAATGTAACTTGTCTCTCCTTCAGAATAGTTGTACAAGTAAAAAAATTTTGTATAAGACTTACCTTTGATATTCAAAAGTCTCTTCCTTTCTTGCAAGTCATCTCGATGAGTAGGTAGCACTCGTAAGACAAAAGAGCAAAGAAAAAAAGAACTTAGAACTAAGAAATGAAGTTATATGAATAACTCTATCTTAGGCCCCGACTATTTACCTAGTTTATATGGATAAACTAAGTGAATAATATCGAGTAAAGTAAGTCATCTGACTATCGTTTTCAAACTTGATGGTCATGTTCTGGCAACAAAGTTGGGAATGAGTCAACACTAGGGAATTCCTTCTGGTGGGCAGAACCACATGTAGAGAGGAAAGTTTTGGACTAGGTAGTCATTACCACACTTCGACCAGGTAAAATCAATTGAATATACTAGAAGCAGTCAAACAAACATAAAAGAATTTTCACTGAACAAATGTAAAAAGATTGAGAATACCAAAACTTTATTGCAAAAATAAGAATGCTCAAATATAAAATTTGCGTAATCAGTCGATTGTCGAGACCCGAATGTGCAAATTCGGACTGTCTGTGTTAACTACACTAGTCCAGGATCACGCTAGTGCACACAGTGAAACATAGATGTAATCGCAACCATACACACGGTAAATAAAGGGAAAATTCAAATATCGATAAATCTTAAAGGAACGACCTTATGGCCAAACTTACAATATCACTAGCCGGAAGGGCTTTAAATCTAGCAGCGAAAAAATTCAAAATAAAGCGTAGTAGCCAATCGACAAGACCACAGGCTATCGAGTGGAGAACGAAGACTAATCCGTAAAGTTATCGAAGTACTCTCCTTCTGGAACCTCCTACTGACAATACTACTCCTCCTCAACTGAGCAACATAGGCGTAAAGCCGTGAGTACATTGGTACTCAGCAAGTCGTTTGTAACAAATGAATGCAATATAGTATGCAAGGCTTACCAATGGATGGCTGGAAGGTTAATTTATATAAACAATATTTGAAGGTAAATACAATAAATAGATTGAAGGCGCAATTTAAATAAAATAATAATGAGTAAATAATCAAAGGAGTTGAAATAAACCATTTGTGAACATCCTATCCACAAGTTAAACCGACAGTGAACTACCTGTTCACTTCCAACATAAACCACCAAGTTTAAATGACAACACTAACCCTCGTGTGAAATCACCAAGCATTGTCCATGACCGAGAACGTGGCTATTCGAATAGTTTTACACTCTGCAGAGGTTGCACAACTGTACCCACACGATGTGATTTACCTCGATCTTAGGAAATCACAACAAGGCCTTTACAAAATTCAATTCCAACCTAATCCTGCCCACTAGGGTTTCGCATCACACCCCCCTTTGCGCCACATGAAAATCAGCAACCATATTCATTTCAATGGCAAGATTAAGGTTGAAACCTCCTAAATTAGTCAGATAGGTCTATCTCATACTAGACATGTGATTTGCACGATAAAGCTCAGATCAATGGCGCACAAAGTTAAGTCCTTAAGTCTAACCTGGCGAGGCTACCACATCCCACAAAGTGAACCTGCATTTCCCCCTTTACTGCACAATCACTCGCCCGAGTGCAAAACAAAGTTTGTATAACTACGCCAGTGACACACCAATGTTATGACCCAAATTTTAATAAACGTGGCACCAACCACGGTTCCATATCTCATTAAGTCAAATTAATAATTCACATATGATGATAAACCCATTCGTAAATTAAGCAAGGCTAAACATACTAATCGCACAACCCATGTGACAAATAACATAGCATCACTACTATGTTTCCTAACCTAGGGTGACAATGGTATCATGGGGTTCCAAATTATCAAGGAGGAATAAGCTAAACGGGGCATTAACTACCAATACAAGATTTTGTAATTAAATAGCGATGCAATGTAATTTAAAACAAAGTAATTAAATAATAGATTGCAAACTGGGTTCAACATAATCAAAGGACATGACTTGCCTTGGTTATGCTCAGCAAGGTACTCGGGGTCTTCTGGCGTAGCTCCTGCTCCTCCGGAATAGGAATCTAACGAGAGAGAAAACAACTGAAATAATAAAAACACATAAAATGATAAGCAAATTAACTCCAAAAAATCTTGAAACTAGTACAGAAAGCTAGAGCTCGATTTTAGATAAATTTAGAAAAAAGAACAGGGTCAATCAGAGCTAGGACGGAGGAGAACGGGCTCTCGAAAAATTAACCCTAAAGGAAATTCTGGAAAAAACAAAAATATCACTATACTGTAGACTCGGTCCACGGAAGAAAAAATCCACAGTGGACCCGGTCCATGAAATAGTGCGTTAGGGCTGATGTGGCAGGCAGATGGAGTGACACGTGGCACTACTGACGTGGCACCCGGGGCCGAATATTGTTGATGTGGCAGCTGACGTGGCAGACACGTGGCATGCCATGTGGCAGGGTATGCTGACGTGGCTAGGGCTGACGTGGTAGTGTCGGTGCGGCTTCGGTTGGTAGGATCTGACAGCTGAGGAGAGGCCACATGGCACGATCGGATCCGTCCGTTCTGATCTGGGTGTGCGGCAGGGATTGAGTAGTGGGGGGCTGGATCGCCGACACGTGGCGCATGCTTCGCGAAGCGTCGCGATGGACGTAGGCGTCAGGGCGCGAGCGGGGTCCAGCACGACGACAGAGGAAGTGGTGCGGGGCGTGGCGCGGGGCGCAGCTCAGGGACCGAGGTGGAGCGCACGAGCGCGGGGTCCGGCGACCATGTGGGCGACGCGGCGACTTTGGCTCCTTTAGCGGCGATGCGAGTCCGGGCGCACTGCGGTGGGGTCCGGCGGGGTGGTTTCTCCGGCGAGGGTTAGGACGTGGGATGGCGGCGCTCACCGGGGAGGGTTCTTCGACGACGGGTTCGAACGCGACGGCGAGTTCGAGTCCGACGGCGACGGAGGGAAGATGGCGACGGGGATGGAATCCGACGACAGAGCGAAGGTGCTCACCGACGAAGGCGGACGGCGCATGGCGGGGAAGGTGGCCTGGGGTGGGAGGCTGCGGCAGGGCAGTTGCTTTAAGCACGAGGCCTGAGGCGTGTCCAGGGAGGAGACGGCGTGGGCGGAGTCTGGATCGGGGACGAAGGCAGGAGGTGGCAACGCGTGGCACCACGGGCGGCTGGGATCAAGCGGGGCACGGATGGATCGGGAGCGGAGTCTGGGCACGGCGCGGACGGGCGGATGCTGGCACATGGCATGGGGGCTAGATCCGACAGCCGAGGATGGGCGCGGGCGCGGCCAACTTGCGGGGCTAAGCGAGGGCGGGGACGGGGCGAGCGGGTGCAGCCACGTGGCGAGGGCGCCGATCGGACAGCGCGGCGCGAGCCGAGGGGAGGCGGCGTGTGGGAGGGAGGTGGATGAGTAACACGTGGATGGGGAGGCGGATCAGGCGGCGGGGAAGCGGCCTAAGGATTTTAAGGAAAGGGTTTTCCTGGATTTCTTTTTAATAAACCGAATACAATTCAAAAAGCTCTAGAAAATAGGAAATAAATCTCCAAAATTCACCAAAAATACCAGAAAATTCCTTGTGACACAAGGAACTCAAATAAAATATTTTTAGCTTATGTTAAAGTTTATTTTAATCATATTAAATCCTTTTAATTTCTAAAAATTTAATTTAAACTTGATTAAAATTCAGAAAAATTCCAAAAATTTAATTTTAAATTCAAGGTTTTGAAAACTCTAGAAAATCAGGATGTTACATCGATGTTCCAAGAGCTTAAGAGAATCTAGTTGTCTTCCATAGCAAGTCATACAGAACCTAGTGATATGACTTTGACTACAGTGTAAGAACATTCCCACTTAAGGGAAAACTTGTTCCGATTAGACTGGAATTGGATTAGCTTGCAACAAGTACAATACTTACTGCCTGTGGCGTGCCAGAAAGATATACAAATAGTGTCTCACCTGATTTCAAAGAAAATAGTATAGGAGCACTCATAAGATATTTCTTGATATCCTCGAAGGAATCATTAGGCTCCTTCGACCACTCAAAATCTTCATGTTTCCTGAGAAGTTTAAAGAGAGAAAGCCATTTCTCACCTAGGCATGCAATGAAATAACTTAGAGTCATCATGTAGCCAGTGAGTTTTTGAACATTTTTCTTCATTGTTGGAGGGCGCATCTATTCGATGGCCTTGATTTTACTAGGATTTACTTCAATACCCCCGCCAAAACAAGGAATCTAAGCAACATTTCTAAAGAAACTCCGAACTAGAACTTCTCGAGATTAAGCTTTAAGCAATGTTTCCTGAGTGCATTGAAAGTCTCCTGTAGGTCTAAGATGCGATTAAGTCATTTGATGCTCTTGACAACTACATCATTAACATAGGCTTCTAGATTTCAGCCCATTTGATTTATAAAAGTCAGTTGCATTAAAAGCTGAAAAGTTGGACCAGCATTTTTAGACCAAACGACATTTTGACATAGCAAAATACTCCAAATGGCATGATAAATGCGATCTTCTCTTCATCTTCTAACGATATATTGATCTGGTGATAACCACAATATGCATCTAGAAAACTTAACATATCACAACCAGCAGTAAAGTCAACCAGCTGATCAATGTGAGGAAATAGAAAATCATATTTTGGACAAGTTTTATTTAAATCGGTATAGTCTATGCACATATGTCACTTACCATTAGACTTCTTTACCATTACAGGGCTAGCCAACCACTCAGAGTGGTCAACTTCTCTTATGAAGCCTACTTTTAGTAACTTGTCTAATTCTGATTTGATAGCTTCTTACTGATCTGGTGTAAATCTCTATAATTTCTATTTTATGGGTTTCTTATCAAGCCACAGAGCTAGCATGTGCTCGATCACCTCCCTGGGGACACCGGACATGTCGGACGGCTATCAAGTGAACACATCTGCGTTTGCCCGGAGGAAGGCAACGATGGTGTCTTCCTATGTGGGGTCAAAAGTAATCTTGATGCGAACAATCTTTGAAGGCTCCACTGGATCTAGAGGAACCTCTTTGACCTCCTCATTTAGTTTTGGCATGGTTTTAGACTTCGAGTGCTTGCTTGAAAGCTGCGCCTCGGTAGCTTCTCGAATTGGCAGTTAACTGACCATCTCGAGGGACTTGCGGTCACATGTTAGTGCCATTTTCTTATCACAGCGGATTGTGATTATTCCCTTGGAACCTAGCAACTTAAGACATTGATATGCATAATGAATAGCTATTCCCAGAGTTGGCCGACCGAGTATGGCATTATATATCGTATCAAAATCAACCACATCAAAGGAGATTTTCTCTGTCCTAAAGTTGCTCGGGGAACCAAACATTAGAAGCAAAGAAACTTGGCTAGTAGGCTTACCCAAAGACCCTGGTACAATTCCATGAAAGGAATATTGCACCAGCTTTATGTTAGTTCAAGAAACTTGCATCTCATCCAAAGCACTAACAAATAAGATATTTAAAGAATTACCACCATCAATCAATACGCGATTGTAACAGCCTAGCTGTTTATTTCAAAAAATATATATATAATTTAATTTAAAAAAATATTTGCTTTTGGTTGCTTAAGTTTTTAAAATTTAATTACATAATTTTCTATTTTTAAAAAGGGTTTTTACTGTGTAAAATAATTTAAATATATATATAATATTAAATAAAGGATATTTCAAATTTCTGTATAAAACTAATTCAAATTAATTATTTGAACTCTTTTGGAATTTAATTGGACATTCTGGATTTTATTTTAAGACTTGTAAGAAAACTTATTTCATTTTATAAAGCTCAAAATAACTCACCACAATTTTCCTAAGTCATTTATGTAATTATAATAAATTTCAGCATTTTATAGAAATAAAAAAACTCACTTTTTAAAGTTAATTTGTGTTTTACAAGAAAAAAATGATATTATAAGTGGAAAATATTTTTATTAAATCTAAAATAGTTCCAGGAGATTCTCTGAATTTTTCTGGGATTTTGAAAATTTATTTGGTATTTTTGTGAGCTTTATAAAATCTCCTAGCATTTCTGAAAACTCTAAAAGGAAATTTAAATCTTAAAATCCTCTCGGGTCGACACGTGGCGTCACCAGATCAAATCCCTGCCGCTGGACCTAATCCCTACCGTTGGCTCCCACTTACCCCCTTCAACCGCCCGCTCTCTCTCTCTGGCCGACATGTGTCGCTTCCTAACCCGATTCCTGCCCGACCGGTCTGATCCCTGCCGTCCGTCCTCACTTGAAACCCCTTCCCACCTTCCCCTCCTCAGGTCGACAAGTGTCGCGCGCCGGCACAATCTGTCCCCCACTGATCAATCGCGGTCACTCATGGCCACTTAACCCTTCGCCCGAAATCCAACGACCCGGATTAACTCCCTCCTCACCCGATCTAATCTCGTTCGCCTGCAGCCACTTACCGCTTCATCCTCAGTGAATCTCGTCAAAGAGCTCAGCGATTGTAGTCAGAAGAGGCAAGGCGATATCCTCAGTGAATCTCCTATTGTGGACACCCTACTTGAATATCTTGATGACAGAAGCATCAAAGACCTCCAGAATTGAGCGCCCGATGAACTACCGTAGGGTCTCATCACTATTTTGTAGTATCCAATGCAAGTCGTCCTTTTTCCCAGGACGGTTGTACGTCTCTAGAAAGTTGGCCAGCAGCAAATTGCAGAGGTGCTGCCAAGAATAGATTGACTCGAATGATTGGTTGAGCAACCAAGATCGAGCGGACCCCTCGAGCACTATTAGAAGATAATTTACCATAACGTGCTCATCACCTCCTGCCACACATACAATGGTTGTGTAAATCTGAAGAATCCTCGAGCAATAGCGTATCACGACCAGGAGTAAAGCCCGTTAGGTAGGGGAATTATAGGTTATAACTGCCCCCGGCTGGATGAGCACTCTACGATGGGATGGACAAACATATAGAGTGCAAATCTTCTAGAGGATCTAGCGGAGTGCTACAACCAATAGGTGATGCCGATTTCCCAGAATCTGGGGCTCCAAGACTGGCTGAAACTGGACAGGTTGTCACCACTGGTGGACTTGGACAACTTGGGGCAAATTCACAGTCGTGTTGCGAGTCCTATTTGATGAGGACATCACTTCTACTGATATGAACACTTATCTTACTGCTTCCATAAATGATAGGCAAGGTCCAATTACTCGGACACGTGCTCATCAACTCAACTATCAGGTAAACTCATTTTTAGGAGTCAATAATATTTTCGCTGAGAATTCGATACTTCCTAAGACTTATGATTTTCTTGTTCTTAGGAACCATGGAGAAGAACCACGCGAGCTCAAGTGTAGAAGTGGAACTGTCAAGCGCAATCCAACTCATATTCGCGAGTTTGACTCAGATTCGGACTATTTGACAGCACCTATTTCAAATGGCCATAACTTTTGATTCAGAAGGTTTCTCGGGGTCCATGAGTGCTCGTTGGAAAGATTTTGGAGTCTACTTTCAGATGAATCTTGTCTCACCTCAAAATTCCATCCGAGCCGATCAGAAATGGCAAAATAAGTTGCATCACTTTTCCAGTCCGAGTCAAAGTGGGCTTTGGGCCTTGTAATCGAGTCCTGTTCGGCTTCCAAGTGTATTGGCCAACCCTCAATAGTACCGCACCCCCTTTTATTTGTTAAGTACGGCTTCTCCATCCCTTATTTAAGGAGGTCGCACCCCTTTAGTTTTCCTTGGGTTTTTCTTAAGAGTTTATTCTGCTTAGCAGTCTCACCGCATGTCCGGTTGAGGAACCCCGACTTGTGAACTGAATCTTTATTTGCAATACAATTTTAGATTGCATCTTTTACTCTCTTGATTATGTTCTCGATTCGTTTGCAGGAGCTAGCCTTCTTGGCGAGGTTAACCGCGTTCGGCACGGTTGATAACCATCGGAGCAGTGGTGTAGTGGTTGCGAGGGGATTGATCTGTTTTGGTCGGAGCCTTTGGATCATCAATGTTGCGTTCTCCATAATCGACTTATTAGTACCTCTCGGAAGATCGGGCCATCGTCACATTAGGTGGTATTAGAGCAACGGTTGCCCATGAGGTAATTCGTCCCTTTTAAATTAGTTTATGTTCATCATATCGTCCTAAGAACTCTAGAAAATTAGCCCAAAAAATATATATTTGTACGTCCCAACACCTCTTGTGTCATTGCAATTTTTCTTTTCAGTATTGCTCGTTCAATTTTTTGTTACATTTTTGTGTTCAAGTTACTGATTGCTAGTTTAGTCAGAGTCCAGTTCGTCATTGTCTAGTTCCATCTCGAGTTCCTTTGCGTAGCTTCGTCTTTGTGTGTTCTTGTTCCTTGCCGCAATCACCTTCCTTTCCGTGCCTCCATCCTTACCGCGGCCTTCCATCCACCGCCTTTCACCTTCCATCCACGGTCTTCCGCCTACCATCCGCTGCCTTCCGCCTTCCATCCGCTGCCCCCCATCCGCCGTGACCAACAAAAAATTAGGGTTTTGGAATCAAAGAAAAAAGAGAAAAGAAAAGAAAAGAGAAAAGAAAAGAAAAGAGAGAGTTTGATTTCGGGGTTTGAAAAAAAAGAACAAAGAAAAAAAACAAAGAGTGCCCCCTCTGTCCGAAATTTGAAAGGTTATCAAACCTTTTTCCAAATCCAGTGAAATTTGGTGAAGTTCTTCTTGATACATCCATAGGCCTCCAAAAAAAAATCTGAGTAATTTCGGCTTCGGGATCAAAAGGTATACCAGTTTGAATTGGGACCGATTCGAATTCGAGTCCGTTTCCGACCCCTCTACAGTAAAACTGGCATAACTTAACGGCGTGCATCCAATAAAAATGACCCACTTGCACCAGTCGCCCTCTAAGACCCCCAAAATTGGCCATTTTTAGCCCTCAAACCGCGTCGCATGTTTTTGGTTTTCTGTTTTTGGGATTTTATTCGGCCTTCCCTTCGGAATTTGGAGTTCGTCCAGTTGAAAAGGTTGTAGATCTCGTTGAAACCTTTCAAACGAGTATATATAAGCCACATAAAACTCTACCTTTTCATCGTTTGAGATTAGCTGTTGTATCTGCTCAAACTAGAGGGCTGTTCGCGTTTTGCCGATACCGCTGTTTTGTGCTCTCCTTCGCGCGAATAGTCTTGTGCCTTCAGAAAGAAGTTTAAGTAGTGGGTTAGCGTCTCTTCTAGTACTTTTTGTGAGGTTCTCCTTTGCTTACATCAAGTCACATTGATCATTGCGTGTGCGTACATACACTTCCTTGCATAGGGCTTGATTGGCTAGCTATGATTAGGCTAAGATCGGTAGCTTTGATGAGTATTTTGAACAATCTTTCAGGTTGCATTTACTGAACTGATTATTGCTGATCCTTTTGCTACCATATTTTGTCTTTCAAACTCCACCTACTCTTGATCAGCACAGGTCTCCTCTTACAATCATACCCACGCTCGACAAGATATCACGAACTAGCCACCGGTTGTACCACCTACTGTTTGTGATGGTAAGAACACTCGTAAGAGTGTGGTAAGACGCTTGAGAGTGCGTGATTCCGCCTTCCATCACCTAGTAGTTGATAGGGATAATTCCTTTGTGTTGTCTTCTGTTTTCTACTAACCATGGCAGATGAGTCGTCTGATGCGCAAGAGTCTGTTGCAAAGAGAGAGCTCATAATGCTCTTGGATGAACAACGCACTACCATTAATGAGGACATCGATAGGAAGCTTCAAGCTACGACGGATATATTGCAGCGCTCTATCAATGAGAGTATTGCAGCACTCACTACACGCCTTGAAGAATGGTGAATCGACCATCAAACAATGGACAGTATGAACATGATGCACCCCAAGATCTTGAGGTGGGAGATGATAATGAGAGGTGAAATCGTGATGCTCAAGATGTACATCTACGACACTGCTTACAACGCAACCGTCATGGTATGGGAGGTAATGATTTTCAGCATCACAATGCTCGTGCTAATGATGACCCATTTACTAAAGTTAAATTTACCATACCATCTTTTGCGGGTGTTTATGATGCTGAAATTTATCTAGATTGGGAGATGACAGCTGAACAAAAATTTAATGTCCATCTAGTTCTTGAAGTGCATAGAGTTAGACAAGCTACTAGTGAATGTAAGGATTTTTCTATCCTTTAGTGGAGTCAAGTAGTTAATTCCGGTTTAGCACCTGATACATGGGATAGATTGAAGGTAGCTATGCATGCTAGATTTATTCCTCCTGCTTTTAAACATGATATGCGTAAGAAATTGCAGCGCTTAGACTAAGGTAATAAATCTGTTGAGGAATATTATCAAGAACTATAAATAGGTATGCTGCGTTGTAATGCTGTAGAGGATGATGAGGATAAGATAGCTCGTTTTTATGGAGGCTTAAGGCGTGAAATTCAAGACATAATTGATTACAAGGAGTATAATGATATCAATAGATTGTTCCAGCTTACTTGTTTAGCAGAAAAAGATTTGCAGGAAAGACAACAATAGAATAGGAGCAACTATGGAAGTATTTCTGCATCGAGGTCGACACTAGGGCAAACCAAGTCAGCCCCACCTCCTGCTTTCCGGTCTGCTGCCCCCTCCGTGAGTAGGGCGCGTTCAGCAGCACCGCCACCATCGTCACGCGCACCTAAGGCGAGCAAATCCACTAGTTTGCAGACACCAGCGCAGAGCTCTTCATCAGTTGCTTCCACGGGTCGTACGATGGGGATTATATGCCACCGTTGTAAAGGGATGGGACACGTCATAAAAAATTGCCTAAGTCAGCGAGCGTACATTGTGATAGAAGACGGTGGATATGTAAGTGCTAGTGATGTTGAGGATGAATATGCTCTTGCAGCTAACCTTGTAGGTAATGATGATGATCCAGAGGAACATGGCGAAGAGGAGGAAATTTTAGGTACCGCTGCTACGGAGAATTATAGGACCGTAATTGTGCAGCGATAGTTGAACACTCAAAAGGAGCAAGCGGAGAAGCTACATCGCCATAATTTGTTTCAGATGTTCCTCATCGTCAAGGAATGCCGTGTTCATGTCATAATTGATGGCGGAAGTTGTAATAACTTGGTGAGTTTAGATTTGGTCAAGAAGCTTGGCTTGTCTACACGTGCACATCTTCATCCATACCACATTCAGTGGTTCAACAACATGGTAACGTGAAGGTAACACAATCTGCGAGAGTGCATTTTTCTATTGGTTCCTATCATGATGTAGCTGATTTCGACGTAGTACCAATGCAAGCTTGCTCACTTTTATTAGGTCGTCCATGGGAATTTGACACCAATGTAACTCATCATGGTAGAAGTAATAAGTACTCTCTTATGCACAAAGGAAAGAAAATAATTTTGCTACTTTTGACACCTGCTGAAATCGTGCAATGTGAAAAAGAGATAGCTGCAAATGAGAGGAAAGAACGTGAACATGAACATGAATCTGAGAATCAGCAAGTAGTGAAGAACATTTTCCCACCTAAGAAAGAGAAGTTGGCACCTAATTCTACGACTGAGGGAATTAAATTAAAGAGTTGTGTCATGCTTGCAACCAAATCTGATCTTGCTGAAATTGTCAACAATGATATGTCATGCTATGCTTTGATATGCAAAGACGCTTCATTTTCACTTGATGATATATCTAGCTCTTTGCCGTCTGCTGTCACTAACCTTTTGCAGGAATATGAGGATGTGTTTCCAGCTGAACTACCCCTAAGACTGCCACCTATTACAGGGATTGAATACCAAATTGATTTAATTTCGGGAGCGACTTTGCCAAACCGTGTGATGTATAGAACCAATCTGGAGGAGACTAAGGAAATTCAACAATAAGTCCAAGATCTTTTGGACCGAGGGTATGTACGAGAAAGCTCGAGTCCTTGTGCTGTTCCAATTCTTTTGGTTCCTAAGAAAGATGGTAGTTGGCGTATGTGTGTTGATTGTAGGGCCATTAATAATATCACAACACGGTATCGTCATCCTATTCCTAGGTTGGATGACATGCTAGATGAGTTGAGTGGTTCTATTATTTTCACAAAGATTGACTTGCGTAGTGGGTACCACCAGATTAAAATAAAATTAGGAGATGAATGAAAAACGGCGTTTAAAACTAAATTCGGGCTATATGAGTGTTTGGTGATACCTTTTGGTTTAACTAATGCACCTAGCATTTTCATGCGTTTGATGAGCTAAGTTTTACGTGCTTTCATTGGAATATTTGTGGTGGTTTATTTTGATGATATTCTGATATATAGCAAGTCATATGAAGAACACCTGAATCATTTACGTGCTGTTTTTAATGCTTTGCGAGATGCACATTTGTTTGGTAACCTTGAGAAGTGCACCTTTTGCACCAATCGAGTATCGTTTCTTGACTATGTTGTTAATCCATAGGGCATTGAAGTTGATCAGGCCAAGATCGTCGCTATCCAGAGTTGGCCGTCTCCTAAAACAGTCACACAAGTGCGGAGTTTTCTTGGGCTCGCTGGCTTCTACCAGTGTTTTGTTCAAGATTTCAGCACCATCGCTGCACCGCTGAATGAGCTTACAAAGAAGGGTGTTCCTTTTACTTGGGGCACCATGCAACAACATGCTTTCGACGTTCTCAAAGATAAGTTGACACACGCCCCTTTACTTCAACTCCATGATTTTTGCAAGACTTTTGAATTAGAATGTGATGCTAGTGGCATAGGTCTTGGTGGCGTGTTAATGCAAGAAGGAAAATATGTTGCTTACTTTAGTGAAAAATTGAGTGGGCCTAATTTGAACTATTCTACCTATGATAAAGAATTATATGCTCTAGTTCGAACTTTAAAAATATGGCAACACTATTTATGGCCCAAAGAGTTCGTAATACATTCTGATCATGAATCTTTGAAGTATATTCGAAGTCAAACCAATCTGAACCATAGTCATGCTAAGTGGGTTGAGTTTATTGAGTCCTTCCCTTATGTCATTAAACATAAAAAGGGAAAAGAAAATGTAATAGCTAATGCATTGTCTAGAAGATATATCATGCTTTTACAATTTGACTTCAAAATCTTTGGATTAGAGACAATAAAGAAGCAATATGTGAATGATGCTGATTTTAAAGACGTGTTGCTCAATTGTAAGGAGGGAAAGGGTTGGAATAAATTTGTGGTGCATGATGGTTTCTTGTACTGTGCTAACAAGCTATGCATTCCAGCTAGCTACGTTTGTCTTTTGTTGTTACAGGAGGCGCATGGAGGAGGATTAATGTGCCACTTCGGCATGAAGAAGACTGAGGACATTCTGACCCACCACTTTTATTGGCCAAAGATGAGGCGCGATCTCGAATGTTTCATTGCCCGCTGCACCACGTGCCAAAAAGCTAAGTCACGACTTAATCCTCATGGTTTATGCATGCCTCTTCCTGTGCTAAGCACACCTTGAAAAGATATTTCTATGGACTTTATTTTAGATCTGCCTAGAACAAAGAAGGGGAGGGATAGTATTTTTGTTGTCGTAGATAGATTTTCTAAGATGGCTCATTTTACACCATGTCATAAAAATGATGATGCTACAAATGTTGCTGATTTGTTCTTTAATCAAATTGTTCACTTACATGGTATTCCGAAACGATAGTTTCAGATCGTGATGCTAAATTTCTTAGACATTTTTGGAGGACCTTGTGGGCTAAATTGGGGACTAAACTGTTATTTTTCACTACTTGTCATCCCCAAACCGACGGACAAACTGAGGTAGTCAATAGAACATTGTCTACTATGCTTAGGGCTATGCTTAAAAAGAACTTCAAAATGTGGGAAGAATGTTTGTCTCATGTGGAATTTGCTTATAATCGCTCGCTGCATTCTACCACAAAGGCATGCCCTTTTGAGATTGTTTATGGTTTCATCCCTTGTGCACCTATTGACTTGTTGCCTCTTCCTGCTTCGGAGAAGGTAAATCTTGATACTCAACAACGTGCTGATTTGATACTTAAGATGCATGAGACAACTAAAGAGAACATTGAGCTCATGAATGCTAAATATAAAGTTGCTGGTAGTCAGGGACGCAAGTATATTACTTTTGAGCCGGGTGATCTTGTGTGGTTACACTTGCGTAAAAAGCGATTCCTTGAATTGAGAAAATCTAAACCCATACCTCGTGCAGATAGTCTTTTTAAAGTGCTTGAACATATTAATGATAAAGCATATAAGTTAGACTTGCCTGCAGATTTTTGGGGTTAACCCAACTTTTAATAATGCAGATCTACGACCATTCTTCGGCGCGGAAGATGAGCTTGAGTCGAGGGCGACTCCAATTCAAGAAGGGGAGGATGATAAGGACATCACTTCTACTGATATGAACACTCCTCTTACTGCTTCCATGAATGATGGGCAAGGTCCAATTACTCGGGTACGTGCTCGTCAACTCAACTATCAGGTAAACTCGTTTTTAGGAGTCAATAATATTTCCGCTGAGAATTCGATACTTCCTAAGACTTGTGATTTTCTTGTTCTTAGGAAACATGGAGAAGAACCACGCGAGCTCAAGTGTAGAAGTGGGACCGTCAAGCGCAATCCAACTCATATTCGCGAGTTCGACTCAAATTCGGACTGTTTGACAGCGCCTATTTCAAACGGCCATAACTTTTGATCCAGAAGGTTTCTCGGGGTCCATGAGTGCTCGTTGGAAAGATTTTGGAGTTTACTTTCAGATGAATCTGGTCTCACCTCGAAATTGCATCCAAGCCGATCAGAAACTGCAAAACAAGTTACATCACTTTTCTAGTCCGAGTCAAAGTGGGTCTTGGGCATCCAAGTGTGTTAGTTGACCCTCAATAGTACCGCACCCCCTTTTATTAGTTAAGTACGGCTTCCCCCTTCCCTATTTAAGGAGGTCACACCCCTTTAGTTTTCCTCAGATTTTTCTTAAAAGTTTATTCTGCTTAGCAGTCTCACCGCATGTCCGGTTGAGGAAATCCAACTTGTGAACTTAATCTTTATTCGCAATACAATTTCAGATTGCATCTTTTACTCTCTTGCTTGTGTTCTCAATTCGCTTGCAGGAGATAGCCTTCTTGGCGAGGTTAACCGCGTTCGGCATGGTTGATAACCATCAGAGCAGTGGTGTAGTGGTTGCGAGGGGATCGATCTGTTTTGGTCGGAGCCTTTGGATCATCAACGTCGAGTTCTCCACAATCGACATATTAGGACCTCTCAGAAGATTAGACCATCGTCACATTACTATTCGCCATTAGATTGACCCTTGTCATCTGAGGGAAATGAGTTCTCCCGCGGCGGAGTCTTCGGGATCCCTTAATGGACCTCCAATGACAGCCTCATTGTCGAAAGCAAGCAGGACATGCTCGTAGTCGTAGTAGGCCTCTATGTCGATATCTGCGTAGTCCGCCAAGTCGAACCAGTTCTTTTCATTTCATTCTCTTGCCATGATGACATCAAAAGAAAGAGAAACCGCCAATAAAGAATTTGCCAAAGCCTTGGAAGAACCTTTTCCCATGGATGGCGCCAACTGTCGATGTTTTAATATCGATCGTACATATGATTTCTTGGATTCAGAGAAAACTCTTAAGACTCTCATATGATCATCCAGAGTAAAGACAAAAGAATTTTTATACAGGTTCGAGTCTTTTTCTAAGAGAATAATAATCCTACGTCCTGTGTGACTATCACCCCCCCATTCTTCTCCAATATCAATCCTTATATTGGCGACGAAGTGACAGTAGTTATCTCTGTTAACCGCTGGATGGTGGTTTTTGTCTGAGAGATGTGGATAGCTATTCGCTGTATGATGATTGTTGTCAGAGAGAGAGAGAAATCATGTGCAGTTATTGAGCATAAACGCATGTTCTAACTGCCTTATCAGACAGACTCATTGTGTGGGTAGATTAGTCGAACATAGAAGAATAATTAGAAAATTATAGCATAACTTATGACTAGATAGTCGTAGCAGATCTTATGACTATGTAGTCATACCAGAACTTAAAACTAGGTAGTCGTAGTAGAATTTACGACTATGGAGTAGTCGTAGTAAGATTCATGACTATTCTACAAAATTTCTCTCTTATCGTTAAGAGGTATATTTAGAGAATATGATGATATAATAAATAAAGAATTATTATATCCCCATCACCAGTAATCTAAGATTCCAATGTTCGGTTGATTTAAAAAAAATAACACAATGCCCTTTATAATAGTTCAAATATTTCATAACTTGAACGAACAAATATTCAAATCTAAATTATATGAGCTGAAATTTCAAACCTTGAAGGTTAACATTTATAAATTTTAAATTGAAAACTAAAATTTCAATTTTACATTTTAAATTCTCTCAATTTAAAAGTGCAACATTCAAAAATTCAATTTTTGTGATTCAAAAGTTCAACATTTGGATTTTTGCAACTTGAATTTTTCAAATCCAGAATTCAAAATTTCATATTTTAATATTTAAATTTTCAAAAAATGGAATTTCACAATCCAAACTTTAAATTTTAAATTTTGAAATTTAAATTGCCTAAATTTAAGATTTTGAAATTCATGATTCAAATTTTGATATTTTAGTTTCAAAATTCATGTTTTGAAAAAATGTTTTCTAATTTGGTTTTTGAAAACATCAAAGATTCCTTTCTCTTGGTAATCCAAGGTAATCACCCTTTTTTATGAGAAAATGATTCTTGGAAATTACGGTAACCTCGTTTCCAAGGTAATCTTGGATTCCTAATTCAGATTACTGGTTATTTTACCAAATAAGTTAATCTCATAGGATTACTGAAGTATTCATGGGAATCCTTGGAGGATTCCACCAACCAAACACACCGTTATGTGCAATCTCTGTTCCATGCCAAATAGAACCAGTGCTTTTCCCTCTCTCAAGCATGTAGGATCAGCCTAACATCAACTACCTCCAATTTTTCTACACCTTCAATCGAATCCTCAATTTTTATACCACTCGACCACTTCGTATTCCCCTCATCCCATCACCACTTCTACCGACTCGCACCAGCTCAACTGCCTCCTCCTCTTGGGCGTTGTTGTTGCAATTGGGCCACATCACCTTCATCGTTGTTGAGGGTGGAGGGATGACCAAGGATGGAGAGCTCCGAGAGGCCCGAAAGTATAAGGTCGTGATTACATCCTTCACATGCACATGTGGTGTTCTCGACAAGTTTCATTTTCCATGCTCCCACATGGTGACTGCATGTAGGGCCCAAAATGTCAAAGTTGAGACCAAAATCCCGACACTGTTCAGCGTGGATGCTGTCGAGACCCGAATATGCAAATTCGGACTCTCTATGTAAACTGCACTAGTCCAGGATCACGCTAGTGCACATAGTCAAACATAGATGTAATCACAACCATACACACGATAATATAAAGGAAAAACTTAAATATCGATAAATCTCAAAGGTACGACCTTATGGTCAAGCTTACAATAACTCTAGCCGGAAGGGCTTTAAAACTAGCAGCGGAAATCCAAAATAAAGTGTAGCGGCCAATCGACAAGCCCACAGGCTATCGAGTGGAGAACGAAGTCTAATCCGTGAAGTCGTCAAAGTACTCTCCTTCTGGAACCTCCTGCTGATAATACCCCTCGTCCTCAACTGAGCAACATAGGCGTAAAGCCGTGAGTACATTGGTACTCAGCAAGCCATTTGTAATAATGAATGCAATATAGTATGCTAGGCTTACCAATGGAAGGCTGAAACCTTCCATAGAAAATTTGATAAATTGATTGAAAGCGAACTTTAAACGAAATCAATAATAATAAATAATCAAAGGAATTAAAATAAACCACTCCTGAACATCCCATTCACTAGCTGAACCAACAGTGAACTACCTGTTCACTACCAACATAAACCACCAAGTTTAAAAGACAACACTAACCATCGCGTGAAATCACCGAGCATTGTCCATGACCGAGGACGCGACTATTCGAATAGTTTTATACTCTGCAGAGGTTGCACAACTGTACCCACACGATGTGATTAGCCTCGATCTCAGGAAATCACAATAAGACCTTTACAAAGTTCAATCCCAACCTAATCCTGCCCGCTAGGATTTCGCATCACACTCCCCTTGCGCCACATGGAAATCAGCAACCATGTTCATCTCATTGGTAAGATTAAGTTGAAACCTCCCAAATTAGTCAGGTAGGTCTATCCCATACTAGACATATGGTTTGCACGATAAATCTCAGATCAATGGCGCACAAAGTTAAGTCCTTAATTCTACCCGAGCGAGGCTACCACATCCCCCGAAGTGAACCTGCACTTCCCCCTTTACTGCACGATCACTCGCCCGAGTACAAAACCAAGTTTGTATAACCAAACCAATGACACACCAATGTCATGGCATAAATTTTAATAAACGTGGCACAAACCACAGTTCCATATATCATTAAGTCAAATTAATAATTCACATACGATGATAAACCCGATTGTAAATTAAGCAAGGCTAAGCAATTCTATCGTACAACCCATGTGACAATTAACAAAACATCACTAATTAAATTCCCAACCTAAGGTGACAATGGCATCAGAGTATTCCAAAATATCAAGGAGGGAATAATCAATTGGGGCGATAACTACCATTTCAAGGGTTTAAATAAAAGTAGCGATGCAAGATAATTTAAAGTAAAATAATTAAATAATAGATTATAAACTGGGTTCAACATGATTAAAGAACACGACTTGCCTTGGTTATGCTCAGCGAGGTACTCTTGGTCTTCGGGCGCAGCTCCTGCTCCTCCGGAATCGGAATCTAACGAGAGGGAAAACGACTAAAACAAGAAAAACACATAAAATAATAAGCACATGAACTCCAAAAATTATGAAACTAGAACCAAAAGCTAGAGCTCGACTTTAGATGAATTTAGAAAAAAGAACGGGGTAAATCGGAGCTAGAACGGAGGAGAACGAGCTCTCAAAAAAATTAATCTAAAGAAAATCGTAGAAAATCAGAAAAATTATTGTGCTGTGGACCGGGTGCACGAAGAACCAAGTCCACGGTGGACCTGGCGCACGAAACAATGCCATGCCACGGGTTCGGGCGTGACTGACGTGGCGTGCGCTGGTGCTGCCACATGTCAGTTGACGTGGCGTGCTGACGTGGCGTTAACGTGGCACCCGGGGCTGAATCTTGCTGACAGGGCGCTGACATGGCATGCCACGTAGGCTAGGGCTGACGTGGATGGTTTTGGGCGCGGAGGCGGCGGAGGGATTCGGCGGCCGAGATAGGGACACATGGACGCATCCGGGCCGTTGGCTCAGTTCTGAGCGTGCGGCTGAGATTGGTCGGCCGGAGAGGTGGGAGTTGGCCGGCGGCCGACGCGTGGCTTGGGCGTGATGCGCGAAGTGTCGTGCGCGGGTGCGGACGTGGCGCGGGTGAAGCGCGGGGACCGAGGGGCGGTACGGGGAGCGGGGTCTGGCGACGGTGTGGCAACCACGGCGACGGGGGGCGACGCGGGTGAGGGGGACGGCGCGGGGCTCACCGGCGGGGCGAAGTCGACGGTGGCTCCGGCGGGGTGTAGTCAACGGCCGCTTCGGCGGGGCGAAAGACGCACGGGGCAGCGGTGCGGCTCTGATGCGATGGTGCGAGGCGAGAGCGGAGACAAGGGCGACGGCGACAAGCGAGGCACGTGAACCGAGGAGCAAATGGCGTGCAAAACATGCGAATCGAGGAAGTCCCGATTGGTCACGACGCGGCGCGGGATCGGGCACGGTTTGGACGCGTGTACGGTCCGGATGAAACACGCAGCGCGGGGTGACATCGAACGGTCACGGGTGCGCGCGGGCGGTGGCGAGTTAGGGTTAGGGTTGGCGCGAGGCGACGCGAGGGAGGGCGATGAAGATGACGACGCGTGGCGGTGGAGAGATCGGGCGGCGGAGCGACTCGAGCGCGGGGAGGCAGCGGCGGGGCGCTAGGGCAAGCGGGGCAGGCGTGGGAGCGGGCCCAGATGCGGGCACGCGGCAGGGCTCCCAATCGGACGGCGGCGCAGCAAGGTGGCGTGGGCCGAGCCGAGGGGAAGTGCGGCGGCGGCGGAAGGCGGTGGATGGATGACACGTGGAGAGAGAGAGAGAAAGGATCAGACGGCGGAGGTTTTTAGGAAGGGATTTTTCCCGAATTCTTTTCAAATAAATCCGAAATAAAACCAAAAGCTCTAGAAAATAGCAACAAAT
The DNA here is from genome assembly GCA_036346265.1 of Melocanna baccifera. Classification (NCBI taxonomy): domain Eukaryota; kingdom Viridiplantae; phylum Streptophyta; class Magnoliopsida; order Poales; family Poaceae; genus Melocanna; species Melocanna baccifera. The sequence goes on along the minus strand of CM070682.1, from coordinate 25,504,491 downwards.
CCCAAAAATACCAGAAATTTCCTTGAGACCTGAAGAATCAAAATAAAATATTTCCAACTTATGTTAATTTTTATTTTACTCAGATTAAATCATTTTAAATTTCAAAAATTCATTTGAAGCTTGATTTAATTTCAGAAAATTCAAAGAAATTTATTTTTGAAAATTGGGCTTTATAAACTCCAGAAAAACAGGATGTTACAGATGCATTGGTGAGGACCTGGGCCCCACGGTTCGAGCCATGTCATGATAAAAGTGAGTGACCACTTTACTCGGGTCCCAGGTACATAGCGGACGAGGGGTTATGTTGGCACAAGAGGAGCAGCAGGAAGCGGTCAAGGTACAAGATGAACATGGATCGGATACCTGGTCACACCAAGAGGGGTAGGGCAAATCCCTTCGTTGAGGACCCATAGGAGACACATTGCGGTACTTGTGGTCTAATGGGTCATAATTCACAGACGTGTCAACGTTGTTCTAGTCAGGTTAGCGGCGTTAGGTCTAGAGGATATAATTTTTAAATATTTCGAATCATTAACGTATTTTGTTATTCTTATCATTAACGTATTTTTGAATGCACAGGATGGCGAGGTACCAGCTGCTGGACGAGTTCTATGAGAGGGAGCACCGCGGCAGGCTCACAGAGGACAGCCAGGTACCTGTGTTATCAAAATGTATTTTTCTCGTGTTACATGTGTTTTCATCATTCAGCTAACTTTTAAAGCATTTTCCAGGAGATTCCCATACTTCGTCCTCGAACCCATGATGGGTTCCACTTGATGGTATATGTATGTGTGTATGTGAATATGTGAATGTATGTGTATGTCTGTATGTGTATGTGTATATTGCATGTGTTTTGTATATGCAGAAAAAACATCACTTAGCTTTTTTCTGCAGATTCAAGTAGCACGGCGCCAAAGGGCCTAGCGTCGAGGTATTCAACTACGGCGCCATGACTACGGCGCCAAAGATCCTGGCGTCGTAGTTGAGTACCTCGACGCTAGGCCCTTTGACACCGTGATATTTACGTACGGCGCCAGGGTCTTTGACGCCGTCGTAGCTGAGCTTGCATTAAAACTGCAAGTTCGGCCAGGTGTTTTGTTCCGTTCGCGCAAACAATACTGATTGACATTCCACCAAATGAATAAGAACAATATATAGCATTACGACACAATACAAACATACATACATAGTCCACATACATAGTTCATAAATTCTCAAAAAATACATACGTCCACATCAAACATCAAACATACATAGCAACAACCTACTGAGTGCATCGAGGCCACTTCCCCTTCCTCTGAGCATCAGGGTACTCCTCAAGGGCTGCCTTGGCACGTCGCGCTCTCTCTAGCTTCTTCTCCCTTTCACCCTTGCGCCTTGCCGCGGCCCTCCTACGCTCCTCCTCGCGGTGCTCCCTCGTGGCCTCCTCCTGCTTCTTCTCCCTTTCCCACCTCTCCTTTCTTTCTTCATCCCACTTCTTAGCGGTGTTAAGGTAATTCTTGTCATTCTCAGCAATCTCAGTGTTGATCCACTGCTCAAAATCACAAAGCAGTGGAGGCTCTTGCAAATATACGCATTCGTTAAACCAACAGAATTAAACCAAATCGATGAATCGACAATACAACATACCATCTTGCCGAGGACGACGACGGCACATGGCGGATTGAACGCCTAGTTGCCACACATCCAGTACCTCTGCCTATATGTCTCCGGTTTGTCCGACCTCTCGACCTTGTAAGGATCACCACAAAAACACATCGGCACGGCAACACCGGGTGGAGGTGCCAAACAGGTGAAGCTCATGACAACCTAAAATGCGAAATGAATAAGAACTACAATTCTTCAACAGCTCTAACCCTAGGTTAGCCATATCCATCATAGTTACCCAAATTAAACCCTAAAAATGAATCTACACGCAACAAATGACTTAGATAACGTTTATTCAACGTAAATCTAACCTAAAATCGAGCCAAACCCAACATGTATATTCTAGGGTTTCCAATCTTCCACCATGAAATCTTCCACTAATCGCAAATTTCTAAACCTATTTCTAAACCTAGCACATGGATTCATCAATTTCACTCAAATCAAACCCTAAATATGAATCTACACCCATAACTACTCTTACGTTACGCATATTCAACGCAAATCCAACCTAAAATCGAGCCAAATCCAACTAATTTTTTCTAGGGTTTCAAATCTTTCCCTATGAAATGTACCTCAAATAAACCAAATCTATTGCAAAAAAATCAAGGGAGGGGAGGGAGTTCACCTTGCTTGATCAATTTTGAAGCTAAATCGCGAAAAAAGCAACGAAATCGAGTGGATTTGGAGGGAGAGAGCGGGGGTAGAGGCGCTGTGTGTGTTCGGTTTCGGTTTGGGGACTGAGGGGGTGGAGGGCCGGGGGCCATGCTCAGGCTTAAGTCCCAGAGCACGGCTCCACACCCATTAGCGCCATGGTTACATATCACAGTGCTATGTACTTTGGCGCCATGCTATGCCACCATGGCTCCTACGTGTCCACGCACGGCGCCGAAGCATATGGCGTCATGCTATATACCCTGGGCACCTTATCTTTTGGTGCCATGATAAGGGTCTATTTTTGTAAATCTTTTCTCCAAAGGTCTATATGTAAACAAATTTTCAAATTTTGGGCTAAAAAGCAAAAAACAATTACTCACCAAACTACTTGCTAGAGCAAAGTTAGACACCATGGCCATGAGCCACCTTTTCCTCATTTTCACCACCATCGACGTCGAGGGCCACCACCACTACCACCTGCACAAGAACTACCTACTGATTTCTTCACCACAATAAGATGGAGTGCAATGCTCCGACACTTGTCGGTGTTAGCAATGCCAAAAACGAGGTGGGGCAGTTGGGCGGTAATGACAAAACAGACATTGATGCTAGGGAACGAGGCTCGTCATCAGCCCGTTTGGTAATAGTAAGGCCTGGCACATTGAGGTTGGCCGAGACAGCAATGGCATGTTCGTGTGGCCCAGGTGGCTAGAGTTTGCTGGCACGCACGGCTATCAGGGTTTGGTGTTTCATGGTGTTCCAACACAAAGGCAATAGGTTGCTCATCCTGAAGGCATTTGACACCAGCTGTTGCAACAAAATAGTTCGGCCCTCTGCCCATAGGTAATTAAATGTGTTACAATCTAATTAAATATGTTACACTCTGATAGACCTTCTTATGTGTAGCAGTCCCCTGGATCAGATTAAAGTTTATGAGATATGGCATGAGCGTGCATGGTATCAAGAACGGAGAAGATGAATCTTGTAGAGAAAACTAAAATAACAACGTTAAAATAACCACGATAAGAGAAAAGATATAGTAAATCCGACCACATACTCCTTAAGCACATTCTCAAAAGAGTATAAGAGATTGTCGCTCTCTCACAACCCTCTTGAACCTTTTAGGACTCTAGGATCCTTACCCTATACAAGAATTTAGTGCTAAAGAATAATCTAATCTCTAATCCTCTCGTACACCTCTACCTTTGGATGAGTGGCTTCTTTGCTTTATTGCTTGGTTGCTTGGGTTCTTCATGACCACCCCTCATGACTTTATATAGTCTCTCTAACCCTACTCCAAAGTGAAGTAGGAATACTAATCCTATTAGGATTTATCCATGACTCATTATAGCACACATTTTCAAATCCTAAAAGGCTAGGATATGAGTTACCACACGCAACAATATCTATCTTGACTTTTATCTGTTGAAGTCATTTTGCTTCTCCAAGAACTCGCTCCAAGTTAGCTCTGTATGTTTTATTTTTTTGTTTTTCCTCCCACCTTTAGGAGTGCCCCCACCACAAAGGCTCATGCATATCACTGTAATATGTGTGTGAGTGTCAGGACTAGACTACTTATACCCTCCATTTGAGAGCTTCTATGTTGTGTAGTTTAATTAAAAACACCTTATGTTTCTATAACCTTCCATGCCATAGGTTTCTATTGCCTTTGAGCTCCATCTGCTCGTCGATACCATGTGTTTGATCCCACCACATCTTCCATCTTTTAATAGCTCACGCAATCTCCTTTGCATCTACTAGATTTTGCAACCGTCTTTACAGCTCCACACATAACTAAAAATGAGATCTAAATACCTACTATTGATAACACGACTTCCTTCTCCTGTCTAGGATTTTTATTAGACCTCCCATTGATTGCTCTTTCTTTAGGTATAGCCATCAATCGGTATCCTCCATTGCACTAGATACTTTTTATGATCACCTATCCTTCGCATGTAACCCGCATGACTCCATCTCGATATGAAACCTCATAACCTTTGAGTTCATGAAACCTTATAGATATTAGATTCTTCTTTAAGACAGGAACATACCGAACTCCAGTTAATGTGTGAAGTGCTCCATGATACATCTCTAATGTAACCATTCCCATCTTAGTAATTGTATACTCCTAGAAATCTGCTAAGTGAACAGTTTCATGCGTCAGGCATAGAGATCCTTCTTCAAACATCTTCCTCGTTGAACATATATGGAAGAAACAACCTGAATCTAATATCCATTCAAAAGAAGTACCTGATTGACTAATGACTAGTAAGTTCAAATCATCGTTTACTACCACCACCGAGCATTCATCCTTCATTTACATCAAATTTGGACAATCTTTAATCATGTTACCTTTCTCATCACATAAATAGCTTACACATGTGCCCTTACTCTTGCCCTTTTTCTTTCTATAACTTTTGCTTCTATTTGCAACACCTGCTGTAGCCGATACTTGATCACTTGAGGATAAAGATTTTGATGACTTTTTAAGGACGTCGTCTTCAATAGATATGCAACTATCTCACTGAAGTTGAGAGTGGTTTACCTAATGAGAATATTTATCACCAATTGCTCCCATGATAGTGGTAGAGATGATACCAGTATGACAACCTTGTTGTTCTCCTCAATATTCTCCTTAACCACCGAGTACTTTACCTCATCAGAGAGACATAAATAGATTGTACTGACAAAGTGATAGCCTTTCGCTCCAACACCCTTCAGTCTTTAGCGGACTTCTTTTCCAGTTTGTCCCTTTCAAGAGCATCGATTAACTCCTGCTAGACAAGGACACCGTTCACCATGTATTCCATGTGCTGAAATTTTCTTCGCCATTAAATTTCTCTACTCGACTCCACATCATCGACATCGATCTTGATTTTGTACCACTTGACGTTTTACTGACCTTTTAACAAATCAAATTAATCTGGCCTTAGCTCTTATATCACTTGTTATACTCTGATACCTCTTCTTATATGCAGTAGCCCCCGGATCAAATCAGAATTTGTGAGATATGACACGAGCGTGCATAGCATCAAGAATAAAGAAGATGAATATCGTAGAGAGAATCAAAATAATGACGTTGAAGCATATATGATGAGAGAGAAACGATTTGGCAAAACTAACCATAAATTTCTTAAGCACAATCTAAAAAGAATACAAGAGATTGTCTCTCTCTCACACAACACTTTCAAATCTTTTAGGACTCTCGAATCTTTACCCTATATTAGAATCTAGTGTTAAAGAATAACCTAACATTTAATTCTATTGTGCATTTCTACCTTTGGATAAATGACTTCTTTACTTTGTTATTTGATTACTTGGGTTCTCTAAGACCACGCCTCATGACTTTATATGATCCCACCTAGCCCTTCTTCAAAGTGAAATAGGAATCATACTTCAAAGAAAGTAGGAATCCTAATCATATTATGATTCATCTAGGACACCTTATAGCACATGTTTTTAAATCCTAAAAGGCTTGAATATGAGTCACGGTATTCAACAAAATGTTTGCAAGCAAAACGTGCTATCAAAGAACAAAGCAATATGTAATGTTGGTATTTAGTACTCAATAGCTACCCCTTGGATTACAAGACTGTATTGCAGAACATACAAATTTGGTTTCTCCTTCGTAGATGTAGATACAGATGATCTTGTAATGAGCTGGAATTGCGAAGCTTGTACGCAGATATTTCTATTAAATAAAGCATACATGTAATCTCTGTTTAATTTCTACTCTCTTTTCTCAACAATACCTCATTAAACTATACTTGACTGCTACTATGTTAGTAACTTTCACTTTTAGTTTAAGCAGATAGTTTGCAGCTTATATTTTGTTCAGTTGTGATAACCAGGAGCAGCATAGACGCTTTGTGTATGACGTAGCTGCTGCATCCGGATTTCATGGAAAAATGGTGGTTTATAAACTTTTCTTGATATTTGTTTTCTTTAAACTGTTTGCCTTGCTTTTTGGTAGAAGTTGGAATATTCAGACTTGAGATGCATCATTGCATAATTTACTTTTTTTCTACAAGAATGTGCATAATTTACTGTCATATGTGTTATTGCAGCTAATCCCTTATAAGCTTGTACAGCATTACGCTGGCCACTAATTGGAGCCTTCTAAGTTGGTACAACATTACGTTGGGTGTTAGGTGGAACCGTAGGCGTGAAGCTGGCGGAGTACGGCGGCGGAGGTGCTATTAGGCGTGAACCGTATTACCTCAGGTTCAAATCGAAGAATGTCGCTTTTGTATAACAATCACTCTAGGGAGCAGCATAATTGTATGCATCTGCTTCGGACAAACTTGCTAACTACAGGCCAGAAACGGTGAGGTCAGAGATGATGCTAGCGGTGAAAACGAGCTGAGCCAAATCTGACTCGACGCTAGGGGTGAAAACGAGCCGAGCTGAGCCAGCTCGAGCCAGACTCGGCCGAACTTGTCTAGAGTTGCGGCTCGGCTCGGCTCGTTTAGGAAACGAGCTAGAAGCCCAGTAGGGCTTAGCTCGGTTCCTGGCTCGAGTCGGCTCGAATGGACTCGTGAGCCACGCAAGGCACAATACTTTTCAGATTGTTATGTTTCTTCAATACTCAACTCAGAGCATATCTGGAGAAACAAATCATATGAAACAAGTACATGGCATTCTTCATTTAACATTGCATTACAGTTTGATCATTCAACGTTTCAGTGTAATACAACTACAAAATTCTGCTTGCATTTCAGTCAGACTACTATTGCCCAGTTCTAGTATAGCATCTCAATTGCATCACCAAAAACACAATAAACTAGGAAGTAACCAGCATGCACAAGTTCCCTGATGATTCATCTCGATTCACCCATTGTAGTTGCAAGGCACCGACACGCCACCATCAAAAACCCCCCAAATTGGTAAGGAAAATCCGTGTTTCTCTTCCCATATCAACAACACGCAAACACCATACATCTAAAGTAAAATAATCACCAATTAAATCTCAAATCCACAAACATGCCAGTAGAAAAAAATCAACAAATTTCTTCACTTACCTCTGCACGCCACCATTGTTAAGAGCGTTGGGCTTGGATGACAGGAATCCGGTGAGGGGGGTTAGTAATAGGACTAATACATACTCTTAGACTTCAGAAGAAGTGAATACTCTTAGACTGAGGTCTAAGAATGCTAAGAAAGAAGAAGGGCTGAGTTGCACTGTTCGACCGAGATGCGAAGTCGAAATGGTAAGTGGGATCGAGCAGCTCAACATTCAGAGAATGTTCAGACCGGCCAAAAGGTTATCATCTTCTGTACGTCTGATGTAGATCCAACGGCCAATGGCGATGGTGATGTTCGGATTATCCGAATAGTTATCATCTACTATGCGTCTGATGTAGATCCAGCGGCCAATAGTGATGTTGATATTCGGACCATTCGAACAATTATCATCTGTTATGCGTCCGATGTAGATCCAGCGGCCGAGAGCGATTTGATGTTCGAATGGTCCGAATGTTTGGGCTGAAACGATTCACACGATGCTGATCGAATGGTAGTCAGATTTATGAATGTCACCGCCGACTTCACTTAAGCCACCAAGAGTTGAGGCACAGTACCATCTTCAGTCAATGCTACATTCGCTTCTTCATCATCATTTGAACTTGAAGAATCCATAGAAACATGTCCTTGTTCCCCCTCATCATCAGATGATTCAGATGGTACACCATCGTTGTCATCGTTATCCATATGCTCTCAATCCACATCCTCGCTCAACGACTACAATTAAAGATAAGAGATAAAGCTTATAGTTACCAGTAAATTAAATTCAACTGCAGTCATCATCCACTGCTTATCTATAATACACTACACACATAGAAACTTCTAATGATAGTGCAGTTACCATCTATAAAAGAAACATCAGAATGATGACAGCTTCAATGCACAAAACTTTTGGCAATACATATATCGATAGCCATTTCACATCAGAAGTATAAAAGCTTTAATTCTATATCATATCATCCATGAAAACTACATATAGGTGAAAACTCAACTCACCAAGGCTACCGGTTGGACGAGGTCTAGAGACACCTGGGAGCTGATGAGGCGTCAATTGGCTGCATGATCGGCAGCTAGTGCCGAGCCAGAGGCCTTGACATTGGCCAACTTCTTCCCTCATGCTCATGCACGAGGCTCCATGCTTCATTGAGGATCCATGCACTGCACCTTCAAGGATGACGGGAGCATAGGGCATTGACCATGGGAGTACAGGGGATGGGGAGGATAGGGTGTGGTGGTGTCCCAGACGTCCAATGAGCTTGTGGGAGTTGCCTATTGGGGAATGAAAAAATAGGGAATAGATTGGGAAGATAGAGCTTGGAGGCATGAAAGGTCGGACAATTCGAACGTTTGGTCCGAACGTTTTCAGCCAAACTTTGGACTAAGAGGGGTTCAGATGGTCCGAACCTTCATACCTCATCAGCAAGCAACAACTAGGTCGGGTGGTCCGAACGTTTGGAGTCCATCCAATAACTAAGGCTCGCGTCCGAGCTCCATCCAACGACTGCTATTCAAATGAGCCTTCCTGAGCCAGCGGCCACACAAGCCTAACAAGTGGCGCGAGCGACTCAAAGCTCGGCTTGTTTACCATGCGAGTTGAACACCTGACTCGGCTTGGCTCACAAAATAACGAACTTGAGTTGAGCCAACTCATAAGTCTCGAGCTATTTTTCTAGCCCTAGATGACGCAGCAGTGAAGGGTGACAGCTACGCATTTGGATGCCTCCCCTAATCTTCGAAGTTCATGGGTAGGTGCATGTTGTGTATTGTGCGGCTGCTTACATGGCTAGCAGCGCCGTGAGCATTAGTCTATCTAGGTTCAAGCCCGATGCATTTCAATCGAATAATTAGAAATAAGGTGCGTGTATGTGTTTGTGTGTGTGTATAAGCATGTTTAGTGAGGAAGTATATGAGTTTGTTCTTTTTGGTTTTTAAAAGTGACTTTTAATTTTTGCTACAGTACTTAACTTTTAAACAAAGTATTTTTTTCAAGACATAGTCTACAAGTTAATTGTAGTACACATTAAAAGCCTAATATCTGTACAATCTAAAATCGCAAGCAATTATCTCTCTGTTCGTAATCTTTATCATAAATAGTTAAAATTTAAAATTTTTAATTAAAAATCAAAAACCACAACCATATCGTACAGGCTCTATATCTATGCTTTATGAATTGTTGTGCCTTCGCAAAAAAAAAAAATTATGCGTGTGTATAGTGCAAGTTTAGTGTACGTCAGCTTTCTACCCTCCCAAAAAGTAAGTGCATGTCTAATACTCCAAATTCTTGCGTTTGGGCTGCTATCAATTAATTTTTTGGTTGCGTATGTCTTACGTGACAGTCTGCTTTTTGGTTGGGGCGTCTTGTGTGCGTGACAGCAACGGAGTTACTCCGACGAAATCTCTGTCTTCCGCTTCGTCAACGATGAGTATTCTCTTTTAAGATAATGATAAGGAGAAGAAGAGTGTCAGATTTTGTTGAGTTGACAGAAAATGATATATTGGTACAGGGCGTACCAATCACACTGAGTCAAAAGTGCCAAATATATATATAAAAAAAAACAGCATGCAATCTGTGCTACTTCAGTGGCGGATCTAGGATTTTTAGAATAGGTATTCGGACTTTAGAGTTAGATCGATATCGATACATTGATATCGCGATACATGTTTCCTCTAAAACACCGATATAACGATACGTGTATATAGATATAATAAAACTATAGAAATTAATGATTTCTTATGAGAAAATGGGCGGCATAATGCTAGCACAATGATATGAATTAAATAGCAAATTATAAAGATTAATGGCAGTTGCATACCTTGCTTATCCTACTTTTTTTTTACTCTTTTCAGCACTCCCATAGATTTCAAAATTACAGACTTCTTCATTTTTTAAAGCTCAAAGATCTACAAAATCAAATAATTGATTGTCACGATTTAACAGTAAAGAGACGAATGTATTAATCTAGCCTATTAAGACAAATTAAAACTCAACTCAAACTCAAACTAATGTATTAACCTAGCCTATCAAGACTCAAAATGTATTAATTACTATCTATCTATCTGGCCATTCGAATTGTCAACTATCTATCTGGCCATTCGAATTGTCACTTGTGGATACTTAGGTGTAGCATTTCGGTATGATACCAGATGTATGGCCAATCAACAATAGTCAAATCATATGGATCATGATTAATCATAGAATCACTAGATATAGACTATAGATTACTACTGGTTCAAAACAGACGACGTTCTAGCACTATGCACAAACCAGATTAGGAAAATATGATGATATCTTAAAGTGAGAAATTATACATACTATTTGGTTGTAACTTATTATTCAACTAGCATTGATCCAAGAACTGAACTGAACTGAGCTCAGTTGGTGGGAGGTGTGTGTATCAACAACTGTTTATGAATGTATCCTGTAAATCACATGTGGTATTTGAGGTGCTACGTGCAAATTGCTCAAGGTCGCATAGACCAAGGTAACGTAGAGACAAGGTTGCTACGTGCCAATTCTAATGCTTCCACTGCAGTCTATATTGCAGCTATTCCGCCTCACAATTTTCAGTGCCAATTTTTATCTCGCAATAGCTGCAACTGAGGAACATAATTCTAATGCTTCCACAAAAATAGCACTATCAAACCACAGATTCACTCATTCACACCAAAGTACCAAACCACAATCTCTAGTTCTCTACAGTCTACACTCAGCCAACTCTGAAACAATAGCAAAAGGGCTGGAAGGAAAAGGGAGCGGACCGGCGGTCGGCGGAGGGTAGATGCAGGCGGCGCCGCGTTGGCCGGCGAGGTGAGCTGATGGCGCTGGCGGCGCGAATCTGGAAAAAGGGAGGGCGCTGGCGCAGATCCGCGGTGGAGGCCAGAGCAGGACTGGGCCGGACCGCCGGGCGCCGGAGGCTGATGGTGACGCGCCGCCGCGGCCGATTGAAGAAGGGAGGGCGGAGCCGCGGAGGGCGATGGAGGCTGGAGCAGGACTGGGCGTCTGGGCCGGATCGCCGGAGGCTGATGGCGCGCCGCCGCGGTCGATTGAAGGAGGGAGGGCGGAGGGCCGGCGGCCAGAGGCGGCGGAGGGGAAGACTAGTGCAGATCGGTGATCCGCGGACCGCGGTGGAGGCCGTCTGGGGCAGTGGGGTGTGGGGCTCGAGCCGCTCGGGCGCTCGGGGAAATGGGGAATGGGGAACGGGGAATGGGGGAAAGGGCAGATGAGTGCCGGGCCGGGCCACCGGGGGGCAGGGGAGACGCGGAAGCGGGCACGGCCGAATGGGCCGAAATGGGATGACCGGATGAGGCGGAATGGGATGACTGGATGGGCACTGAAAACACTAATTTTAGCCTAACTATATATATACATATGTATTATACCTTATATATATTGGTTTTTTGTTTAAAAAAATAGGTATTCAGCTGAATACCCTTGAATTACTGTAGATTCGCCCCTGCTCCATGATCGGAGTCGACAATCTCCACGGAACTATCTGGCAAGTGTTATCCTCTAGAAGATTGCAACCGATTCGACAATCGATAGAATCACACATGTGGCTCTGCAGAGCTTGAACAGCACAACTTCCGCTGCCGGCACAAATGCAAATATGCAATCGTTTAACTGTATATTCAGCACAGATTGTGATTCATTGCCTTTTTAAAATGTTGTGAGCGTGTGTATTCTGCACATGTTGTGATCGACTATTTGACGCTATAAATAAAATGTATTCCTAAAAACATAACGCCCAACTAGAAATTAAGAACCAAAGAGTATCAGTAAATAATAAAGTAAAGACTGTGCTATCAGATTTAACATCGGCTAAATTGAACATGATGAGAAACATACTCTAGCCTACATTGGCTAAATTGAACAGTGTCTTGCGGTAGATCAATCTAACATCATGTTCTCTAACACACGTCCACATTATTGATTTGATATTCACATATCCATGATCTATGAAACATAATCATCAATTAATACATATACTGATATATAAATTATAATTATCTCATACAATGATATAAGATTAGCGATAATTTAGAGTAACATTTGAATATGAATAAAGAGTTTCACGAACAAGTCACATACTCACTGATCAATATGAAAGACATTTATTTAAGAGATAAAATAACATATTATTCAAAAGATCAAAAATATAGAAGTGATCTTCATAAACCACAAAATGGTTTATGAACAAACTGGGCAGTTACACAAGAGCATCTTCAGTTTCTACACTTTACAGATGAAGTGATCATCAATCAAAACACCTCTGACCAATGGACTTACATTTGGGAGAACTCCTACTACTCATCGCGCAAATGGTATGCTTACCAGTTCAAACAACTTAACACCTCATCGATCTTCCCGCTCATCTGGAAGAACAGATGCCTTATGAAACACAAGGTTTTTGCTTGGCTCCTTTTAAAAGAAAGACTCAACACAAAGAACACAAAGGATATGATAAGACAAAAGAAGTTCAACACTGATGGCAACATCCATTGTGTTCTTTGCGATGATCAAATTGTCAAGACCATCAACCATCTCTTCTTTGAGTGCTACTTCTCCTTGCAGTGTTGGAATGCAATTGGGTTTCAGTGCGACCCCGATCCGTGCACTCCAACGAGAGTCCTTAATACAAAATCAGCTTTCAGAGGTCAGCTCTTCATGGAGAAGTTCATCCTCGCAGCTTGGATAATTTGAAAGATCATAAATGAGCTAATCTTCTAGCAACAGCATCACAGTCTCACAGAATGGAAATCTCAGCTCAAATTGGAGGTCTCTTTGTTGTTGCTTAGAGTCAAGCCAGCTATCTGCCCTATTCTTTCCTCTTGGATTAGCTCCTTTTGATTATTCCTGTCTTCTTTTTGTCCTCTTCTTCTCTTCCTTTTGCTCTCTTTCGTTTTTGTACATTATTATATATTTAATATAGTGCAGTAGGAGTCTCTCGTATTGTTTCCCATAAAAAAATGTGATAATTGTTGGTTGATTTTTTTTCAAATTGTAGGGTTTTAATTTTGATATTTGGAATATCAGTCTAGCTCGTTGTAAATCAGAGGTAAAAATAATAGTGTTTGACCACAATGTCAAGTGAGTAAGCCACTAGATTTTTTTTCTGTTATATTGTTCTTGAATAGTTGAATGTATAAATATCTAATTGATTTTTTCAAATAATTGGTGATGATTTCATAAATTATATATTTATTTGCTATGTGGAGAAACAAGAATGATGTTTTGGTTTATCGTTTTATGAACTTGAAAGAATGTAAACACTAAAAGTAATTCATTAATTTATATTTGATCATTCTACTATTTTTTACTTGAAAACTTCAAGTAATTTTGTTCTCTTTTAACAGGCCATCGAGGTCAAATAATGTATTTTACCAATGTCAATCAAATTTTGTCTATGATTTCACCCTTAGTTTCTTTAGTTTGTTGCAACTAACCGATGTTATTATCTGGCTTCTTCATTTTGGTAATCATGTCGACCACTACTTCTTTATTATCACACACTGTCATTAGTTATATTGAATAATTGATGCTTAAAATTGCCAGATACATTACTATTTAGCATAATATTATTTAAAAATTATATATCACTACTACAGAAAACGTTATCACAGACGGTTAGAAAACGTTATTACAGACGGTTTTGTGAGCTTTTGAATCGTCTGTGATGTAAATATCACAGACAATTTTTAACTACAAATCATCTGTGATAGGTGATTATCACAGACGATTTTTTTTAAGAACCATCTATGATAGCTAAATATCACAGACGATTTTAACTACGAACCATCTGTGATAATCAAATATCACAGACGGTTTGTAGTTAAAACTGTTTGTGATGTTCAGGTGTCACAGACGGTTTTTACAAAAAACTGTCTGTGATAATCACTATCATAGACTGTTTTTAATCTATGATATTATTTTCTTCTCCTAAATCTATTTCTATTTATTGGCTAGCCTCAGAAAATGCTAGTTATGCCCTCTGAAACAAGCAGATCAACATGCACATCTATACATCCAATTCACATCTCAATTCATTTCAGAAACAAAAACATCCATTTTGCAAATCAATTAATTGAAATGAAATAAAATATCTATTAACAAATACACATGTACAATTAAGGTAAATCTTATCCCAAACAAAATCATTCTATGCTGTGAAATTCTTCATCTGATTTTATGACTTTAGCCACCAAAAAGTACGTGCGCTTTCCTCGAATTTGTGCAAGTTAGCCTGTTCCAACGCAGTTGTAGAAATGGGCAAACCCTGACGATAGTAATATCAATGTACTTACATATATAACTTGATAAGTATGAAATAATTATTGGAAGATTGATAAATCTTAGGATTTGTGATCTTCGAGGAATCGAGTAATAGTTTCATATGATGGTAAACACAGAATCCACAGGTGTTGCCTGGCGACTGGTGGTGGCACTGTAAAAATAGAATTTGTTAATTCAAGTGGCATTAATACCAAGTGTTATATAGGATTAATTAATGTGTACTAGCGAATACCAAAAAATTTCGAACATATCGCAGGGCATTGGCCCCTTCCGTCGAGCGACATACCTCTGCAACGTACGTAGCGAACGACTACGTGATTCCAAAACGTTAGCCTTAATCATTCGGAAGGAAAGAAAGAGTACAATATATTTATGTATGGAGAAAATGTATTTACCTATCGATTAATCGGTCAATAACTGTGTAGTCGGTTTGTTCTTGTTTAGGGAATCAAGATATATTATCTTGTTCTATTTTGGTATAATTACAATTAAAATCCAGTAGAATCCATGATTGTAGGGCATAAGTACAAATTCCTTATTGCGGTTAGCCAGTAATGTTCTTATAATGTAACTCTCAATGAAGGATGCATCCTCGTTGATAGTATCTATAGTGACCAAGCGTGGGTCCAGGAAACCAATTGGTGATTTGGATAATCTGGTTTCAATCACCATGTATCTATATATATACAAACAAAAGCAACAAATTATATATGATATTTATCGGTATTACATAAATGGAGATTGTGATTGTACATACTTATAGTGTCTAACATCGAACGAGTGAGGCGTCGAGAGCATTGAGCGTGAAAAGATCAAATAAATCCTCAAAAGTCACCGCGAAGACACAATCATGAAATTCATGCAGTAAATGACGCAGCCTGAATTTGACAATGATACCTGAGCGTCGTTCTCCCTGTGGCTTATTGGCCTGTTCCATATACCAAGAGTGTAATCTCTGGCAACTAAGTTCTAGAGTTAGGAGGCGCTCTTCAGGGGTGATCATCAGCTCCCCTAGCACGAATTTGCGGGCCAATGACAGGTACAGGATATCATCATCGGTCTTCTTTGATTTGCCCCTACTGCCTTGGCTGTAAGTCGACTTCATGGTAGTCGACTGTAAAGGTAGCACCGGTGCAAGTTGCTTCACCGGGAATAGCACCCGTGGATATGGCATTGGTGCAGGTATTGGTGGTGCAGATAACCCCTGTAGACATAGCACCAATGCAAGTAGCTCTGATTCGGATTGCCCTTGTGGACCTGGCACCGGTGAAGAACCCTCTAGGCAGATGTCGCTTTTGGGCCACTGGATGAATGTTCTAATGGCTTGCTCCAGAGTCACGACCTCGTCGTCGGGGGGCTTCGGTAGTGGGACGACCTTAAAATTAGTATGCACACCATCCACATTCACTTTTTCGAAGCCTGACGCTAAAGGTGCACCATGCACCATGGCCCCGTGACCGAACAAATATGCCTGGCCCCAAGCAACGCACAAGGCAACAAAGGCATATCTCACTTGGAGCTTACACTTCGTAGCCTTCTATATAACGATACAAAATTAGCTACTCTAATAGGTCTATCAACGGATCGAGCATTGCAGAGATAATTATTACCAGGATGATGTCGTCCAAAGGAAATCTGGGCTCGCTTTCCGTCATAGGATTGGACGCACAACTACTCTGACGGTTGGGGGGTTGGCTAGCATAGGAGCGGCAGCGGCGGCCTGCTAATTTTCTGTATATCTTCTCATCTCATCTCTGACATAATTAGCGAGCTCCTCTGTAAGAGATGCCTTGATCTCCTCTCATAGCCATGCCTCACGCTCGGCTTTGGTTCTCTTCCTACTCTGATATAATTCGGAGTCATTTGAGAAGCCATGTTTCCAAGGAATATAAAGACCAAGGCCTCTCATATGACCTGTGTGCTCCTTGTTTCCTAGAGCCGCGAAGAGTATATCTCTCTCCCTACTTGCCTAGAATGATCCTTAGGAAGATTCTACACTCAGCGCTTCCTGCAAGAGCCCGACATGTCATTTCACTTCCTACGAAGTTGTGGAGTAATTACAAGTTACGTAGTTCGATATCTTACCAGGCGGTGGGACACTTCCTCGTCTGTAGGGTTTCAGAAGGAGATATCCCCCGAAGACGTGGTAGATGACTTCACTCTAATCCAAATTCGAGCGTGCTCATCCGGGATCATGGCAAATGGCGGGCCGGTGTCTCGCAGGATTGCCTGCTCGTCCTCTTTTCTCCACTGCAGGATTTTACCCGTATACCAAGCTGTGCCGAGTCTGTGGGGGAGTGTGTTTTTTGCCTGAAGGGCCTTGTGTGCCGCACTTGCATTTCTGAAATTTTTGGTCGTCTTCATTGCCTTAAACTCTTCCCATTGTGGTTCCAGTAATGGGTACTCATGAAAGGGCGTCAGATCCTTCTCCACATACTGCTTGACAAGCAGGCTCTTGAAATTCTTCCATGCTTTGCACACCGCTAGCAAGGCATGTCGTTGCACGGAGTCGTGATGTTCTTCCGGGGTCTCGAACGATGCAAAAAATTTTATCAGCAGTTCACGTTTCCGAGTCTCAGTCACGGTCTTCCACGAATTGAATATGATCTCAATTCGTTCTCGTGTAACTATTTCGACTATTCTTCGAAATACGTACGCTGCTCGGCGAGGAAGGAGAGGAGTCTCAGATCCATCGACCTCTGTGATGGTAAATCGGCTCTCAGGCTTTTTTGATAATCCTCTTCCTTGGCGTTTGGATTTTCCAGAGGACGCATCCGGCGATGATGTTGAAGAATGCACGGATGACATGTTGGCCTTCTCGTATATGAAAATTAAGCATAATGTAGCATATATATATATATATATATATATATATATATATATATCAATATAAAAATGATATGAAATTACATGAAAGTATATGATTAAGAAGCAAATATAGCATATACATCACACATGCATTGTTATACATGAAACATGAAGCAAATCTATGTTGCTGATTATTAAACATGAAACAACTACATGAAACGAATCTCAATTAATTGTTAATCATATACATAAATAGTGCGGTATAAGCATATACGTAAATTGTCTTATGCTGATTATTACCTGGATTGTTGTAAATAGTGTGGTATAAGTATATACATAAATTTAATTCCAATATAATCAATAATGACATGAGCATGCTACAAAAGACATATAAAAGATTTAGCTATTATATAAGCATGAACACTTTTTAAGCCAATTCCATATAAGCATATGCCCATCAAATAGACCAAGAAAGTCATCATATTTAGCATAAAGCTCAAATTTGATTAATTTGTGATTAGTGCTCTCAGATTGTAGAGTTACACAAGTTAAAATTTGGCCGTCCCGCTATTATTGTCTTATACTCTTCACGAATTGAATATGCCAAAAGAAGATTAAAACTTTGAACTCTAAATATCATTCTAAATCTCAGAAAATATACTTTCGGTCAACTGAATAGGGATCACAAGGTGAATACCAAATTTCATAAGAATCCAGCCTAATGACTTGAAATTCTATTAGGTTAACGAACCACAATTTACCAAATCATTCTCAAGCTAAATCGGCTAACAAATATGAATAAGTATATAACATGTGAATCAGCTAGACCATGTGAATAACAATGATCACCAAAAGAGTATATATATATACCGAAAGCAAGTAGTCACGATCAGTGAGAAAAGATAGTAGCAACAATATTTAGAGCTCAATGTTAATCATTCAATTTCAGCATAAGACAATTATCTTCATTGAGTAGTTAGCCCACCATAGCATCACTTTGCAATTCACAGATATGAAACAATCCACAAACTGCAAAGTGCAGTAACCAAGAACTCATAGTGCAGGTGATACTCGAAATCACCCAGATGAACCGAGCTATGGCAAAGCACTCTAGGCTTAAGGAGATCTCACACGAGAGAAAGGCGCCTCCAAATCCTCCTCAAAGAGAAAAGTTTAAGGAGATCTCACATAAGAGGGGCGATCTGGATCTCTCAAGCACCGATGCCGCGCTAGGGGGAGGAGGAGGGCTCCGGAGTCAGGGGAGGAGGGTGCTGGGCTAGCGGGGGAGGAGGGCGCCGGAGTCGAGGGAGGTGGCGCCGAGCTTGGGGAAGTCCGCAACGGGCTTGGGGAGAGGAGGAGGGCGCCGGGCTAGGGGGAGGAGGAGAGTGCCGGGCTCGGGGAATGGAGGCGGCACCGGGCTCGGGGAACGGAGGCGGTGATGGGCTCAAGAGAGCGGCGACGTTAAGTCTAAGTGCTCTCTCTGTTGGTTGGTGTAGCTAATAATTCCAGTGCGCGCAAAACCCTAGTTGGATGCATATATATATAGTTGGATATATATATATATATATATATATATATATATATATATATATATATATATATATATATATATATATATGTGTGTGTGTGTGTGTGTGTGTGATAATGATATCATAGACGGTTGTAATAAGCCTTTATATATATATATATATATATATATATATATATATATATATATATATAAAGGCTTATTACAACCGTCTATGATATCATTATCACATACGGTTCTAAATTAAAACTGTCTGTGATATTTATTATCATAGACGATTCTAAACTATACGTTAAAGTGGTGAATCCCAATAATTTTTGTTCAGTTCCGCCCCTATTTACTGACTAGTAACGACTAATGAGGATCTACAAAAGACCGAGAGGCTGGTGCCTTTAGTCCATTGTACCCTAGTAAGTTGAAAGCAAGGGGGTCAAGAGTAGGATAGGTGATCACGTCTCGCACAAATACATAACGTAACCTACGTAGCTTTCGTTTTCTAGAATTATTTTGCACTACTATTTTGCTTCAATGTCCTGCATGGACTCCCAATTCATTAAGATGAGAGTTACAACCTAACGGTTAAATTTCCACTGCACTTTTAACCTTTAGACCTCGCTGAATCAACCATAACAGAAACTTCAGTTCTGATTCTACATCATCTCCGGATTCTATTGCAAAATTTGTGAGATTTGAGTACAGTCCTCTACATCGAGATGTCCCAAATAAAAAATTTAAAATATTCATGAGATGATGTTATTAATGTACTTATAAAGCGATCTGAACTTTGGAAAGTATGAATCGACTCCCTCTCAATGTGCCATGCTGTTTGCGAATCTCAAAGCCAACGCTAGTGATGCTGGATGGTTGAATTGAAAACAAATCCGGATTGATCCACTTAGTTATCGTTCCTGACCCCTGCAAGAAGGGGTTCCTTCTTCTTGTCCTCCCATTTGTTCAACCTTTTCTGTGCCTCCTCCACCTGTAGATTATCCATACAGAAACAACAGCATCAAAAAATGCAATTACATAGGTGATGCTGGTAACATATGAGATTGATGATCACGTAAGTCATGCACAATACGATTAAGTAAGGTCCAGCAATCGTAACAACGTATGCAATCCCGAAAC
This sequence comes from Melocanna baccifera, assembly GCA_036346265.1. Classification (NCBI taxonomy): domain Eukaryota; kingdom Viridiplantae; phylum Streptophyta; class Magnoliopsida; order Poales; family Poaceae; genus Melocanna; species Melocanna baccifera. Next base: position 25,484,413 of record CM070682.1, on the reverse strand, counting down.
AGAAACATATCAGGTGTACGGCATGTTGAAGAGATTCAATATCGACACCACCGGAAAGTTTTGTTCTAAACCTTAACTGTGTATTTTTGATCAATTGTCATCAGCATTTACTCCCAAGAAGCTTCTGGATTAGAAGATACAAGGCTTGTATTGTATTCGTATGAGGTTCTAAAAACTGCTTTTCTACATTTCCTAGCTTTCAAACGAAATGTCTTTTCAAAACGGATCACTAGTTGATTATAGTACACATGTGACTTTATTTATATCAGCCAAAATAGAAAGCGAGTGTCTCCCTCTTCATAAGCTTTGCTATAAGTTGTTACTCTGCATAAGCCAAAGCAAAAAAACCAATACGAATGGGCTCTAGTGACAGAGAAAGGTAATTCGAATCTTCGGACCGCAGGTAGTTCAGAACTCCATTTTTCATAAATAATACCTTTGTGCAAAATGGAAATGAAAATTGTATCTCTCTGTCGGTATAGGTCTAGTAAGATGTACCTCTTTGTTCCAATCAGTTCTGATGGTGACCCACAGCAGAATGGCTGTCTGGATGCACGTTCCTCCAATCATCCCACCCCAAATGCCCTGCGGGGACGCATCCGATTCCACGGGGAAGCGGAAGTTAGATCATAGAATTGACGATTTTGGTGTGAAATATTAACGATTTACTTGTAAATCCATTACCTTTACGCCGAGCTTGAACACAAACCCGAGAAGAGCACCAAGGGGAACGCCGATGATGTAGTAACAGCCGATGTTCACGTAAGCCACAAACTGTTGCCATCCACATCCAACAGCAACACCTGCGCACAGTTATTTAGATGTCTTAGAAATGTTCGCTATCATCATCTGTCCTCACAATAGGGGAAACATTTATTTCCGATCGTGGTAGACGTGATAATTCGCCCGGCCAGCTTCCCATTTAGCTAGCAAGATTCAGCTACAAGCGAAAAGGATGGAACGGTACTGTACACCCTATATTGATGTGGAACGGTACTGTAAACGTGATACCTCAGTTGCCCCCAATGCTTGCTGAATTTGTACACAGTATTATGTACAAATATAAATATGTAAACATCTATAATCTTTTTTCTTTGGCTTAAATATAGGTGTTTGTCCTCCGTTAATGGTAACTTTCTAATTTGATGTAATTTTACCATGTGCTACATTGAAGGATTCGCTACTTTTGCCAAAAAAAAATAATATTGGATTCACAAAATAGAAGTTAGCTTTTTGAGATATCAATCATAACCCTCTACAGTGTTTAGCGCTCAATGGAATCCCCCAGGCACTAGAATTGGGATGAAATTATTCTGGTTAGAAAAATAGGGATGTGGTATAAAACCAGACCCAGTTGATTAAAATTTGAACAATGCAGTTGACATGAATACAATATACAAAGCTAGTTTTGGATGTTATACTTATTGACTACTCAAGAGTGAGAATTCAAAGACACCACATGTTCGCATATACAAACTTTCTGAAATTTTACCTGACAGAACAGGTTGGATGCCATTGAGAATGAGCGTGATGGCGAGCAGCGGGCAGAGATCTGCCACCGCATTTGAAACTACCTCACCCTCTGTGAACAAGTAGCTGACGTAGTTGCGAAGGCAGAGGATCACAATGGCAAGGATGACAGCGATTATTGCAGATAGCACGGTCACGACCCACACAGAGAAAAATGCGGACTTTGGGTTGCCGGCACCAAGCTCGTTGCTCACTCTTACACTGAAAAATATTCAAAAGTTCGAATACCCAGTTTATTAGTCCCTTACTAAAGTACGGCAATGTTATCAGGTCATTCTGTTTTGAGCTGTTGAACCACGGACCTAGCAGCCGCGTTGAATCCTACTGAGATCATGAACACCCAACCTGAAATTGTCATGCTGCACCGGAAACAGACAAGTCAGCAACACCAACGATTCTGCTTACTAGCTAGAGCGGTAAGCTGTACAGATAAATGGTACTCACCATACAGAGAGAGCATCCAAGGCAAGCTCAGGATTCGGGAGCAACCCGGCAATGAGCACCAACACCTGAAAATACCACGTCTCAAAGCACAGCATGACCGCGGATGCAGCTGAAAGCTTCAGAAACTCCCACAAGCCGGAGAAAGCCTGCCATGTGAACCCGGTCCATGTGTGCCGACACCTTGAGCTCATGACAATGTACGCGAACTGCGCTGCGACGATGATCCACCAGCTCAGGCTCAGCACCAGCGAGGCTCCGAGCAGCCCCAGCCCGACCTTGTACACGATAACCCAGCTCAGCAGCAGGTGCAGCGCGAGTGTGGCCGTCGAGATGTAAGCGCTCGGCAGAACTATGCTCTGCGCCTGCATGAACTTCTGGATTGGGAAGTTGATGGCGTACGCGAAGATCTGTGGGATCAGGCCGTACACGAAGATCGATGCAGCGCGGGCGATCTCCGGTGACTGTCCCAGGAACAGGAGGATCGGCTCAGAGAAGGCGTAGATCACTGCAAGCGGTATGCCGGTGCAGCACAGGAGAACCGCGGAGCGTTGCAGGTAAGTTCCAAGCATCTCGTACTTCTGTGCGCCGTAGGCCTGTCCGCAGAGTGTCTCCACTGCACTACCCATGCCCAGCTGCAAAGATGAAATGTCTCGTCACTGTCACGAATAGCAATCCCTAGATACCATGACTTCCTACTACTGTAGATTGCAGTTTAGAATTAGTTGGTTCTAAATTTAGTAGTGCACATGTGATTTGAGGTTGAAATAATTATACTTGAACAACTAGCTGCGATTACTCTCTACAAAAATTTGATTGCAGACTATGGTTGAAATGGTCTTCTAAAGTTCTAATGTGCCATGTATTGTACTAGTATAATTTTTTCACCCCATGTTTTATCTACAGTGTTTCGTGAAGCTCTATTTTCAGAGCTAAACTTATTCTTTGAGTTTCACATTGCCCCCTACTTTTTATACTCCAATATTTCACATTGCTTCCTCCCTTTTCATATTGGCCAACTAGGTTCACCTTTTTGCTTAGTGTCTCGTATTGATCCCGTTTGTTCTGTCAAATGTTTATAATGGGACTTACACTAATTAATGTTTTACTGAAATATGTAAACAAAGTCAATATAAGTCTTAAATTTCAAAATTATAAGTTAAATTGGTAAGACGAAATAAATTGAAATGAAAATATTAATATCAAAATCCAATGAAAATAATCGAAATTAAACAATGTTAAAAGGCTATTATCCAGGTTGAGTTTTTTAAAAAAATACTAACAAGAACACTTGTAAATTAGGGGGAAAAATAAAACCCATATTAAATAGTCAGAGATGTTTATTCTCGAATAAATTGATCATCTACGGTACCAATACCAATCCTTGTACAACTAGGCGTTTCGAAAAAAATATTTTTGGAAAATCAAAATATTCAAAATATAGTTTTCAACATTTCATGATTTAGAATAGATATTGCATATGTTAATTTTTAATCTTATCTTATTCTGTGATTTTAAAAACAAAACTAAAAGTTCTTGTGAGGTTTTTATAGTTCTGACATCAAGTTAAAATTCTACAGGTAAAGTGTGTACTTATATTAAAAACAAGAATGGTTTTTCCTCAAGATTGAAGAAAATAATAAAACCCTTCAACCATCCTAAAGCACCAAAAATATTGTGCAACATTATAACTTTTTCCCTTTATTTTCTTCACATTTACAAAATGTTTAATTATATTTTTCTTGAAATAATGAATGTGTGCCCTGCACAAGGTTCACGCTCACATGAAGCGCATTGTTAGTGTTTCAATGAGTGAGCCAAAAAGTTTGAAAACATCGACAACGCAATGTGTTTTATGGTTACATCTTGTTTTGTCTCATCACTCACGTGGGAACTTTCCTAGGTAGGATGTGCCAATGAGTCATATCTGTTTCAAGTCTCTGCTCAGAACACTACTGCCAAAACATATATATGAATCAACCTATTTAGCTCCGTGGTTAGACCGGTTAGGAATGGCCTGATTGTCATGAAATGAGCGGTCAAACCGGTAGGTCCATTGTGACCGGATTTTGGGAGCGGCCATACCACTTGCGTGATATAATCGATTTCTAGTTTACGGTTGTTTTATTTCGAAGAACATGTTTTAGAGTTGGACTGTGCATCCCGACTAGCCATGGTGGCAGTTGGACCAGACCGATGTGATTGGTATTGAAAGTGCGGTCACACCGGTGGGCTGGTCAGACCGATCAGTGGTTGGCGGTTAGACTGGGATGGGCAGAGTGGTTAGACCGGTGGTTGTGGCCAGAGTTCAACAAGAGTAGGATTTGAGTGGTTTGAGTATGAGAATCGTATGAATGTCGTTACTTGGGTATGGCATGTTACACGATGTATTGTTTTAACTAATGTTAGTAAGTGTATGGACCTTGTGCTCGATATGGCTGCTTGGTCTTTAAATGTGCAATGGTTTAGAAGACGTAGCGGTCAGCAGCAATGGATTGGGACTAGGCGGGGTGTTGAGGCCTAGAGTAGTCATGTAAGTCTGGGTGAGACTATGTTGCTCAAGCAGAAGCACACAGAAGACAAGGATTGTAAAGAGGTGAGTTGCTGCACATGGTGTGGTAAGTGATGAGGCCGATGCACGTAAAAACTATTTAAAAGAGACCGAATACATGAAGATATGACGGCTAGTCATTGGGTGCTACGGGCTATGTGTTAAAGTATGCGGAGATACTTTGATGTGAGGTAAGATTTGTTGGCTCATCAATTATGCCAATTGATGATTTTGTGTATTTGTACGGTGCTATGTGATGATTTGCTTGTTAGTGTTGGTTGTAGAACTCTGGAGCTAGGTCATTGTGAGACTGAAGGGATTGAGACTAGGTTAGGGAGCTAAGGTCCAGAGCGATCAAGGTGCCGTTGAAGATGACAGGCTAGCTTGGTGGTTACAAGCCAAAAAGACAAAGAGCCAGAGCGGAGGTTATCAGTGGTAGACATGACGGTCAATAGCAAGGTGGACTGAGACTAGGCTCAGGGAGAAGCTGAGATTCTAAACGATCAGGGAAGCTAGGTGCTATCATGGTGAAGATGAAGCACATGGTTGCTTCAAGGAGGAGGAAGTGGAAAGCTTTGTGGAAGGAAATAGAGGGGCATTTTGGTAAATATCCTAATACTAGGAAAGTGATGGTATGAGAAACAGCGACAGTGGCCTAAATAGTTTAGGTCAAGAGTGTGCTGAAAATGTCGTCGGCTAATAGAGGTGTGCGTTTTGAGAAACGTGTTTGTATAAGTGTAAAGGTTGGTATTGTGTTGGGTTAACGGATTATTCCATGTAAGTGAATGAAACCCAATTAGAGAGATTGGTTAAGATTTCTTGTGTATTTCCACTATAAAGAGTGGAGAGGGGTGGCTTAGGGGATAATCCATCAAAGAGAATTAGAGGAGATTTAGGGTTCTTGAATAGAACTTGTGGGAGATGTAAGATGTTCTTTGGTTGAGCTTTTTGTCATCCCTAGACCTTGTGTGTGGTTAGGGGGTGGTTGTAATTATACATCTCCAAGTATCAATGTATCTAACAAATTCGTCTAAGTCTTTGCCTCTTATGCTCAAGTGTTGAAATCTTAATTTAACTTGATTTTTTGGTGTTTCTCCTCTTGATCTTGTTTTGTATCAAGGACATGTAAGTGTTGGAAATATCTCTTGAAAACTAGATCTCATCCATCTAGGTACTTTCCATAGCAAGTTCTGGTGATTTCCCAGTTTGGCACAAGAAAGAGTGATTTTGGAGGTTTGGGTTAATTGCTTTTGGCTTGTGTTTTTGCTATGGTTAGGCTTGCGTTCTAGCTATGGTTAGGCTTGCCAAGATGTGTGGAATTAGATCTAAAGTTATCTTGATCATCAATTACCCACGAGCACATCTTAGCTAGAGTTCTTGAGTTTTGCTCGGTTTTGGTGTAAGCTTCCTTCACGGAAAAAATATCACAACTTTGACAATAATTTTATTGATCGTTGATTGGAATAGATTCCTCACATCCTAAGAAAGGTGTGTACAAAATTTCAGATCATTTGGAGCTGTGGATCAAAAGATTCATCAATTGTTGGATTTGGATTCGTGATGATTTTGTATTTGTTCTAAGGGAGCGGTGCAACCGCCATTATAACCGGACTTTGGTTGGCGGTTATACCGATTTCTAGGTCTAGCCTCTTTTGACTTGGTTTTTTTAATCTTTTCTGATGTGAAATTTGTCTCTGATCTTCATAGTTTTTTATATTCATTGAAGTGAAGAATTTTGCTTTCATCTTTTGATAAAAAAGATTTAGAAAAGCTTTATTCATGTTGGCTCCTATTCATCCCTCTAGTCATCGTTCTAGCTTCTACAGTTTTGTTTCTAGACCATATACAAATCGACCTGATGACCCACGGTTTGGCTAAGCAAACTATGGAACAAGAAGTTCATAGCCAAGAAAAAAAATTGTATGCTTACATAAAAAAAACGTAGAGAAGTGTATATATCTAGGTCGCTTGAACCAGGCTGCAGAGAAAACAAGAATTCTAGGAAAACATTCCAGAACCGGACAGGAGTTACACGACGAATTCAAAAGGACGTTTTGGCCTACCAGTTCTAGTGCTAGGTGATGGCAACAACGGAAGCTGATTCCCAGGCTCCCAGGCGAGCTGTACGTACCGCGGCCAGTGGGTGTGGATTCCTCCGTCTTCGGATTTCCAAAGCGGCCGGTCGGGTCCCACTAATCGCCATCACTCTATACGTGACAATCTAGCGACTTTCGTCACGTTTCTACAAGTCGTGGCCATGACCCAGGAGACCACACCAACATCTGACCGTTGGAGCAGGTCGTCTCGACGGTCCAGATCGGTACAAGCATTTAGCGTCCAGACACCACGGCGGACGCTACAGACGGCCTACCGAACTAGGTGAACTTACAGGAGAAATCAATGCAGATTTCGCACAAGTGTACGTGGCACTATCCCCACCGTCCCACGCGCTTCGAGACATTTTCGAGAGATCCGCGCTTTGCAGGCCAGGATATTCCTTGCCACCGAGCCATCAACCTAGTAGTATCTTGGGCGGCTCTAGGAAAAGGGAATTGCTAGGGATGGTCGTCTAATCTCTTGTCAAAACTTCGGACGTTTGATATAATATTTTTTCGCTATATTTATAATATTTTTTTACCTATTTTTATAACATAAAAAGCTAAGAACGATATGATTATTTTAATCTATAATATTTCTCGGTTATATATAACACTAAAAAAAGAAAGAACGATATTAGTATTTAGATAATACATTTTGATGCAATATTATTACATAATATATGTAATATCTTTAATCACTATATATAATAAAAACATCTAATACAAAAATTTATGTTGCATGCGAACATACGATATTTTAGGAAAAAATGATGGTACGAGTGATCGTTTTGGCTTTTAAAAATTTTAGCTTTTAATTTTAGTTTTTTTTTCACTATTCACTACACTATCACTAACTCAACTACAATAAAAAAACTAACTACAGTAAATTTTCAGCTAAAAATCAAAAACCATCACTAAAACGATCACCCTAAATTCTTACGTGCTCTGCTTGTGTCGTCTGAAAGGATTAAAGCAACGACACGTGCATATGCTTTGCCCTTTTAGTCAAATCAATGCCCGAAAATGACAAGTTAATCATTTTCATGTCTAGAGCTCGCAGGAAGACTTGCGAATCCATAAGCGGAAGGGGAAAAATAGCCAACGATGCCAAGGAGTAAGGATACGGTGATACATACGCATAGCCACATAGGAAAGAGAGATGAGAGGGGAGCGTGTACCATGAGGCCGTAGGCGAAGATCTGGATGCCGGTGTTGCCGAGCGAGGCGGCGGCGAGCTCGAGGTTGCCGAGGTGGCCGGAGAAGATCTGCGTCGACATGGACATGAGGTAGTTGATCATGTACATCACCACGGCCGGCGCCGCCAGCCGAGTCAGCATCCTGAGCTCGATCGTCGTCGCCGCCCATGCGCGCGGCGCCAGCGGCGCCGAGGAGTCGGTCAGGATGCTCTCCAGCCGCCCCGACGCGCCGTGCGCGCCCACGTCACCGCCGCCGACTTCCCCTCCCGCCATGGAGACACAGAGCACGGGGAATGGAGCGAGCGGACCTCTCCCTCTCTCTGTTTAATTGTGTTATCTGAGCTCACAGCTGGATTATATATCTATTGACACCTTCCCTTGGCTACCTGACAGCTAAGGCTAACCACCTGTATTTGGACGCATGACAAGAGCTGCAAATGTCATTGAAAAGGATGTGTGAGAACGTTTCCGTTTTCACTCCGCAGTTTACGACTTCCAATACATAGGAGTATTGTGTTGTGATGACCTACCTAGCAAAGACGTCAATGATGACCTCAATAAGCACGTGGTTTTTGAGATTAACTGGAGTTTGTCCGCCTCCTCATTTCCTTTTCCGACCAGTATATATGTTACGAGTACATGCATGTACACAAACAGTTGACAGTTTCAAATTAAATCAAAAGCCTCGAGAACAACTAGTGGCAACACACACATACATATACATGGTACAGCAGCGAGACACGTGGACGGCCGGAATGGTTTGGTGCGCACACGCAGGCTTCTAGAAGATTTGGCTTGAAGTCCTCGTTCCCGTCGCTCACCACACCGCTGGTAAGGCTACTTACAACCAGCTCATCCAAATGTACTATTTGCAATCCGAACCAGACAGTTTTACCGTGGTCACTGCTGGCAGCAACGACGGCGGAAGCGAAACGTCCAAGACACGGACAAAATATAGGACCACGAAGAGCACAACACAGCTTGCAGCTCCTTGATTAATAAATGAGCAGACTAATTGCACGCCATCCCTGTAAGTCGCCACGTGGCTCTGTCACGTCATGGGACATCGACGTGCCCTACGATGAGGTGGCACGCCTTGCGGCCAGCTTTGGAACGGTGAGTGGCTTACGTGCCAACACGTGGTGCCGTTTGACGCAACCAACATCGATATACTCATTCAGTCCCTAAAGCACTATTTTTTTGTTGAGAAATAATAATCACTAATACAATCTACGTAACTAATCAAAATAGAAACATGAGAGAATAATTGAGAAAAATACCAAGAGAACAAAGTCTTTATTAGTTTCATATCTATTCTCTTTGTACATAAGCTTATCTATTTATAATTAAAACCTCTCAACGGTAGTTTCGGTATTTGCCTATAACGTAATCTTCTAGGTTTCGTAACACTCTTCTTTAAGTGAATACCACGACATGTATATGTCTTATTAAAAACTTCTCTTAAAAACCCAGTAAAAAAAGTGATGGAAAAAAATTACATCGCACCTTTGTTTGGAGACCCAGTAAAAAAAGTGATGGAAAATTACATGTATACAGAAGTTATTATATCTATATTGATATATCACAAACGATTTTTTATGACAAACCGTCTGTGATTATAACTATCACAGACAGTTTTTAGTTACAAACCGTCTGTGATATTCTTTTCTACCCCTAAACCTACTTCTGTTTATTGGCTAGCCTCAAGAAATGCTAGTCATGCCCTCTGAAATAAGCAGATCAACATGTACATGTATACATACAATTCACATCTCAATTCATTTCACAAACATAAAATATCCAATTCACATCTCAATTCATTTCACAAACATAAAACATCCATTTCGCAAATCAATTAATTGAAATGAAATAAAATATCCATTAACAAATACATAATTACAAAAGATCTACATTGCATTTGCACTTAGATGGTTCGCTGCTTCGAAATGCGCCCGCTGCTTGGTGAGGAAGGAGAGGGGTCCTAGATTCATCGACCTCTGTGATGGTAAATCGGCCCCGAGGTTTTTTCGATAGTCCTCTTCCTTTGCGTGTTGATTTTGGAGCGGACGCATCCGCCGATGATGTTGAAAAATGCGCGGATGATATGTTGGCCTTCTCATATATGAAAAGTAAGCACAATTAATGTAGCATATATATATATATATATATATATATATATATATATATATATATATCAATATGAAAAGTACATATTATATATATATATATCAATATGAAAAGTACATATATTTATAAGTGTACAACGTATAATGAGACTAGAGAAGTGACCAATGATACTACTTATCAGGGAGTAGTAGCATTGCGCTCACTCTGCAAGCACTCTGCAATACTAGTACTCTCGGGTCCTTAATCTTAGTTCAGAATTAAGTCTCGTCTTCTTCTTCGACCTAGGTTTTGGATCAAAAACCTATGACTATTGGTGGACTTGCTTATCCCTACCGTAGATGCTACCAATGTGTGGTTGTTTTGAAATGGGTGTGCACCTCCAGATGGGCTGGGGCCGGCTATTTCTCCAGAACAATAGCTAAGGGCCCTGATACTACCACTTGGATCTCGAACACTACCTATGATAATAAATCCAAAGGAAAGGTGCTCCCTCGACCTTAATTAACTCCCATCCTGCCAAGCCTCAACTGCCAGCGCATTGTATCTAAGCACACTGCGACAGATTGATACAAGTAGCTAAAGAAAAATAAGATATACTGTACATATATTGTACATATCTAAGATATACTGTACATATCTACATATACATATACATAACAATATATGAAACAATATATGTAGCAATATATATGTAACAATATATATGTAACAATACATTTAACAATAACAATATATATGTAACAATATATATGTAACAATACATGCAACAATAACAATATATATGTAACAATATAAAAGATATCTTTCTGGCAAGATATGCAATGTAACAATATATGTAACAATATAAAACCATAGACCGATGCATCATAATTCATATGTATATTTTGGGGAAAAACATACATTTGCTCAACAACAATAACAGTCGACGGACTGGATACTTTGGGGAAAAACATACATTTGCTCAACAACAATCACAGTTCATATGTATACTTTGGGGAAAAACATACCTTGCGAGGATATGGGCTCGGGGAAGGCGGCGGCGACGGACTGGATCGGTCGTCAGGGTTCGCGGGGGAGGAGGACGCCGGAGTCCAGGGAGGCGACGCCGGGCTCGGGGAGGTCGGCGACGGGCCTGGGGAAGGAGGAGGGCTTGGGGGGACGGAGGCGGGCTCGGGGGGATGCAGGCATGCTTCGGGGAACGGAGGCGGTCGGCGATGGGCTCGGGGGATCGACGGAGGCGGCCGGCGACAGGCTTAGGGGGTCAACGGAGGCGGCCGATGACGGGCTCGAGGGGGGTCGACGGAGGCGGCCGGTGACGGGCTCGAGGGGTCGACGGAGGCGGCCGGTGACGGGTTCGAGGGGTCGACAGAGGCGGCCGGCGACGGGCTTGAGGGATGGCGATGGGCTCGATCGGGAGAGCGACTAAGTTTCTGTGCTGGTTGTAAGTAGCTAATAACTGCAGAGTACGCGCAAAACCCTAGTTTGTGGTTTATATAGGAGGATTATTACAGACGGTTCTATTTAAAAACCGTCTGTGATATAACTATCACAGACGGTTCTAAACTAGAACCATCTATAATAAGCATTTCCTTCCCACGCTCTGGAGTTATTACCTACACCAACCAACAGGCATTGTAATAAGACCTCATAGAGTGTATTTGTTTACAATAGCCTAGTGTATTTCTTTACAACAACCCAATAAACATAGAGGTACATTTGTATGACTCATTCTCAAAATTCACCGATATATCACACATTTTCTCACATATACATAAATGTAAATTCACAAATACATCACACACATGCATTGTTATATACATAATTTATTAATTCACATACATCACACACATGCATTATTCCCACATATATATCGCACATTCTCATTTCACTTGCTTATTTCCTTTAAAAATTAGCCTTTCATGATGATCAATGCGTATGTAACTAGTTTCGTCACGTTGTTCATCGTTGACCCTTATGCCATTTCCAATAGGAGGTAACTCGTTCAATTGATTGTATTCTTCCTTGTCCACTATATTCTCTACTCCGATAATTCTCCTTTTTCTATGAAGTACTATATGACGCTTCTTATTTGCCTGATCGGTTACATAGAAAACTTGAACAACTTGGTTGGCGAGTACGAAAGGTTCATTTTTGTACCCGACATGTTGGAGGTCCATAGTAGTGACATCGTACTTGTCAACCTTCATCTGTGGGAGATGCACCCAACAGCACCGAAATAAGGGAATCTTTAAAACCACGTAGTCGAGCTCCCAAATCTCTTCTATGAACCTATAGTACGAGTTTCTCAACCCATCGGTACTGAGCGCATCTATGCAATAACCACTGTTCTGGTTAGTGCTCTTTATATCCTGAGTCTGTGTATAGAATGTGTACCCATTTATGTCATATCCTTGCCATATCACAACTGTAAATGTTGGCCCTTTTGCCAACCATGTCAGCATCTCACTTGGCGACCTCCTAGCGATTTGCTCCTTCAACTATTAGTTGAACCAACTGTTATGTTGTCTCATGATCCAAACATCCGGGTGCTCCGGATTCTGTTGCCGAAGCACATCCTTGTGTTGGTCGACATAAGGGGCCACTTCAGTCATGTGTTGCAAGACCGTGAAATGGACTTGGGCTTACGCGTTCATATCTGGAGTGATTGCTTTCCTTCCAATAGTTTCAATACCCTTGAGCCTCCCCTCATGACGAGATTGAGGCACACCTATCGATTGAATCTAAGCCATATAATCGACACAAAACTCAATGACCTCTTCGCTTGCATAACTTTCGACGATGCTGCCCTCCGACCGAGATCGATTCCGTACATAGGACTTGAGAATTTCCATGAACCTTTCAAATAGGTACATGCTACGTAGAAATACAGGCCCGCATATTTTTATCTCGCACACAACATGAACAATGAGATGGACCATGATATCGAAAAATGAAGGAGAAAAATACATCTCAAGATGACATAAAGTCATCACCACCTCGTTCTGCAAAGCATCTAGTCCTTCGAGATCGATGATCTTTTGAGCAATTGTGTTAAAAAAATAACTTAGCATCATGATTGTCTCTCGGATTTTGATCGGTAAAATATTTCGAATTGCAATAGGGAGCATCTGTGTCATCAGCACATGACAATCATGAGACTTCATGCCATTTAACTTCAAATCTTGTATCGAAACAATTTTCTTCACTTTGCCGGAGTAACCAGATGGAACTTTGATACCATGCAAGCACTAGCACAATTTTGTTTTCTTGATCTTGGACAGAGTGTAACACACAGGGGGAAGGTACATTCATCTATTATCTGTTTTTGTCGGTGCTAACTCAGGCCTGATGTCCATATCAGCCAAGTCAAGCTGTGCATTGACGCCGTCCTTTGTTTTATGACGAATGTTCAGTAAGAGACCAATCAAGCTATCACATATATTCTTTTCTACATGCATGACATCGATGCAGTGTCGAACATCTAGGTATTCCCAATAAGGTAAATCCCAAAATATTGATCTCTTCTTCCAGATGTTCTTTTCACGAGCCCTCAAGTTACATCCCTTTTCGAGGACAACATCTAAATTCGTAACCACATTATAAACCTCTTTTCCGCTTAAATGCTTTGGAGGTGAACCGTCCCCCTTCTCTCCGTCAAATTGTTTCTTCATCTTGCGGTATGGGTGAGTCCTCCGAAGGAACCGGCAGTGACGTATGTACACAGTTTTGCATGAGTAATCAGCCACACACTCTCGGTACCATTTAAGCAGTGAGTACAAGTTTTGGCACCTTTTGTACTCTGGCTCGACAGGTTAGTAAGTGCAGGATAATCATTTATGGTGCAGAATAATAAGGAGTGCAAAGTGAAGTTCTCTCGTTTGTATGCATCCCATACCTGTACCCCTTTGTTCCACAGTACTTTTAGATCTTCCACCAACGGTGCTAGGTACACATCAATATCATTTCCAGGTTGCTTTGGCCCTTTGATAAGTATCGACAGTAAAATATACTTTCGCTTCATACACAACCAAAGAGGAAGGTTATAGATGCAGAGAGTCACGGGCCAAGTGCTATGTCGGCTGCTTATGCTACTGAAAGGATTCATTCCATCTGTATTCAATCCAAACCTTATATTCCTCGGTTCTGCACCAAAATCTGTAAAACTCCTATCGATGATTCTCCATTGGGCGGAATCAGCAAGGTGTCTCAGCATTTCATCCTTCTTGCGCTCCTCCGAGTGCCAACGCAGCAGTTTTGCCTCCTTTGGATTCGCAAAAATTGCTTCAAATAGGGAATTATAGGAAAATACCATGCCACCTTTGCAGGAGGTCCTTTCTTCACCTCTGTTCCCTCGCCATCATTATCTGATTGATTGTTACATTTGTATCGGGATGCGTTGCACACCAGACAGACATGCATATTTGCATACTCTTTACGGTAGAGAATGCAGTCGTTCAGACATGCATGTATTCTTTCTACTTTCATTCTCAATGGACAAAGAACCTTCTTGGCTTTATACGTGGTTTTAGGCAACTCATTTCTCTCCGGAAGCATGTCCGCTAAAAGACCTAACAGCGCCGTGAAACTCTTATCGGACCAACCGTTGCTTGCCTTCAATTTCAACAGTTCAAGCACAGCTAACAACTTTGTGTATTTTGACCTGCAGCACGTGAACAAAGGTTTCTCCGAGTCCTCCATCAAGCCTCAGAATTTAATATACTCTCTCTCATCATAGTTCTCTTCTACATCACGAAGCATCTGATCCAGATTGTCATCGTGCAGCCTATCGAATCCGAACCACAATCATCATCCGACGGTATATCATTGATTTCACTGGCGATGTCATCCGGCGGTATATCATTGACTTCACCAGCGATGTTATTCGGCGGCATATCATTGACTTCGCCATGACTGGTCCAACACGTATACCCCTTTTTGAAACCCCTCCGAATCAAGTGTATTTCAATCTGCTCTCGATTCTTAAACATCTTTAAATTCCCGCAGTCAGTATATGGACAATACATATATTCCACCCCCTTATTCAACATATCGTCCTCGGCAGCTCTTGTAAAAGCAGACACGCCATTAATATACTCTTCACTCATACGGTTTGCGTTATACATCCAGCTTCGGTCCTATATTATGCACATATATAACAACTTAGTATTAAAATTAATTTAATTAATTATTACTATATATATACCACATGCATTGAGGCTAGCTAAATCTAAATTAGTTAGATCTTCAAAGTATATATATAACAGTCACCGAAAAATAATTAGCTAGCTAGATCTAAATTTTGATATTGCAATCAAAAACAAATTTCATTACTAACCATATCTAGGGCAACCAAGAACTCAATGAATCTTCAAAGCTCTCCTACCAAATAAGCCTCATTCCACCAAATTAAATGGTCTGAAAGCTTTGCCGCCTCCAGCTGTAGCACCGGCTAGATCTGGATCGAAATAAAGACAGATGCAGTCTGAGCGGCGTAATAAATACATAGCAGGATTATCACAGACGGTTCTTACCGATGAACCGTCTGTGATACTGGAATATCACAGATGATTTTTAGTTAAAAACTGTCTATGATAATCGGGAATATCACAGACAGTTATATTCCCGATTATCACAGACGGTTTTTAACTAAAAATTATTTGTGATAGTCCAGTATCACAGACGGTTCACAGGTAAGAACCGTCTATGATACTCCTTCAGTAACACAGATGGTCTCCAAATTAAAATCGTATATGATAGTATACATCACAGACGATTACATAAAACTGTATGTGATTTGGCATCTAGTATTAAGCTTTCTATAGTAGTGATGCACAGGAGAAAAAGAACAATAGAACTAAAGGCGACTACGTTCGCTCAGGTCCCCTTTCGTTGAGAAATCAGTAATCACTGGAACGGGGCTCAGGCTACACCGAAGGAGAGGACATGAACGGGGCTCAGGCTAAAGCTCTTGCTTCTTCTTAGCTTTTGGCTTCTGAAGAAGTAAAAAGCCAAATGTTGATACAGAGGGCCGTCTTGAAGTGGGACATGATGCAACAACTCGAGACAAGTTAAAGCTCCGGCTTCTTTTTGATTTTTGGTTTCTTCAAAAATAAAAAATTATATATTGAAATAGAGCGTTTTCTTAAAGCGAATTCTCCAAACAACTTGCCGAATCTAAAACTATATGTGCTTTCTACGTTAACGTCTTGGCCATTCGTTGCCATGTCTTAAAACATAGACAAAAACCATTGACCATAACTAAAAGCTATTAACAGTAGCCTAAAAAATACACCTAAAGATCCCGAATCAACCATCATATAGCGTGCACAAGGAAATCCTACTGAGCATTGCTTTCCACTAAGGTCAGTCAGCCAAGAGTTCACCTACTTGCATATACTTGTGAGCTTGCTCATTTGGGCTTAGTCTTTTATTTTGTAACTTATTTTTTACTATTCATAATTTTCATCTTTTTTTAGTTTTTTGGTATTTTTTAGCTTTTTACCAGTTCTTTTTTCTGTATTCGTTTGTATTATATGTGATGTGCTAATACGTTTTTTCATTTTAAGATTTTTTTAAAAAAATTAATTACGCTAAATAAGCCACCGTCAGTTATAGCATAATTTCAGCCGGCTACAATGCAATTTTAACAATAAACTACTAAATTTCAGTCTAACTGAGTAGCCACTTAAATGTGGAGGCCGTATACCCTCAGCCAGATTCTCATTGCGACAAGAGTGACTTCTTTTTTTTCTATTATTAATTTTAACTAATCAATGATAGGAGATATTAAAGGGTAAGTTGTAAAATCACCTTATCAAATGCGTTGCATAACATGCTCTTGAGGGACAATAATATATGTCGAGACGTAAACTGATTTTGGTGTCCTCCTTTCGCATTTCTTTTTCTGCTACCACAGTCATTGAAGCCAAAAGAGAATAAGACCATAAAAAAGACGAGGTAGTACGTACAAAAATTCTGTCACGGAATGCGATGTTGCAAACATCGATTTGTTGACGAAGTCACACAACATCCAGCTCTTGTACGGCCGACAATGATTTGTAAACTTCGTCATTGCATTCATCACCTTTGTTTGCATCATTCAATAATTTCCAGTGAAGTTATCAAATCACGAGACAATTGGCACTACCTGATCATATATGTAAACCAGAGGAAATTATCTCCTCAGGCCTCAAACGCATGTTTGATAAAGTAGTTCCATGTTCTGGTTCTGTGGCTTACTGTTGGTTGGTTTGGCTTGTCTTAAATTTCACTATATAACAATAAAATATGCAGTATATGAAGTAGTACGCTGGATTCAGAAGTCACAACGGACTAGCTAGGGGAAAAAAGGTAGGATATTGAATTTTACGGATTCCGTTTGTGATTTTGCCCATGTTAAGTACGTCAAATTTGTCTGTCAAGCATGGGTATGGCAAATGAATCTTGATTAATTATGAGTTAGTTATGTTTGAATTTTGGGTTTGAGGCCAAACTTTGAAAGCCGTCTGCTACCTGTCTGGTACTCTGGTTAGCAGAAGTAGTAATGAAACAATCTCAAAATTCAAAATCATTCTGAATTTTCATTGAATCTTTGTTTGCTCTCCTAAACCATCTCTAAACCCTCCCTTGATAAACTTGAGATTCGTGCAAAACCCCCTCTCCCTCGC
Organism: Melocanna baccifera; assembly: GCA_036346265.1. Taxonomy (NCBI): domain Eukaryota; kingdom Viridiplantae; phylum Streptophyta; class Magnoliopsida; order Poales; family Poaceae; genus Melocanna; species Melocanna baccifera. Next base: position 25,466,802 of record CM070682.1, on the reverse strand, counting down.
GCTGGCGCGATTGCGCTCGCCCGGAATTGTGGTGCCACAACCCCTCCAGCGTTCCCACCCGCGCCATCCCCTGCCACCATGGTCCCCATACTCTAGCGCCTCCTCTCCAATCACCCTGCCATCCGCTCCCTCGCCCTTTGCGCCAAATTGACGAAGCGGCTTCCCGCTGTGCGCCCGAGCGAGTTTGACCGTTTGCGCGTCCCCGCCCGTACCTCGAGCTTTCACTTCGCTTTGAGCTTCACAGGAGTAGTTCACCAGCTCCCCTGCCCGTTCACGCCCCCTGGCGGAGCCTCGCCACCTCCCTCCTCCACACGTAGGTGAGCCCGAAGCAATGCCACTGCTCCCACCGCCTCTCCCCCCTTTATAACTCAATCCCCGTTGCAGAGAGCTTCACCCCGTCCTCACTCACCTCCCAGAGCCAACCGATTGCATTCTCTCCCACCAAAACTCCTCTGCCGCCGTCCCCTGGTCCCGGTGAGCTCCCAAGCTGATCTTCCTCTCCACCCAATTAAAACTTGATTCCTTCCGTCCACAGCACCCCCAAAGCACCGCAAACATAAAACCGAGGTCAATTTCACAAGAGCTTTTCCTCTCTGGCCCAGCACCGTGAGCCTACTTCCGGCCATGGCTACCCCTCCATGGACAGCTCAGCTGAGTCTTCCCCGAGCTAAGCCCACACTTCCCCTGTGAAACCTCCCTTCCCTAGATGGTGAAACCGGAGCCTTTTGAACCCGAGCATTCCAGAGCCAAAAATTACAAAAATACCCCCATTTGAATCGTTTCAACGTCCTGAGTCCATTTCCCCAAATTCTACCTCCAAAAATTCAAATCCAGCCTATTAGAATTTTTATTACATTTACTTCTTTTTAATAGATTATCTTATTTATTTTCCCTGGCTTGATTAGAGGCAAGTACGAATTGATGTTATTTTATGTGTGTTTTTGCGCTAGGTCCCGAGGATTCCGAAGCGTCCGTTCAAGGTCCCGAGCAAGACACTGAGGTTTATGAAGTCATCGAAGTCGCCGATCAGCAAGGCAAATTGCAAGTTTTTTATCATATTGAACCCATGAAATTTCATACTATTTATTTACAATATTTGCATTCATGTTATTTATCCAGTTTATTTTATTAAAATAAATATTTAGAATGACATGTTAATGTAGCTATGTCCTAACACTGAAAAATACCCTACTTTATTTTGAGGCCACATTCATCTTGACAACCTTAGTATTATTAAATTAAAGTATAAATAACAATAGATACTCTCACATGAAATAATGAACTACTAAGTGATTTGGCAGTTTGCCAGTAGGGTTGTTTAAAAGTCTAGGGTAGGGCGGAAAGCAGTGGAGTGCCATGCGATGGCCCTAGTCCACGACCTCACCCTAGGGCGGTGTAACATTCTGTTTTTCTGGAGTTTATAAAGCCCAGTTTTCAAAAAAAAACTTTTTTGATTTTATGCCTTTTTCTTTAGATTAAATTTTTCGAGAGCTCGTTCTCCTCCGTCCTAGCTCCGATTGACCTCGTTCTTTTTTCTAAATTCATCTAAAATTGAGCTATAGCTTTTGGTTCTAGTTTCAAGATTTTTGGAGTTCATTTGCTTATCATTTTATATATTTTTGTTGTTTCGGTCGTTTTCTCTTTCGTTAGATTCTGATTTCGGAGGAGTAGGAGCTACGCCCGAAGACCCCGAGTACCTCACTGAGCATAACCAAGACAAGTCGTGTCCTTTGATCATATTGAACCCAGTCTGTAATCTATTGTTTAATTATTTTATTTTAAATTACATTGCATTGCTACTTAATTACAAACCTTTGAATATGGTAGTTATTATCCAAATTGATTCCTCCCTCCTTGATAATTTGAATGCCAGAATGCCATTGTCACCATAGGTTAGAAAATTTACTAGTGATGCTAGGCTTAATATCATATGGGTTATACGATTAGTATGTTTAGCCTTGCTTAACTTACGATTAGGTTATCATCACATATGAATTTTTAATTTGACTTAATGAGATATGGAACCATGGTTGGTGCCACATTTATTAAAATTTGTGCAATGACATTGGTGTGTCATCGGCGTGGTTATACAAACTTGGTTTTGCACTCGGGCGAGTGATCGTGCAGTAAAAGGTGAAGTGCAGGTTCACTTCATGGGATATGGTAGCCTCGCCCGGATAGACCTAAGAACTTAACTTTTGTGCGCCGTTGATCTGAGCTTTATCATGCAAACCACATGTCTAGTATGGAATAGATCTGGCTGATTAATTTAGGGTGTTTCAACTTTAATCTCGCCATTGTGATGAACATGGTTGCTGATTTTCATGTGGCGCAAGAGGGGTGTGATGCGAAACCCTAGCGGGCGGGATTAGGTTAGAATTTAACTTTGTAAAGGCCTTGCTGTGATTTCCTGAGATCGATGTTAATCACATCGTGTGGGTACAGTTGTGCAACCTCTGCAGAGAGTAGAACTATTCGGATAGCCGCGTCCTCGGTTATGGACAATGCTCAGTGATTTTACACGAGGGGTAGTGTTTTTAGTTAAACTTGGTGGTTTATGATTGGTGATTTTACACGTAGATGGTTCCGTTTGCTCCGAAATCTCTGAAAATCTTCACTTCCACCCTCCAGCGTTCCTCGTCTCCATACATGCCAACATATCCCTGGTAGAGGGGGTACGGGCGAAAGTTGAGCTCTTGCATGAGGTTGTACAGATCATCGGCGAAGAGTCCGGCAAGGGTTCCATGGGAGACGCGGGTGGGTTGCTCCATCTAAAATTTTGGAGGAGGAGAGAAGTTAGTAATCAGTTTTGGTAAAGAGATTGAGACAAGGAAGAGATGTTTTGAAAAGAGCATTTCTTATGAAAATTTGTTCTTAAGGTTGGTCTCTAGCTAAGGTCACGTCTTAGGGTCATTGTTGCTCTGATACCATTTCTGTCGGGACCCGGAACAACAACTCCGAGCCCCTCTGTGTAAATCGCACTATCCCAGGAAAAGCTAGTGCACACAGGTTTAACAGCAATGTATATCATGCAAAAATAACCACGAGATATTATTAAACGAAAATACGGCCTTAAGGCCAAGTCTTACAATAAGGCACAAGGCCAACAAAATAAACAAAAACAATGGAAAGAAGGTAAAGGTGGCAAAGACACCCATCCACCTCCCACAAAGCGAATGATCGTAAGACGCGCCCTACTCACCAAGTAGTCCTCACCGTCGTAGTCGCCTCAAGTCCGGCAACAGATTTAGCAAGGTGAGTACTGTATACTACCAAGGTAAGCAAGTAAATGCTTACGCAAGTTACACCAGAAATATAACAGAGTTGATGCATGCATAAGGGATTTCAAAGGAAGCTTAATAGGTAATGTGCGGAAAGCAATACTTGAATTTAAATACAATAACGTAAATACTGAAAAGCTGAATTTTAATACAAGATATGAAACATTGTTTTTAACAAGTAATACCGTTAGTGTAGGCTCCAACCCACACTAACCTATCCACGGAATCCACCCGACCATTACTAAATCCAACGCTTGTTTTGCCAAAACCAAGTTTTATGAAAGTTCAAGTCTAATCTGTGAAGACTCTACTCAAGATGTCCATGACCGTGGACACGGCTATCCGATAGTTTGTTACTTTGCGAGGTGTACGCCTTTACCCACAAGACATTCCTCTCACTTGAGCCACGCGATCAACACACCGCCTTAGGTGTGCGGCGAGAGTTCATGACAAGGTTGTTCCGATGATTCATAGCCAACATAATCACGCCGCCACTAAGTTTCACCACAACTCGAATCCACGAGTTGGAGCCCTCTCGTGCCATGTGAGACTTCCCACACCTACGCCGCCACATTCACCTATAGCGAGACTATTATTGGAACTTCACAAATTACTTAGCGTGTCCGTCCCATACCGGACTTGTGGTAGTACGAAGTGACTTCGTAAAATAATTCACAGAAACGGTCCTTAAGTTGAGTTAGGCTCAACCACATACCCCCGTGCACGATAATCAACTAGGTGTCACCAAACACGAGGCATACCGGCACCCACCACCTAACCATTAGCCTAAGTCCAAAACATGTTTTCTATTTTCCTTTTTTTTAAATAATTTCCGTAAAACCACCCTTGACTCTCCGAAATCAAGTCTCATTTTCAAACTGACATTTCTTGTGAAAGGTTCGTCCCACCTACAGTTATACTAAGCCAGGCTAAGCATTTCTACAAAATTTTCTAGTCAATACTATGGTACTAACTAGTTTTCAGCTAGGGTGACAAGGTGTATGATTTAGAATTTCAAATGGGCTATAATCAAAGGATTATGGGTATATCTAACATTTAAACGGGATTTAAATTAATTTGAGTAGAAGTACGCATGCATATACAGTAAAACAACATAAATATATTTAAAATACTGGGTCCAATATGGTCAAAGGTGCAACTTGCCTTGATCGAAGTCCTGCTGCGATTCGTCGAATTCAAACTCTCCGGAATCGTCAATATCTAACGAAAGAATCAATTCAAAGCAAATTCAAAACAAAACTTCAAATGAAATCAAAATAACTTCCAAAAATTATAAAATAAACTGGGAGACAGAATTTTGAATTTTGGATGTGAACCAACAATTCTTGGAAAGGAATTGAGGCTTTTAAAAGAAATTGGAAGTTTTAATTTAAATTCAAACCTTGGAATTACAAAATATATTCAAACAAAATTTAAATAAATTTCAAACTTTCAAAATTATTCCAGAAATGGATAGATCATGATTTTAGAAAAATTTAGAAATTTGAATGGGTCAATTTGGAGTTAAAATGCAAAAGTTATAGCCTTCCAAAGTTTGAATTCAAAATAAAAGAAAAAGGGTATTTTCTGGATTTATTTTTAAACCGAAAAAGATTTATGACGTCAGCACGAATTATTTTTCTAAAGGAAATTATAGATTATGACGTCAGCCCTAGGATTAATATAATCGGGCAGAGGCTGACAGGTGGGGCCCGGGTGTCATGGACCGAGTCCATGGACCCGAGGGAAGGGTGAGGTGGCAGGCGGGTGCGTGGGGAACGGGATGGCGCTGACGTGGCGCCACGGGGCTGCCGCGTGGTCGCCGCGTGGCTGCCACGTCACGGCTTTATGCCGACGCATGGCGGCGCGCGCGGTGGCGGCGGGCGCGGGGTGGCGCCGGCGTGGCGCCGACCGCCGCCACTGGCCGCCACGCCGCCGCTAACTCGCCCGACGGCCGACGATGGCCGGCGGCGGCGCGGCGCTGGGCCCGATGGTCGCCGGAGTTCGGTGGCGGCGCGCGCCGACCGAGGGCACCAAAATGAAGAGGAGGGTGCGGGATCGCGACGGTACCTTGCGCGAGGCCGAGGATGACCGAGAGGGAAATCGGCGGAGGGGCGGCGGTCGGAGAAGGCTTCACGGCGCGGAGTAGCTCCGTGGTGCACGTGCCGGGGAGGTGGTCGCCGGTGTTCGCCGGGCACCAGCAAGGTCGGGAGGCTTCGCGAGGCGAGGAGGCTTGAGCCGGCCGGAATCGCTCGCCGGAGTAGCTGGAGCCGGCGGAGGGAAATCGGGCGCAGGGGGGCTCCGGGGCTCAATGTTGTGAATTGGAGGCACGGGGAGGGCGTAATTGGGGGAATTAATGCCTGCAACGGACGCGGTGGAGGATCAATTGCGATCGGCCGTTGGCGCGGGCATCAGTCGGAGGAAACCGGCTTTAAAGCTTCGGTTTGCGGCAGCAATGGCGGCAGCGGGCGGAGATCTCGCGAGGAAGAAAGGAAGGGGGCGGGGAAGACGGAGCTGACACGCGTGGCAGGAGGGGGGAATCGGGGTCGTCGGGTGATGCGCGAAGGGGTAAGTGAGGAGGTGCGGCTGAGATCCCATCCGGCAAGGGAGACTTGATCTGAGCCGTTGGGGTTTCGGGCGGAGGGTTAAGTGAACACGGACGGCCGGGATAGAATCCGACAACGACGAACGGTCCCGATCGAACCACGTGGCGGCAGGAGCGGAGAGGAGGCGGTGAAGCGGTAAGTTGGTGCGGGCGGCGAGGATTAAATCCGGCGCGGGAGTGGACGGTCCGATGCGCGACACGCGTCGCACGCGGAGGGAGGGAAGGCGGGGAGAGGGTTTAAGTTAGATCGGACGGCCGAGGGGGAATCCGGCGGCGGGGGATGCCGATGTTTGACACCGCGGCGGGAGGGGTTTTGGGATTTTCTTTCTTTTGATTTTCCGAAATGCTATTAAGCTTTAGAAAACTCGAAAAATACCAAATAAATTTTGAAAAATCCAGAAAATTCAGAGAACTATCTGAGCTATTCTAGACTTAATAAAAATATTTCCCACTCATTTTAACAAGTATAATTTGCAAAGGTACAATTTGATTTTAAAGGAAGGTTTTAATTCCTTCTAAAATCTAGAAAAATTAATATAATCTCATATTTGACTTAAGGAAGTGAAATACATTTGTTTTAACATTCAAGAATGCAATAAATTCATTTTTGACTTTTATAAATTAAAGTTTATAATTTTTCTCAAATCAGGACTTTAACATAACTCCAGAAAATCCAATAAACTCCAGATTTAATTTTCAATAAAGAAACAAAATTGTGGGATGTTACAAACCTACCCCCCTTAAAGGAAATCTCGCCCTCGAGATTTGCACTAGCTAGCAAAAAAGATGGGGATGGCTGGTCTTTAAGTCTTCTTCTCGCTCCCAGGTGGCTTCGTCTTCGGTGTGGTTGCTCCACTCAACTTTGCGTAACTGATGGTCTTCCTTCCGTCCGACGCTCTGCTGTCTCGAGAATCTTGATTTGTTGCTCCCGATAGGTGAGGTCATCCCGAGGTCCAAGGTTTCAGTCACGGCTTGCTCTGTGGGTACTCGGAGGCACTTCTTTAACTGTGAGACATGAAAGACATTGTGCACCCCTGACATGCTTGGCGGCAAGTCTAACTGATATGCAACTGCACCTCTTCGGTCCAGAATCTTGAAAGGGCCCACATATCGTGGTGCTAGCTTCCCTCTAACTTGAAACCTTTTCACGCCTCTGAGTGGGGATACTCTAAGATAGACGTAGTCGCCGACCTCAAAGGTCAGGTCTCGACGACGGCTATCCGCGTAGCTCTTCTGTCGAGACTGGGCTATCTTTAGTCTGTCTCTGATCTTCTTCACTTGATCTTCTGTGTCTTGCAGCAGGTTTGGTCCAGCTTCTTGGGGTTCACCTTGCTGATCCCAAAGCAAGGGGGTCCTGCACTTTCGACCATACAAGGCTTCGAAGGGTGCCATCTGCAGACTGGCTTGGTAGCTATTATTGTACGAGAATTCCGCATAGGGCAGTGAACGGTTCCAACTGTTCCCGAAATCCAGCGTACAAGCCCTTACCATATCCTCGAGTGTCTGATTAACTCTTTCTATTTGACCGTCATGCGGGATGGTAAGCGGTGCATCAAATCGAAGCATTACCCAATTCTTCATGCAGCCTTTGCCAAAATCGAGAAGTAAACTGACTACCTCGATCTGACACTATCTTCTTGGGTACGCCATACAGGCACACAATTCGAGACATGTACAGCTCAGCCAACTTGCTTCCTGAATAAGTGGTCTTGACTGGTATGAAGTGAGCCACTTTAGTCAATCGGTCTATGATTACCCAAATTGAATCATAACCCGATTGCGTCCTTGGGAGTCCGGTTATGAAATCCATACCGATTTCTTCCCACTTCCATTCTGGAATCGGCAATGGTTGCAAGAGTCCCGCTGGCCTCTGATGTTCAGCTTTGACTCGTTGATGTGTGTCGCAGCTTCAATGAACTCGCGATTTCCTTTTCATACTAACCCACCAATATCTTTCCTCGATCTGGTACATCTTGGTACGACCTGGGTGGATTGAGTATGGGGTATCATGAGCCTCTTTCAGAATCAGGTTTTTGATTTCCTGATTATTCGGCACACAGATGCGGTTCTCGAACCAAACCGTGCCATGTTCATCTTCGCTGAATCCTGGTGCTTTGCCTCTTCTCATATTCTTCTTGATTTCTTGAATATCCTCGTCCACAATCTGAGCTTCCTTAATTTGATCAGGCAAGCCAGGTCGCACTTCCAGTGTGGTGAGGGTGCTTGGTCCCATTGGGTTTAGACTTAGACGGCCGACTCCCTCCTGAAGTCGGGTCTGGTCTTCTTCCGATATCACCATGTTTGCATAAGACTTCCTGCTTAAGGCATCGGCTACCACATTCGCTTTTCCGGGGTGGTAATGTATACCGATGTCGTAGTCCTTTATCAACTCCAACCATCTTCGCTTGCCTCAAAGTTGAGTTCTCACGGGTGAAGATATACTTCAAACTCTTATGGTCCATGTATACTTCACAACGGTTACCAATAAGATAGTGGCGCGATTTTTAAGGCGTGCACTCATCGCGGCTAACTCTAAGTCATGAGTAGGATAATTGCACTCATGAGGCTTGAGTTGACGCGATGCATAGGCTACCACTTTGCCTTCTTGCATCGTAACACGCCTAAGTCTAGGCGAGAGGCGTCACAGAAAACCTTGAAGCCTTTATGCACGTCCGCAAGACAAGCACGGTGCCGAGACTAGTCTCTTCTTAAGGGTTTGGAAACTCTGCTCACAAGCCTTCGTCCATTCGAACTTCTTTTCCTTTTTCAAAGAATTGTGTCATTGGCTTGGCTGTCTCGGAGAATCCTGCTATGAACCGACGGTAATAACCCGCAAGTCCAAGAAAGCTCCTGACTTCAGTTACGGACTTTGGTGGCTTCCACTCCATTACTGCTTCTACCTTGGAAGGATCTACAATGATTCCTTCACTGTTACGATATGTCCGAGGAAGGCAACCTCTTTAGCCGTAATTCACACTTACTAAATTTGGCGAAAGTCGATGCTCCCGAGCTTTTCCAGAGTGATCTGAGGTGCCGCTCGTGCTCTTCTTCATTCTTGGAGTAGATGAGGATGTCGTCGATGAAGATTACTACGAACTTGTCCAAGTATTTCATGAACACACCGCTCATCATGCTCATGAAGTAGGTCGGTGCATTGGTCACCCAAATGACATGACCGTGAACTCATAATGTCCATATCCGTGGAGAAGGCGCCTTGGGAATGTCTTCTTCACGGATCTTTAGTGATGGTATCCCGATCGCAGATCAATCTTGGAGAAGATACGGCTCCTTTCAACCGATCGAGCAGTCATCGATCCCGGGAGGGGTATTTATTCTTGATGGTAACGCCATTGAGTGCTCTGTAGTCCACACATAGCCTCAAACTCTCATCCTTTTTCTTGACGAACAGACGGTGCTCCCAAGGCGTGGCTGGGTCGGATGTACCTTTGTCTTCTAACTCCTTGAGTTGGTTCTTCAATTCGCTAACTCGTTAGCGTGCATCCGATATGGTCTCTTGGAAATCGGGCGGTGCACGAGACTAGGTCAATCACAAACTCGATCTCCTATCCGTGGCATCCTGGCGCCTCCTCGGGAAAACATCCGGTATTCCCGCACGATCGGCACTTCCTCCAAGACTTGGAGGTGGAAGAGGGCACATTCTTCCGCTTCGAACTGGGAGAGAAGATTACTTCCACGCCTTGGTCATTGGTGAGGGTGATGGATCTGGTAGCACAATCGATCCGACCTCGATTCTTGGCTAACCGGGCCATCCCGAGAATGACATCTAATCCTTACGATTCCAAAACCAAAAGATCGGCGAGGAATCGGGTCCCATCTATGAGCAATTCCACTTTGGGGCACAAGGTCGCTGCTCTCATTTCTGCTCCAGGGGAGTGAACTATCATAGGGTTGCTAAGGGTTACCCTGCCCAACCCATGCTTATCCATAAAAGTTTTTGACACAAAGGAATGCGATGCTCCGGAATCGAAAAGAACTGATGCTGGTACTGAATTGACAAGGAACATACCCAGCACGACATCTGGTGCAGCCTGGGCCTCTTCCGCTGTCACGTGGTTCACTCGCCCCTTGATGAAGGTCTGCGGCCTGCGCCCTGTTACGACTTCCGAGGCTCTCGGTTGCCGCCGCTTGAATCTTCTTAGGCACGCCTTGGCAAAGTACCACAGTTCCTTGCGAGTAGCGAGTCAATCCGCCGATGGCGGATCGCTCTTCTGCGTCGCCACCGGTTCTTTGGTGCGGTTGCTTGGGAATCTATTTGCGGTTGGCACAAACGGTGGGCGGCTGGTTGAGGACTTGAACCTGCTGGACTGGTTCTTGAAGTTGCTGCCCTGGGGTCTGAACTTGTTTGAGTGCGGAGGAGTACTGCGATTCTTGAAAGAACTTCCAGAGTTGTTTCTCTGGTCCGCCATCCTTTTCTTCCGGGTCTCCATTTCCATGTGTTTGCCCTCCTAGCGGATGGCCTTACTGACTAGCTAGTGGAAGTCAGTATAGTCACCCGATATCAGTTGTACTGATATGTTGTCATTCAGGCCTTCCATGAACCTTTCTTGCTTGGCTTCATCGGAAGCCACATCCTCTGGCGCATAGCGGGCCAGTTGGTTAAACTTCTGCACGTACTCATTGACAGTACGACTTCCTTGGCGCAGAGATCTGAACTCCTTCTTCTTCAATGCCATGGTGCCGGTGGGGATATGAGCTTTGCGAAAGCTTTGCTCGAACTCGATCCACGTCACCGTCTGCGGGTTGGCGTGCGAAGCGGTGAAAGTGTCCCACCATTGAGATGCGGGCCCGTTCACCGATGGGAGGCGAACAGACTTGCTCCCGATCAGTGCACTGCAGAATGTCCAGCTTCTTGCCAATCGACCTGAGCCAGTCGTCGGCGTCCATCGGTTCAGCACTGCCGGCGAAGGTGGGTGGCTTGATCCTCAGGAATTCAGAGAGACGATTGGGAGGTACTTGGGCAGGTTGATGATGAGCCTGAGGGTTGTTGATCGTCTGGGCTAATAGCTGGATCAACTGGTTTTGATTGGCCATCAATTGTGCCCAATCCGGTCCTGCCGCTGGCGGGGGTGGTGGAATCGGAGCTGACTGGCTTCCTTGTGCTCCGGGGTTGGCGTTGTCCATGCTGGAGTTTCTTCTTGTGTTCACCATCTATTGAGACTTTCAGATTTAGAGAGAGAACTAAAGGAAAGGTTCTAGTAACAATCCCACCAAAACAACACACAAGAGCAAGGAAAACACGAATAAGAGCCAAACAAAACTTTTAATTTTTATTATAATAGTCTCGTGGCTGTTTACAAAGGTCTACAGCTCACGAATAGCGTTCTAAGACTCGGGGTTGTCTACACACTAGCGCTGCGCTCGAGTCTCCTCGGAAAAGGCCCGGAATCAGTGGAACCTGCATCTTCTGCACGGAGCTCGGCAAGTTCCTCTTCGCGTGCGCGGAGCTTCTGCTGTGCGGTGTGCAGCTCGTCCAGGGTGGTCTGGTACATGTGATCCATGGACTTGGTGTACTCCACCAGTCGTATGAGGCGGGGGTTGCTCTCATACTCTGTAGACGAGAAGTCGCTGGCAGCCCACAGGGGAGTCTTCATGGGGAAGTAGCGGAAGTCGGTGCGCAGCAAGTCTCGAGCGTAGATGTTCCGCAGCTGGCGAATGGCCTCTCGGGCTGCATCCTGTACTCCATCGAAGAAGGTGTCTCGAGGTAGGGGTGCGTCGAACACGTAGATGGCTCTGTTTGCTCCGAAATCTCTGAAGATCTTCACTTCCACCCTCCAGCGTTCCTCGTCTCCATACATGCCAACATATCCCTGGTAGAGGGGGTACAGGTGAAAGTTGAGCTCTTGCATGAGGTTGTACAGATCATCGGCGAAGAGTCCGGCAAGGGTTCCATGGGAGACGCGAGTGGGTTGCTCCATCTAAAATTTTGGAGGAGGAGAGGAGTTAGTAATCAGTTTTGGTAAAGAGATTGAGACAAGGAAGAGATGTTTTGAAAAGAGCATTTCTTATGAAAATTTGTTCTTAAGGTTGGTCTCTAGCTAAGGTCACGTCTTAGGGTCATTGTTGCTCTGATACCATTTCGCGGGACCGGAACAACAACTCCGAGCCCTCTCAGTAAATCGCACTATCCTGTGAAAAGCTAGTGCACACAAGTTTAACGAAGAATGTATATCATGCAAAAATAACCACGAGATATTATTAAACGAAAATACGGCCTTAAGGCCAAGTCTTACAATAAGGCACAAGGCCAACAAAATAAACAAAAACAGCGGAAAGAAGGTAAAGGTGGCAGCACAGCCCATCCAGCCTCCCACAGCGAATGATCGTAAGACGCGCCCTACTCACCAAGTAGTCCTCACCGTCGTAGTCGCCTCAAGTCCGGCAACAGATTTAGCAAGGTGAGTACTGTATACTACCAAGGTAAGCAAGTAAATGCTTACGCAAGTTACACCAGGAAATATAACAGAGTTGATGCATGCATAAGGGATTTCAAAGGAAGCTTAATAGGGTAATGTGCGGAAAGCAATACTTGAATTTAAATACAATAACGTAAATACGAAAAGCTGAATTTTAATACAGTATATGAAACATTGTTTTTAACAAGTAATACCGTTAGTGTAGGCTCCAACCCACACTAACCTATCCACGGGAATCCACCCGGACCATTACTAAATCCAACGTTTGTTTTGCCAAAACCAAGTTTTATGAAAGTTCAAGTCTAATCTGTGAAGACTCTACTCAGCATGTCCATGACCGTGGACACGGCTATCCAGATAGTTTGTTACTTTGCAGAGGTGTACAGCTTTACCCACAAGACATTCCCTCTCACTTGAGCCACGCGATCAACACACTGCCTTAGGTGTGCGGCGGAGAGTTCATGACAAGGCTGTTCCGATGATTCATAGCCAACATAATCACGCCGCCACTAAGATTTCACCACAACTCGAATCCACGAGTTGGAGCCCCCTCTGGTGCCATGTGAGACTTCCCACAGCCTACGCCGCGCTCACATTCAGCCTATAGCGAGACTATTATTGGAACTTCACAAATTACTTAGCCAGGTCCGTCCCATACCGGACTTGTGGTAGTACGAAGTGACTTCGTAAAATAATTCACAGAAACGGTCCTTAAGTTGATTTAGGCTCAACCACATACCCCCGTGCACGATAATCAACCAGGTGTCACCAAACACGAGGCATACCGGCACCCACCACCTAACCATTAGCCTAAGTCCAAAACATGTTTTTTATTTTCCTTTTTTTTTAATAATTTCCGTAAAACCACCCTTGACTCTCCGAAATCAAGTCTCATTTTCAAACTGACATTTCTTGTGAAAGGTTCGTCCCACCTACAGTTATACTAAGCCAGGCTAAGCATTTCTACAAAATTTTCTAGTCAATACTATGGTACTAACTAGTTTTCAGCTAGGGTGACAAGGTGTATGATTTAGAATTTCAAATGGGCTATAATCAAAGGATTATGGGTATATCTAACATTTAAACGGGATTTAAATTAATTGGAGTAGAAGTACGCATGCATATACAGTAAAACAACATAAATATATTTAAAATACTGGGTCCAATATGGTCAAAGGTGCAACTTGCCTTGATCGAAGTCCTGCTGCGATTCGTCGAATTCAAACTCTCCTAATCGTCAATATCTAACGAAAGAATCAATTCAAAGCAAATTCAAAACAAAACTTCAAATGAAATCAAAATAACTTCCAAAAATTATAAAATAAACTGGGAGACAGAATTTTGAATTTTGGATGTGAACCAACAATTCTTGGAAAGGAATTGAGGCTTTTAAAAGAAATTGGAAGTTTTAATTTAAATTCAAACCTTGGAATTACAAATATATTCAAACAAAATTTAAATAAATTTCAAACTTTCAAAATTATTCCAGAAATGGATAGATCATGATTTTAGAAAAATTTAGAAATTTGAATGGGTATTTTCTGGATTTATTTTTAAACCGAAAAGGATTTATGACGTCAGCACGAATTATTTTTCTAAAGGAAATTATAGATTATGACGTCAGCCCTAGGATTAATATAATCGCGAGGTTAAATCCATGGACCCGAGGGAAGGGTGAGGTGGCGCGCGCGGAACGGATGGCGCGGACGTGGACGCCACGCTTTATGCCGACGCATGCGACGCGCGCGAGGCGACGGCGCGGTCGCGCCGGCGTGGCGCCGACCGCCGCCACTGCTGCCACGCCGCTGCCAACTCGCCCGACGGCCGAGAGGGTCACCGAAGAGCGCGGGAGAGAGGAGGGTGCGGGATTTGACCGAGTTAGATCGGACGGTGAGAGGTGGTCGCCGTGTTCGCCTGGGCAATCGGGAGGCTTCGGCGAGGGGCTGGAGGAGTAGCCGGATGCGCGATGTTTGACACGGAGCGGCGGTGGAGGAACCTCGGGAGGTCCTTTATAGGAGAGACTTTGGGATTTTCTTTCTTTTGATTTTCAATTGGAGGAAACCGAGCTTTAAAAGCTTTGCTGCGCGGCATGCTATTAAGCTTTAGAAAACTCGATGCGCGGCGGGTAAAAGGTGCGGCTGATACCAAATAAATTTTGAAAAATCCAGAACCACGTGGCGGCAAAATTCAGAGAACTATCTTTGTTAGAGCTATTCTAGACTTAATAAAATTAAGCTATTTCCCACTCATTTTAACAAGTATAATTTGCAAAGGTACAATTTGATTTTAAAGGGAAGGTTTTAATTCCTTCTAAAATCTAGAAAAAAATTAATATAATCTCATATTTGACTTAAGGAAGCTGAAATACATTTGTTTTAACATTCAGTTATGCAATAAATTCATTTTTGACTTTTATAAATTAAAGTTTATAATTTTTCTCAAATCAGGACTTTAACATAACTCCAGAAAATCCAATAAACTCCAGATTTAATTTTCAATAAAGGAACAAAATTTTAGGATATTACAGATTCCATCTATCCACATGCTTTTCAAAAGTCTCATATGGATTCATATCGTTAGTGTAGGCTCCGACCAAACACCAACTTATTCACAGGTATCCCACCTGGTCATGGATTCCATCCATCCATCCATAAGCTTTTTCAGAAACCATTTTAAAAATCAAAGTCTAATCCATGAAAAACTTTACTTGGCTTGCCCATGACCGTGGGCACGGCTACCCAGGATAGATTATACACTCTGCAGAGATTGTACAGCTTTACCCACAAGACATGATCATCCCATATTGCCACCGGATAAGCACACTTCCTTTGGTGTGCGGCGAGGATATCATGACAAGGCTGTTACAATGTTCCGTAGCTAAAATAGTTACACTGCCACTAAGGTTTCACCACAACTCGAATCCACGAGTTGGAGCCCCCTCTAGTGCCATGTGAGACTTCTCGCGGCCTACGCCACGCTCACATTCAGCCTATAGCGAAACTATATTTGGAACTTCGCAACTTACTTAGCCAGGTCCGTCCCATACCGGACTTGTGGTAGTACGAGGTGGCTTTGCAACAGTAGCTCACAGACCGGTCCTTAAATTGACTTAGGCTCAACCACATACTCCTTATGCACGACAATCAACCAGGTGTCACCAACACGAGGCATGCCGACACCCTACCACCTAAACAATAGCCTAAGTCCAAATCATAGTTTTTTATTTTCATAAACCATCCTTGACTCACCGAAGTCAAGATCTCATTTTCAAATCGTCATTTCATGTGAAAGATTTGATCCCACCTAAAATTATACTAAGCCAGGGTAAGCAGTTCTATAAATTTTTCAGTTAATACTAAGGTACTAACTAGTTTTACAGCTAGGGCGACAAGGTGTATGAATTCGAGATTCAAATTAGCCATATTCAAAGGATTATGGGCATAACTAAAGTTTAAACTGAATTTGAATTATGTTTGCATAAAAGTACGCATGCATATACAGTAAAACAATATAAATAAATTTGAAATATTAGGTTCAACATGGTCAAAGGTGTAATTTGCCTTGCTCGAAGTCCTGCTGGAAATCGTCGAAGTCGTACTCTCCCGAATTGCTTAAATCTACGCGAAGAACCACAACAAAAAGGAACCACAAACAAGATTTAAATAAAATCGAAATAAACCCCAAAAATTATTAAATATATACTGGGAGACATAATTTTGAATTTTTGAATGTGAACTAAAATTTTGGAAAGGAAATGAGGCTTTAAAAGAATTGGATAATTATAATTTAAAATTTAAATCTTAGGATTACCAAATTATATTCAAGAAAAATTTAAATAAATTTCAAAATAATGCCAGAATTGGAAAGTTCATGATTTTAGAAAAATTTAGAAATTTGAATGGGTCAATTTGGAGTTAAAATGAAAAAGTTATAGCCTTCTAAAGTTTTAATACAAATTAAAAAGAAAATACCCATTTTTTGGAATTAATTTTAATCTGAAAAGCATTTATGACGTCATCAAGAATTATTTTTCTAAAGGAAATAACAAATTATCTAATTAAAATCGGAGGGCTGACGTGGTAGGGCCGGCCGACGTGGCCTACACGTGGCGCCGCGTGGCACGACGTGGCCGCCTCGTGGCTGCCACGTCACCTCACGGCGCTGACGGGGCTGGCTCCAGGTGACATGGCGGTCGGCGCCCACGTGGCCGAGGCGTGGCGCCCGACTGGTGGCCACCTAGCTGCCACGCGGCTGCCACGGTGGCTCGGCCGCCGACGTGGCATCGCCGGCCGGAGGGGGAGGCGCGGAACCCGAAGGTCGCCGGAGTTCGGGTGGCCGGCGGTGCTCGGTTAGGGCACCAAAAGAACGAGGGGGCCAAGGGAAACCCAGAGGTACCTTCGGTGGAGCTCGAAAGCGATCGGAGAGCGTCGGCGACGGCGAGGGGCGGCGGCGGAGAGAGGTTGTCGGCGGCGAGGGTTCCCTGGTGGCTTGCGACGGTGGCCGAGGGGTCTCCGAGCATCGCGAGGACCCGAGGAACCTAGAGGTGGCGAGGGGAAGCCTCGGGGGTGGGTGTAGCCTCGGAAATTCCTCGCCGGAGTTCTTGACTGCGGAAAACCCGAAGTTGCACGGTGCGCTAGCTTCTCGGGGGAGAGGAGGGGGAATGGAGTGAGGGAAAGGAGGCAGGGTGTTGCGGAGGACGTCCAGGAGGGCTTATATAGGGGAAGGGAGTAGTAACAGGCGCCCAATTTCTCGCCGGACTTGAATCGGTCCCGAGCACCACACGGCGTAATTGCGAGGTGAGGGAGGGGGTAATGGGCGTCTTGGGTGCGGTGGAAGGCGAGGGACTTAATGCGCAATTGCTCGGGTGGAATTGGCGAAGGAAACCGAAGTCTTCAATTTTCGGTTTCGGGCGCTAATGGCGGTAACGGCGGCGTTGATCGCGCGGGGAAGAAGGAGGGGAGCGGGAACGAAGGATCTGACCGAGGGGGCCCACCGGTCAGCGAGGGGAAGAAAGGAGAAAGAAAACGGGCGGTGGTTGGATTGGCGACATGTGGCAAGGGGAGGGAAGCGCGACCGCTGGATCTAGCGAACCGGTAAGTGACAGGGGATGGTTGAGATCCAATCCGGCAAACAGAGTTAGATCGGGGCCGTTCGCGAGGAGGGCGACGGTCTAAGTGGCTGTGGACGGCGAGGATCTAGTACGGCAATGGGGGGCGGTGCGGATCGAGCCACTTGTCGATCGGCGGGAAGGGGAGCGGGCGAAGGGGGTAAGTGAGAATGCGCGGCCGAGATCGATCGGTCTACGGCGATTTAATCCGAGCCGTCGAATGGGAACGAAGAGGTAAGTGGTTGGGGACGGGCGAGATTGAAACCGGCGGGCGGAGCGGCTCCGATGCGCGACACGCGTCGGCTGAGGAGAGCGGGAAGGCGGGAGTGGCTGTGGACGGCGGTGATTGAAGTGGCGGAGGAGGGATTAAATCCGGAGCGTCCACGTGTCAGCCCGGGAAAGTTTTGGAATTTATTTTCTTTTCCAGATTTTCAGAAAAGCTTTTGAAGGCTTTAAAATGCTCAGAAAAATACCAAATAAATTTTAAAAATTCCAGAAAGATTCAGAGAATCATCTGGAATGATTTTTGACTTAATAAAAATATTTTCAGACCCTTTTAGTAATTAGATTTTGCAAAAAACCCAAATTAACTTTGAAAGGGAGTTTTTAATTCTTTATAAATTCTTGGAATTTATTATAATTACATATTTGACTTTAGGAAAATGAAAAGCATTTATTTTGACTTTTATAAACTGAAATACTTTTATTTTTGGCTTTTATGAAACAAAAATTTTAGCTTTTCTCAAATCAGCGCTTGGAATAAAATTCAGGAAAAAAATCCAATAAATTTCAGAAGGTATCAACAATTAATTTGAGTTAGTTTAAAACAGGATTTCAAATACCCTTTAAGTAATAACGCATAAGATTTTCTTTTAAATTGTTTTTCACAACAAAAAGCCTCTTTTAAAACAGAGTTTATGCAATTAAATTTTTATAGATTTAAGCAATCAAAGCAAATGTTTTGTTTTTAAATTAAATCAGATAATAATATTTTTTTTTACAAAAACAGCTGGGCTGTTACATTTAAGCAGTTTATTTGTTTTATTGTTTTAAAGATCGTTTATAAATAAAATTGCATCCACGTAAAATAACAAGCCACTATATCCCCATCCATTGTAAATCCTTGCATTTAGTAAATTACGATTTACCCTTGTAACTTGCTAGGTACAGTTGTACTCATTGCTTTCTAAACAATATGAGAGGATCATTGGGAAGGCGAAGAGCAAGCTTTCGAGGAAGGCCAGGAGGAACCGGTCTACTTTGAGGATCAGTAGTTCTAGGTCTTAGTCTCGCTCAAGTTCGCCTGTAGAGCTTTTGTTGTAATGTACTTTATCTTTGGGCTTGTCACCCGTTGCGCCAAAACTAGGCCGGCGCGCCTTATTTTCGTAATAATATGTGGATCTTAAGTGTGTAAGTTTGTGCTGTTGTGATAATCATTCCTATACGGTACATCGCAATCAGACGCTCGATTGCGGGTTACTAGCGCTCCTAAATAGGGCGTTATGTATGATATCAAAGCACACTTGCTTGACTGTAGGCTAAGATCTAAAGCCGAATAGGAGTGCTGTTTTATAGCAAAAATCTAATTACAAAATTTAAAAAGAATTTATATAAAATATAATTAATATTGTTGTCTCTCTCCTGTCCTCTCCTATGAACGGGGCTCAGGCTAAAGCTCCTGCTTCTTCTTAGCTTTTGGCTTCTGAAGAAGTAAAAAGCCAAATGTTGATACGGAGGGCCGTCTTGAAGTGGGACATGATGCAACAACTCGAGACAAGTTAAAGCTCCGGCTTCTTTTTGATTTTTGGTTTCTTCAAAAATAAAAAAAAATTATATATTGAAATAGAGCGTTTTCTTAAAGTGAATTCTCCAAAACGACTTTCCGAATCTAAAACTATATGCGCTTTCCACATTAACATCTTCGCCATTCGTTGCCATGTCTTAAAACATAGACAAAAACCATCGACCGCAACTAAAAGCTGTTAACAACAACCTAAAAAAATACACCTAAAGATCCTAAATCAACCATCATATAGCATGCACAAGGAAATCCTACCGAGCACTGCTTTCCACCGAGGTCAGTCAGGCCAAGAGTGCACCTACTTGCATATACTTGTGACCCTGCTCATTTGGGCTTAGTCTTTTATCTTCTAACTTATTTTTTACTATTCATAATTTTCATCTTTTCTGGCTTTTTGGTATTTTTTAGCTTTTTTACCAGTTCTTTTTTCTGTATTCGTTTGCATTATATGTGATGCGCTAATATGTTTTTTCATTTTAAGATTTTTTTAAAAAATTAATTACGTTAAATAAGCTACCGTCAGTTATAGCGTAATTTCAACCGGCTACAATGCAATTTTAACCATAAACTACCAAATTTCAGCCTAACTGAGCAGCCACTTAAATGTGGAAGCCGAATACCCTCTGCCAGATTCTCATTGCGACAAGAGTGACTTCTTTTTTTTCTATTATTAATTTTAACTAATCAATAATAGGAGATATTAAAGGGTAAGTTGTAAAATCACCTTATCAAATGCGTTGCATAACATGCTTTTGAGGGACAATAATATGGGCCTGTTCTTTTTTGTTGCGACTGATGGTTTTTTGGCTATTTGCGATTGAGATTGCGGAAAGAGAGATACTCGCTTGCGATTTTTTATGGTACAGATATTAGGTTTTTAACGTGTACTACAATTAACTTGTAGACCTCATCTTAAAAAAAATACTCCGTTTAAAAGTTAGTTACTGTAGCAAAAATTAAAAGCGGTTTTTAGAAACCGCAAAGAACAAGGCCTATATGTCGAGACGTAAACTGACTTTGGTGTCCTCCTTTCGCATTTCTTTTTCTGCTACCACAGTCATTGAAGCCAAAAGAGAATAAGACCATAAAAAAAGACGAGGTATAGTACGTACAAAAATTCTGTCATGGAATGCGAGGTTGCAAACATCGATTTCTTGACGAAGTCACACAACATCCAGCTCCGGTACGGCCGACAATGATATGTAAACTTCGTCATTGCATTCATCACCTTTGTTTGCATCTCCAAAACTCTTTTTTGGGAGCAGAATGGGTATTCAGTAATTACCAGTGAAGTTATCAAAACACGAGACAATTAACACTACCTAATCATATATATAAACTAGAGGAAATTATCTCCTCAGGCCTCAAACGCATGTTTGATAAAGTAGTTCCATGTTCTGGCTCTGTGGCTTACTGGCTCATGATTTTCGAATTTGATGGACGGCTAGTTTGCCTACTTTTGGTTGGTTTGGCTTGTCTTAAATTTCACTATATAACAATAAAATATGCAGTATATGAAGTAGTACGCTGGATTCAGAAGTCACAACCGACTAGCTACGGAAACAAGGGTGGGATATTGAATTTTACGGATCCCGTTTGTGATTTTGCCCATGTTAAGTACGTCAAATTTGTCTGTCAAGCATGGGTATGGCAAATGAATCTTGGTTAATTATGAGTTAGTTATGTTTGAATTTTGGGTTTGAGGCCAAACTTTGAAAGCCATCTGCTACCTGTCTGGTACTCTGGTTAGCAGAAGCAGTAAACACTTGTAGGGCATTGGAACCAAACTTGTGTTGGCCTCATAAATTCTCCAGACATTAAACAGAAAGTAGACTAATAATCATTCATACTAATGGAGGAAAAGAAAGTAGAGCATTAAACATGGGCCACGAATCATGGACCATATTTCTGGGCCACGAATCATGGACTATATTTTGAGACCACTTAGTTAGGCTAAAATAAACTAGTTTATAGTTTATTTTTTTACTATAATTGATTTATTTTGTACTATGGCTGCTGGTAGCTTATTTGATGTTATTAAATTAAAAAAATTACAAATAAAAAACATGTTAGCCTATCACGGACAATGCAAACGAATATAGAAAAAAAAGAAAAGACAAAAAGTCAAAAAAAGATGAAATTTAGAAATAGTGAATTAGAAGCCAAAAGCTGAAACCAAAACGAGTGGGGCCAGCTGTCATGGAACACGTTGAGAATATCGAGGGTCCATTTATGTTGAACCATTTGCAATCATGTTGAGTTGAGATTTGGATTTGTAAAAATTTGCAAGTTTTTAGATTTGTTGTTAGGTAATAGTGGCTTGGTCGGTCTGCAGAGACAATCCAATCAAGATGTTCGAGCAGTCCAACCGGCCTGCCAAGGTGGTTTGACCGCTATGCTCGAGCGGTCCGGCTAGCCAACAAGTGGTGGTCCGACCAAGGGTGCCATGGTCTGACCGGCTCCCCTATTACCGGTTATGTTTGAATTTGGCCTACATGGTTTTAGGAATTTATGGAAAATGGTCATAGGTTAAGTTTTGGAGTTCTAAGTCATTGCATTTATGGTGCATAAAGCATGTTTGGACTAATATGGGTCAAATTGTGAAGAACTTGTATCCAAAAATGATATCTTGATCTTTGATGTGTAGGGTGCTTGGACTTAAAATGTTTGTTAAACTATTGTCTTTACTTACAATATTAAATGCATCAATTTCTATCTATTTATTGTATTTCTTAAAATGTTGTTTTATGCTCAATTTAACCCTATATGCCTTCACCTTGTCAGCCTTTCATTATTTCTGCATTTTTCCCTTGTAACTTGCGGAGTAAATTTTATATATGTGCTCATCCTTGCTAAATCTATTGCTCAAAGAAGGACGACTTTGACTACGATGAGGATTAGACTGAGCAGGCCACGTCTTATAGTTGTTTACCTGTGGGCAGACTTGGGCTTCACCCCCCTTTTTATTTGTTTCTGCTGTTGCTTTTTTTTTTATTTTTGCCAATGAGCATGGAGAATGTAAACTTGGCCATAAGGTCCATACTCTTTTATGTATTAATAAAGTTTGTCATTTATACTTGATATGCATCCATGTTACCGCTGTGTGCACTAAATGATTCTGAACTAGTGCAATTTACACAGAGAGTTTCAGAGTCATTGCTTGAGGGTCCGTAGAGATGGTATTAGAGCCGCAATGACTCTAAGACATAACTGTAGATAGAATATAACTGGTTCACCATAAGGACTTATTTTAAAAATATAATTTCCACGGGTTCCCTTAAAAACTTATCCCTTTTTCGCTCTTACTTAGCCACATTTCCTCATTAAAAAGCAAGCTGTTTTCTAACTCTTTCCCTTCTTCAAAAATTGTAGATGGCTGAGATTCCAACCCAGGTCACCCATGGCATTCACGCTGGTTACCTAGCCTCTTGTCTTTATAGTCTCTTGCAAGAGATAGGCTTCGAGATGTGTCCTGTCTATCAGGGGTACTGACAAACCATTGGTGAGCAAGAATATTGGAGAGTGGAGGTAATGATCTATGCAAACGTCAGAGATGAAGTTGCTTTCCATGTCTTCGATGCTCCACAAAGATAGGACACCTTCACCAGTATCCAGGATGTCACTTGGGAAGCCATCCGCAAGCTAAGGGAGATTTACATAGTGGAACTTAGAGGCGCCACATTTCGGTATTTTTCCAGCAAATACCTTGCAATTTTTAGCATCATCTTTGCATCCACGGAGGCAGAAGACAACACCTGGCTCGTTCAGCAGGTGGAACTCACCCAGTCTCTAAACTATGTGTATCAGGTGACTTTAGATGAGTTAAGCTTCATCGCTTACTAGCTTTGTCAGGCAGAAGAAGAGCTTGCTGCACTCTGGGCCAATGACAAATGTTCCTTAGTCACTAGAGCCGACTACGAGTCATCACCAAAAAGGCGTCGCACTGGTGATAAGAAGTACCTATCCCAGTTTAAAACATCCCCTTAGGTTACCTCAAACTTAAAGAATTAGAATGAATGAAAGACGTTACTTGTGAGCTGTTATTCCTTTGTCAACAGCTATAAACCTATCTAAGATATTAATATTAATAAAGTTGTTTTTGTTAAGTTATTTCTTTTATTCGAAAGTTTTTCTTATGCTTGTTTGTGGAATGGACATACAAACCCCACTTAGTTCCTTCTAGTCTTTTCTCTAACCATTGAGAGCACCAAGCAGATGGTGAACACCAGGAGAAACAGCAATAGCAACGACAGAGCCCCCATCTTCCACCACCAGCAGCCATTGGACATGATTGGGCCCAGATGATGGCCAATTAGAGCCAACTTATCCAGTTGCTAGTTCAAACCATTGGCAACCTGCCCAGCCTGCTCCACCATCACCAGCACAAGCTCCACAGTCTCATCTATCATAATTCTTGAGGATGCGTCCCCTAACATTCTTCAGCAGTATTAACCCAATAGATGCAGATGACTACCTTCAAGTCATTGGGAAGAAGTTGGATATTATTCATTGAAATGACATGGAATGAGTCATTTTTTGCTTCCCATCAATTGAATGGGCCTGGTGGGATACTTTCACCGTCGCTCATGCCATTGCACAAGCTTTTTCCTAGGATGAGTTTGTGCACAACTTCTGAAAGGCCTATGTCCCTGTTGGCACTATCACCCTTAAGAAGAAGAAATTTAGGGCTGTACACCAGGGAGAGCCTACTGTGAATGAATATCTCCAAAAATTCAATCAGGTGGCACGTTATGTGCCAAAAGATGTGGCCACTGATGAAGCAAAGTAGGAAAGGCTCTTGGAGGGCCTCAATGACAACATTGCGGTGCAGTTGATCTCCAATGACTACAATAATTTTCACCAACTCGTTAGCAAGGCCATCCGTCAGGAGGATAGGCAGGTGGAGATGGAGAATCAAAAGAGGAAGATGGCTACTCAAATGGTCAATCCTGGAAGCTTCCCCAAGGCTTGTGGCATCTCGCCACATTCTGGTAGCTTCAGGCCTATAGCAAACTGGGCACCTCATCCAGACAACCACCCTACTCTGTAGGTTTTGTGCACTGTACTGCTGGAGGGCAGGTGTATAAGAACCCCACACCATCTGATGGATTGACGTGATTTTACTGTAAGAAGACATGGCACTTTGCCAAGTCCTATCCTAAGAAGCTCCAAGCTACGGCTAACACCAGGCCATCAGGAGGTCAGAGCTTGGGGCAAGCCTTCAAGAAGCCCAAAAATTTGTAAAAGGGCGTGCGAATCACATCATAGCTGAGGAGGCCCAAGTTGCACCAGACATCACGGCTAAGGTGGCCGCCACATGGTGCTAGTTGGTAGCCTACCTCAGCGCCGTGCCACCACATGGCAGCCATGCCGCCTGCCGTGTTAGATCACAGGCCCATGTAGGACCCACGTGGTGTGCCACATAATGGAGCAGGTCCACGTGGTCGCCATGTGTCATCTACGTGACATGCCACATCAGCCACTTAAGCCCTCCAAGGCCACGTCAACAGCCACATCAGCGCCACGTAGCTGCCACATCAGCAAATCACCCCTGTCCGCCACCGCGTGTACGCCACATCACCCCGGTGATCGGGCTCACTAGTCAGTCTCGGTCAATCCAGGGCTGAAGTCCGCATTACGTCATATTTTTATTTTTTAGAGAAATAATTCTAAAAATCCTGATTTTTCTTTTTCTTTAGAATTTAAATTTCTAGAGGCTCGTTCTCCTTCATCCTGTCTCCGGTTGAGCCTGTTCAAATTTCTAAATTCATCTAAAATCAAGATCTATCAAATATACAATATTTTTAAATTTTGGAGTTCATTTGAATTTTATTGAAATTTAGAGAGTTATTTTCATGTGTAGATTGCGATGATTTCAGAGAATTTTACGACGATGATTCATATCAAACTATAGAGCAAGACAAGTCACACACCCTTGATCATGTTGATCTCAATTTACAAATAAATTTATATTATTTTTTAAAATTATATTGTATGCTTAATTTCTAATCCCTATATTTTAAACTCAGTTTTACTTTAGTTGTTACCCATTTGTAATAACTTTTTTGACTTTGCTAATTCTTTTACCTTGTCACCTTAGATTAAAACTCTAGTTAATACAATAGTATGACCAGGACAATTAGGCCGCATCTTATTGTCGTCTGCCTGTGGGCAGGCTTAGGTTTCGCTTTCTTCAGTTGCTTCCATAGTTGTTTTCTTTTGCTATTTTTGCCAATGAGTATGGATGTAAACTTTGGGTCATAAGACCACACTCTTTTATTTAATAAAGATCATCATTTATCCTTGATATTTATTCCTGTTACCGCTATGTGCACTACCTGATCCTGGATTAGTGTGATTTACATAAAAGATCCAGAGTCATTGCTCCGGGGTTCGACACACGCCCCTTGCGCCTCATGGAAATCAGCAACCATGTTCATCATAATGGCGAGATTAAAATTGAAATATCATAAATAAATCAGTCAGGTCTATCCCATACTAGACACGTGGTTTGCACGGTAACCTCAAATCAATGGTGCACAAAGTTAAGTCCTTAGATATTATCTTGGCGAGACATCCACATTGCTCGTAGTGAATTCACACTTCCCCCTTTACTACACGATCACTCACCCGAATGAAAACCAAATTTACATAACCAACACCAATGACACACCAATATTATAACACACAAAATTTATAATTGTGTCTACAACCACGATTCAATCTCATTAAATCAAATTAATTAATTGATTACATGTGATGATGAACCCAACGTAACTATAAGCATGATTAAGCATATTAAATGTACAACCATGTGACAACTAGTATAGTATCACTAGATAATTTCTCATTCTATGGTAACAATGGAATCATGGTATTTCAATTATCAAATGGGGGATTAATCAAATTAGACAATAACTACCACATACGAAGGTTTGTAATAAAATAACAATGCATGATAATTTAAAACAAAATAAATAGGATAATAGATTGAAAATTAGATTTAACATGATCAAAAGATATGACTTACCTTAGCCTTGCTTAATTATGAATTCTTTATTTTCTAGTGGTGCTCCCGCTCCTTCGAAGACGCAATCTAACAAGAGAGAAAACGAATGAGGCGTAAAATAAATTCAAATAAAATTCAAATGAACTCCAAAAACTTCAAAACTATAACCAAAAGATAGAGCTCGATTTTACATAAATTTAGAAAGAAAAACGAGGTCAATCGGAGCTAGGACAAAGGAGAACGACTCTTGAAAAATTTAATGTAAAGAAAATACTAGAAAATTAAAAAAGATTACTGTGCTGTGGACTTGGCTCACAGAATGGCTAGTCTACGGTGGATTCGAGATATAGAATAGTGCACGGGCAACTCGACTTGCTGACATGGTGGCTAGGGCTGACATGGCAGTGACACATGGCAAGCTAGCGTGTCATGCTGATATGGCACTCAGGTTAGCTAGAGCTGACATGGCAGGTGACGTGGCTAACCACGTGGTGACATGTCAATAGGGCTGACGTGGATGCTTGCGTGGCTACGGACTCACCTAGGCTGGCTCACGGGTGTACAAAATAATGGCGGCTAGTAGGTGGGGCCCAACTGTAGTGACTTGGTGCACGGTGAACTCAGTCCACAGGAATCTGAGGAGGTGTGGTCGGCGTGGGTGCGGGGTGATGCGACGGCTCACGAACTGAGGGGACCAACATGTGAACCGAGGAGGCGAGCAAGTAGGCGATGCAGGTGATGCGGCGGTCGAGCGAGGTGAGGCGGTGGATGGTGTTGGTCGGCGGCACGACTAGCTGACGGTGCATGGGGAGATGACGGAGATGCTCACCGGCGATGGCGCATAGGTTGCGGTTGTCTAAACGGCGGCAAACGGAGAAGTTAGTTGGTGGCGTTGGCAACAATGACGACAATGGCGGCGCAACCGCCAAACTTTGGTGGTGGGATGCAGATGCAGGACGTGGGACCCGAGGGCGAGCGGTGACCTTTATATGCATGACCGTCGAGGTGGCCACATTGGACATGGGTGAGAGTCCTGGACAGGCACGAACGATGAGGCGATCTCGTACTCGGAGACGACAGTGGGAGTCCATGAGGGAGAAAATGAAAAGTGCGATCACTGATGATCGACATGTGGCGTCGTAAGGGATCGGTCGGTCGGTGGTTGACAACACAAATGCACAGTGAACGCATGGATGTGCGACACATGCCAAGATGGATGGGTAAGAGGATGGCGGTAGGCGACCATCGGATAGCTGGTGTGGACACCTAGATTGGCGACACGTGGTGAGGGCGGACAGCGGGACGAACGACCAGGCTGGAGAGGAAATGAGCTTTTGGCCCAAAAAGCCTTTTAGGAATTTTTGGAGGCTTTTTCTAGTTTAGAAATTCAACTAAATTTGATTGAGCTCTAGAAATTAGAAATAAATCCAAAAAATTATGGAAAATTTTAGAAAATTTCTTGAAACACAAGGCACCCAAATAAAATATTTTTAGCAATTATTCATGTTTACATTAATCATATTAAATTATTTTTAATTTATGAAAATTTATTTTAAGTTTGTATTAATCCAAAAAAATTCAAATGGTGAATTTTCTTTTAAAAGCTTCAAATAAACTCTGAAAATCAGGATGTTACATATTTCTAAGCACAACCATAATCTAATAAGGTTTAACCAATAGTGGAGTTATTATCATTGTAAGTATCCTAGGATGACATGGCAAACGAATATCAACCGTAAAGGAAGGAAAATTTAGGTATCAAGTGTATGGTGTAACTAGGCAATCAACCTTTAATATAGCATTTAAATAAATACCCATAATAAGCATGCATTTATATTTAAAGAAAATATTTATATTTAAAAACTAGGTTCAACATGATCAACTATAAGGACTTGCTTAATAGTTGATAGAATTGGTTCTTGATCGACAATGACGAGGGCATCTAATGCATCAAATTTTATAAATGTGCAATCAACATTCAACACAAATTCAAATAAATTCTAGCTAAAATTCAAATGAACTCCAAAAATTAAAATTTTGTTGCTTTTGGAAAGATCTTGAATTTAGAAATAAAAACTAAATCATTTGAATTTAAAATGAGATAACAAGCTCTTTGAATTTTGAACCAAGAGGAAATTCCATAAAATAGAAAATCCCGACATGTGGGGTCAAGGTCTTTACTCAAACCTTAAACTTGAGTTTAACCATATTTTCCTAATGATCTCAGTTCCTGATGTCATTCTAATATTAACCTCTAATTGACTACTAACTAATTACTGATTTATATTATCCTAATCTTTTGCGTGGGGCCATATACATGTTTGTAAATCTCAGTAGTATCTCTAGTTAACTGGGCCCTCTCTAACTACATATCAGTAATAACCTAGTTAATCTTTATTAATGCCTAGCACTGGGTAGTATCATATCTAGCATCAAATTAAGCGGGTCTTAATAGTCCAATGGTGTTTCATTCTATATATCCCAAAAGAATTGTAGCGGTTCAGGGTGGCGGTGGTTTGGGTGTCAAACCTAACTTTTTATCTCCAATATAATATATTTATATATGTAATCATATTTTTCAAAAGAAATTTGGTACTTTAAATTATGCATCAAAGATAACTAACAAATTCTAATTAGCATTTAGCCCTAGGAAATTTTGGATTATTGTTAGGCAGGTGGAGCATAATAGCCCTAGGTTTTATAGCCATCTATATCTTTACATGGAAATTATTGACCTAGGGTTTGCTGGTCATTTGGGTGTGTGAGAATATACTTCAATATTTTTGTTAAATGAAAGTGCACCTTGATGTTATCAGAGATGTCATACTAATTAACCTTGGCTGATATCTAATACTAGTTGATTTTAATTAATCTTTAGGTGAGGCCCTATCGAATCAAGCTCTACCCATAAATGCCAATTATATTATCTATTTATCCTACATATATAAAAAGAAATAGGGTTAACTTGGTAAGCCCTACTGTTCATTAGCAAGTGGCATACTAATCAACTGGATTACGTTGACTAGTCGCTGATGACCCAGGGCCACTGGTCATTGACTTCTTGGCTAAGGATTGGTTTATGCATTGAAACAAAAAGGGAACAACCCACTACCACTCACCCCTGCTTACATAGACAGAGAAATAGAGAGGGAGCGCAGAACAAAGGAAGCTAGAAGAGTACAGGACATAAGGGAGAGCCATGGCTAAGCTTGGTGCCAGTGAGGGAGACCACAACAGCGGTCGAGGAGGGGGCAAAATGGGTTTCTATGGTCTCAAAAAAGCTCTAGGTGGTAGTGGTGCTAGAGGTGGTGGCTTGTAGTGGTAGTGCGGGCAAGTTCAGCGGTGGTGGTGGCGATAGGGCTACGACAATGATGGCTATCCGACAATGCAACTGAGAAATGGAGCACGTCATGAGAATCTATAAGGCGAGATGAACTCATTGGTGCAAACGATGAGGGTGGAGACAAGCTGAGGTGAGCTGGTAGTAGAGACCTAGGTGGCACAGCGGGTTGTGTGGTTGTGGTGATCGGTGGAAGGAAGGCCCATATCGGTGGTGCGAGAGACTTGAAGGAGGTGCAAAGATGCCCTTGTGGGGAGGAATCGAGAGGAAGATTGCCAGTGGATGGATGGCGGTGGTGGCAGTAATTTTGTCTGGAGCTAAGAGGATGGCGATGTCTGCGGGTTTTTATGAGGGAAGCCCAAAATTGGTTGAGGAGAAACCTCCTTGGAGGTGTGGAACACGGAGTGACACGAATGGTTTGGGGTAAAATCTCACTGAGTTGGCCGAAACACAGGGTGGAGGTGGTGGCTAGCATGTTTTGCGAAAGGACAAAGGGGGCAAGGGGAAGCCTCAGCACAATTTAAATGAAGGAGAGGACGAGGGAGGAGATGGGGTCAAGCGGGGGCGAGTTCAAGATGAGATTTCATGAGCGACACATGAACTCAACGTTATTTTGGTGCTTGGCTTAGCGCATCGACTAGGTCATGGCAATGTGACTACCTCGTGGTGCCTACTACAGAGCTCAAGGTGGCATCATTCTGCATCTCCTGCTGAGTGCTTGAGTGTCTGGACAGTGCACGTGAGAGAGATAGAGAGATGAGGTATGTTGGAGAAGATGAATAGTGCTTAGGCACTTATAGGTGGGGTCGGGCCCATGTGGCAGTCAGACTAGAGAGAGGGATGCGATGGGTTGGCACTGCGCATGTGTCGGGCTGATTTGGTTGGGCGACGCTGGCAATGGGCATGCAGGAGAAGAGAAGGGGAGGTACGCAACTGGGCCTAGTGTGCTGGGATGCGAGCTAAGCCACGAAAGGAGGGGAGAAGGATGTGAGACCCTGGAGTTGAAACTCCTGGACCCCCTGTGTATTACAGTACTAGTCCCAGATCAACGCTAGTACACACAGTTAAACAGAGACTGATACATTGCCAACTACGCTTTATTACAATAATAACTGAAGTTCATAAGTCTTGGGCCACGACCTTACAACTATGGTTCACAGAACCTTATACACAAAAGTAAAGATAACAGCGGAAGCAAAATATCTCAAAAGGGCGGCCCAACAATCTGCCACAGGCAATTGACTAGGGAAACGAAGCCTAGTCCTCGGCAAAACCTTCGTCACCAGCTTCCTCGAAGTAGCGGTAATCCTCCTCTTGAGCTTCATAGTCTTCTGCTATTTAATTTGTAGAGCAACCGGTGAGTACAAAAATGTACTCCGCAAGTCTTGGGAAAGATACATTAGATGCAGGGTTTCTCAAAGGAAGGTTATATGGTTCTTTTGCATAAGTTAGCATTTTATTTCAAATTTACATACTTATTTCAAAAGCAATTTGTTTAACAATTTATTTTCAATAATTGAAACTAGATAAATACTTTAGTGAAGGTTTCATCCACCTACACTAATAACATAGGTTATATCCGCCAAGATTTAAAATGAAGGTTAAATCCACCTGAACTGGTTACATTCACCAGACCAAAATCACGAGAGTTCCATCTACTCCCGAGTTTTACAAAACATTTTATTTTTAAATTCAAAACCAGAACTCTACCATGTGAATGCATTCCTTGCCCGCCCTTGACCGTGAGCACGGTTATTCGAATAGTTTATTACTCTGCAGAGTTCATACAGCTTTACCCACAAGAGATAAATTATCTTAACAGTCAACATACTTCCTTTGGTATGAGACCCAGATAAAATATCACAAAGCTTTTCACCTACTCTAGTATAGTTTTATATCACCCGCTGAGGTTTCATCGCTGAAGAGTTAAATCCACCACATTCAGAAGCCCCCTCTTGCGCCTTGTGAGTGCAAAGAAATCCGCCCTCACTTTAAGTAACCAGTAAATCCCTGGTACCCATTTTCCAATGGTGACATAGAAACTAAACTATTATAGGTTAATTAGCTAGGTTGCACCCATTTCAACTTGTGGTTGTACTGTTTTGCTTAGTTTGGACAAACACAAGAGTCGGTCCTTAGACGACTAGGGTGGATCATTCACAATCCCAATTCTCGTGCTAAAATCGCACCAGCCAATCATTCCATCCACCCTGGTCTAGCTTTCATTTTAAATTTCCTTTTTAAGTAAAAATTACAGTGGTAACATCCGTTACCACTAGTTTAAACAAATTTTAAATACAAAATATTCGTCAACAACTTTTTCCATATGAACATTTTAATACTGATCAGCTAAATTAAGCATACTATAATAATTTAAAATTCAACAGATAATACTAACTCATTTATGACTCAAAGAATATCCTATGTTGACAAGGGTACATGGTAAGCAATTTCCAAAGGAGGATATAACAAGCTTGGCATTTATCTAAATTTTTAAAAATTAAATTATCACTTTATACAACATAGCCATGCAATTAATTTAAAATATTCATGAAATCGTTTGCAAAATTTGGGATAAAAAATGGTCAAGGAGACTTGCCTTCTTGCAGTAAGCGAGGATCTTCCTGGCGTTGCTCTTGAAAATCTTCCGAGAATTCGGTCTCTACACGAGAAACGAGAAGAACCAAATAAATAAAATAAAAATCAAACTCAAAAATTAATAATAAATATACCAAATGAAAGTTTGGAATTTTAGATGAATTTAGAAATTTGAATGGGTCAATTTGGAGTTAAAATGAAGAAGATATGGCTTTTAGAAGTTTGAAATCAGAGAAAAAGAAAAAGAATTGATTTCTGGAATTAAATTTCTACTGAAAAAGAATTATGACGTCAGCAAGAATTATTTTCCTAAAGAAAAATCGGAATAATGACATCAGCACAGGATTTAAATAAAACCACAGAGGCTGACAGGTGGGACCGGTCCACGGTAGACCGAGTCCACGGAACAGTGCAAGCGGGGACGGCGGCTAGGGCTGACGTGGCACGCTACCGATGTCGCCACGTGTCACCGACGTGGTCGCGATGTGGCGGCTGACGTGGCTGCCACATGGCACCTGGGGGCGATTTCGGCTGACGTGGCAGCTGACGTGTAATGACACGCGGCTGCCACGTAGGCTTAGAGCTGACATGTCATGCTGACTGGGCAGGGCTGACGCGGCGGATTGCTCGGCTGCAGATCGGACGGCTGAGGTTATGCCGCGTGGCAAAATCCGGGCCGTCACTTCAGATCTGGATGAACGGCCACGATTGAACGGCGGGGCGCGGGCGAACGTCCGATCTCGGACGCATGGCGGGGCTCGCCGCGCGAAGCGTCACACGGACGCGAGCGCGCGCGCGTGGACGCGGATGTGGGCGGCGGGACCGAGACGGGGCGGGGATTGGACGGTGGAGATGGGGACGCGTGGGCACATCCGAGCCGTCGAAGAATGAATGGTTCAGATGGCGTGACGCGGAGACGGGGTTGGTCCGATCACCGACGCGTGGCCCGGCACGACGTGCGAAGCGTCGCACGGACAAGGGCGCGAGGCGAGGCGAGGGCGCGTCGGCGGGATCCGACGGCGGAGAAGGGGACGCGTGGCGCCAGCTGGTGCCTCGCGTCTCCGATCTTGGACGGACGGTGGGGATGCGGGGACGCGGAGGCGGGAAAGCAACGATGGGCGACGCGTGGCCCGGGCTCGCCGTGCGAGGCGTCGCGCGGACGCGAGCGAGCGCTGCGGCGTTACGCGCGCGCGCGACCGAGGAGCGGCGATCGAGGCGCGGTCCGGGCGCGGGACCGAGGGGAGTGAGGCGGCGACGGCGCGGCGGAGGTCCATCGGTGACTTACTGACGGCGACGAAAACGCATGGCGACAACGAGCACAGCTGGAACTTGAGAGGAGGGGGCGTGCGCGAAGGGGTGGAAGGGCTCTCCGGCGACGTTTTTATACACCGCGGAGAAGAAACGGACGCACGAGCTCGCCGGGGTTAATGGCGGCGGTTACCGGCACTTCAAACGCCGGCATATGAATGCGCACAACGAACAAATGCTCCGGGGCCATTAATGGCGGAACGAAACGGCCGGGGAAAGCGGAAATGGAAGCTCGGGGGCGGCGCGTTAATGGCGGCGTCGCGCGGAGGAAGAAACGGGCGGGGACGACGCCCTGACAGGTGGGGCCCACCTGTCGGTGAGAGGGAGAGAGAAAAAGGAGAGATGGCTCGGATTCGCGACAAGTGGCAAGGGACTGAATCGGGACCATTCGCGCGAGAGTGAAAGGGTAAGTGGCTCCGAACGGCCGAGATTAGCGCGGACAGGGTGGATGGCCCGGATGGGTGACACGTGTCGCCCGAGGAAGATTTAGAAATTAAATCTTTTAAAGATTTTCAGAAAAACTTAGGAGGCTTTAAAATACTCAGAAAAATACCAAATAAATTTTAAAAATTCCAAAAAAATTCACAGAAATTCCTGGAGAGATTTCAGACTTAAGAAAAATATTTCCAACCCCTATTGGTATTAATTTTTAGTTTTAAACAGAAACTTTAACTCTGGAAAATCCAAATAATTTGAATTAATAAACTTAAAATTATTCTTTCCAAATAAAAGCAAAAATTTTGGGATGTTACAAAGGAGAGGGTGGGTCGTTGGGCTGAGCCATGGTTGAGTTTTGACCCAAGGGGAAAGAAATTGAATTTAGGATTTTGAATTTTTATTTCTTTAATATAGTTTTAGTTTGAATTTGAATTCAAATTTTGGAATAGTTTTGCAACATAAGGGACATTTTGGAAAATATTTTGATTTTCACTTACTTGAATTTTAGAATATTGCAAACCCAAATTTGGTTTGAATTTAAATTTTTAACTTGAGATTTCAATTTGGTTTTGAATTTAAATTTTGAAATCCGGGAAGGATTTCCATAGAAGGATTTTAGGAGATTTTGATAAGCACACAAATGAATTTTTGAAATTTGATTTTTGAGTTAGGAAAATTTATTTTAAAATTTTAAATTCAAGCTTTTTGGAAATTCTCAAAATGCAACATAAGGTTTTCGAAATTCATGAAATTTTAAATTGGACTCAAATTTGTGCTATTATATTGCAGTGGCTCTGGATATTCAATGATTTGCTTGGCAGTCACACTGTACACCTGCTCGCAGCTGAAGAATTCATTGAACGACATTGAGCTAAATGGTCTGGGCTCCTTGCATGTGGACATCAAGAAATCCCTATCTCGGTCTTCATTATATTGTGTCACCTTTGTCTTGAGATGGTTGATCTGATTTTCTTCTAGATTTGCTTCATCCATATCTCCAGATCCTTTCGGCACAAATGGTTCATCACACACCCATCCTCAAGCCAATGGCCCAAAACCAGTCGGCAACCATTCATACTCAACTTCAGGCGATGAAAGCTTTCTTTCTATCAGTGTATTGCTAAATTGCTGAACTTCTTCTCTTTTAAACTTGCGCATCCTTATCTCATTCCAGGTCCGGTCACCATCCACAAATAATTTTTGAGAGGTGTGGCCAAAATCCATAGGAATCCAATCAAGTTGTTCTATTTGTAATAAAGGCCTGGTCTCCTAGGAGTAAATCCTTAAGGGCTCATTTGGGAATCGCTATCCCGACGGGATCCCCGCCAAAATCCTAGACTACAGTCTCACGGGGAATGTTTCCCTGGGCTAGCTTGAAGGCCCATTTGGAAGCCCACAAGATGGGTATATCCTTCCCAAACCATGCCGTTTTCCACGGGGAAAAAACCCTTGTCTCTCCACACTGGGATAACGTCCCTATCGCATCGCTTCCTCTTGCGACGGTGCCCCCCATCGCCGCCTCATGTGAGACCTCGCTCACGACCCTCTCCGCCTCCCTCCCTTGCTCATGACCACCTCCGCCTCCTCCTCGGCCTCCCTCGCTCGCTACAGCCTCCCTCACTCGTGACGCCACTGTGTGCCTCCTCAACCTCCGTGACCAGATCCTCTCCAGCTATGCCACCTTCTCCGAACTCGCCGTGCGCCACTCCGACTGCTCCTTTGCCCGACGCAGCGACGACCTAGGTATGTACATTTATTGATTTTGTTGATCCATTCGATTCTTGATTGATTCTTGGGGACTAGAATCATTCAATTCTTGATTGATTATTGTGGACTAGATCGAGAAGAAGTGACACAAAAGAACTCCTAACATTAGATGCATGGTCCATGGTACTTAGCATCAGTTTTGTTCAATTTTTCAGAGAATCAGTGTAGAGTAGAAGTTAACACAGCAAATACTCATATGTAAACTCTAACCATAGTGGCCGATAAACTTGCTAAGAACCATGGCAAAATCGCATGCAAATAAAATTCTCTAAGAAAAAAGAAGTTGCAAGGATACTGTCTAGTAATCTAAGAAAATTCTCTATTGTTTGCCTTGCTAATTCGCGTGTTATCATCATGTCCTTCTCTTATACACCAGTATAGGCCGGTACCAGGATGTACTATTCTATAAGCCAAACCATTGTATGAGCCATACCGATATGACTACCAGAATGATATTGACAAGTATGGAAATTTGCCTTCTATTTGACTCTATTGGTCATGCTTGCTACTTGCGTCTACTCAGGTTAGGTGCTTGTTGTACGAATGTAGTCTATGAAATTTGTTCAATCTTGATTACGTATCCTCCAATATTCAATTGTCTTATTTTTTTTATCACTATATTGTAATAATGGTACTTTACTATGGTTTACTATGGTACATCTTTCATTGGATGGTGAAACAAGTTTTCTCGGAAATGTGTGCAGTTCATCATAGGAGTAAGCTTAGATAACTCAAAATAGTTTTGGTATATACACGCCAAAAGCTATTCCTAAATATGACGGATCTTTCTGGAAGTATATTGGTTGAAGTATTAATCCTTTTGACAGTGGGAATCCTTACTACTTGCATTCATGGATTAGTCTGTTTTATTTGGGTATTAGAATTTTGTTACTGATTTAAAAAGATGGTTTATGTGGTATATGGTGGTATATGTGTATGTCTGTTTTATTAGACGTCAGCAGTTTATCTTCCACTGTTAGTACTAGATGTTGGGATTTCACCTTAACATGCTAATTCACAATATGTTAAATCTACATGTATTAGCAAATGGGCACTAGAAAGGAGCTCATTAGAAAATTTATGCTTGAAGAAGGAGAGGAGGATGATGAGTTGTTTCTTGTGTTGGTTCCTACTTTGCTTTCATGCCTTTATGATGAAAAAAGACCAGTCCACGCATCATCACTTACTAGCGCTAAAAAAGGTTAAGGAGATCTTAGAAGGCCATAAGAGCTGGTGTAGGGTTGAGTTCTGGATGGAACCGGAGATATTCAAGGCTACATCAAATTTTCTTAGAAGGGAAGGTTTGTTGCATGATACAAGGGGTGTTGCCGTCGAGGAGCAGCTAGGGATGTTTATGTATATGATCTCTCATAATGCTAGCAACCAAAAGATTCAAAAAGCATTCCAGCATAGCGATGAAACAGTCCATAGGAAAATAAAGGGAATATTTAATATAATTCCTGCTCTAACTCATAGATTTGTGAAGCTCCCAAGTTTCAATCAAACTCACATGAAAATGTAGTAATATGACTTTTGTATCATTGTCATTTACCTTGTTTTTCTAATTGTTTATATGGAAACAGGTAGTACAGCTATAGGAGATTTGAATTTTGTATTAATTGAGCAAGTGGAGCCTCCAACTGATCAAGTCATCTTCAATGATAACGATACCCATGATGTTGGCTTAAACCCTTTTGTTGCAAATATGGAGGGGCAAGAGACATCTAGTACTTATGTTGAAGCCGATGAAATGGAATGCGCTGCTTCTGCTTCGTCTGGACAGAAAGGAGACGACAATGGGAAAAAGCGCAAGCAAAGTCATATTGTTGGGTTTCTTGAGAGCTACTTGGAATTCAAGAAGGAGCAATCCAAAAAATTTGTTGAAGAACTAAATGCAACAATAAGACCTATTCAGAATGATGAGTTTGCATTGGAAAGTGTGTTGCTGCTCTAGAAGCAATTGAAGAGCTAACAGATATGGAGAAGGCAAAGGCACTAAGACTATTTAAATGCGTGTTGAATAGAGAATTTTTTGTCAACATCAAAAACCCAAGTGTTCGATTGCTTTGGATTAAGAACGAAATTTCTCTATAGTTAAGTTGTCTTCACATTTCCATTTTCCTTGCTTAATAGATTTATTTTCAAGTAGTAACTTTGTTTCTGCTATTCTATGTTGCAATGTTAGTTCTGTGATTCTGGCGGATGTCATTTTTTAGCGTAACATATTTTAGCTCTTATTACTACTAGAATTTACAAAGGCTTATGCGTGAATGAAGTGCCACAGACTGT
This sequence comes from Melocanna baccifera, assembly GCA_036346265.1. Lineage (NCBI taxonomy): Eukaryota > Viridiplantae > Streptophyta > Magnoliopsida > Poales > Poaceae > Melocanna > Melocanna baccifera. The sequence continues at coordinate 25,428,825 of CM070682.1, read as the reverse complement.
AGTTTTAGCTTTGAACTTTGGAGGTATCATAAAATAAAATCCCTTTGTAAATCAGCAGTGTATGTGTTGGTTTGTCTATCACTGGTGTTGTACTGTTGTGATCTTCATACCTGAAGTGTGGGGTGCTAGCTATTATTAACTTGTTTTGGGCTATAAAACAGGCACCAAATGTTAGAGCTTGTCTCATGCTTCATCTAAATTAGACTCCCTTGTTGCCACTTCCCTAGCTATAGTTTCTTATGCTTGTCCTTTTTTATTGTATCAGTTCATACCATACTCATTTATAAAGGAGGAGGTCAGTCATGTTGAAGGGTTGAGGATGGATACTGAATATTGATTGCACTATTTCATTTCATTGTGGTGTGTAGATGAACTGTTTGTGAATAGAGAGATTGTTCAGAGACCTCCAGAGTGGCAGAGGAGATGCTTGAAATGGACTTTTGCATGAATTGGACTACATGGTCAACCGGATGGTTGAATTCAACTTTTGCATGAATTGGAGTTGTACCTCGTGTTATAGATGATTAATTTGGTTGTATGAAATAGATGATGATTCTCTATGTACAAGTAGTACTAGCTAAACAAGTTTGGGATTTTACCCATTTATGAATATGATCTACATGCGTGGATGTATGTAGTTGATTTGAATGTTGATGCATATTTTAGCAGCCTCTTTCTCAAAATTTTCATGAATTTTAAATTATTTTATTATCTTATTTGCATTTTTTTATTTTTTGGGTGCCTTTTCGAATTGTTAATGCTTTTTTTTGAATTTGTTGTTTTTCTAGATGTTTTTGATTTTTTCTGAATATTTCTGATTTTTTCTTTTTTGGGTTTTTTAAATATTTTTTAATGTCTGAGATTTTTATCCCTGTGGCTTCCAAATGGTGTAAGGGAATATTTTATTGTAGGGATTATTATCCCAAAAGGTTGAGGAGGATTCTTTATGCCCTCAAAATCCCCTCTAGGGGTAATATTCCCTAATTTTTTCCCTGGCATCCAAAAAAGCCTAAGTTTATAACCCAGTGGCTGGCTCATCCATTTCAACAATCGGCTCCATAATAATAATAGAATCTCTTATGTGTGGGAGGATTGTCAGCCTCTCCTTAATCCGTACCATTCGCCCCGTTCGTCTGCGCGTGCCATGTGCCCCTGAGCGCTAGCGAGGCTGCCTCCGCGCGGGAGTGGGCTTCAAAAATATAATTTCTGTGATTACATCGTCATAATATTATTCTGATGTCTAACCATTAGACATGCATATCAAACAGTTACTGTTGTCCTTGAAAGCAGTAGTACGTGGATTGGTGAAAACATAGTAAGCCAATTCCTTGAATATGCTTTAGCACGTGTGAATCATTCTGCTATCTCATAGATAAGGATCTCACTTCATTATGTTTAGATATTTCTTTGTACTCAACAAAAGATTGCTGACCGGAAATAGAATAGCATTGCACCCCTTTTTAAATTATAATACATACTTTCCTTACGTGTGTTGTAGACTAACCGCTTATGATAAACAAATTGGCAAAAGCTATCAGAGTTGTGAACACTTAAACAGGAAACCTCTTGGACTGGAACCACAGCATTGTGTACTTCGGCTGTTGATCATGTTCAGGTACAAATTTTGTGTAATTGCACGGAAAGACTTTTGTCATTTTAAGATGCTGCACTTCTGGCCTTCAATTCATGATCCCAGCCTTCGCTATTCACATTCCGGATTATTAGTGCTTGAATCAAAAGCTCAGTATAATTTGTATTTCACGTATTTCCCACGTGACTAGTATGACAAGAGAGGCTGTAGCTTCCAGGTTCAAGGAGTCAGTGAAGGTCCGTTGCATGATGGCTGCCCAAATTCTTTTGAAACAGCGGCACTGGGCCAATAAGTGAAGCAAGGTCTCTGTCTCGTCCATGCAGAAAAGCTCGAATGTCCTGATATGTTAATATGGATTTTCATCATCACTTCCAGAAAACGGTCGATCCTTGAACATCTGAATGAGCAAAGGATGTAGCTTGTATCCATCGGTTTGCAGCTTCGCTTCTGATTTTGGCAGTGTACAATAATCTGCACATGGAGCTGCATAGTCCCACAGGATCTTGGATGATCCTGCAAAACTCATGGATGCAAAGAAAAAAGGGAAACAAAAAATAACAAGGGGTGTTTAGGGAAAAGAGGGTTAGTAACAATAAAACCTAAGCTACAAAACTAATCTAGTTCCCCAATTATGCTAATTATGCGCAATAAAATAAATTACCGCAAGTACAGGGTCAGTTGTAGCTTTTCATCTAGGAGTTTCAAGGTATCAAATCCATAGGGAATAGATGGGATCACAACTAAGGCCGGCTATCGCTACTAACCATCGGAATGCTATTTCGCGAATTGTAAGCAAGATCAATCACTGGTAAACAAGAATTAAAGAAAGATAATCAAAGCGAAGAGTTCTCCCTTAGGTTAGGATCACTTGCATGCACTTATGCAAAGCTAGTTCTCACCCTACACACTTGATAGGCCTTCTCACCGTGTTCTTCCTGTCACAAAGGGGTGATCAACCACCAAACAAGCAATGTACTATTTGATATAGGCCGGCTTACTAGACCTAAACACCATGTCTACGTCTAGAGCTAAGATAATCGATTACTGCAATTGATCATTACCAATCGAGACATAAAGGATGACATCAAATAGGCAAGCATAGCATAAGCGTCGAATAATAGATTAAAACATCGTTTACATAGCAAAATCACCACACCCGAGGGAAGAACAAATGATTACCTCCTACTGGACATCATAAATGTGTAGGAGAGCGTGGGGAAGAAAATGGCGGTGGCAGGGCTGGCGCTGCCCCTGGGCTGGCTCAACTTCTCCTCGGTCCCCTCTTCTTCTTGATGACTTGCTTGAAAGTAACAGAAATCTTCCGGATATATTCTGCCGTGTATATGCTGATAAGGATGCCGTATATACTGATCTGCTGGGATATGCTGATATGATTCCGTTGTATATACTGATATACTTCCGTTCTTGTTTTACACGTTTGGTACTTATCTCCACATACCAATTCAGTTGTAATCTGCTGGTCGCCTGTAACTCTCACCTGTAATTACTGTAGCGTATTTGGCAATATAAAATAGCACAGCCGACAATACTTTACGGCGTTTGTTTTTTCTCCCAAAGCTTCTTCTTCTTGCTTTCATGGTATCAGAGCAGGTCTTCCTTGGACATGCTAACCTCTCCTTTCCCCTACCCTCTCCACTCACTTCCGCGCCATGAACACCACCTCTGAAAACACCTCTGCTGCCTCCGGTGCTGCAGCAATTTCCAGCACTGCACGTCCTCCTTGCCTCACCATCACACCCTCCTCCTCTGCAACCATCAATGTAGCCAGCATCAAAACTCATGTTCCTGTGTGCCTCTCCCTCCAGGAGTCAAATTACTCTAAGTGGAGCACGCTCTCCTCAGTTTTCCTTGGCAAATATGATATTCTCATCCATATTGCCGGTGATACTCCTCGCCAAGATTCTACCGAGTGGTGACAACTTGATTTTGCTGTTCGCTCTAGGATATATGCTTCAATTTCGAATGATATCCTTGATATCATCATGGAACCCACACAGACCGCTCGTCAGACATGGACCAGCGTGGAAGAGCTTTTTCGTGACAACAAAGAAAGTCGAGCTGTCTTTCTTGAAGCAGAATTCAGAGCATTGCCATCAAGGTACTACGTCTGTCACCGTCTACTGCCAGAAAATGAAGAATGTTGATCAACCTGTCAGACAAGAAACTCGTTCTCGATCTCATTCGAGGTCTCAGTTCTCGCTTCGACCAAACGGCAGCCCTTGCTCCACAGATGACGCCGTTTCCTAGCTTTCTTCACGTGAGGTCCCGTCTTCTCCTTGAGGAAACACGCAAAGCTGATAAAGCCACCACGGGAGACTCTGCAGCTGCACTAGTTGCGGTTTCCACCAGTCCCAGCCCCAACTTCAACCACAACAGTCGCAGTGATCGTCCTGACCGGAGTTTTCTGGTTCTGGCCATGGCAGTCTCCAGCACTGGCGTGACAAGACTCACGGTGGTGGACACGGCCACAATGGTCATGATCATCCCAGGTACTACACCAATCCCAACCCGTGGATGCCGTTCAACCCATGGAATGGATAGTGGACAAGGCACCTCCGACGAGTTCTTCCTCCTGGCCGGGTCAGTGGTGCAGCTCCTCCAAGTCTCCTCGGGCCATGACCTTCTCCACCTCAGGCACACATGGCTTTTGCCCCTGTTCATTCATCTCAGGCACCTGCCTCACCCTGGGCACCAGCACCATCCACCACACCGACTTGGGATCAAGCAGGGTTTGTAGCGGCCATGAACAACATGTCTCTCCATGGCTCAAACTCAGGTGAATGGGACATGGACTGCGGCGCCTCCTCGCACATGACCTTCCATCAGGGTATACTCTCCTCTCTTACTCCCTTCAATTCTTCTTCTCCTTACATCACTGTCGAGAATGGCTCCCTGGCACCCATCACTCATATGGGTCATGCATCTCTTTCCTCTTTTGATCTCAACAATGTACTAGTAGCTCGTAATCTCATCAAAAATCTTGTTTCTGTTTGCATATTCACTTGTGATAATTCTTACACTGTTGAATTTGGCCTCCTCCGGTTTCTCTATTAAGGATCTTGACACCGGGACAGAGATTTGTCGCCCTATCCGATTCATGAAGCTCTTGCTCCTTCTATGCTGCAAGCCTTCCATACAGCTGCTGCCTCTGCCGAGTTGTCTCAACGTCTCAATCATCCTGGTCGTGATGCTTTCTCAATTATTTAGAAGTCCAATTTAGTTCCTTGTAATAAAATAGACTTTTCCATCTATCAAGCATGTCAACTTGGCAAACATGTTAGATTACCATTTTAAGCCTTCTTCTTCAACCAAGTCTTCTTTTTAACTCTTGCATTGTGATCTTTGGACTTCACCTGTGTTGAGCAATTCTGGTTATCAATACTGTCTTATTATTCTTGATGACTTTACACACAACATGTGGTCTTTTCCTCTCAAACGCAAGTCCAATGTATTGGCCACCTCACACATTTTCTTGCCTTTGTTCGTACCCAGTTCCATCAACAAGTTCAGTCCATTCAAACTGATAATGGATGTGAATTTATCAACTCTGGCACTTCTTCTCTCTTTTAAGCTCAAGGCATTGCTCTTCATCTTTCTTTCCCTCACACCTCCCCACAAAATGGCATGACTGAACGGGCTTTTTGTGCCATAAACAATGTCATCCACATGTTGCTTATTCACGCTCACTTGCCATCTCGCTTCTGGGTTGAAGTTCTAGCTACTGTCGTTTACCTTCTAAATCGACGCCCTATACACACTCTTCCTTTTTCTATGCCGTATTGTAACATTCCCATTTTTGAAATAATAAATATTGTGCAATTTCGGCATTTGGAAATTTTTGGCATTTCTTGTCATCTCAAAATTATGGATTTTCAAAGTTTTGATTGAGGTTCCAATAAATCAAGGAAAGGTGTATATGTATACATATACATACGATGACAAAACACATATAATAGAAAGGAATCACCAAAAAGAAAAGAATATATTCTTGAAAGAAAATTTAAAAATTAAATCCAAATATGAAAAGATGATCCACACCTTAGCCCAAGAGTTTGCAAAAATTAATTAGCAAATAATAGTGAAGTGGATGCCATGAAATAGAGTGCATAAAATATATATAGAAATATATGCCCACATGAGTTTCAAAGGAAAAAGAGAGAACTGCAAAAAGCATTTAAAAATACAAATGTAAAAGAAGCAATGATACTTGAGAAATAGCATTACCTGAAAATTTTGTGCATAAAAATATGTACACAAATAGACCTCAAAAATCCAATTGAAAATCAAATAAAAAATTGAAAAGAAAATTAAAACAAAAAATATATATATGAGAAAGGAGGGAGCCAGCCAGGCAATCGGCCAGCCGAGCCAGCCCCCTCTCTCTATCTCTCCGCAACCGATCTCCCCCTGCGCTCGCCCGCTCGCCCCTGCTCGCGCTCGTGCACGCGCGTGCCGTGCCCCCTCTCCCTGCTGCCCAGTTTCGATCAGTCCCCAGTTGAGCGCCCCCTTCGGACTAGTAGGCATACCCGCGCCCTTGCCCCATGCCTTGCCCGCATGCCCGTGGTACCGCCACCCGCCCCCATCTCCATCCGCGCTCGGCCGCCCGTGCTCCCCATTCCACTGCGCCATCCCGCCCCGTCATCCACCGCCTTGCTGTGCCGCTAAGGACTGATGGCACCGAGCCTTGTGAACAATAGTGCTCGTCAGCACTGTCTCATCGCATTGCAATGTCTGCCTCCCCAGCCCTATGGCCTCGCCGCCCCGCTCGTCATGGCATGGCCACCGCCAACCGCTCCTGTGCGGGCAAGCCCATCGGCTATAAAAGCCCACCGAGACTATGCATTGCCTTCCCGTACTCTCCTCTCACTCCCACTGCAAGCAATCGGGTTTTCGTGCCTTGCAGCTCAACGGCACCACCTTCCCCTCCAACTCCGGCCGAATGGCTCATCGGTGATTGAAGGGACCTCAGGGCAATTCCTTTCACCAGGAGCCTGAAAGCATCTAGGCCCCTAAATTTAGGGTTTTGATAATTAATGACGATTTATAAATATGGGACTAATGTGTATGTTAAGATTGTATAGACAAGATCTGTTATGTATGTAATGGACAAGAACAAGTTGTACGGAAAATGGACTTGAGAAGGATCAAGAGCCAAGGTATATGAAATATAGGATCATTTTTTATTTTACCGGTCTTAGGAAAAAAGGAGAAAGACCGGATTATAGGCTAGATGCCGTACTATTAAGAGAGATTATTGAAAGTAGCTTGATAGCATATTTTGGTGCATATTGGATCAATTTAGGACTATGCATGCAAATGAAAATATGTTTCAAAACTCAGTGTGCTTTCCTAGCAAAATCGGAAGTACCACCGGTTACTGTGGTACTACCGCAGTGCGGTAGTTCTGACGTGCAAACAGCGGAACTACCGCAGTATGGTAGTACTGGTTTTTGTGCGGTATATTTTTTCAAGGAGCACCCTTCTGGAGACTTAGACTCAACAGAAATCGATAGTACCAGATTTTCAAAGGCGAAACTACCGCAGTACGGTAGTACCACATGGTACTGCGAAACTACCAATTTCTGGTATGTTATTTCCAGAGAGCACCCCGAGAAAAACTTAACTAGCCAGAAATCAAAAGTACCGGAACTAGCACGACGGAACAACCGCAGTGCGGTAGTACCGCACTTACAACGGCAGTAGTACCGCTCTGATCTTAAAACAGCTAGTTCTGCACGTTTGACATAGCCATTACTATGTGCTACAGTAAAGTGCGGTAGTTCTGCACTTTGTACTACGGTAGTTTCAAATTCCTTGATTTTTCAGAATAAATTTTTGCAATAGTTAGTTTTGGTTGGTAAGGGTGTAAATACTCCTCCACCTGCCTAAGGGCAGGTTGCTGAATTTGCATTGATCATATTTGAGTCCTAGAGCATTCACTCCACTCTCTTTTCTCACTTGAGCATTCATTTTGAGGTGTGGAGAGATTTTCAAGTGCATTCATTTCTAGTTGATCTATTTGCACTTGAGTGCCGTCAAGCGATATCAGTGATCTATTCTCTTGGTGCTTGCCGGCACCTAGACGGCAAGGAAGTTGATTGTGAGGTGACTTCTTCAAAGAAAATTGTGAAGAAGCCTGAGCCGAATTTGTGAGTGGTTTGGAGCTCGCCATCTCCAGAGCGGAGGAAGAGCTACCACTAGTGATCGAGGAGTGAGGCTTAATTCGTGGAGCCAGTTCAAGGGCGCTTGGGCTTTTCTCAACGTGGACTAGTGAAGACCGGCAAGTCTTCAATACCACGAGAAAACATTGTGTGTCTCATTGTGATCAATTCTTTACCTTGCTTTAGTATTTATATCTTTATTAAGCAATTTGATACATTGTTCAGATTCTATATTGTGCTTGTTAGCTTATGCTAGATTGATTGGTTAGAATTACTAGAATTGAATAGGCTTGGTTCATATAGCATTCTTGTCTTGTGATAAATTGCTATAACTCGTTTAATTAAATAAGATTTTTATAACCTCCTATTTACCCCCACTAGTCGGTCAATCTTGATCTTATAAGTGATATCAGAGCTTGGTCTCTCATTCATTAGACTTAACCGTCTAGAGAGAAAAAGATGGTTAGCGAGAGGACTACAATAGACAAGGCACCATAATTTGATGGCACTAATTATTCTTATTAGAAAATTAGAATGTTAATTTATCTTAAAGCCATGATCCCTAGCATTTGAAAAATTGTAAATGAGGGTTATGTTATACCTCTCGATCCATTACACCTCACGGATCAAGATGCACATAACGCTCATTTAGATGCCCAATCCATGAATGCATTGTTTGGAGCATTGAATACGGATGAGTTCAATAGGGTGAGCAACCTAGAAATTGCTCATGCTATTTGGACAACCCTCTTGAAAATTCATGAGGGAACATCCACGGTCAAAGAAACCAAATTGTATAGGCTTCGGATAAAGTATGAGATATTAACAATGTTGCCATACGAAGGCATTAATGAGATGTACTCTCAATTGAACAATATTGTAAATGAGCTCAAGGGCCTTGGCACGTCGCTAACGTATCTTGATATTGTGAGAAAAATGCTTAGGACATTGCCGAAGAAATATGAGATGTTGGTAACTGTATTTCTCAATTCACCCGAGTTGGCGAGGATGATACTAACACAACTCTTGGGTAATTTAATTATCAATGGGCTGTACAAGAAGGATAAGGAGGAGCTCTTGGAGCAATCCTCCTCCAAAGACAAGAAGATCACCGCTTTTAATACTAAAGCGGTATCAAGCGAAGAATTCGAGAATGAAGAAGATGACTCCGAGAAAGAGATGGCACTCCTCGTGAGAATAATGAAGAAATTTATGAGGAGGCAATCACACCGAAGTGGAGGCCAAGGATCAAGCAAGAAAGTGCGATCATTCGACTACAACAAGCGCTATAGCAACATCTGTTGCTATGAGTGCGACGAGAAGGGGCACATTGCCTCTCAATGCCCAACAAGAAAAGGATGACAAGGGCAAGTCATCCAAGAAGAAGGAATTCAACTTCAAGAACAAGCTTTTCAAGAGGCTTCACAAAGATGAGAAGAACAAAACCCACATTGGAGAGTGGAATTTCGATGAAGATTATTCGGATTTCGACTCCGAAGAGGATGAGTCTCCCAAGAAGAAGGGACTCGTCGTGATAGCAATCAATGAGGCTCCATCATTCTTCTCATCTTCGACTTGCCTCATGGCTAAGCGAGAAAAGCTAAAAACTAGTGATGATGATAATGAGCCTTCATATGATGAATTGATAGATATGCTTATTGACTTGAATGAATTTCTTGGAAAAGAAAAGTCAAAATACAAAGATCTAAGGAGAGAATACCGCTCTCTACATGATTCTTTTGAGGAGCTAAAGGAAGATCATGATTTGCTTCTCCAAGAAACAACAAGAAAATCTTCCTCTAGTATTGGAATTAATTGTGATATTCTTGATGATATGCCTAGAGTAGAAATTGCTAGAACTAATACTTCCACTTCATGTGATGATTTGATTGCTATGCCTTGTAGTTCAAGTATGGATGATTTTGTTAATTTATGTGATGAAGAACTTGTTGTTGAAAATTGTAAATTGAAATAACAAGTTGTTCAATTAAATAAAAGTTTAGAAAGATCCTTCAAGGGTAAGACCACCCTTGAAAAATTATTGAATGAGCAAAGGTGCTCATTCAATAAGGAGTGATTTGGGTATGTGCCTAAGAAAGGTAAAAAGCCCTCAAAGAGTGTCACAAGGTTTGTAAGGCCAATTAGTAATCAAAACCAAGAAAACAAAATTGCTTCCACTACTTTGTTTGATTCTTGCTATTTACTTAAGAAGTCTAGTAGTGGTAAGTTTATTGCAAAATTTATTGGCACTTCAATTTTAGGTGCTAAAAAGAATGCCATTTGGATGCCCAAAGTTTTGGTTACTAACCTTCAAGGACCCAAATAAATTTGAGTGCCTAAAAGAACTTAATTTTCTCTTGTAGGTGAATTACAAGACCAGTGGACGACATTGGGTGTTAGATAGTGGATACACTCAACATATGACTGAAGACCAAAAAATATTCACCACTTTTGAGAATGGAAGCAACGAAAAGATTACATTCGATGATAATAACAAAGGAAAGGTATTAGGATTGGGTAAAATCGCTATCTCCAATGATCTTTTCATTTCTAATGTCTCTTTGGTAGAAACATTAAATTTTAATTTGCTATATATTACTCAATTGTGTAATTTAGGTTTATTTTGCTCATTTTTAAAAGATGGTGTTACAATTTCGAAAGAAAAGGATAATGAAATGGTTTTCAAAGGCTTTCGTTTTGGCAATCTTTACTTAGTAGATTTCAATTCAAATGACTCGGGATTGAAAACTTGTTTATTAGCAAAAACCTCTTTAGGATGGTTATGGCATAGGAGGTTGGGTCATGTGGGCATGATTCAACTTAAAAAACTTTTTAAAAATGATTTAGTTGTTGGCTTGAAGGATGTGAAGTTTCAGAAAAACAAACTTTGTATTGCTTGTCAAGCCGGAAAGCAAGTGGCTAATTCTCTTCCATCCAAAAGTATCATGTCAACATCTAAACCATTAGAGCTCTTACACATGGATTTGTTTGGGCCAACAACCTACAAGAGCTTAGGGGGTAGTAGCTATTGTTTAGTCATTGTGGATGATTATTCCCGATATACATGAGTTTTCTTTCTAAATGACAAAAGTGAAGCTCCCGAGGTTTCAAAAGCTTTGCAAAAGGGCTCAAAAATGAATTTGATTTTAAAATAACGAAAATTAGGAGTGACAGTGGTTCTGAGTTCAAGAATGCAAAAATTAAAGATTTTTCTGATGAACTTGGAATAAAGCACGAATTTTCAACAACGTATACTCTAGAGCAAAATGGAGTTATAGAGAGGAAATATCGTACACTTATTGAAATGGCTAGGACAATGCTTGATGAGTATAATACTTCTGATGTCTTTTGGGCGGAAGCAATTAATATCGCTTATCATGCCATAAATCGCTTTTATTTACATCGTTTACTGAAAAAGACCTTTTTAAACTTCTCATGGGAAGGAGGCCAAACATTTCTTATTTTAGAGTATTTGGATGCAAATGCTTTATTTTAAAAAAAGGTGTTCGACTTTGAAAATTTCAAAGTCGATATGATGAAAGATTTCTTTTAGGTTATTCTTCAAACAGTAAAGTATATAGAGTTTTCAATAAAATTCTAGTTTAATTGAAGAATCATGTGATGTACAATTTGATGAAACTAATGGCTCTCAAGAAGAGCAAGATAATTTGAATGATATAGGTGATGAAGGGCTAAGAAGGGCGATGGATAATATGCAAATTGGAAGCATTAAGCCAAAAGAAGACACAAGCGACTCTCCATCAATGCAAGTCAAACCTCCTACATCCTTCACAACAAGCATCATTCAAGTTCAAGATGAAGAAAAGGAAGAGCAACCTCAACCGTTAAAAATTCACAATGCCTTGTCAAAGTATTATCCAATAGATCAAATATTGGGTGATGTAAGTAAGGGTGTTCAAATGCACTCTAGATTAGTTTCTTTTTGTGAACACTTCTCGTTTATTTCTTCTCTTGAACCCAAAGTTGTAGATGACGCTTTAGATTATCCCGATTAGGTAAATGCCATGCATGAGGAGCAAAACAACTTTATAAGGAATGATGTATGGAGTTTGATGGAAAGACCCAAGGAGCACAACGTGATTGGCACAAAATGGATCTTCCGCAACAAACAAGATGAAAATGAAATTATGGTAAGAAACATAGTAAGGTTAGTTGCTCAAGATTTTACCCAAGTCGAGGGACTAGATTATAATAAAACATTTGCTCCTATTGCTAGACTTGAGTCAATTAGAATCTTGCTTGCTTTTACATCATGCTTCGATATTAAATTTTATCAAATGGATGTTAAAAATGTGTTTCTTAATGAAAAAATAACCGAACTAGTATTTGTTGAGCAACCACCTGGGTTTGAAGATCCTAAGAATCCAAATCATGTGTATAAACTCTTAAAGGCACTATATGGACTCAAACAAGCTCCTAGGGTATGGTATGAGCGCCTTCGAGATTTTCTACACTCAAAAGGATTCAAAATCGGGAAAGTTGATACAACGTTATTTACAAAAATTATTGACAATGAATTCTTTGTATGTTAAATATATGTTGATGATATCATTTTTGTTTCTACTAACCAAGATTTTTGCAAAGAATTTGGTGATATGATGTCTAGGGAGTTTGAAATGTCCATGATAGGTGAACTAAGTTATTTCTTTGGACTTCAAATCAAACATCTTAAGAATAAGACCTTCATTAGCCGAACCAAATATGCAAGAGATTTACTCAAAAAGTTTGGTATAGAAGATGCAAAATCCATCAAGACTCCCATGGCAACCAATGGGCATTTGGACCTCAATGAAGGAGCTAAGTCAGTAGATTTAAAACTTTATAAATCCATAATAGGTAATTTGCTTTATCTTACAGCATCTAGACCCGATATTATGTTTAGTGTTTGCATGTGTGCAAGGTTTCAAGCATCTCCAAAAGAGTGCCATTTAATGGCCGTGAAGAGAATTATAAGATATTTAAAACATTCCTCTAGTGTAGGCTTATGGTTCCCAAAAGGTGCTAAATTTGATTTAATTGGATATTCGGATTCCGATTATGCGGGTTGTACAGTGGATAGAAAAAGCACATTTAGGAGTTGTCAATTGTTAGGAAGATTCTTAGTATCTTGGTCTTCCAAGAAATAAAACTCAGTAGCACTTTTAACCGTCGAAGCTGAATATGTTTCCACAGTTAGTTGTTGTGCACAATTATTATGGATGAAGCAAACTTTGATGGATTATGGAATCAAATTTGATAAAAATGTCTCTTTTGTGTGATAATGAGAGTGCAGTGAAAATAGCCAATACCCGTCCAACACTCAAGAACCAAGCATATAAACATTAGACACCATTTCTTGAGAGATCATGTTAGCAAAGGGGATATTAAAATTAGCCACATAAGAACCGAAAATCAACTAGCGGATATTTTCACCAAACCATTAGATGAAAACCGTTTTTGCAAGTTGAGAAATGAATTAAATATTTTAGACTTCTCAAATATTGCTTGAATTCTTGCTGCATGTATTTGTGTGTTATTTTAGTCGTCTGAGCATTTTTGTGGTGATTTATCAAAGATTTTTGCCAAAATATTTTATGTTCTTAAAAATTATTTTTTAAAAAATTCAATAGGTTCTCTAATGCATAATGATCTTGAATGATTCTTCTTTGAGTGCAAAATTAGGGATCATCTGCATAAAATCTCAAATCCAATCTCAAAATCAGTAAAGTTCCAGAAAAATCGGAACTACCGCTGTTGCATATGTGGTACTACCGATGTGCGGTAATACCGCAGCCAAGTGCGGTACTACCGCAGTGTGGTAATACCGCGGGTAAGAGCGGAACTACCAATTTTTTATAAAGAGGGCGGTTTCTTCCGGGATTCTCTCCCTATTCTTTCCAAAATTGTTCCCTCTCTCATCATTCACTCACTTAACCCAAAACTCTCCTCTATCTCTCTCTCACCCCCTCTAAATCCGATGGAATTTTCTTCGTTCTTGAGCATGAATCTGCATCACAAGAGTTCACCTCCTCCTTTCCTTGAGCTATTTCGGATCAAAACTTCAAGTTTCATCTCCTTTTTGAGTTCTTGATGAAAATAGGTTAAACTTGAAATGTAGACAAATTTGATGTTATATTCTTGGGCAAATTGCTAGTTTTAGTGATGATAGATGATTTAACATCTTTCTATTGGATCACATCCATCAAAACATCACTTAAAATCATAGATTAATCTTCCCTAGAACCTTTCAGGAAAATCGGTACTACTGCTCGAGTGTGCGGTACTACCGCTGAGCGGTACTTCCGCACCTGACCCCGGTACTACTACGTTATGATACTACTGCAAGGTTTGGCGGAACTACCGCACCCCGGTACTACCCCCCCTCTACACTGCGGAACTACAGATTTCCCTGAATTTTCAGCATGTTGTCTTCATTCAATTCCAACCTAATTTTCATACCTCTTAGCACTTCCTTGACTTCAATATTATCTTATTTCAAGATGGCTCCCAAGATAAGAAATGCTCTAAAGAAAATTTGGGATTTCACCACGAAGGTCTATGCTGGCAGCTCAGTCCAGGGTTCCTCTCGACAGGGATATGTCCCTGCACTGCATCTTGCTGAGACAGAGCAGGAGGAGTCGCCTGAACAGACTCCAGTGGGCAGCGATAATGAAAGTTCAAATGGTTCTGAGACCGAGTCCGATCAGCACATGAGCTCTCCTTCTAACAGTCAGGTCCCTGAAGTAGTAGAAGAAGAAGACGATGAGGATGAGGACACAGGACCAGCAGCGAATGAGCGTAGGGACATTCGCAAAATGACTAGTGACTACTATGCCATTCTCAGACACCGTCGATAGTATGTACTGCCCAAGAACACCAACAATCCCAGATTCCATACACAGTTTCAGGAACAAGTGTATGAAAGGTTTATCTGAACAACAAGTTTGCTGATCAAAAGTATGTGAACTGGGATCATATTGACAGGCTAGATATGTTTGATAGAGCTTGGCGTATGTTTCAACAGGCTGGGCTTCTACACCTTGTTTCACTCAAGTCCGATTACAATGAGGAGGTTATCCGCCAGTTCTACGTCACTCTGTGGATATCTCCTAACTTTCAGAACCTTAAGTGGATGACTGGAGATCAATACTTGAGTTCCAACAAGGAGGAGCTTGAGGCAGCATTCAACACCTTCTCCAGCCCATATGAAAAGGTATTTGATAGACCTGCGATCCCACTCCATCAATGCTCAGAATTTTATGATCGCAGTGTGAGATTTCTGCCTGGCAAGATTCACGGTCTGCGTCCCATTCTGAGTCTGATCAACCAGATCATCAATCACACTATACTGCCGAAGAGTGGAAACTATGATGCCATCAGAGGGCATGTCTGGAACCTAATTCGCTACATCACTACAGGCACAAAGTTTGATGTGATTGACCTTATGATTCGAGAAATGGACGCCTCAAAG
Source organism: Melocanna baccifera (assembly GCA_036346265.1). Lineage (NCBI taxonomy): Eukaryota > Viridiplantae > Streptophyta > Magnoliopsida > Poales > Poaceae > Melocanna > Melocanna baccifera. The sequence goes on along the minus strand of CM070682.1, from coordinate 25,413,581 downwards.
AATGATCGGAACCGAAACATCAACTATGCATCATACATAATGGCGCTCATTATTCACAAGATCGGCCCGTTCAGAGGTGGCAAGGGAGGTGTTCACAAGCTGTACAAAGCCCCGAGAAAAGCCCCCAATCTCTGTGCCTCCGCGCCCTAGTGCGCATCCTGGAGCTTCCTCCTCTCAGCAGCAGGGGGAGCAGGGGCCACAAGGGGAAGAGGTGATAATGGTCCAGCTTTATTCAGCGGTCATGAGTCTGAGTGGTAGCATGGCTACCCTGACAGACAATATGGCCACCATGAGTGGCAATGTCTCCTCTCTCACCGAGCAGTTCTCCTCTCTGTCCGGCGACTTCTCTTCACTTTCGGTTGCCGTCTCCACTCTCGGCAACCGTATGATAGCTCTCGAGACCGCCGTAGCTCCTCGCCACTACGAGCGCTGCCAGCACAGTCGCCGTGATGCTTCTCCTTCTCAAGATACCCAGGTGTGACCCTGTTGTAGGGGTGGCCCCCACCTAAACCCAGCTAACCTGTTAGGAAGTAATAAACCCGAGGTAAACATGTACAATGACATAGTTGGCCTTGGGAATGATACTCCGATGTAAGGGTACGATTGTAAAGACACTCCCTACGAGATATATATACGTGATGCAAGCCCTGGGGAGAACCCAAGATAACATTGCTCACCTAACTCTCCACTACCATACATCCTCTCTCTCTCTCTGTTTGGTCTGTAGCCATAATAGACCCTTTTTGGTACCTTGATGCCAAAGGGGGAGAAGTTGGAAAGGAGAAAAAGAAAAAGAATAAGTTATCAAGTTATCCTTTGCTATCCATTTATGTAATAGATTATGTGGTGTAATAACACTTTGAATGTTTATCATCTTTAATTTATGTGTGATGGACAATTATGTTATGTAATGAATTTTATGCTTCCTTTATATGCAATCTAAAGTTCAGTTCACGTTCATTGTTGCTTTATAAAATTTCAAGTATTGTTGTCATTTGCTTATCATATACTCTTGAAATTCATGTTTATCAACGCCCCAATATATTTATTGTTCATATGTGCAACTTAAACTCAATTTCATCTATGCACATATTTAGGGGGAGTATTTCAAAAATGACTTTAGAAAGATGAGAGACCTTGTGGAGGTATCCTCATGTTTGTGGTGAGTAATTGACATTCTTGTTAGAAGGTTTGAGTTTGTTTTTGGATTTTTGTGGTTGAGTACCTTTCACTAATATTATTGTTGATTATATTTGTACGGTGCTATGTGATGTGTTTTCTTGTCTATAATAGCTGCAGGACTTTGAGACGGAGTCGTGGTGAGGCACGAGGTGACCGGACTAGGCACAGGCAGTGCTGAGGCCGGAGCGGTCGGGATGTGTCGAAGATGGCGAGCACTCAAAGTGGTTGTGAGACTTGGACGGCAAGAAATGAGGAAAGTTCCAGGAAAGTGCAAGAGTGGTATTTTGGTAAATGCGCAAGGCTGCACAAAAGGAAGCGGATTGGGTTAGGAAAGAATGGGTAAAGTGTTGAGTTGTTGAGAGCTAATGGGGGTAAAGTGTGTTGTAAACCCATTAGTAGAGGCTTTAAATAGAAGGTGCTCTCTAGTGAAATGGGTTGAGGAAGAGTTGAGAAAGAGTTAGGGTTTTCTTGTTCTCTCCGTGGGTGTGTGAGTTTTTCTTTTGAGTGTGAGATGTGTAAGAGAGAGGTGTAAACAATTTCTATGTAATCATTCATCTCTCTGTCTTAATTTCAAGATCTTTGTGAGAAATCCTATGTTTTGAGGTGCTTTAGTTTTCTTTGTCAATTTCTGTGTTAGCCCGGTTCTGATTTTCAGTTCTTGCTACAAGTGGTTTCTTTTCCCTTCCGAAACTGCTCCTTGTGTGAGGTCTTGTGTCCAAGATCGAGCTGCTAGTTATTTCGAATCAGTGTTCATCTAACCTGAGAAAATACAGCAAGGATATGATCATATTTATTTCTGTTTTTATGTTCTTCTTTAGCAGTTTTGGTTCCAGCAATCTCAGCTGTTTTCTGCTTTTTGGCCTGAGGAAGAGCTGTTGTCTTTCCTTGTTATTCGGCCAGCAACCTGGGCTACGTTTAGGATAGTAGCATCTTCATGTTTTTGGTCAGATTACTGCCCTTGCTGCTTGCTGTTTTTCCTGTGTTTATTTGCTGCAAGTTTCAGTTGGGACTGCTCCTTGTTTGCTGCTGTTTTGGGTTAACGTTTAGCTCTTTTGGCTGGAGATAGATAACAGTAATTTGAGAACTCCCTTGCAGTTTCTAGTCTGCATATTTTCAAGTTTTATTGCTTTCCCTTATTGCAGTTCGGCCAGGCTGTTGTGTGCATTTTCTACTGCTCCTTCCAATCTATTTTGGACAGTAGCATGCACTTTTGTTTGTAGTTGTTTTTTGCTGTGTTTTATGCCAGCAGGCTGTGTGCTTTTTCAGCTGCAATTTTGTTCTTTTCAGCTTTCATTTTTTAGCTTTTTTTCAGTTTCTAGTCTCTCTTTGGACAGCAACTTGCACCTCTTTTAGTAGCAGTTCCCTTCCTCTATTTTCAGCTAGCAAAAAAATTAGTTGGTGCAGTCTAGTCTAGTGCTGTTTTCGGTTGTTGCTGCTACTCTAGGTTGTTGTTTGGTTCTTGGTTTTTGGGTTCTGTAGTGCAGCATCAAATCTTTTGTGTTCCTTTTGATCCGGCTACTTTGTGGTGAGATCGGCAGTAATTCACCTTTGCGATTTTATTAGACTTGCTTTTTCTCTCGGGTGTTCCTTTTGTTGAACCTTGATTTTCTTGCTTCATAGCTACTAATGCTATTGGAGAAGAAGATTTTTGTGTGAATACTCAGGGCAATTTTTAAAAGGCACCATTCACCGTAGAACTACCGCAGTGCGATAGTACCGGTTTTTGTGCAGTACGTTTTTTTCAGAGAGCACCCTTCCGGGGACTTAGACTCAACAGAAATCGGTAATACCGGATTTTCAAAGGTGGAACTACTGCAGTGCGGTAGTACCGCACGGTACTGCGGAACTACCAATTTTTGGTATGTTATTTCCAGAGAGCACCCCGAGAAAAACTTAACTAGCCAAAAAATCGGAAGTACCAGAACGAGTTCGATCACATTTCTCATCTTTCGTCGGCCTACGACATCTGGGTGACCCTCGATGCAAACCATGAGGGCACCACTCAGATGAAGACCGTACGACAGGATCAGTTCAAGCGAGATTACAATAAGTTTGAAATCTATTACTTGTATTTACTTTCAAATATCATTTTATGCAAATTAACCTTTCAGCCTTCTATTGGTAAGCCTTGCATACTATATTGCATTCATTTGTTACAAACGACTTGCTGAGTACCAATGTACTCACGGCTTTACGCCTATGTTGCTCAGTTGAGGATGAGAAGTATTATCAGCAGGAGGTCCCAGAAGGAGAGTACTTCGACGACTTCATGGATTAGGACTTCGTTCTCCACTCGATAGCCGGTGGGCTTGTCGATTGGCCGCTACGCTTTATTTTGGATTTTCCGCTGCTAGATTTAAAGCCCTTCCAGCTGAAGATATTGTAAGCTTAGCCATAAGGTTACGCCTTTGAGATTTATTATTATTTGAGGTTTTCCTTTATTTTAGCGTGTGTGTGGTTGTGATTACATCTATGTTTGACTGTGTGCATTAGCGTGATCCTGGACTAGTGCAGTTTACACAGAGAGTCTGAATTTGCATATTCGGGTCTCGACAGAGATAGTATCAGAGCCATAGCGACTGTAGAATGAAGCCCTAGTTAGAATGGTAGTTTAGCCAAAAACTTATTTTTTTAAATCAAACCAACTAAATGGGATACATAGTAATATCTCTATTCTCTTACCTCTTTTCTTAAGTATTCTTTCTCTTTGCCCCACTCTCTCAAAATTTATTTTTCTAAATCTTTAAACTAATCTATCCTTTGTAAAATGCATTAGATGTCCTAAGCTTCTTTCAGCCAGATGGGAGGATGGAGAGGACTTCTCCGTGTCCTGTTGCGGAGCTTTGGATTGAAGAGATCGCCCGTTTACCTCACCAAGGATGAGAATGTGAAAGGCCAACGCATCGGAAGTATCACCAGATTGTACTTCATCACGAGAGTCAGCAAGCAAGTTCTACACCACGGTTTCAAGAGTACCGGAGCTTGGGGAGAATGGTCCGCACAAGGAGCTGCTCACAAGGCCATCCGACGACTTTGCAAGTTATACAAGATCAACATGTCCAAACTCATCCGGAGGTTCAAGAAGCAGTATGGAGCTAGCCCCAGTCTACCGGAGACAGTCAGGGAGGAGCCCCGATCGCAGTTGCCAGTACCTCTACTGTCGCCTACACCGCCGAGCCCGGAGGAGAGATGACGCATCACCGGCAACCGACAGGAGTACCTTCGTCACATCATCCCAGCTCCAGTCGAAGAGCAGTCGCCACCAGTCCGCAACTCGTGGGTCGTCTATAGCGATTTAGAGGATAAGAGTAGTGCGCCCTATTTGTCAGGACACGAGTGGGAGCCTTTATATTAGATAGTGCGAGTAGAGCGTTGGATTTTAATTGCAGTTGTGTGTGATGTGAGCTGCAAATCTTGCCCTTAAAAGCATTATATTGCAATCATATCAATCTTTTTATTGGAGTTAATTTTTGCTCAGTTTTGTTGTTAACCTTTTTGTCTAAGTGTTTGTTTAGTGTAGGTTGCCATTAGCAAAACCCCCTTAGACGATTTTACCCCACTTATCTATGTTTTTCCCTCTCGTCTTTTGCCCTTGGTCAGTCAGCAGTGTTTTCCTTTTCAGATCAACAGCAAGATGGTTGATATAAGGAACTCTTCAGGCCGCAGCCAGGCAAACCAGGACCCAGAGAGCGTTTCGCCACCGCCCATCGAGCTTGGACCCGCCCTCGCCGGGCCGTGGCCTGCATACGATGATGTAGGCAATAATGCAGAACATGAACGCTATGATGTAGCGTCAACACCAGGAGGCAATAGCACCTCAGGTAGCACGTCAGTAGTCCAGCTATGCAGAGTTCATGAGGACGAGACCGCCCACCTACTCCAGTTCTTTAGAACCTTTGGAGGCAGATGATTGGATCCGTTTAGTTGAGAAGAAATTGAACTTGGCCCAGTGCACCGATAGAGAAAATATGTTGTATGCAGCACACCAGCTTGAGGGAGCAGCAGCAGAGTGGTGGGAGAACTACTGCGCCACTCATGAGGACCAGAACAGCATCAGGTGGGCAGAGTTCGCCGCCGCTTTCCATCACGCCCATATCCTGAATGGGGTGATCGAGATGAAGAAGGAGGAGTTCAAAGAGCTACTGCAGAAGAACATATCAGTGAGTGAACATCTCAATAAATTCACTCAATTAGCTCGCTACGCACCAGAGGACGTAGTCACGAATGCCGCTCGCCAGAGGAGGTTCAAGAAGGGCTTGAACGCAGGATTGAAAGTGCAGGTAGTGGGCAATGACTATGTCAGTTTCCAGTACATGGTGGATAAAGCTATACTGATTGAGGAGAGTCATCGCGAGCTAGAGGAGGATGATCCAGCAGGGATCTCAGTCACACCAGTCTCAGAGACCCTGTTTTGGTACTTACCAGCCTACACGAGTACCGCAACAGCAGCCAGTCTTCAAAACACCGGCCCCAGCGCCACATCCACAGTAGTTAAGGCAGCAACCCAGTGGATCAGGTGGTCAGCAGTAGAGGAGCACCAATCCAGCAGCGTCGGTTACTTGCTTCAAGTGTCATGAGCTAGGACACTATGCTAGCAAGTGCCCCCAAAGGTAAGCCCCGACCCCAGTTCGTTTCAATTTGGGATCCACACCAGATCGGACTCCTGCCCCAGGAGTAGGACGAGGAGCACTCAGATGTCAGGCTAGGCCAGCAGGACACCGGTGGTGAGAAGCCAGGTGAACCTTGCCACTACAGAGTAGACCCAGGCAGCGCCAGAAGTTGTGATCCGTAAGTTCCTAGTCCATTCAGTCCCTGCTACAGTTTTGTTTGATTCGGGAGCTTTGGATTCGTTTGTTTCTCGGAGTTTTACTTTAAAGCAATGGTTGAAAACCGTTGTTCTTTGATCTGTTCTTTTAATCCAATCCCCTAGTTCCGAGTTGAGCACTAACCTAGGCTGTCCAGGAGTTAAGATAACCATTCAGAAAGTTGAGTTTAGTGTAGATTTGATTATCTTGGACATTCAGTCCTTAGATATGATTTTGGGTATGGATTGGCTCAAGAAGCATCAGGAAGTGTTAGACTGTGGGAGCAGAGCAGTTACCTTGACCAGTTCAGATGGCAGTAAGGTACAGTTTGTAGCCAGCATGAGTCAGCCAGAGGAAGTCATGGTTTGCCAGAGCAAAGTGATCAAGTTGGAGGGTGTGCCAGTTGTTAGAGAGTACCCCGATGTGTTCCCAGATGATCTTCTAGGCATGCCACCAGAGCGAGAGGTTGAGTTTCTAATCGAGCTTGTACTAGGTACCACTCCAATTTCCAAGAGACCCTAGAGATTACCTACCAATGACTTAGCAGAATTGAAGAAGTAAATTCAGGAGCTTTTGGATAAGGGTTATATTAGACCGAGTTCATCCCCGTGGAGAGCGCCAATGTTGTTTGTTAAAAAGAAGGATGGAAGTCAGCGCATGTGTGTGGATTACCGAGCTCTTAATGAGGTCACCATCAAGAACAAATACCCTTTGCCCAGGATTGATGACTTGTTTGATCAGCTTAAGGGAGCAAGAGTTTTCTCTAAAATTGATTTGAGGTCAGGATACAATCAGATGAGAATTCAAAAGGAGGATATACCTAAGACAGCTTTCTCAACTTGTTATGGTCTGTATGAGTTCACAGTAATATCATTTGGTTTGACTAATACTCCAGCCTACTTTATGTATTTGATGAATAAGGTGTTCAAGGAAATTTTGGACAAGTTTGTCGTTGTGTTCATTGACGATATTTTGATCTACTCCAAGGATGAGAAGGAGCATGAGGAGTACTTGAGGATGACATTGCAGAAATTGAGGGATCACCAGTTGTATGCCAAGTTCAGCAAGTGTGAGTTTTGGATGAAGGAAGTCGCTTTCTTAGGACATATGATGACAGCAGAAGGAGTTGCAGTTGACTCTAGAAAAGTAAAGGATGTTTTGGATTGGTAGTCACCTTCATCAGTGACCTAGGTCAGGAGTTTTCTGGGTATGGCCGAATATTACCGTCGCTTTATTGAGGGATTTTCTAGTGTGGCTAGACCCCTGACACAGTTGCTCAAGAATGAAAAGAAATTTACTTGGACGTCAGACTGCGAGAAAAGTTTTCAAAAACTGAAGGAGAGTTTGACCACGGCCCCAGTGCTAGTGTTACCTGATATAAACAAGGATTTTGAGATTTATTGCGACGCCTCTCGCAAAGGTTTGGGTTGCGTGTTGATGCAGGAAAAGAGAGTAGTAGCTTATACCTCACGCCAGTTAAGACCGCATAAGGAGAACTACCCTACCCATGATTTGAAGTTGGTAGCCGTAGTGCATGCTTTAAAATTTTAGCGTCATTATCTCATGGGTAACAGATGTGAGGTTTACACGGATCACAAGAGTCTAAAATACATCTTTACCCAGGCCGAGCTTAACCTCAGGCAGAGGAGGTGGTTAGAACTAACAAAGGATTATAATGTTGGTATACATTATCACCCTAGAAAGGCCAATGTGGTTGCAGATGCCTTGAGTAGAAAAGTTTATTGCAATACAGTAATGGTTAAAGAGAGTCAGCCAGCTTTGCATGAGGAATTTCAGAAGCTTAGTCTGGAATTGATTGAGCAAGGATTTTTAGCCGCAATGGAGTTGCAACCAACCTTGGATGGTCAGATTCGTCGGGCTCAACCAGATGATGAGGCATTTCAGCGGATCAGAGTAAACATGACTAAAGGGAAAGAGTCAGGATTCTCAGGGGATGCCCAAGGAACCCTGTGGTTCAAGCAGTGTTTGTGTGTGCCCAATAAGAAAGAGCTAAAAGATTTGTTGTTAAAAGAAGCCCATGAATCCTTGTATTCAATTCACCCTGGCTGTACCAAGATATAGTAGGACATTAAAAATAAGTATTGGTGGCCAAGTATGAAGCGTGAGATCGCTGAGTATGTGGCACTCTATGATGTTTGTCAGAGAGTAAAAGCCGAGCATCAAAGGCCAGGAGGCTTGTTACAACCATTAAAAATCCCTAAGTGAAAGTGGGAAGAAATTGATATAGACTTCATAGTCGGTTTGCCAAAGATCAAAGAGGGTTATGATTCGATTTGGGTCATTGTGGATCGTTTGACCAAGGTTGCTCATTTCATTCCAATTAAGACAACCTACAGTGGTGATAGATTAGCAAAACTGTATATGTCGAGGATTGTCAGTCTACATAGAGTGCCAAAGAAAATAGTGTCAGATCGTGGATCACAGTTTACCTCTCGTTTTTGGGGGAGTTTCCATGAGGCATTGGGAACTCACCGGAATTTCAGCACAGCATATCTTCCCCAGACAAATGGTCAGACTGAGCGAGTAAATCAGATACTCGAGGATATGCTGAAAGCATGTGTATTGGACCATGGAGCCAAGTGGGATAGTTGTTTGCCCTTTGTAGAGTTCTCGTACAACAACAATTATCAGGCCAGTTTACAGATGTCACTATTTGAGGCATTGTATGGCAGAAAATGTAGGACCCCTCTCAATTGGAAAGAGACGAGGGAAGGTTAGGTTTTTGGTCCGGATTGTTTAAAAGAAGCCGAGCATAATGTCCGTTCGATTCAGAAAAGGTTGAGAATTGCACAAGCCAGACAGAAGAGTTATGCAGATACCAGGCGTCGAGAGCTGCGTTTTGAGCCAAATGATTTTGTGTATCTCAGGATCATACCATTCAAAGGTGTGAAGAGGTTTCAGTTAAAAGGAAAGCTTGCACCAAGGTATGTTGGACCATTCAAGATTTTGAAACGCAGGGGAGAGGTTGCTTTTCAGTTGGAGCTACCGGCGTCTTTTAGTGGGGTACATGATGTATTCCATGTGTCCCAGTTGAAGAAGTGTGTGAGAGTGCCAAAGGAGGCTGTGCCAGTTGAGGCTGTTGATCTTCAAGAGGATCTGTCTTATAAAGAGCATCTGATCAAAATTCTAGAAGTGTCAGAGTGTGTGGCCCAGAATAAAGTTGTCCGATTCTGCAAGGTTCAGTGGAGCAACCACTTAGAGGAGGAAGCCACCTGGGAGTGCGAGGAAGACCTCAGGCCGACTTTCCGAACCTATTCTAGTAGTGAGCCCGGATCTTGGGGTCGAGATCCTGTTTAAGGGGGTAAGATTTGTAACATCCTGATTTCAAAAATAAAATTTTGAAATTTTTCTGGAATTTAATCAAGCTTAAATTGAATTTTTAGAAATTAAAATAGTTTAATATGATTAAAATAAACATTAACATAAGCTAAAAAGTATTTTATTTGAATTCCTCAGGTCTCAAGGATTTTTTTGGTATTTTTGGAGAATTTTTTAGATTTATCTGCTATTTTCTTCCTTGGGCCGAAACCCTTCTCTCGGTGCCACGCATCGCCACCCCCTCAGCCCACATTGCTCGCGGCCGCTCCTACCCACCTCGCTTCCCCGCCGCCCGATCCACCCTCCCCGCCATGCGGCGCCATCGCCACCACCCTCACCTGCGCACGCGCGCCCCGTGCCCAAGCACCGCACCCCACTCGCTTCTGCGCCGTTCGATTCCCCCATGCCCCATCCCTGCCGTCCACGTGCCCATCCGCATCTGAGATGAACCCACCGTCGCACCGTCTCCGATTGGGATGCCTCGGGGTGCGTGCTATAAATGCGCCGTCGCCTCCCTCGGTTATTGTGCCCACCGTCGCCTCCAACCCTAGCGACGCCGTCCTTCGCCACCAGCCGTGCGCCGCCGCCCCTCGATGGTCGTGCCGCTATCAGAGTCCTCATGCCGCCGTCGAAGTCCTCGCGCTGCCGTTCTCGCCGCGCAACGCCTCCGACCTCATAGTTGCTTGAACCCGCCGCCGTCCCCGACCACGTCGATGAGCCGCCTCCGTTCACCTTTCGCGCTGACTGACCGCCGCCCGAGACCGCCCGTCGGAGCCATGTCGCCTGCCGGACACGCGTCGTCGATCCGTCGGCCCAGTCGCCCAATCCTCGCCGGTAAAACCAGATCGGGATCCAACGATCTGATTGCGCCATGCGTCACCACCTCGGCCATCCGATCTTGCCGCCACCACCGAGCCGACCGAGCCACGTCTGCTCTAACACGCGTCGCGCCACGTCAGCCCTACCGCCACGTGGCATGCCACGTGTCCTGCCATGTTAGCGTCACGCCAGCCAAACCGAGCCCTAGTGCCACGTGTCACGCCACGTCAGCACTGCGACCCAATCCACCGTGAACCCTTTCCTCTACCGTGCACCTGGTCTACAGCACAGTGTATTTTTTCGAATTTCCAGTATTTTCCTTTAGGGTTAATTTTCTGAGAGCCCATTCTCCTCCGTCCTAACTCCGATTGATCTCATTTTTTTTCTAAATTCATCAAAAATCGAGCTCTAGCTTTTGATTCTTGTTTCAAGGTTTTTGGAGTTCATTTGCTAATCATTTTATGTATTTTTGTGGTTTTAGTTGTTTTCTCTCTCATTAGATTCCGATTTCGGAGGAGCAGGAACAACGCAAGAAGACCCCGAGTACCTCGCTGAGCATAATCAAGGCAAGTCGTGTCCTTTGATCATGTTGAATCTAGTTTGCAATTTATTATTTAATTATTTTTATTTAAACTACATTGCATCGCTATTTAATTACAAACTTTGTATGTGGCAGTTATCGTCCCAAATTGAATTAACCCGCCTTGATAATTTGAATGCCATGATGTCATTATCACCATAGGTTGGGAAATTTACTAGTGATGCTATGCATAATATCACACTGGTTGTATGATTAGAATACTTAGCCTTACTTATTCTTACGATCGGGTTTATCATCGTATGTGAATATTTAATTTGACTTAATGATATATAGAATCATGGTTGCTGCCACAATTATAAAATTTGTGCCATGATATTGGTGTGTCATTGGTGGTGCAAACCACATGTATAGTATGGGATGAACCTGGCTGACTAATTTAGGATATTTTAACTTCAATCTCGCCATTGTGATGAACATGGTTGCTGATTTCCATGTGACGCAAGGGGGGTGTGATGCGAAATCCTAGCGGGTGGGATTCAGTTGGAATTAAAATTTGTAAAGGCCTTGTTGTGATTTTCTTAGGTCGAGGCTAATTACATCGTGTGGGTACAGTTGTGCAATCTCTGTAGAGTGTAAAACTATTCCAATAGTCGCGTCCTCGTTCATGGACAATGCTCGGTGATTTCACTCGGGGTATAGTGATTTCATGAAAACTTGGTGGTTTATGTTGGAAGTGGACAAGTAGTTCACTGTTGGTTTAACTTGTGGATGGGAGGTCCACAAGTGGTTTATTTCAATTCTTTTGATTACTTATTTCTCATTGTTTTATTTAAATTCCGCTTTCAATCTATTACTTGTATTTACTTTCAAATATCATTTTATGCAAATTAACCTTTCAGCCTTCCATTGGTAAGCCTTGCATACTATATTGCATTCATTTGTTACAAATGACTTGTTGAGTACCAATGTACTCACAGCTTTATGCCTATGTTGCTCAGTTAAGGAGGAGGAGTATTATCAACAGGAGGTCCTAGAAAGAGAGTACTTCAACGACTTCACGGATTAGGACTTTGTTCTCCACTCGATAGCCGGTGGGCTTGTCGATTGGCCGCTGCGCTTTATTTTGGATTTTTTGCTGCTAGATTTAAAACCCTTCTGGCTGGAGATATTGTAAGCTTGGACATAAGGTCGTACCTTTGAGATTTATTATTATTTAAGGTTTTCCTTTATTTTAGCGTATGTATGGTTGTGATTACATCTATGTTTGACTGTGTGCACAAGCATGATACTGTACTAGTGCAGTTTACACAGAGTCCAAATTTACATATTCGGGTCTCGACATCGGCTCAGCACCAATCAGGACTTCGGCCAAATTGGCCGGTGAGAGTTGGCTCCGAGGTGGGCAATGGGGCGGGAACCCATTTTGCTCACGTTAACGATGGACCATAGTCTCCTCTGCCGGTTACGAGCCTCGCCGTCGTCGGGAGGTTGACGAAGGCACTATAGATCCATGTCGTTCGGTTACGCGTGTAGTTAATTAATGGTAATGACAGTTGTTAGTTTAATTACTTGCTGACCCATGGGGCCGTTTAATTTTAAAATGTTATTACGCCCCATGTGTCAGTGTCAGGTCCATTATTTAAACCCCGTGGGCCCCGCCTATCAGTGAGAACCGAGGAGTAGTTAATTAACCTTAGTGGACCCCATGTGTCAGCCTCAGGCGCAGTGGAGTAGTTAATTAACCTTAGTGGGCCCCACATATCAGTCACCGTAAAGAATAAGAAATTAGTAAATGCCAATGGGTCCCACCTGTCAGTGTAAGCAGAGAAAAGAGTAAAATACTCAATGGACCCTACCTGTCAGTCTGATATACTCGCTCTCCTCAGAATTTAATAATGATTTCTGATTTTAATTAAATTGGCTGAAACTTTAGAAATTCATAACTAATTCATTTTAACTCCAAATTTAGTGAGAAAAATTGCTAAATTCATCCACTTTTCCAGAGAAACCAAAATCATGAATTTTTGAATTCATTTGAATTTACCATGCAAATTTAAATGGTTATGTTAATTATTTCTAAACTTTAAAATGCATAATTAATTCATTTTAACTCCAAATTTTGCGAGAAAAATTGGAAAATTCATCTAAATTCATGCTCTTTCCAGTGGAACCAAAATCATGAGTTTTGAGTTTGTTTGAATTTTCAATGAGGTTTTATTGGTTATGTTAATTTTCTTTATTTCTTCTAAAATGTACGTGCGACTTAAAATTAGCCTACGAGGCCCAGGAAGTAGAATCTGAGGTAGACCAAGGCCAGGATCAAGAAGACCAAGCCCCCTGTGGCCTAGGCAAGTCAATACTTTGATCATTTTGAAAAACCTTTTTGCAAATTATTTAGATTCAAATTATCAAATGCATGCTGTTGTTTTATGTGCTATCTTATGTCTGATTTCATGCTTTAGTTAGCTGCTCCTTTTAGTAAGTGCTACTATTATACCTTTCCGGCACATCACACCCTGAACTTTGCTATCCCTAGGAAAAATTATAAATATAAGTGTTTCAAAAGAATCGATTTCGTTTATATCATATGGCTTAGCATTGCTTAGTCTCAGGGGGTGCTTAAAATACCCCAACATCATATGCAAATGCAAAGAGCAATTTTGGGAAAAGCTATAGTTGGAAATGGTCGTGTATTTTTAATCATCATTATTTTATGCCCCAAAAATCCCAAAAATTGCTTATACGTCTGGGCGGCTGGTTGGGGGGCATGTTGGATCGGTGTGCACGTGTGTATGGATTATGGTAGAATCGCCCAGATAACACAAGTACCGGATCGGTGTTGCTTATGCTCATTGTAAAACAGTACAGCCACAAGTCTGCAAAGTGCAACTTAGCTGAGTAAACCCTATCAAACCTCAGACTCATCCCACAGGTTGGGAAGAGAAGTGGAATGCAAGGGCCTAGTGTGGCTAAAGGTACACCAAGGGGAGGGTGACTTATTTCTCAATCCTACAAGCGTTATGGGGAGGGGAGCCCGACGGCGCTAGTATAGTGATTAACATCTCGTGCAACGTATGGGACCCACTGCAAGTGGGAGCATCCCATAGGGTGAGAAGAGACCCTGAGGCCAGATAGTGTCGGAAGGTTACTGTGATGATCTACTCAACTGTATGACTAAGGAATCATGCGGGGCAACGAGCGGATTGTCTCTTATGGTAAAAGTGTACAAACTCTGCAGAGTCAAAACTATTCGAATAGCCGTGCCCACGGTCAAGGGCAGACATGGGAACTTAACTCTAATATAGTTCTATTTCAAAAATAGTTTTTATGGTTGGGACTTGGTATGGAAAAAAATGAAGGACGATAGACTGTCCTAGTTTGTATTGTCCTAGGTGTCGTCCTAGTGATAAGTTAAGCGGTTAAAACACTGAAAACTGGTTATATGGTACAGGAGACATGTAATGGTGGATGTAATCTGTACCAATACTATCATCACAAAATGTTTGGTCAAAAGCATTATGATTTAGTCTAAATGGCTAAGTCTAGAATTCCTTATATATATATATATATATATATATATATATATATATATATATATATATATATATATATATATATATATATATCTTAAGTCTTTAAAAATGCAATTTTCGGTAAAATAAAGTAACCCAAGCGTATCCTTTGCCAAGCCATGCATGTTATATAATTGCATCCTGTGTATTGGCTCACTGAGCACGGTGTTGGTGTGCTCACACTCGCATGATCAAATCCAAAAGCGGGAGGATAAGATCATTATGCCTACGAGGATGCGCCAAGTCAAAGAGCCGACAATGGCAACTAGGGCGGATTTTAAAATGTTTAGTCCTAGGTAAGTTGGCTTGCCGTAAGAGTGTGCGCCTATATTATCTAAGGTTAGGTAATATATATGCACACATTTACCCCTAGTCACCTGCCTGTGGTTTATGGATCCGCTGCTGCTTTTATCTTCCACTATAGTTCTTTTGATTGTAACTATTTGGCCTAGGAGGCCTATCTTGTAAAACAATTGCCCGACATGGCATATTTTAAACTCTAATATATATAAATTATATTTTGACTCTATGATCATCATACGATGTATGAAATGATATCAGTAATGTACTATGAGCACTATCTACTGATCCAGAGAATAGTGTGGTGGAATCACAGAGGATTTTGGATTTCCAATCCGGGTTCGACACGTATGAAGCCCTACATGGCACATCCACTAACCTTGCACACATGTGGGTATTTGGATGCTTAATTATGTTATCCAAATTTGTCGACCACTGCTCCATGTTCTGCAGCCTATGTTTTCTTGGATATCCCATGAATCCTAAAGGATATCGCTATCTTGAGTTTTCCACTCAATGGATCATCATTCCTCGTCATGTCATTTTTTATGAGACTGCTTTTTCCATTCTCCACCTTCAACTCTTCAACACCCGACCACTCTTCCCATGACTTTCTTCATGACATTGCTGCTACCACTTCACCTCATTTCGTTCAGATTGTTTCCTTTGCTCCTGTGGTGCATCAGCCCCTTTTTCTGGTTCTAGAGTCTCTAGCTCCAGTCGCCCTCTCGGCTGAACTGCAAGAGCCACTACTACCGTCATCCTTGTCACATCCCAACGCTCCTCCAGGAGCAACTGTTGCCCATCCGCATATGTAACATCCTGATTTTTAGAGTTTATTTACAACTTTTAAAATAAAATTCACCATTTGGATTTTTTGAAATTAATTAAAGTTTTTATTAATTAAAAAGATCTAATATGACTAAATTAAACATTTATATTTCTTAGAAGTATTTTATTTGGGTTCCTGGTACTTCAATGAATTTTTTGGATTTTTCTAGAATTTTTCCTAGTTCTTTTGCTATTTTTAGAGCTCATTGGACTTAATCCAATTTCTAAAAATAGGAAATTCCATAAAAATCCTAAAACTCTTATAGGCCTAAACCCAACCCCTTCGGCCTATTCTTTCACTGGCATAGCCCGCACTTTCCCCCACCATGCCACGTGTCGGCCATCCACCACACGCCGCACACCCTCGAGCCATCCGATTAGACGTCTCGCTTGTCGTCCGATCTTCCCCATGGCACACTAGCCATCGGGATGCCATGGCACTGTGCATCTACGCATGTCCAGCCGTCCGAATCCTTCCCGTGCTGCATGTTGTCCATCAACAGGGTCACACACTGTTCATCATCATCTCCCTTGCATGTCCAAGCTGGACTATGCCGCCCGTGTCCAACCTGGCCTCGACGTCTATGTCATAGCCGCTCCGGTCTCTTGGAGTTCACACGGTAGTTGCCACAGTCTTCTCGGCGTCCATGCCCACAAATAGCTGCACCCCTCATTTTCGCTGCACCTCTAAGTCGCCCGTCGCCCTCGCTCTCGCACTGTCACCACCATCGTCGATGTCGGTTCATCCTCTACCGCTGCATGCCCTCGCTGCCAAAGGTCTTTCATACGGGCAGCCCTGATCTTCTCGACATAGGATCACGATAACTAGTGCTTCTCAACCAATCTCTCTAGCTATACACCCATGCCAATGCATGAACTCACAGCTCTTTGAAACTTCGCTAAGATACACCGAGCTTTCTCTACGAGACCACGAGTGGAGAAACGCCGTGCCCTCACTCCCCAATGGAAAAACAAATATGACCTTGATTCAAGAACGATCACTCAATTCCTCTCAAGTAATCCTCGCATGGACACTTTGGTGAAAAAAACAAGCAATATGCTGTTATAGTTACAATATGAAAAAGTGGTCTTAGTCCTAAGGCTACCAATACATGGCTTATATAGCCTCTTGGGACATCCATAGAGTCCCCAAATCTAGTATAACTCAACGCTATATGGTTTTAGATACGAACTCTCACAAAAAGGAAACTAGATTTTATAGCTGTCATATTGTTTTGGACATAACTTTTGATATGTGATGAATTTGATGCTGGGATGAGATCCATTACGTATCCGTTGAAATTATCTTTCCAACGAGTACAAGAACGCTCGAATCAGACTCCGTTTGTGAAAGTTATGACCTTTTTAGTAACTGCCTATCAGGCTGTCCCGAACCGAATCTGAATTGAATTATGAGTTGAATCCGAGTTTGAATCCAATTGGCCATGTGGGAGGTACGAATTGGGCTTAAAAATCTTATCCAAAACATGTATTTTAAGTCATTGGGCTTCTCCCTTTTGCTCTCCTACTGCATGGACTTTCTTCCTTCATGTCTTTGGCACCTAATATGGTTATACTCTTCCTTTTGTCTCTCCATTGCTTTGCCATTGACAAATCTAAGACTGCACCATTTGATAACATGAAATAATATTTCATTCTTATGAATAACAATATTATATTTAGTTTGGAATGAGTTCACTTGGCAATGTTTAACTGAATAATTCCTTCCAGTTGAATAATATATTTAACTGAAAAGTATAAGACACGTGCATATCCGCATCATCCTCTTCTTCTTTAAGAAAAGTCTTCCTCGGTTTTTGATAGCCTGAAATTATACTAAACAAAGAATACAACGTGTGTGTATGATATATATATTTGCCATCAACACTTCTTCATCTTATCTCATCGTGAACTTCTAAAGGTATAGTAAACGAAAAAATAACACATACGCATGGTATATGTAAGAGTCAATTGTTGTGGCATTCTTATTATTTTGCACAAATTGATGAATATAGTAGTGACCAAAAGATGTATGCATTGCAATATTATTTTTCACATCATTCACCCTCCCATAAAAAAGTCATCCTTGACTTTTCTAATGACATGCACGGATCATTAACGGGTAAAATCAGATTTAGTTGTTCAAATATAAGGAAAAAATCTTTAGTACCTTCCATGCTTCAACTGC
Source organism: Melocanna baccifera (assembly GCA_036346265.1). Taxonomy (NCBI): domain Eukaryota; kingdom Viridiplantae; phylum Streptophyta; class Magnoliopsida; order Poales; family Poaceae; genus Melocanna; species Melocanna baccifera. Next base: position 25,396,004 of record CM070682.1, on the reverse strand, counting down.
ACTACTCTGATTACTTGTACAAAATTGCTTATCAAAGGGTAAACAAATAGGCTTAGAAAATCTTTTAAAACAGCAAGCTCTATTGTTGACACTTATCTTATTGCGATCATGACATGACATAAAAAGTTGTTTATCTATAATATGCAATTTCAAACTATCAAGCTTATCACATGTAATACAAATTGTGTGAACATAAAATTTATCATCTACACCATAATCTCCAATCAAATTGAACTTATATGTGTAGGCATAGGTACTAACTAGTGATTTTGAACTTAAAATTTTAGCAACATTATCAATCACACTAGATAGCTCTCTAGGATCATCAAACATGATATAGTACAAAGAATCATTAGGAGATATTCCAGTAAGAACTTCCTTGTGAGTAATCAATTCCATATTATGTAAATTAAGTATAGAAATTTTAGAACATGGAGTTTTCGGTTGACCATATGAGTTCTCACAATTACTCACCTTTGCACAATTAAATTCAGCAGCACTATTGTTACATTTTTCGTTCTTCTCAGATGATGTAGTTGCTGGGGGTTTAAGATTATTAGGATGTATCCATAGGGCAGCAAACACTTCATCCCCTCCCGTGGTTATCTCCTCCTCATTTGGCTTCAAAGGTGCCGATCGTTAAACGTTCAATTCTTCATCTTTAATGTCAACCTGCACAATGTGATAAACAACACTAGAAATATATATTAATGTGTTAGTTTTAAATTCATCCTCTCTTTGTCTATCTTCTACTTCTCTCTTTTCTTTTGGTGTCTTTCTCACACTCTCAATTTGGATGCTCTCAACGTCATATATAGTGGAATCACACAGCTCACTCATTTTGTCACTCTCACTCAATTTGGCTATGTAGCTCTCATCCTCGCATGGGTCGTGGTGTATCTCAGGAGCTATATGTGCACCAGCATGAATCATAGTTTGTTCCATCTCTTTGTAATATTCCTCTACCAGCTGCATTCTCTGTTTCAAATGATGCAATTTTTCATACAGTGAACATTTGTAATGACGAGGAACAAACCTGCCATGCATTTTTTGTTTCATCTCATTCCATGTAACGATGGGGGGTTCATGCCTCTCCATACGTGCTCGTACAACTTGTTCCTACCAATGCATAGCATACCCGTCAAACCCCATTGACGCAAGTTTCAGCTTCTTATCTTCGTAACAGTTCAGACGGAACAGCTTGTCAACCTTGAGTTTCCAAGTGAGATAATCCTCTACATCAGTACCTCCTGTAAAATTAGGCATATTGAATTTTGATTTGGCCAAAGCTTCATCGTCGTCATCGTTACGTCGAACACCGCGATCCCTATGGCCGAAATCATGCCCGGGATAGGGAGGGCGTCCTCCATGGCCAACAAAGGGTGGGGCTCGGTGTCATGGTTCCTCACGCCGCATGGTAGCTCACTCCTCATCGGTTTCATCCTCATCCATACCGACGCTTCGCTCACTTAAATTATCACCCCCTACGCCTTGTCGCACCAAATTGGTAAGGGTGTTGATGGAGTCTTGCAACGCACGAATATTGTCATCCAATCGTACTCCCACGTCTTGGATGTCCCTTCCTAGATTGTCTTGCACTAGCTCCAACTAACGATCAAAGTGTTGTTTCAATGCTCGTTGTTGGAAACGAGTAGCTGGTGCTTCAAGATTTCCTTCAAAATCCGCTAGAACTTCATCACAATCTGCAGCCATGGTTAGTTCGTAAATAGCAAGTATGTGTATGAATGTGTATTAAATCACTAAACTCACTATCTCGAATCAATGAAGGTTTACTATTCCAAAAGCAATTGAAAACAGCAGAATCTTACCTTGTGGCCACAGAAACTAGCAATGGTGATATACTTAGCGAATTTCAAGAGTGAGAGCAATGCACAACATAAGGTGTTTGAATGGAGCTTGGAGGGTTTAATGCTTATGTAATCTGAAATTCAGGTTGTTGTAAAGCTAAGTAATAATCCAAACAAGAATATTTTGCCTATACGCTGATCCAATAGGTTTAAGTGAAGGATATGATCACACACACAACGATAAATGGGACTTAATGCAAACAAAAGAATAAACTAGAAAGAGGCAATCTGAAATTGAGATGAATAACTAGCTCGTTTTGCACTAAGTACAAGGAGAGACGCTAGCCAATTGAAATAGTTATGAATGTAACGACACAAGATTACTTTATAAGAATAAGTGCACAAGTTGAAAATATGAACTAGGGTTTTTCCATAGAGTTTCAGCCAACACTTTCTATTTTCACTATTTCTTGATCAAATCGCGGGAAACTTTCAGGCTTTCTTCTTTTTTTTTCTTTTTTTAACATACTCCTTTTTTTGTTTGGCCGAACTAGTGTTGTCTTCCCTTTGCACAAATTCAAGAATTCAGCAAGCGTAAATAGTACTCAAGAACAGCCCTAACGGCAATATCAAAAGCTAGTCCCAATTGATGAAAAGATATAAGTGAAGCTCAACTGTAGCAATTCTTTCTTTTCGGCCAACTAGGGTTTGGCACAAGTAGTGATTTTTTTTGAAGCCAAACCACAACTAACTGTCGGTTTTGAAGGAAGTGGATACTTTCACAAACTCTCCCCCAAAGAGAATTCAGATGGATCTCTTGAGAGCAATTTGGACAGCAAGGAATTTAGGATTCAAAAGTAAATGCAATTTACTCTTTTTAATTGCTAATTGATGGATTCAATCAACAATTTTTTAGAGTTTATGTGGACACAAAGATCAAGCTACGCGAAGGAGCACAAAGATCAGCACGTAAACAAAATTTGTAATGGACAAAAACTTAACCAAACTCACGAGAAATAACAGATTGAACTAGGGTTTCGGAATTGATTTTTTTGTGCAATTTTTGGTTTTCTTTGGACTATAGGACAGAAAGAAATCAATCTAAAGAACAAGATGAAAGATCCTACCGAGTCAACCGTGCTCTGATACCAAGATGATACGGGCAGCCCTGATCTTCTCGACATAGGATCACGATAACTAGTGCTTCTCAACCAATCTCTCTAGTTGTACACCCGACCAATGCATGAACTCACAGCTCTTTGAAAATTCGCCAAGATACACCGAGCTTTCTCCACGAGACCACGAATGGAGAAATTCCATGCCCTTAATCCCCAATGGAAAAGCAAACACGACATTAATTCAAGAATGATCGCTCAATTCCCCTCAAGTAATCCTCGCATGAACACTTTGGTGAAAAGAAACAAGCAATATGTTGTTTTAGTTTTAATCTGAAAAAGTGGTCTTAGCCCTGAGGCTGCCAATATATGGCTTATATAGCCTCTTGGGACATCCATAGAGTCCCCAAACCTAGTATAACTCAACCCTATATGGTTTAGATACGAACTCTCACAAAAAGAAAACTAGATTTTACAGCTGTCATATTATTTTGGTCATAACTTTTGATCCATGATGAATTTGATGCTGGAACTAGATCCATTGCGTAGCCCTTGAAATTATCTTTCCAACGAGTACAACAACGCTCGAATCGGACCCCGTTTGTGAAAGTTATGACCTTTTTAGTAACTGTCGTCAGGCTGTCCCGAACCGAATTTGAATTGGATTCTGAGTTGAATCCGAGTTTGAATCCAATTGGCCTTGTGAGAGGTACGAATTGGGCTTGAAAATCTTATCCAAAATTTGTATTTTAAGTCCTTGGGCTTTTCCCTTTTGCTCTCCCACTGTATGGGCTTTCTTCCTTCATGTCTTTGGCACCTAATGTGGTTATCCTCTTCCTTTTGTCTCTCCATTACTTTGCCATTGACAAACCTAAGAATGCACCATTTGATAACATGAGGTAGTATTCCATTCTTATGAATAACAACATTATATTTAGTTTGGAATAAGTTCACCTGGCAATGTTTCATGCGCTCAATAATTCCTTCCAGTTGAATAATATATTTAACTGAAAAGTACAGGACAGGTGCGTATCTGCATCAATCCTCGTCTTCCTCATCATCGCCGACAACTACGCCGCTGGTGAGTCTCCACTCCAACCGAGCCCGCATCGCCTCGCCTCGCTCTAGCCACTACACTGCTCCATCGTGCTGCCGCTCAGTCCGCGCACTCTCTGTTTTGGTCGATGCGCCTCATGACACTTCGTGCGTCGAAGCACTGCCTCGGTCAACACACCGACCAATGTCAGTAGTGACACTAGCACACACCCGTGCCTGGCCTTGCTTTGCATTCTCTGTGAACCCCGTCCACCATGCACCGAGATTCTGACACCCTAGGCCCGCACGTCAGCGTCAACTGTTTCGTAGACCAGTGAGCCAAGCCGATCTGAGTCAGCAGCCATCTCAGCCCTAGGTCCATCTGTCTGCCACGTGTTGTGCCATGTAGGTGCCACGTCAGCACTCGAGCCGTCCCTTATATCACGTCAGAATGCTACGTGTCAAGCCACGTCACCCTGCAATGTCAGCCCTAGAAGTCGAGTCAGCTACCACGTGTCAAGCCATCTCACCCTGCAATGTCAACCCTAGAAGTTGAGTCAGCTGCCATGTCAGCAGACGATGTTATAATTTCTATTTTCCTTAAGAAAAATAATTTGATCAAAATTAAAATAGATGATGACATCATAAATCCAGTAAATCCTATTTTCCTTGTTATTTAGATTTACATCTTCCGAGAACCCGTTCTTTTCCGTCTTAGCTCCGACTGACACAATTTTTTCCCTAAATTCATCTAAAATTTATCTCCATATTTTTGATCTAGTTTTAAATTTTTTATAGTTTATTTCAATTTGATTTAATTTTATTTATGTCTAGTTTTATTTTCTCTCTCCTTAGATAACGTTTTCAAAGGAGCTGAAGCAAAATGTCATTAATTGAGCAAGGCCAAGGCAAGTTGTGTCCTTTGATCTTGTTGAACCTAGTTTTTAAATATATTTAGTTATTATTTTATTTTTAATTATGATGCATTGGTATTTTAATACAAACCTTTGTACATAATTGTTATTGTCCAATTTGATTAATCCCTCACTTGATAATTTGAATACCATAATTCCATTGTCTCTATAGGATGAGTATTTATTTAGTGATGCAATATTAGTTGTCATATGGATTGTACGTCTAGTGTGCTTAGCCATGCTTATAGTTATGTTAGAATTCATCATCACATATGATTAATTAATTAATCTTGACTTAACGAGATATTGAATTATTGTTGTAGTCGCAGTTATAAAATTTTAGTGCTATGACAGTGGTGTGTCATTCGTGTAGGTTATACAAAAATTGGTTTTCACTTAGCCAAGTGGTAGTGCAATAAAGAGGGAAGTGTGGTTAGCACTTCGAGGGATGTGGATGTCTCACCTGGGTAATGTCTAAAGACTATTTTTGCACAATTGATCTAAGCCTTACCATACAACCACATGTCTAGTGTGGGATAGACCTAACTGATTAATTTGTGATATTTTAATTTTAATTTCACCATTGTAATGAACATGGGTAATTATCGACTAGGTGGTTAATCTACTCAATGGTGAAACTTTAGCGGGCAAAATTGAGTTTGAGGTTGAGCATTGTAAAAGCCTTATTGTGATTTTCTTTTACGAAGAGATGATCACATTATGTGGGTAATGTTATGCAACCTCTGCAGAGTGTAAAACTCTTCAAATAGTTGTGTTTCTGGTTATGGACAATTCTCGATGATTTCACACAAGGGGTGGATATTTCATAATAACTTAGTTTGGTTAAGTTTGGGGAGTGAACGGTTAATTCACTAGTGATTCATTACATGAATGGTTAGTTCATGGGTGTTCATTATTTGAATAGTCAGTTTACTTATGGTTTATTCAATTCCTTTGATTATATATTTATTAATAATTTTCAAAGTTTGCTTTCAATATATTTATTGTATTTACTTTAAATTGTTGCTTTCTGCAAAATAACCACTCAGCTATCATTTGGTAAGCCTCGTATGTTATATTGTATTCTTGTTACAAACGACTCGCTGAGTACTCTATATACTCACAGCTATATTCACATTTGCTCAGTTGAAGAAGAGTAACCATATCACCTGGAAATAATTGAAGGAGGATACATCGATAACTTCTCATATTAGGGTCTTGCTTCCCAGTTGATTGCCGTGGGCATGCCAAATTGCCACTTTGTTTTGTTGTGTTTCCGCTGCTGGTTCTGTTAAGCCCCTCTGGCTGTTAAAGTGCACACTTGGTTGTAAGGTCGAAACTTTGATAATTAATAATGTTTGAGTCTTTTTCCTGGTTAATCGTGAATATAGCCGATATTCTATCTATGTTTATACTGTATGCGCTAGCATGTTTCTAGACTAGTGCATAATACATAAAGAGTCCGAATTTGCATATTCAGGTCTTGATAGCATATAGGGCCACGTCACATGGTGACTCGAGCAAAATTAGGTTATGTTGCTCCTATGGATCGATTGAATCTTTTTGTCCTCCAGTAGCCATTGTCACCCATTGCCAAGACATACAAAGGTGCTCTCAAGGATCCACATTGGCTTCAGGCCATGACAAAAGAGTACAATTGTAACATCTCAAAAATTTTATTTCCTTTTTAAAAGTGTTTTCTAGAATTTATTGGATTTTTCTAGATTTTATTTCAAGCCCTGAAGTGAGAAAAGTTAAAAGTTTTCATTTTATAAAAGCCAAAATAAATTTATTTCATTTTCTAAAGGTCAAAATAAGTGCATCTCGTTTTCCTAAGTCAATTATGTAATTATAGCAATTTTCAGGAATTTATAAAAGTTAAAAAATCACCTAAATGAAATTATTTGTGCTTTTACAATAAATTAAATGCTATTATAAGTTTAAAATATTTTTATTATGTTTAAAAAGGGTCCAGATGATTCTCTGAATTTTTTTGAAATTTTTTTAAAAATTTATTTGGTATTTTTTCTGAGCTTTTTAAAGCCTCCTAAGCTTTTCTGAAAAGTTTAAAAAGATTTAAATCCCAAAACCCTCTCGGGTCAACACGCGTCACCCCCAGATCAAATCTACGCCCACCCGATCTAATCCTCATCGTCCACCTTCACTTACCCCCCCCCCACCCGCCTTCCCTCTCCCCGCAAGTGACAAGTGTCACACATCGGACCAGCCACTCCTTCGTCAGTCTAATCCCAGCCACCCGCGCCAACTTACCCGTTCGGCCATTCCCCCTTCCCTCCAGCCGCCAAGTGTCGCGCGCAGGGTTCATCCCGCCCTCGCCCGATCGATCTCGGCCGCTACCAGCCACTTACCCCTTGATCCTCTTTTGACGGTCCCGATTTAATCACCAGCCATTGGATCAAATCTCGACCGCACAGAGTCACTTACCCCTTCGGCCGCTTTTCTCTCCTCTCTGGCCGACACGTGTTAGGCATCTGAGCCATTCGCCGTTGTCGATTTCAATCACGCTCGTCCTTAGCCACTTACCGCTTCGTTCAGCGTCCAACGGCTCCGATTTCTCTTGAGTACCACGCGATTCAATCCGAGCCGTCGCCCCCTTTCTCCTCTTTTCTTCCCTCTCACTGACGCTTGGGCCCCACTCGTTAGACGTCTTCTTCCCCGCCACCTTCTTCCTTCCCGCGCCATCCCTGCTGCTGTTGCCGCCATTAAAATCGTAACCGAAGCTTTAAAGCTTCGGTTTCTTCCGCAAACTTCGCCCGTGCTATTGCGCATTCAATTCCTCGTCCACCGCCACCTCCGAAAAGCCCACTTCCCTTCCGTTATCTCACCGAATCATCAAACCCGTGCACAATGCCTTTTTAACTCCGGCGTGTAACTACACGACTGTTGCCACTCACCCCGCCTATTTAACCCCTCCCCAATGTCCCCCTCACCCCACCACCCACTTTCCCTCCCTCAATTGCCCCTCTCTCCGCCCGTAAGTTCATCACACCGAGTGGCTTTAATTTTCTTCGGCGGAGGAACTTCAGCGAGAAATTCCGGTGGCCTCAGACCCCATCGGAGCACGCGGCCACCGCCAACACACTCACCCGAGCTGCGCGCATCTACTCCACCGGTTGTTCGAGCGAGAGAGCCATCGAAGCACCCCCGCCGCCATGCCCTTCCTCCGACCGCCGCCTTCCTTCGCCGCTCGCTCTCTCCAGCCAACCTCAGAGACCGCGCAAGGTACCAGGATGCTCCCCTCGCACCCCTCTTCCTCTTTGCACTCTCGGCCGGTGCCGCTGCCTGCCGGAGCTCTGGCGACCGTTGGTCCCCGAGCCCGCCGCCGCTACTGCCCTGCCACGTCAGCGTCGGGCTGAGGTGGTAGCCCACGTGGCAGCCCAGTGGACGCCACGTCCGCACCGGACAGGCCACACAAGCGCCACGTCGTGCTCCGTCAACCGCACGACACCTCAGCCTTGCGACCGGTCCGCGAACTCGGTCCACTGTGGGCTGGGCCCGCATGTCAGTCTCACTGTGGAATTTTATAATCTCAGGGCTGACGTCATAATCCTATTTTTCAGTTTAAAAATAATTCGGCCAAAAATTAATTACTGTGCTGACGTCATAATCTTTTATTTCTTTTAGAAAAATAATTCTTGCTGACGTCATAAATGTTTTTTTAGTATAAAATAAATACAGAAATTGAGTATTTTCATATTGATGCTTCTAAATGTGTTGATTTTATAAAATATATGCATCTGAAAACTAGGAAAAAATAGAGAAAAAGGAATGTTACATTGCTGAAAAACGAAATAAAAACAGAAAACAAATGATCTCTAAACCTGATGATCTTCTTTGGTTACATCTTCGTAAAGATAGATTTTCTGAGAAAAAAAAAGTTAAGTTGATGAATCGTGGAGATGGACCATTCAAAATGCTTACAAGATAAACAATAATGCTTACAAGTTATAACTGCATGGCGAAGATTATAGTGTCAGTACTACATTTAATGTTGTAGATTTGTCGTATTTCTTTGGTTTTACTAATCCTGCAGAGTCGAGATCGACTCCTTTTCAAGAGGGGGAGGATGATGAGGACATCACTATTATCATGGCTTCATCTACACAATCATCATCTCTATCTTAATATTCAAGTAACAATGACAATGACAAGACTATGTTGGTTCAACGGCTGAAGCTTTGCAGTAATTGTACAAAGGACCAATCACTCGAGCGTGTTGCTAGTTAAATTCTGGTATATGGGAGTCTGTAATCGAGATAGATAATCGTGTACTTCCGTTCATCAGAATCCATAGAATTTCAAGTTAGCCACATATTTATCGTTTAAAAGAGATTCTATGTCGTGAAGATCAGGCACCCCGTATCAATTCTTGGCGTTTGCGTTGCTCCTGCTTTGACTGACGGTGGCTGAAAGCAACAGAAATCTTCTGGATATATTCTACCGTGTATACTCTGATAAGGATGCCATATATACTGACTGTTGTGATACCCTGATATGATTCCGTTGTATATACTGATATACTTCCGTTCTAGTTTTACACATTCGGGACTTGTCTCCACATACCATTTCAGTTGTAATCTGCATATCCTCTGTAATCTGCCGGTCATCTATAACTCTCGGCTGTAATTATAAATTATTGTAGCATATTTGGCAATATAAAATAGCACAACCGGCAATGCTTAGCGGCGTGTGTTTTCTCCCAAAGCCGCTGCTTCTTGCTTTCATTGCTTTTGCCAGCGTTGACTTTTCTCTCTCTTGGTTTTATAGTTTTCAACGGCTTTTGGCCTCCTCTAGTGCGAGGGAACCCGAGGGACTTATATATATTAGGAAACCAGGACTCTTCGTTTAAAAGTCCTTATCTCTAGTGGGCACCTCACCACCCCTCCTATAAATAGAGAGCCATATGGCTGATTTTGTACCCAATGAATTGAAAGCAATAAAGAAAGATCAGGAGTTCTCTCTACCTCTCTGTGTGTTCAATCTATTCTTTCTGTGATTCTGTGATTGATTCGTTCTTGTTCTAAGTAGAGAAATCGCTCGGACTGGTCGCCAGCGAGGGTTTCTCAACACGTTATCAGCACGACTACGCTCCGGTGAATAAAGAATTCGTTTTATTTCGCGTTCTAGATTGATTTTCTACGGTGCAAATCCGCCCTAATCTACCGCAAGCAAACCTGAAGTCGCCGGCACAATGTCGATCGGTAGATTGCGAAACAGGATAGATGTTGATTGCACTGTAGAAAACGATGCAAATCCGACCTAATCTATCTCGAGCAGACCCGAAGTCGTCGGCACAATGTCGATCGGTAGATTGTGAAAAGGGGTAGATGTTGATTGCATCGTAGAAACAAGAAAATTTTTCAGTTTTGTTTTCCTGTACAGTTTGGTTTGCACAGCCAGAGAATGAAAAAGGGGGAGAGAAGATCAACACCGCCGCTGCACCGCATGCGCGACAGCCGCCACCAGCATGGCCCCGCATGGCCGCCACTATGGTCCGATACCGCCGGCCTGGCCCTGCATGGCCGCCTCCCCAGCCCGGTACCGTCGCGGCCCATAGCCGCCATCGCCAGAATCGCAGCCGCCGCCACCGCGGCTGTCCCCGTAGGCCGGCCGCTTCGGCGCGCCGCCATCGCGTCCCGCTCGCACCGCCCAGCTCGCCATCGCACCGCCTACACGCGGCCCGGCTCGGCCTCCACCCGCCCCAAACGGCGCCTCCCTGGCTCCCGCGCTTCGACCCTTGCGCCGCCCGCCCCGGCAGCGGCCACCCCTCGCGTAGCGCCGGCGCCCGCCGCCGCAGCCGCCACCTCGTGCAGCGCCATGCGCGCCGCCCAGCAGCCAGCCGCCGCCGCTGCGCCCCTTGACCGCCAAATATGCGCCACCCACGCTCACGCCACCAGCAAGACGCCAGGCGCCGCGCGCGCCATCGACAAAATGAGGGAAGGGGAAACCCTAAGCACACCCCCCCCCCCTCAAGTTATGCGGGCTGCTGTGCCTTTTGGGCCAAAAAGAGATGGGCCACAGGGGGGAAGGAGGCCCGGCCGGCAGATGAAAAAAAAGGGAAATGGACGGTAATTTGCAGAAAATACCCCAGAAAATTTTAAAATTGCGCAAAATTTTTCTCTGAACCTTTCACCCCAATGTTGTACAATCCACCCGCAACTATCGTCAAGACGGCTACAAAGAGTACGCTGAATTGATTGATATGATGCAGGTAGCGGAAGCTCAGGACGAACTTCTCTGCAAGAATTACGTCACTCAGCCACCAGGCAGCTCCGCTGGCCGTAAAGCCAACGCTGGAAGTTACAAGGTGCGAAAGCCCTTGATGAAGAGAAGGGGGAAGAAGGGTAAGGCCGTTGCCTAGAAAGGCAAGTCAGATGTTCCAAGTGACAAAAGGCTAAGGAGAATGGCAAAACCTATGATCAGCAGAACCAAGGTTGCTACAAGTGTGGCAAGTAGGGGCATTGATCGTGGATCTGTAAAGCACCGCAGCATGTCATTGATGCCCACCAAGCCCAGAAGAAAAATGGTAAACGGCAACCTGAAGCTCACTTTGCAGCAGTTGAGGGGGAGCATCTTGAGCAGCTGCCTGAAATGATCGAGGTTGAGTCCATTCTGGCAGAAGCACCCCCTTACGACCTAGAGACAGCCACCTCCATGATTTCTCTCGAAGAGAACATCACTCCTGAAAAGATAGCCGAAGAAGTCAATGATTTTCTAGTTGATTCCGTCTGATGCATAGAATGCATGAGACGTTAATTGTCATTTATTTTACATTAAATGGACAAGTTAGAACTTGCATTAATGATACTTTAGTTTTGTTTTCTCGTGATGGTTGGATGATTTTGGAATAATTCATTCATTTATTCAGTTTACAATGGCATGATATGTTCTAATATTTGTGTGTTTTATTTATGTGCTGTATGTATTCTAATACATATTAATAAAATACCTTATATTAGAGCACGTGTGGTGCTCTATGGAGGAAGTATGCCTTGCCGACAGTGGTACCACGAATACCATCTTAAGAGAGACTAAGTATTTTCAGTCGATTCGTAAGAGCAATGGCAACCTTACGACAATCGTCGGAAGCGATGCATGTATAATTGGTTCCGGAAGAGCCACAATTATACTTCCCATGGGCACAACTTTGGTCATTGAAGACGCATTATTGTACCCAGAATCGACTAGAATTCTCCTAAGTTTTAAAGATATTCGCGCCAATGGTTTCCACATTAAGATTGAAGAAGAGTACGGTAAGGAATACCTGCTCATCACGAAGCGCGAAGAGAATGGCAAAAGGATATTAGAAAAACTTCCTTCATTAGAAACTAGGCTATATTATACCTACATTAAGGCGCCTGTAGCGTACATTGTTCTGAAGACGGTATTTAGAACCTCTGAACTATTCTGTCTCTAGCATGACAGATTAGGCCACCCAGGTATTAGGATGATTAGAAATATAATTAACATTTCTCACAGGTATAATATTAATGTGAAGAATTTCCCGAATCATGAAGATTTTGTGTGCCCTGCATGTGCTACCGGGAAATTAATTATTAGACCATCCACTCTGAAAGTGAAGGATGAAGTCACTGCATTCCTGGAACGCATCCAGTGAGACATTTGTGGTCCTATTCAGCCCATCTCAGGGCCATTTAGTTATTTCATGGTGCTCATTGATGCTTCCTCAAAGTGATCATATGTGGGTTTATTATCCACAAGAAATCATGCTTTCGCCAAATTGATCTCGCAGATCATTCGCATCAAAAATGTGTTCCCTGATCATCGCATCAAATCCATCAGAATGGACAATGCTGGAGAATTTACTTCAAAGGCATTTGATGATTATTGTATGGCGATGGGGATTGCAGCTGAGCATTCGGTACCGCATGTCCATACCCAGAATGGTTTGACAGAGGCTTTAATCAAAAGAATTAAATTTATTGCACGACCTCTTTTGCAGAATTGTAATTTGCCAGCTACATGTTGGGGACACGCAGTCCTACATGCAGCGAATCTCATCAACTTTAGACCTTCGGCCTACAACATCCATTCACCTATGCAACTAGCGCAAGGGTCACCATCGAAAATTTCTCATCTCAGGAGGTTTGGATGCAAAATTTATATACCTATACCCCCTCCGCAGCGAACTGCAATGGGCCCTCTCTGTAAGACTGGGATATACGTTGGTTATGAGACTGCATCTATAATTAGGTATTTGGAACCCATGTCGGGAGATTTGCATACTGCCCGCTTCGCTGACTGTATTTTTTATGAGGATAATTTCCTGACATTAGAGGGAGGAAATCAACCCCTTGATAAAAAATATCGAGAAATTACGTGGGAAACCACGGGAATTCCTGCATATGACCCGCGCACTAGTGAAACTGAAAAAGAGGTCCAGAAGATCATGGATTTGCAATCATTAGCAAACCAACTGCCCGATCACTTTAGTGATTTGAAGAGCGTGACTAAGTCGCATGTGCCTACACGCAATGCACCAGAGAGGGTTGAAATACCAAAGAAAATTAAAGGTATCTCTAATCCCGTCCAGAGGCCTCATAATAAAAGGACAAGAAGAACTTATCACAGCCGATCACTGAAGTCCCCCCAGAATGAGAAGAAGAGCCAGTTGAGACCTGACACAAGTATGACACCTGTTGAAAAGGATATATCGGATCTGAATATCCCCATCGACATGGATGTGTGCGCACATATCGGAGCCGAAAAACTAAAAGGACTTACCACCGCAATTGAAAGAAGCGATGTGCAAGGTGAAACTCCAGAAGAAATAACTCATGAAGAAATAGCTATAAATTATGTGCACACGGGAGAGTCCCTGAACAGGACAATAGTCAGTGTCGATATCTACTTCGCAAAGAAAATTACCACAATCATTGATCTTGATCCTAAGCCTACATCGCTCGCTGAATGTAAGAAAAGATCAGATTGGAAAGATTAGAAGAAGGCAATAGCAGCTGAATTGCTATCTCTGAACAAAAGAGAGGTATTTAGGCCTGTATGCTGCACCCCTCCCCATGTGCACCCTGGAGGGCACAAGTGGGTATTTGTTCGAAAGAGGAATGAAAGAAACGAAGTAGTGAGATACAAAGCAAGGCTGGTAGCACAAGGTTTCACTCAACGTCCTGGATTTGATTATGAAGAAACCTACTCCCCAGTCATGAGTAGAATTACCTTTAGATACTTGATCTCAATGGCAGTGAATTTGAATTTAGAAATAAAATTGATGGATGTTGTGACTGCATACTTTTATGGTAACTTAGATTCGGAGATTTATATGAAAGTCCCTGAAGGAATTCTTCTCCCGAATCAAGACAGAGCAAATAGAAATCTATACAATGTGAAGCTTAGAAAGTCTCTATATGGACTAAAACAATCTGGCAGAATATGATATAATCGCTTATGCACAATCTGGCAGAATATGGTATAATCGCTTAAGCGACTTTCTCTGCAAGAAAGGCTACACGAACAATGAAGACTGTCCTTGTGTATTTATACGGCGATCCCAGAATGGATTCTGTATAATCTCAGTGTGTGTAGATGATCTGAATATCATCGGGACAGTAGAAGATATAAAAGAAGCACGCTCCTACTTGGAGTCAGAATTTAAAATGAAAGATTTGGGCAAGACCAAGTTCTGCTTAGGCCTGCAGCTTGAGCATATCCTTGGAAGAGTCTTGGTACATCAGTCGACCTACACCCAGAAGGTGTTAGAAAGGTTTGGTTTTGAGAAAGCATTCCCATCAAAAGTACCGATGATCGGGAGATCTTTACAGTAAGAAAAAGATCCTTTCCGACCTAAAGAAGAGGGGGAGGAAGTCCTGGGATCGGAATTCCCATACTTGAGTGCAGTTGGAGCACTTATGTACTTAGCAAACTGCACTAGACCGGACATTGCTCTTGCCGTGAACCTGTTAGCAAGGTATAGTGCAGAGCCCACCAAAAGGCATTGGTAGGGCATAAAGGACATCTTCCGATATCTCTAAGGAAGCAAGAACCTTGGATTGTTTTACAAAAAGAATCAAGATCTAAACTTGATTGGCTATGCAGATGCTAGGTACCTGTCTGACCCGCATACCGCAAAGTTACAAACAGGCTATGTATTCCTGTGTGGTGGAACTGTAATTTCCTGAAAATCGTCTAAATAAAGCCTTGTAGCTACCTCGACAAACCACTCAGAAATAATAGCGTTGTATGAAGTCACACGTGAATGCGCTTGGCTACGCTGAATGGTTCACCACATCCAGTAGTCATGTGGGATGAACATTAAGTAAACCCTCACAATTATCTATGAAGAAAATGCCGCTTGCGTTGCACAAGTACAAATGGGCTACGTGAAGAGTCATCTCACAAAGCATATCAACCACAAGTTCTTCTATGCTTATGAATTGCAAAAGATGGACGAGATTAAAGTACTACATACTAAGTCTTGTGAAAATCTAGCAGATTTATTCACAAAGTCACTCCCCGCATCTAGCTTTGAAAGATATGTGCGAGGGATTGGTATGATCAGGCTTAGAGAAGTGCATAATTCAGGGAGAGATTTCTCTCAAGCCCGCTAGTGAATCTTAATCCTGAAAATCAAGTACCCAAAAGAATAAAAGTCCTGAAGACTGAATTAAGTTGAGTGAATTGTACTCTTTTTCTCTTGACGAGTTTTCCTAAAGTTTCTCGACCAAGGTTTTTAATGAGGCAATTCGTGCATCGCAGCATAACATGCATCATGTACTCTTTCTCCAAATTTTTTCCACTAGGTTTTTATAGAATTTTAATGAGGCATGAGTATGTCGGTGAGTGCCCAAGGGGGAGTATTAGGAAACCAGGACTCTTCATTTAAAAGTCCTTATCTCTAGTGGGCACATCACCACCCCCTCCTATAAATAGAGTCATATGGCTGATTTTGTACGCAATGAATTGAAAGCAAAGAAATCGTTCTTGTTCTCTCTACCTCTCTCTGTGTTCAATCTATTCTTTTTTTTAATTCTGTGATTGATTCGTTCTTGTTCTAAGCAGAGAAATCGCTCGGACTGGTCGCCAGCGAAGGTTTCTCAACAATATAGGCGTGGTGGGGGAATTTTCCTTGACGTGTTCGGCAAGTCCTGGGCATGTTGGTAGCCTTTTCCGTATTGGCCTTGTTCTAAATATGTAATTTTGGTAATTTTGCATTCTAAAACTGGCCTTTTTCTTTTTCTTTCCTTCTGTTTGTTCCGGAAACATCTGATTTTCTAAATTCTTTCTAGAATTACATATTTTCCATAATCTCCGGCATGGTACGTGAAATACAACATATCTCCGATATATGTTATGGCTAGTTGCCAAGTGGCACAGTTATCCGCAATTAACACATAAATTGTCTATGTTGCATATAAAATATAAGCATAAAATGAGTGCCAACAAATACAAGGTTGGAAAGAGGGGGCGCTTTTGAAGGCGGGGAAGAAATTGTTTTGAAAGCCATCGCCCAAGCAATCCCTACTTATGTGATGTCCTATTTTGATCTTACAAAGTGTTTGTGTGAACATCTCAATTCCATGATTGGGCAGTTTTGGTGGAGTCAGCAAGAAGATGAACGTAAGATTCATTGGATTAGGTGGGATTTTTTGACTCGATCAAAGAATAAAGGAGGTCTAGGTTTCCGGGACCTTTATTTGTTTAACCAAGCCATGCTAGATTGGCAAGCATGGCGATTTCTGCGAGAACCCAACTCGCTGTGTGTGCGCGGCTGCTCAAGGGAAAGTAGTTTCTTAGGTGCTGAGAAGAAGGATGGAATGTCTTATACGTGGCGCAGTATATTTAAAGGTGTAGAGTTGCTCAAGGAGGGGATAGTATATATGGAGGATTGGTAATGGGGAAGGTGTTGACTTGTTCAGATCCATGGTTGCCGTGAGGCACAACGAGAAGACCGGCGACGCCAAGAGGCCATAACATTCTTCGTTGGGTGGCTGAGCTGATTAACCATGGGACGAACAATTGGTGAGTCAAACTTTCTGGCCGGAGGATGCCCAAGTGATTCTAGCAACTCCGATTGATACTGATGGGGATAATATACTGGCTGTCTGGCTTAGCATTTTGATAGCCGGGGAATGTTTTCGGTGAAGTCAGCTTACAAGTTAGCAAAGGCCAGATGTGATGATAGGATGGGTGTCAATAAGGAAAATTCAGGGCCGGAGCAAGTTTGCCGTGCGTTCAGCTGGACACAAATTAGGAGTTTGGGTGTGCCAAACAAAATCAAAATGCTTTTGTGGCGTCTTGTTCATAGTAGTCTACCGGTTCGGAGGAACATCTCGAGGCGTGGTGCTGAGCTAGAGACGCGCTGTCCTATGTCTAACCGGTATGACGAGGATGCAGGACATCTTTTCCTAGGAGGCAAAGCGGTGACGAGTCGGTGAGGAATTCTTTGCTGTCTTGTGACTCGGCGAAGGAAGTTGTGTCACAGGTTTGGAAATTGGAACGGAAAACGCAGTGTGATTATGGTGTTTTTGTGGGCCTGGTGGTTGGTGCGCAACAGAGTTAAACCCGGCGAGGCTGCGAGGCCGGTTGCCCAGGTGTAACATGTAGCTGGGAAGTGTTGGAGCTTTTCTTCACTGGAAATCACGGCGCCAACACTAGAAAAAAAAAACTGCCACGCAGCACCTTCCTTTTCTCTTTCCAAAAGCTTCACAGCACTGCCTTGTTTTTTTCTTCCGCCTGGGACCAAACGCAGGGAACTAGCCGCTGGCTCCCTGTTCTTGTCGCTCTGAAATCAGCCGCCTGTGACTTCCTTTCTTCCGCACAAGAAAAACAGCAGCAGCCCCCCCTCTTTATCCCTTTTGCACACAAAGCCTGCCGCGCCTGCTCCCTACTCTTACGCGCGCAACGCCTGCTGGCTTCCTCGCCTGTATGATACAACTGATCGCTCTTTTCTCTCGACTCTGCGCTTCCTGCGCTTCTCTCTATTTCGCTCTTGCTCTCCTTGCTTTTCGCTTTACATCCGCACCTAGCGGCTAGCGCTGCAAATATATATGCTTACACACCATCACGGACACGGACACGGACTGCAACACTAACACGGCTACGAACTCAAAACGCAAACTCAACTCGTATATGTATACGCAGCAAGATCGTATACGGACTCGGATACGAAACAAGATTATACTTCTAACAGGAAGATGGTTTCGGAGAATGAAGTTGGTTTCGCAAAGCCTGTGTTGCAGAGTCTAGATGAGGTGAAGAGATGGGCTGCTCCACCACAGGATGTTCTGAAGATCAATGCGCATGGCGCTTATTGTGATAAAACGAAGACTGGAAGTTGGGGTTTCGTCATCCGTGATTCAGGCAGGGAAGTGGTATGCGCTGGGGCTGGGAAATTGGAGCGCACACAGCATGCAGAGCACGCCGAGGCTGAAGCTTGTCTGAGATCATGGAGGGCTGCGTCTGAGCATGGTACGGCGCGGATAGTTGCTGTCTCTGATGCGACGGTCCTTGTGAAAGTTCTGCAACAGGAGTGTTGTGATCTGTCATCTGTAAGTGCGCACATCAATGAATCCCGGTGTATTCTGCGTGATTCTTTTGTTCAGGCAAGGTTGCTCATTCCCCTCGTACTTGCAATATAGGTGGCGGATAAGCTAGCCAAGTATGGGTTGACTTTACAGGCTTCGGCCTATTGTGTTTGACTCGATGTAATTCCGAACTTGTTTTGGTTTGGGTGGCTAACGACCTAGGCCTCGTTCTTTGAGCCTTTTCTTTTTTTGACTTCTTCGAAAATTAAAATGAACAAGATGGTTTCTTAAAGCAGATTCTCTAAACGACTTTTCGAGTCTAGATTTATGTGTGCCGTCCACGTCAACGTCTCCACCGTCTGGTACTATCTCAAAAAGTGTAAATAAAAACTATCAATGATAGCCAAAAGCTATCGGTGATGCCCTAATCGAAATAAAGTTTCTTTTACTCTTAAAAAAGTGGGCTTTTAAGACTTTTTTAAAAAAGTAGGCTTTCTAGGTAAGCTTGAATCTGGTTATAGGCCTGCTTATGCTTGGGCCGACGGTGAATGAGGTGGGATTAGTCTCTATGGTCTTGAGAGGTTAGGTTTACCGTGGTTCACACAGGATGGCGGTGGTGGCCATCACGCATGCAGGAGCACAACAACAAAACGGTCCACTAAGGACATTTTGCTGCTGACGCTATTAAACTCATTTCTAGATTGGAACCATATGCATGGCGTAATATAAAGCTGCTTTCTTGTGACGTTTGAAAAGTCGCCACAAATTTACTTTTCATAGCAAAGTGGCTAGAGGTGATGCGCGCGGCTGCGGAGCGAGCGGGCGGAGGGGAACTGGCAGCCCCTCGCAAAAAAAAGCTCTAGAAAAGGTGATAAAGCAAAAATATCTGAGGTGATAACAGCCCCTCGCAAAAAAAAAGCCCTAGAAAGAATTCATCACTCATGACGACAAAGGCAATTAATCAAACCTTGGCAGATTAACTGACACAAACATGCATGATCGCGTATGCGCACGATCACCTACGTACTAAATCCACTCAAAAGACCACAACCGTACGTTTGGCGTTCTTGGCCGGCTCCACCACTTCGTTACGTGACAACCCACACGCTGAACCCATGCACCCCAGCAAGCCGCCACCCTTGCTCCTCTGCGCGTTGCCGGCCTTCGCCGCCGTCTTCCCCGTGCCGTCCGCCGCGAAGCTGACGCGCTTCTTGCTTCCGGTTGACGCTGCCTTTGTGCTGCCCATGGAGGAGCTCAGCACCGGCGACGCCGCCTGGCTGCTGCCCGCGGACGACCGCACGGCGGGGAACTGGTGCGCCCGGAGCTGGCCGTCCGAGAACACCATGCTGGCGGGCGACGCCGAGCTGTAGCTGGCTATAGCGCTGAACTCGAAGCTGGCGTCCGTCGACGCGGGCGGGTTCTCCAACTCCACCGGCGCGCTCTGCCGGCTGCGGCTGCGGCTCGCGCGACGCCGGGCGGCGATGTTAGCGCTGTCGAAGTCGACGTCAACTGCCACAAGCCCAGCGTCCACGGCCGTCATCAGCTCGAGGAGCGCTCGCGGCTTGCTCATGCTTGCAGTTGCAGATATTCGGGGTTTTAGCTACAACCGAGATTGCTAAGCTACTGTATCTGACTATCTGTGTGTGCAGGATGATAGCTAATTAGTCATGGATATAAATATGGGCATGGCGTGCAGGTAGATACAAAGGTGTGTGAGGTTTTAGCGGCAAGAGTGGTGATAAAAACAACGTGGCTTTGTGGTCAGGGCGTCGGTACATGCGAAAGTGATGCGCTCGTTGGATAGCGTATGTCAGGGTTTGGAACGGGCCAGCAGGAGCGATTTCAGTTGGGAGTTTTCTATGGCCACAGGCGCTACAAGCCGGGGTGGCGTGCATGGCGCCGTTGTTTCCGGTTTGTCGCGAGAGAAGTGGCGGTGCGGCCGGCTTCGGCTTGTCTGGACGTTAATTGACGTCGCTGATCTGGGCGGATCCAGTTAGATTTGCACGCCTGCTACTGTCCTTGTCCCTTGTGTGCATGGACTTTCAGCGGATCCTGTCAGATTTAGCGATTTAGGGAATATTCAGAATGATATTGTTTTATAATTTCTTTTTACTGTAGCTAACTTATTTTTTACTATAGCTAAATTAGCTTATTTAACATAATTAAATTTTTTTAAAAATTAAAAATAGAAAAAACACGTTAACTCATTACAGACATTGCAAAAAAATATAGGAAAAACGTAAAGACCAAAAACCTAAAATAAAATAAGATAATAAAAAAGACAAAAATAATAATAAAAAACGCTGACACCCACCGAACGCTAGAATAAGCAGTGCCTTACAGCAGTGGACACATGACTTTCCAACTAGGCATGGCCGAGCTACTTAGGGCTATGCTTCCTCTTACGCTAGCAAAACTCTATGGGCTCCTATGGGTGTGAACATCGTAGGTAATGCAGTTTTTGTTACATCACTGCCACATCAAATGTACGCTAAATTTGTTTTTCATTTCTAATTTTTCAGGGGTCACGGCAGCTGCAGTTTTTGACTGTAAGCTAAAATTACACTGTAACTACTGTTACTTTTTTCTAAATCATTTAACTAAAGAAAAATAAGAAATAAAAATACCGTTATATCTCTATGGTCAATGCAGAAGTAAAAAAGCTGAAAGAAAAGCCAAAAAAACAAAAGTAGAACTGATATGCTCCAAGTGATTTCTAATTTTAAAAAATTAGAAACTAAAATAAATCATAAACCAAAACTATTTGAAGCGAGACTTTAGCCGACCTTATGGACCTGCAACTAAATTAAATACCACCTTTTTTCCTTATCCACTCCCCCCTGTCTTCACCATTTCTCCTATAGGTGGCCCCACAATTTTTTATTAGCTTTGGAATCAAAAGCAACTAGTACAATATTTTTATTCTTGGCATCGCTAGGTAGCATCGGTGGAGAAAACCTTTTTTCTGACGTTTCAGTGGGTGCCATTGCCGCAACCCATAGGTAGCAACAAGGGTAGGTACGTTATATATATATATATATATATATATATATATATATATATATATATATATATATATATATATATATATATATATATATATATATATATATATATATGTCTCCATCTCTCTTGCATCTTGAGGGTCTTCAAGTTAGATCATCCCATGGTCTTCCCGAGTCATCTACATGTATTCGTTCGGCAATAGTTTGGTTAGAAAATTGATGGAGAGAGAAAATTAATAGGGAAATTACTTAGAGAGAAAACAATGGGAAGAAAGTTGAGATAGAGAAATGCTGGCGTTTGGAATAGTGATAGCTTTTAGCTGAAATTTCACTGTAACTGACTTTTTTTATTGTAGCGAATTGTCTTTTTGGGCATAATTAAATTTTAAAAAAATGTAAAAATAGAAAAAAAAATATGTTAGCCTATCATGGATAATGCAAAGGAATACAGGAAAAAAAATACAAAAAAAATCTAAAATATCTTAAAAATCAGAAAAAGACGAATTACTGAATAGTGAAAAAAAGCTGAAGTTAGAAGTTATTCCTAAAAAAAGCTGAGTTTGAGCGGGGCAAGAGGAAAACAGAGGGAGAGAGAAAATTATGAGTAATTGAGGGTAAACTAGGACGAACCAAAAGAAAATTGAGCTATAAGAGAGATGGATAGATCGGCGACACAGAGAACCAGGAGGAGGAAACAAAAGAAAATCGAGAGAAATTGCACTATATTTTTTTGTCTGTAAGCTCAATTGGATATTTGGATGGACTTCGATATAAGTAGCGATTGGATTGAGTCAGACCATGTACACGTTGAAACGACATGCAAACCACACCCACATATAAACGAGTGCATCCTTAAGCACACGGCTAGAATTACGAAGAGTTTGGGATAATTAAAACTGTGAACTCACACAATAGTAGGCCTGGAGTTTGCGATTTCCTCTTTTTGGGTTAAAATTTTCCACCAGTGTTATTACTAGAACTACTTCCAGCTCTTGCTGCTCATCCTCCTGATCCCCCCCGTTACACGTACTGCATCAAACTGTAGCCTTCATCTTCTACGGCCAGCCAGAGACTTTGCCCTAGCAATGTTGGGACCTAGCCTAGCAATTCTCTGCTGGAACGTCAGAGGCCTTAACTCCCCTGCCTGCCGTGCGGCCGCCTATGAGATGATTAATGTCAACCGTGCCTAAAGATGGCAACGGGTATCCAAAACCCGAGTACCCGATGGGTTTTACCCGATAAAAAGATGGGTATGGAAAGATATCTTCACCCGTGGGTATGCTAATGGGCAAAAATCTCTACCCATCGGGTATACGGGTACGGGTACAGATGTATACTACCCGTACCCGCATACCCGCGGGTAAAATCCCACCCCCCGCGCCCAATCCCCCCGCGCCAATCCGCCCAATCCGCCCAATCCGCCCCTCCAAACCCCACAAACCGCGCCAATCCCGCCCCACCGCCCAATTCTTCCTCCCCCGCTCCCCCCCGCGCCCCCTCCACCCCCGTCCGCGCCCCTCCCCCCGACCCCGCTGCCCCCTCCCCGCCGCCCCTCCCCCCGCCGTCCGCCGCCCCCTCTCCCGACCCCCTCTCCCCCCCGCCGCCCCCCCCGCGCGCCCCTTCCACCCCGCCGTCCCCGCCCCTCCCCCGGCCCCGCTGCCCCCTCCCCGCCGTCCCCCTCGCCCTCGCCTCCTCGGCTCCTCGCGGCCTCGGCGCCGCCCTCGCCTCCGCCGCCTCCGCCTCCTTCTCGGCTCCACCTCCTCCGTGCTCCTCGGCGCCATGCATGACACGGTCGCCTCCTCGCGGCCTCGCCTCCTCTCCTCGGTATCGGGTATGGGTTACCTGTGGTACAAATACCACGCGGTGCGGTATGGGTAAGTTTCTATACCGTGTGCGGAGGCACGTATTGTGCGGTACGGTATTGTCTGTCGGGTACGGGTATGGGTTGGCTATACCCGACGGGTATTTACCCGTTGCCATCTTTAACCGTGCCACATTGCCTGTCTACAAATGATGAAATTAAGTTCCATAGACCGAACTCAGGTCGGCGCCCTAGGCAGCAATAGGCTACAGAATTTCCTCTTCTTGCCAACTGACAACACACTCGGAGAGTCGGAGGCATCCTAGTCCTCTGGAACAGCAACATCGTGGACATCTCCGACTATCAATACTCTTTAATGGTGGATGTTAAAATCAAGAAGTGCGCCACCGACTTCGTAATGATGATGATTTATAGCTCATCAATAGATATAGACAAAGGGCTTGTTCTTTTCGGCTGCGGCTGATGGCTTTTGGCTGCGGCTGATGACTTTTTGGTTGTTTGTGACAAAGATTGCGGAAAGAGAGATACTCGCTTGCGATTTTTGATGATACAGATATTAGTTTTTTAACGTGTACTACAATTAACTTGTAGACCCCATCTTAAAAAAATACTCCGTTTAAAAGTTAGTTACTGTAGCAAAAGTCAAAAACGGCTTTTAGAACCCACAAAGAACAGGGCCAAAGTGAGGTTCTTAGCAAAATTATGCCTTGTAGAGCCACCGAATGGTAGCACGTGGTTGCTCCTAGGAGACTTCAATCTTATCTACAAAGCGAGTGACAAAAACAACCGCAACCTCAATAGGCGTCTCATGACTCAATTCCGAAACGCACTGGATGCACGCAAACTGAAAGAGATCCACCTACAAAATAGAAAAATCACTTGGAGCAACGAAAGAGATAACCCAATGCAGTCCGCTTTGATAGACTCTTGCAATAATGCTTGGAATACCACCTTCAGCTGCCATACCTTGCATGCCTTGCCCACATCCATCTCGAACCACTACTCCCTCCTCTCAAATACCAACGGATCGCGACCACAAAAATGTTTTCGCTTCAAAAACTTCTGGATCAGGCTTCCATAGTTCCTTGAGGTAGTCCAACCAGCACACAGCTGAGACCCAATTCTTCACCTAAATAAAAAATTGACAACCATCGCCAAAAGGCTAAGGGCCTGAAGCAAAACTCTATTCTCGCATGCTAGGCTCCAGCTCCATATCGCCCAAGAGACCATCCTCCACCTTGAGATAGCACAAGAAAGTCGCATGCTCTCAGTGGGAGAGAGTGAGCTCTGGTCATGCCTCAAAAAAAGGATCATGGGGCCCACGGTGGTTGAAAAATCTAGGAAAAAATAAGCATCGTAAATTAACTGGCTCAAAGAGGGAGATGCAAACACAAAATTCTTCCACATCCAAATTAACTCGTGTAGGCAAAAGAACTTTATCCAGCGGCTTTCCAGGGATCAAGGTGTGGCACTCACACACAACAACAAAAGCGGAAGTGATGTTCCAACACTTTACCATGTCCTCGGGCACACGTCACCTACGATAGCCACCTTCAACTAGGACACCCTCGAACTACCACAGCTAGACCTCCCATGTCCTAGTTGGCTCTCTTATAGAAGAATAGGCACATGCCACCATCCTTGAGTTACCCGCAAACAAAGCGCCAGGACCTGATGGATTCAATGAGAACTTCAACCGTGCCTATTGGGACATCATGAAGAGAGATCTTATGGCAGCGCTACATTGCTTCTTCAACTTGAGAATAATTAATCTTCCATGCTCAAATATGACAAATTTGGTCTTGTTGCCGAAAAAGGAGGGAGCTCAATCTATGACAAACTTTAGATCGATCAGCCACATTCATAGCTTCTCCAAAATCATCGTAAATATCTTAGCTTTATGATTCACACCCTTAAGCTAGTCTCCCCAAGCCAAAGTGCTTTTATAAAGGATCGATGCATCTAGGACAAGTTCTTATATATCCAAAATCTGGCAAAAAGATACCACCGAAACAAGACATCGTCCCTCCTCCTAAAACTCAACATCGCAAAGTCTTTTGACTCAGTCCACTGGGACTATCTTCTTGGACTACTACAAAAACAAGGATGCCCACCCTATTGGAGAGACTGGATCTCATGTCTCCTCTCCACTGCCACCTCCATAGCCCTCCTCAATGGTGTCCCCGGGAAAAAAAATCCTACATCGCAGAGGCTTACGACACGGCGACCCGCTCTCTCCTTTCCTCTTCATCCTAGCAATAGATACCTTGCAAAGAATCCTCAATATTGCAATGGACCTCGACCTCTTACAGCCTTTGGATGGCCAAGTGGCTACCCTGAGAACATCTCTGTATGCGGATGATGTGGCCATCTTTCTAGTGTCACAACAAGAGGACGTTTGCAATTTGATTCAGATCCTACTAAACATTAGTAACAAAACGAGGTTGCAAACCATTCTACAAAAAGCCGAGTTTCGCCGATTAGATGCAAACAGATTGACCTATAAGGCACATTGCAGGACCTTCCCCTTACACTACCTAGGCTTACCTCTTGCACTAAAAAGACTCTATCAGGTAGACTTCTAAGTGCTAGAAGACAAGTATGCCACCCGCCTAGTTGGATGGCATGGCAAACTACTCACACTTGTAGGTAGGAAAAACCTCGCAAAATCAATCTTAATGGCTCACTCCACCTACTTCCTTATAGTCATGAAAGTGCCAAAATGCATCCTCAAATCCCTTAGGCGGACACGACGGTTCCTCTTGGCCAGATTAGAACAATTATTAGGTGGCAAATGTAAGATAAACTAGGACAAAGTCCGCAAACCCACCCACCTGGGGTGTCTTCGTCTCTTAGACCTAGAGTGTCTCGCTAGGGCTCTTAGACTCAAATGGTTGTGGCATGAAAGGGCTGCTAAAAATAGACCATGGCAAAGGATAGAAACACCATGTGATGACCAAGATTGGGCGCTCTTTGCGGCTGGGCGCTCTTTGCGGTGGCGACCAATGTAGTGATCGGTGACGGGAGAAAGGTGTCCTTCTAGAACTCATCCTGGGCACATGGAAATCAATTACATGACATTGCACCGGTCATCCATAGCGCCTCCAGAAAGAAAGAAACACACTCTACAGATGGTGTTGATGGATAACAAATGGCTACAGGACCTTGACCTGTTGGCCGGAATCATGGCACAAACACATACAAGAGCTTGTTGCTATTTGGGGCTTCTCTCCACGACATCCCTTCAGGTCAGCCATGACGACACGATAACATGGAAGCTAACTCCAAATGGAGTTTATAGCGCTTCTTTAGCATACAAAGCACAGTTCTTAGGCACAACACACACCAACAAGAATGCCCTTGTCTGAAAAACTTGGGTAGCCGAACCAACAAATATGTCCACTCTGCAAACACGTGCCAAAGTCTACTATCCACCTTCTAGCCAAATGTCGTTATTCCACAAGAATTTGGGTAGCCATTGCGCAATAGACAGCAAACGAATCCTTGAACCTGGCAACCTGGCAAATCTTATCCTCCATCCGATAATTGTGGGAGTCAGCCATCCTTTCGCCTAGAGCCCCACAAAAAGTAGTGGTGGCGATGCTTTTCATGCTGGTTACATGGGAAATTTGGAAGGAAAGAAATGCCCTGATTTTCCAATCAACGGCGACCATGTCGACGTCTACTTTATTCTGTAACAACTTAACTTCCTTTCCAGTGTCATTAACCGGTCTTGTACCATGCCTTATAATAGGGCACCTTTATATAATGGCATCGCTTTGCCTCAATTAATTAGGGCAGCACTCCTGCCCCATCCAAAAATAGATACCTTAGCTTGGATATGGATATCCGTCCATTCCCACCTATAAACATTCACTTGTATAATGTGTGGAAGTTCTAGCAAACTTTTTAGTATTCTGAAAATATTATATATCATATGCTTTCTGAGAGTGTACGATCTTTCAACTGTATTATATATCAACTTTGATTTTTCACCTTTCTGCCTCTGCCACTTCTCCAAGTAGTTGATATCCACAAAGTACCAATGCCTCTAGTAAATGCATAGAAAACTCAACCTCTAAACTTAACATGCACTGTCCATACATAAAAAATATATGTTGATTATGTAAGAAAATGAAAACTTTTGCCATATTACTGAACTCCATTTAGAACATTGCACTAGGACTATGTTCATAAGATAATATTTGCGAACTGCTGAGTACATGGGATGTGTTCCATATCCATCACTATGTTCATAAAATAATATTTGCGAACCGCTGAGTACATGGGATGTGTTCCGTATCCAACACTTTTTGCTCCTTTGTATCCAACCTCAAACACCATGCAAATGTGATAAAAATTACTCCCTTTGTTCTTTTTTATTTCTTGTCCTAGGATACGTGCAATCAATATATATTTTTAAAACTTTTAACTACTAATATATAGAGATAAAAGGAAGAGAATCTTACCAAATAGTAACTTTAACCATGTTTTTTTTGTTATTTTACAATGTCCTTTTCAGTACAATTTTTATTTTTTTCTCTGTGTGTAGATTTAATTTAGAATTGAACTTATTTTGGTATACTGGACTTGATTTCACATCAACATTGACAAATATTTTGACCGTTTGTGTAAAACAATTTTAGTATACCGAACGAAGTTAGATAGTTTTAGTTGAGGTCCCTGTTTCCACTTTGGCATGCCATCCACCTCGAAGGTAGGGCCTTGGTGGGGTGGCCCTGTATCAACTACTTCACCTACATAGGCTTCACTCTGGTGTTCCGCCCACTTCGAAGGCTGTGGCTCGGTGAGGCGGTCTGCGTCCGCTACTTCGCTTCCAATAGTTCGCTTCGTCGCACCACTTGTCTCGCAGGCCATGTCTTGGGACAGGGGGCTGGTTGCTCGTGGAACAGGAAGGTTCCATAATAACCAAAGCTTTGCCCTGGTAGTTTTCTATCACGGCGGACCTTGAGCACTCACGCAATATAAAGCCAAAGATTTGGCTAAATCTTGGGAACCCACATGCCCATCAAGCCAAAATCTTGGCTAAGTCATGGATGCCCCCCGCCTGGATCCCTTAGGCACCCCCTTGTGCGAGGCCCTCGTGCAAAGCTCTCTCATGATATGAAGTAAAAATTTGGCTAGTATTGGGCACCCTCGTGCTCATCAAGCTTAAATTTTAGCTAACTCATGGGTGCCCTCGCATGGGTCCCTCAGACCTCATGCCTCGCACGAAGCCCTCATCCATCACGTGGAGTACTCACACGTATTCCTCAGCCCTCATGCTTTGCGCTGCATCGAGTCAGAATTTGGCTAAATCTTGGGCATGTACATCCTCGTCGCACCAAAATTTGACTAAGTCTTTGGCGCTCTACTAAGTGCATGTCAAAAATGCTTCCAACATACCGTAGTGAGCATATTCGTCAACATGATGTAAGACCTCAAAACTCTTCTTTGCCCCTCAAGCCCCCTCCTTTGCGCCCAAGAGATAAGGGGCCTAGTGCTGAGGAATCCGACCAACTCCATCCGCATAGCACTCAACGAACGCACACGTCGTAGACTTGATGTCTTCGCGCTCTCCCTGGCGCTACACGCACTTACACCCAGTGCAGGTGTGCCCCTGTGCCCAGCGCCCCCTGTGGCACCTAGCGCTCGATGCCCACATGCCCAAGCGCCTAAGACTCAGGTGATTGCATCATGTGCCCTGGCGCTCACACGCCTGGCCACCATCAAGTACTACGCACCCTAGCACTAATTAACTTGGTCTTCAGAGGTCTACCAACACTAATCTATTCTTAAAAGGCGCCTGAGGGACAGGGGGCTAGATTATAGTGTTAAGAAATCCTACTACCTTCAATTTAAAATACTCCATACTTCAACAAGTCTGTGGAAGGGGTCATGTAAGCGTCTTGCCCTACGCTCTTGGCATCTAGCCCGCTGGTAGGGCACATGGCCAGCGAATGGTTCGAGGCCTGTTGGATGTTCGCGCTACACACTTGTGTTGCGTGGACGTCCTTGCCTGAGCCCTGCACCCCGCACATCATGTGCCTTGACTCCACAACACCCCGACATCCCAACGCCCTACGCGCTTCGCATGCCCTAGCGTCCCAACGCCCCGTGTGCTTCGCGTTTGTTTGCTTCTAATCTTGTTGCGTGTGTGGCCAGAAGATTCACGGCATATAGGGAGTTAGAATAAGTCACGTATACATATAGGAATCGATATAGGAGTCTGTCCTCGCGTGGCTCTGGTAAGGTTGTTCGTTTCATGTGCAAACTTGGTTCCTATATAAGCATCAAGGCATCGCCTCTTGTAAGCAATAAAAAACAACAAGCAATGCTTCATTGAAGAAGCATCAGCGCTTGTAGTAATCAATAGAAAAGGCAGTGGTTTTGCAAGAGAACAGGTAGCGCCAAACATCAATATTTCTCGTGCGTGTTTGTGTTTGTCCTGAGTGCATACGCGTTCCAGCAGCCTCGTCCAGTTCTGCATATGTGTTTAGTTGGAGTTTGTGCTCGATCTAGCCGAGTTCAAGGATCGACTCCAACAATTGGTATCAGAGCAAGGTTCGTGTACACCTTCATCTATGTCGTCTTTGAGCTCGTCGAAAAACGTCACCACCGATGGGGGCGTTCTGAAAATCGGCGATGGGAGCGTGCCAAAGGCGTCGGCGCGCGAGGGCAGCATCTCCCTCCCATATCTCATGCTCACGAGGAGCAACTACACGACGTGGGCCGTGAAGATGAAGGTGTTCATGCGCGCTCAGGGCATGTGGAACGCAGTCGTAGATGAAGAGGTGAATGAGCGGCAAGATCAAATGGCACTCGCGGCAATCTTCCTCGTGGTCCCAGAAGACATGCTACTGGTCCTAACTGAGAAGGAGACCACAAAGGAGGTCTGGAATACTCTGAAGGTGATGCATCTCGATGCCGATCGCGTCAAGGAGGCGCGTGTACAAAACCTGCGCATGAGGGACACCGAACAGATTGATGACTTCGCGATGAGGTTGACGACAATCGTCAACAAGATACGAGGTCTAGGCGAAAAGATGGAAGAGGCCTACATTGTGCGAAAGTTTCTTCGTGTAGTGCCTAAGAAGTTCTCTCTCGTCGTCACCACGATTGAGCAATTCGATGACATAAAAAATATGTCGATCGAAGAGCTAATCGGGCGCTTGAAGACGCAGGAAGAGGGAGAACGTCGCTACGGCAACAACGACAGAGACGAAGAGCACTTCCTTCTGACACGCGCAGAGTGGGAGGCCCGATCGACGAAGTATGAAGGCTCCTCATAAGGAACAAGATTAAGGGGGTGAATGTTTGCTTCTAATCTTGTTGCGTGTGTCACTACAACAAAATAGTCTCATAAGGACGTCTTTCTTTAAACGCCTTTTTAGTGTCTTTACATTGAGAACCATATTGCACATAAAGATGTTTCTTAAGATGTTTTAGAAGTTGTCACAAAATTAAAATTTTAATTAAACTCTACAAACATTAAAAAAATAAAACTCCACACCGCATAACCGCAATCCCTAATTCCATCCCCCTACTCCCTCGGACCTCGATCCCTCCGCCCGCAAGACCGCCTCCGCCAGTCCACCCCCTCTCTCCTTGACTCCACCCAGCTGCCGCTCGCGTCCGGCTCCAGCCCTCCTCTCCTCTCACCTGCCAGCTGCCTCCGCCCCTCCTCTCCTCCCACCCACCGGCCGCCTCTGCCCCTCCTCTCCTCTCACCCGCCGGTCGCCTCCGCCCCGATCCGCCGCTCGCGGCCCGTCCTCGCCCCCCCTGGCGCAGGCCGCCTCCACCCCTCCTCTCCTCCCACCCGCCGGTCGCCTCCCCCCCAATCCGCCGCTCGCGGCCCCTCCTCTCTCAGTCGCTACCCTTCCCCGCAGTCGCCCCTCCTCGCCCCCGCGCCCGCCTCCGCCCCCGGCATAAAGGGTCACAAGCCCACTTTGCTCTATGGCAACACCCAGGGTATGAAGAAGATTCGACAAGAGCTCATGTCTCTGCAGAGGCTTGACACCAACAGCTACATCTCCATCCTCTTCCCTCATTTCCTTCTGTGGAGGAAGATTTATGGTATGTATAGAAAATTTTCATCCATGAAATTGTTCGTCTGTGTATGTATGGCTACAATGAGATCAACGGTATGATCATGATCGTTTACTACATTTTGAAATCACAGTGAATTCAATTTCTTTAGTAACACCAAATCTAGATGATGCATCTACTCCATACCCTGGGTATTATTGCTTAAAAGCTATTCCATACTTAAGCTCCAAAAGGCTATTCAATACGCGTGCCTTAATTAAAGTGAGCATGACCTTTGCTATATGAGCGGGAGCACAATTTGACTTCTCCCCAGTCTTGCCTCTGTTAGTTTTTTCTGTAATGCTTGAAAATTATTCATGTTCATTACATTATATCTGTTTATCATGATATCATCTATGGTCTGGTATAACATCAGCTTCCCGCATATGAGGCTTGTTAGAATGGTACCTTTATGATAGTAATGACTATTTCATATTGCATAGAATATCGGTAGTACTTAGTCTGGATCAGATGCCTCTTGCAATGTTTGTCATCTTGTGTGAACATCAAAGCGTGCTTTCCATGTTCAGAAAACCAATAGCAAAAACAACCAGAAGTTGACTGAAGAGCATAAAATCGCTGCCAGTATGAGTATTGTATTGTGTTGTTTTCAGGTTCGCAAGTGACAGTACAATCTTGTGTATCCTTATATCCCTGTTACTATCTTTCACTGTACAGTTCTTTCTATTGTTGAAGCTGATCTTCCCTAGTTAGTAAATTTTCCTAAGAAAAAAGACTAAAGTTTACTCAGCCACATATTCTGAATTGAAAACCTTTAATATGTCCTATTCACTGCAGGAGCACATGCATTTTCTCACATGGTTAGATTTTTTTCCTAACCTTAAGTTCTGTATATGCCTCAGAAAAGACTTATTCCATAAATAAGTTATTTTCAATTGGTCCAAGAAAGGAGGATAAGACAGACAATTGACTAGTTAGTCCAAAATTGACTAATTTGGTTCTGTAGAAACTAGGGTCTATCAATAAACAAATCTTCTACTTAATGATATTGTACCTCTCCAAGGAATATCGAATCTTGTTGTAGACTAATGATGCTTATTAGTACTGCCCTGTGAGGATGCTACTGTTCAACTTTAGCAATCAATGAAACAAGTGATCAGTGGTTGACTTGTGATTAAATTTTTTTTGTATTTCCCAATCATTTTTGAGGGAACAATTCCCAATCATTTCGTATATTGTGGAACTTACATTCCAGTACTTAAGTACTGTAGAATAATTGCTTTTGTCGGTTCTACTATCGGCTACATAATTTACACTTCTTAATGTAATCTGACCTTACTGGATCTTGGTGTAAACTTTCTTGTTACAATTTCAGTAGTTCACAAGAATTCTTTTTGTAATAGGTAATTGGCATGGTGCTTGGAACAGGACGTGTATTCCTTTACTTCACGGGCTGTTGTACTCTTGTTTATGTTTCATGTCATTATCTTAGTTACTGATTTTGTCTCATCTCAATGGGCCATCTGCTTCTTCTGCAGGAGCTATGGCTTTGACTTCAGGAGCTATGGCTTTGACTTCAGCTCAACGGATCGCGCTCACTGTCTCTTTCTTTGGATTCCTGGCATTCGTACTTGGTGTCATCGCAGAAAATAAAAAGGTTGTTTCTTTTCTCTGGTTATGAGCGCTGATTGTTATGCCTTTTCTTAGCAAGGATGCCAAATTCGGTATACATTTAGACAGATTTTGCACCAGTGAGCAAATCACTTAATACCCTTCTTTGAAATTTTACTACAGATACTATGAACAATTTCAGCAATTTTCTGGTCCCACATTATTTAGTTACTTGACCTATAGGAGAGCATCATGAAGTTCATTATAGCAAAGCTCAAACTGCTGCTTACTGTCCTCTTATCTCTCAACCACTGTCACTTATTATGAATTTCGTCAAGCATTTTTACTTAGTATGGATTTTGTTTTGTTGTTGATGCAGCCTCCTTTTGGAACTCCTATAAAGGGAAAGGATGTTGTCATCTGCAATTTCCCGAGTGACCCATCTAAGTTTTAACTTTTTGTACTATGGAATTATCTTGGCTTTGATTGCCCCTGAATTCTTTTGATTGTGTACTGTTCCATAGGTCAATGCTGAGCAGTGCCAACAATTTAGTTCTTCAGTTAACTGAATTGTCTGTCTAGAGCATTTATTGGGACTTGATGTTGAGTGCTTAATTTTGCCATTGATGGAATTAATTTTGACATGCAAGCTATTACATTCCCCTGTTACCACCATTGTTATGACTTCAATGATTTTTTTGCAGGATAATAAAAGAATGTTAAGAAAATCTACAGATGTAGTGAAGATGAGAAAGCTGATGAACTAGTAACTGCATATAGAAATCTTATTGATACCAATAATTTTAGGGGAAAATTGGGAATTTTTTTCCATGTGTGTTTGTACTTGTTTATATTAATGTATGATTCAGTTGTAAACTCCACTTGCTATTAAATAATATAATTACTTTTTTCTACATTTCAGTGTATTGCTCTATTGTTGTGTGGTTTGTGATAGCGACAATGTGATTTTGCTTATGAATCGATTTGATTACAACAATGTGCAAAAATATTATTTTTACATAACAAAAAAGAACAAAGAGAAGATGTCTTTATTTTTTTCTCAAAATGTAAGCATGTAATTT
Organism: Melocanna baccifera; assembly: GCA_036346265.1. NCBI lineage: Eukaryota > Viridiplantae > Streptophyta > Magnoliopsida > Poales > Poaceae > Melocanna > Melocanna baccifera. Next base: position 25,362,043 of record CM070682.1, on the reverse strand, counting down.
ACCGTCTCTATAGTAATCAAGAGAATGTGTAAAATATCTCTACAAGTGTAAGCATGCAATTTACCGTCTCTATAGAGCGTCTCAAATATTATATACATACTTACCAATGCGTCTCTATAGTTTTTGACACGGTCCATAGGGAGACGCTCATAAGACGCTTTAGAAAAACGACTCAACAACCCTCTAGTGACGACTTAAAACGTCTTTAACATATAAATAAGATGTCTCTACAAGGCTTTTCTGTCGTAGTGTGTGGCCAGAAGATTCACAGCATGTAGGGAGTTAGAATAAGTCCCGTATACGTATAGGAATCGGTATAGGAGTCTATCCTTGCGTGGCTCTGGTAAGGTTGTCCGTTTCATGTGCAAACTTGGTTCCTATATAAGCATCAAGGCATCGCCTCTTGTAAGCAATCAAAAAAAAAACAACAAGCAATGCTTCATTGAAGAAGCATCAGTGCTTGCAGTAATCAATAGAAAAGGCAGTGGTTTTGCAAGAGAACAGGCAGCGCCAAACGTCAATATTTCTCGTGCGTGTTTGTGTTTGTCCTAAGTGCATACGCGTTCCAGCAGCCTTGTCCAGTTCTTCATACGTGTTTCAGCTGGAGTTTGCGCGTGATCTAACCGAGTTCAAAGATCGACTCCAACAGCATGCCCTAGTGCCTGTGTGCTCAACTTAACAAAACATCTTAGCCACACTGCATGGCTCACTTCGTCCGTGGGCGAGTGCGGTGACCCAGAAGTCTCCAGAACTACAAACGTCAACTTAACAAAATACTAGTGCTCAACAATCTATGTTGGCCTGTCCGCTTGCACCTAAGCAAGTCTAACACCAACATGCTGCTACACACATTCGGGTCATGCAAAACAAAAGACAACACCATACAGAGGACAGGCGCCCAGTGCCCTAGCTTTGAGCGCCCCTGTGCCCAGTGCCGTCGTCGCCTACATGCTCACTGGCGCCCTGGCAATATAGCCGGCTAACCCCTTTTGGAGATACTGCCAGCGCCCTGCCATGCGGCTAGCAAGCGCCCTGGTAGAAAAAGAATGGGGTGCCCTGGCACAAGGGGATCAGCACCCTGGCAAAAGACCTCGGAGCCCTGGCGAAAGCATCGAGCGGGAGCGCTCCGGCGATGCGGCCCAACGCCCTAGCAAAGTCATTGAGAGGCAAAAGGGAAAGGGGAAAACGCCCTCACAATAGCGCCCTATCATATAGCCGTCAACGTCCTATCAATACACAAAAGACGCAAAGAGCAACAAAACAAAGACCTCTACGCCTGGCAAGAGCATCAAGCAAGAACGCCCTGGCGATGCGGCCGAAGCGCCCTGGCAAGACAGCCAAAGCGCCGTAGCAGAGTGGCCCGACGCCCTGGCAAATGTCCCTCTTCCGGCGCCTTGGCGAGGCCTCCTGGGCGCCCTGACAACGTTGCCCAACGCTTGGAGAATGTCCATCTATCGGCATCTAGTCACAGGCTCACGGCGCTCGGTGCCCTCTCAGCTCTCTTGCGAGATGTCTAGCTCACCCAGGACACCAAGTGCCTCAGCCCCCGGCAGGGGAGCGTGGGTGTCCCTGCGGGCACAAGTTCACACAACACAGAGCTAGCAAGCAAAGGATCAACACCTCTACCTAGAAGCATTTGTTTTGTCTACCAGAAGAAAGTGAAGTAACTGGTGTTCCGTGATTCAGCTTTCTATCCGGAATAGAAAGTCCGATGGCTACACCACCCAAAAGCCAGAGAAGGGGAGGCCCCACCTTGAGCGCCCTGGTGTCCCGTCTCCATGCACGAAATGTCCTGGTGGAAATTAAGAGGCTTAACGCCCTGGCAGAGAAAGGGTCTGGCATCCTGGCAAGATCCCAGCGCCCTGGCAACAACCGGCATTGCCCTGGCAAAAGCATGCAGACACCCTACCAAAGACGAAACGCCTGGGCAAACAGGGCGTCATGTGCGCCCCATCTCAAGCGCCCTGGCAACCCACAAAGCCCTGCCAGCCGTTTTCACCATGGCCGCCTGCGCCCAAACGTCCTAGAGTCCGCGCACCCAGGCGGCAAGTGCATTGCAACAAATAGCAAAATTAAGTGCCCTGGCAAAACCGTGCGTCCCTGCGCCCTGGCAATGCCAGAGTTTGGCCGACCGCGCGTGCGCCCTGGCGCCGAGCACCCCGGTGCCCTGCCGCCCAGCTGTGTGCCGTAGACCTCTGCACGCTGATGGTGCCGATGTCCTGCTAGCCAAGCTCGCGCAGCTATTCCACTTGATCCTACGCCCAGGCGGTGCCCAACGGCCAGCCACATCCAGCGCCCAACCCAAATCACAAAGGAAAGAAGAGGAGAATCAAAAGCCTACCTTGCCTAGATTCTTCGCGGACGCTTGCCCTAGCTGCCAGTCACGGTCGAGCGGCGTCCCAGGCGCTGGAGGAGCACCGCTCGCCTAGACATAGAACCTCCGAAGGCCCAACTATGGTCTGCTGTGAGGAGCTTCTGGACTGATCCTTGCGTCTGGTGGGACTCCTCTTGCCTTAGGAGCTGGCGGCCGCAAGGATCGACGGGCGGCTCTCGTATGAGGCACCAGTTGGGCCGGCTGATCGGCCCATGGAGGCAACAACTTAAGTGGGCTAGCCATCCGAGAAGGGCACAAGTCCATAATAACGTCCTGCTCCAATGCCAAGGAATATAAGGGTTCGGCCTAATGGCTTGAGAAGCCAGGATGGTTTTTAATGCAGCCTAATTACGCTTGCCCTGGTTAAACCCCTTGATGTTGTGTAACCAAAACACTACAAAATACGAGACGAACTAGAAGCCCTGCTATGTTCTGGAGCTCGGAGAATTTTAGCAAAGCTTGGGGGCTCACCACGGTTTCAAGACATATTTTTTGTGGACAACCGCATTGTGGACTCACAGAGTTTGGGTTACCCTCTCAAGTGAAATATCATTCTTAGCACTGCAAGTGAAGTAACTAAAGACTACCCTCTCGGCGTTCCTTCTAAAACGCTAAGGGGGTAGGGGACTAGTATTGGAAGAATAATCTTACTCCTTCCACTAATGGACCTCGCTCTATAGAAGGCACACGCATGCAGATCAAAAAATGCAGTTATACTCAAAAAGAACGATTATACCCCCTATTTGTACCCATAGGGTAGTTATTGTTGTAATATATGCAGTATAAGCATATAAATAGATATAATTCCAGTATAAATAAATAATCTCAAAGAAAGTATCACAAGATATACAAATGATATAAATTGCATGTAATCATGTAATTCAATCGTATCATTTGTAAAAAGCACATATTCAAGAAAAAGAGTAAGAATACTCTAGGTTTGAACATGTATGCCAATGTAAAGAGTATAGAATCAATTAAAATTAGCAAAAAGCACAAGTTGTAATTGATTAATATTTAGTGCTATCAAATGTAGGGTTATACGAGATTTGATCTTAGCCATCCTGCTACTTTGGTCTTAAACTCTTCATCAACTGAATATGTCACAAAAAGATCCAGTCAATTACGATCACTATTTTGACGACTACGAACATGTTCAGTCGACTATGATCACGAGTGCTCGGATACGACTTCGACCACGAGTGTTTGGATCCGACTTCGAGTACCTAATACTCGGATTCGACTACGAGTATGAGTGCTCAAATCCGACTACGAGTATCTAGTACTCGGACCCGACTTTGAGTACCTAGTACTCGAATCTGACTTCGAACATGGGTGCTCAGAACCGACTATGACCACAGTGGTTTACAACTTCTATAGTGATTTTACGACTGCTACAGTGATTTTACGACTGCTATAGTACCACTGCTACAGTGATTCTACGACTTCGAGTAGTCGGCTACGACTTCGAGTACTCGGCTACCAACACTCAAGCAGTCGGGAATCTACTTTAACACTTGGGAATCTCAGTAATCGACTGCTTAACAATTGTGATTCAATTTCAGGTTAAGATCATTTTCATCATCGAGCTAGTTAATTCATAAAGCCACTTTGCAACATTTGATCAATTAAATTGCAGATATATGGAACAAGTCATGAACTACAAAGAGTCGATAATCAAAATACTCACAAAGTCGGTGATACTCAAAATCACCGAGAAGAACTCAGAGCCAGGCACGCCTCAAGGTGCTGTCCCAGAAAACCTAGTGCTCCTCTGTGCCACCGCGAGAGAGGAGTGTAGTAGTCGGAGATACAAAGCCCACCTTTGCCGATCGGAACTCTCCAAGCCAGCAAAGTCGAGGTGAAGGGAACACTGCATAAGCACACGAGAAGCACCGGCCCAGTGCGCCTCGCCGAGCATCAGAGGTCACAGCCCACCACCAAGACCAACGGTCACCAGTGAAGAACTGACCTCTAAGACCGAATCCAAAGGCAAAACCCAAAACTAAATCGAAAGAGAGGAATGAAATTTGGGCTTACGATTTTCTCTATGTTTTACTCAAAGGAGGAGATATCCTCATATAGATGAGAGGAGGAGATGCAATCGAGGACCTGAGCGATCGCCGCCAATGGCTAGACCTGAACATGTCGCCATCGCCCATCTCCTCCCCCCATTTCGGATCAACCAAGAGAATCGTAGCTCAGGCAAGAGACGAAGTCTTCTCCTCATCCCTTCGCTCAGCTCACCGATAGGTGGGCCCCCTCATTCCTTCAATTTGGAAAATTACCGAAATGCCCTCAGATTTACAACAGCTATTCCCTAAAGGGTATTTCGGTTATTTGTACAGACCCAAGAGTCTATAAATACCCCCATGTAACCCTCATTTGAGGAGGGAGCTCTCGTGAACTCTCATAAGCAATAAATAAGTACATTCAAACTAGAGAGCCCTCGGGGGCTCCCTCCCTGGAGGTAACCCCCGTTGGCTCACCGACAGGAGTAGGGCGGTCCTTTCGGACCACCAAAACTGTATAAACACCCGTGTCATTTTTACTCTAGTGGATGATAGCCGAGTCCACCCCCCTCACTTGTGTTTGGTTTTCATACCTACAACAGGGCCTAACTGCTTCTTGATGGCAAACAGGCGGGCTCAACTAGTATAGCCGAAATGCAAACATAGGGAGGACACGGTCATGCAGGTCGTCAAACGTCATTTCGATGGTGGGCAACATTTCTTCCAATGCCCATACTCTGGAGTACAATTAGCTAATAGTTTATTTTCCCTTACTGCTAATAGAGCTTCTATGTTAACCCTTTTTTTTCAGCAGATAGTGAAATACGACTTCATCCCACATGTTTTTTGACGTCCAGCGCACGAAACTCAAGTACACCATCGGCCTCCCATAAATGGCCACCTCGGGCTGGTAGGCAATTTGCATGTACTGCTTGGGTTGCTGCTTTTGTTTCAGTCTTCGCTAAAGAGGCTTTGGAAGTAAACTCCTCATCTGGGAAAGCAATCGACATTTTGAGATCAGACAATTTATGCAATTTTGCTCTAAACGTGATAGCAGTATGCTTTCTATGGAGACAAAACTGAAATATAATTTCAAGCACTGCTTCTATTCTATAATGTTAGAGTACAATATATTTGGTAGGACAGAGACCTATTAGGATTCCAATCTTTTGTACCATCTTGCCCCCCAAGTCTTGTATCTCTATATATACCGCCCGAGAGGCTCAATGCAAAACATCCAATTCCCACCAATTACATCTTCCTTCATGGTATCAGAGCATCTAGGTTTAGATCCTAACCCTAACCACCGCTAGCTTCCGCACTGCACGCCCCCGGGGAAATCTATCTCCGTTGGGGGTAGCGCTACCGTTTAGGCGGCGGATCCTATTGATCCGGCCGACGCCGTCGTTATCATCATCAAGCAGCAGATCGGGTCGGGGGATCTCAGCGTGGTCGTCCAGATGGTATTTGGCCTTGGCCGTGTCGATTTGCTCGTGCGCGTCGTCCAGATCCCGCTCCCACGACCGCCACTTCTTCACCAGCGTCAGCAAATACGGCATCGTCGTGCGCAAGCTCGGGCAAACGCTCGCCTCGCTGGGCTTCACGCGCGCTGGCTTCCTTGCCCTCGTCGACGCCCGCCGTCGCCTGCTTCCGCGGCATGCTCCCGCCGCCGCTTAGCAAGCTCCCGATGAAGTTATCCTCGAGGACCTGCGGCGATGCGACGAGCCGCTCAATCTGCGTCATCTGGCCGATCTTCTCCGCGAGCGTCATCGAGACTTCCTCCTCCGCGACGCGGGTGCCCCTGGTCCCCCCAGCGGCGGCCGCGGCCAATCCTTCATCAGATCCGTCCGAATCGGAGTCGCGGTCGGAGTCGTCCGGGGTCGAAGCCGTCGGAGGCCGCTGGCGCCGGTTCGGGCTACCACTTGCCACCTGCGCTCGCCGTCTTCACTCGGTCTCGACTTCGATCTTGCCGCCAGGCCACCAAGATTTTGGCTGCCGGGCCGAAGCCTTCCCGCTCCGCCGTCCGTCGCCCCTTCTCCGTCGACGACCGCCCCGGTGAGCAGTGGGCCCCAGCCGGCCTCAAGCGAGGAAGGAGCCGCCATCCTCAGGCCGATCCGCTCCCTTGGCCTGCTGCTCGGCCCGCTCCGAGCCGATCCGCTCCGGGGGACCCACGTCGGCACCGCTCCAAGGGACCCACCTTGCCGGCGCCGTACCGGGGGAGACCCACCTCGCCGTCTCTTTCTGCGGTCACCCCGCCCTTCCCCCGTGAGCACGCGCCGCCCTCATTGCCTCTCCCACCGCCTGCAAGCACGACTGGCCGACTGACCGCTGGTACCACCCACCGCTGCTGAAGCTGATGAGGAGGAGCACGTCGTACTTCCAGTAGTCCTGCACTGGCGTGCCATACGGCCCGTCAACCAGCAGCTTCGGGAGCTTTGCGCTGTGCTCCATGGACATGAAGTCGGCCCTCAGGAGACCACTCTGGCCGACGGGGCTGCTCTTCCTTGGCTTCGAGTGCTGCCTGTGCTGCTATCTCTTTATGCAGGGAGGAGGGTACGATGGGCGTCCACTTCAGCGACTTTATGTCAAGGCTTGCGTTGGTTGGATAGAGGTCTCTTTGTGCTGCTGTTGTTTCTTTTCTTTTTTCCCGATCACTGATCGGGGTTGAGTCGCCCACCGCCCGTCGATCTCGCTCGTTCTACTTCGACATCGGCGTCGACTAAACCGGCCTCTACCTCTTCGACTGTGCGGCCAGGCCGGGCCCGCGATGCCGAGGGGACGCCTTCCCGCGTCGCGTCTTGGTCATCCCATCCGCACGTCTTCATCGCCGGTTCGTCATCGCCACCACAAATCGGGACGCCTCCGCCGACTTCTTCCGTCGTCGTCCCGCCTCGTGCGTACTCGGTCTGATCAACCGATTGTGCGCGATCCACCGTGATGTCCGTCGTCGAATACTACGTGCATCTTCTCCGAGCAACAGGGCTCCTGCTGTGTCGCCTCCTCGGGCCGCAGCACCGCCGCCCGTGTGTCCCCTCGCCGTTGCATCTACATCGCCGTCCCGTGTGCATCGACGACTGTGCTGCGCAACCTCTTGTGCGCCATCATGCTCGCACTGGTCTTCGTCATCTTGCCGGGCCTTCATCGCCGACATCGAGCGCTACCGCCGCCGCCGTACCTTGCGTCAGGACTGCTCGCCTTCGAGCTAGAGCGTCCGCCTGGACTGCTTGCCTTCGGGTTGGAGTGTCCGCTCCCGCACTGCTCCTTCTTCGCCCAACACAACCACGCCTGGTTGGGGCCCTCTCCCTTGCACGTCCGGTACTGGCAACACCAGTGCATGCTTTCGTCCCCGACACATTACGGTCGGCAAACCCGCACACGCCGCATCGGCGCGGCGGCATCGCATCGACCGGCGCATCGACCCTACCGTTCCCGTCCCGTCTGCCTCAATTGCATCACCGCTTTTCATCTACATCCTCGACGGCCCTGACTGCATCGACCTCGGCATCGCCCCCTTCCACGACAACTGCCTCGACGCGTCTCTGTCATCACCATGGCGTCTCTTTTGCGCCCGCGGCCCCATGTGCGACCGCCTCGACATCGGTAACCCGACCACGACTGCGTCGACCACGGCCATCTTCAGCACGGCATCCTCGACCACGACTACTCCACCCTCGCGCTCGGCTACCTCGACATCGGCACAAAGGGCTACCGCCTTGCTTGAGCTACTCGTCGGTTCCTGCTCTAGTCACAGCATACGCGACGCATCGACAGTTCTAACTGCGGGGGATGTCAGCTCTTCGGCTTCTTCTCCAGTCTCACCGTCTGCGACACTCCCGTTGTGACTGCAGGGGGATGTTAGAGTACAATATATTTGGTAGGACAGAGTCCTATTAAGATTCCAATCTCTTGTACCATCTTACCCCCCAAGTCTTGTACCTCTATATATACCGCCCGAGAGGCTCAATGCAAAACATCCAATTCCCACCAATTACATCTTCCGAGAGGTTCAATGCAAAACATCCAATTCCCACCAATTACATCTTCCTTCATATAAGATTTGTGCAATTTCAAGTATTGCCTCTATAATTTACAAGGTTGTGCACACGTCGTGGGTACCATTTTTAGTAGCAGCAATGGAAGACTCAGCTGCCTGCTCTGTTTTTTTTTTTGTATGCACAGAAGAGTATCAATTGGCATGTATGAAGGACTTAAGGACTCGCCATCTGAAAGACCTATACCTCAACATTCTTATCTTCTTTCCACAATACGAGGATCTCTTTTTTTTTTTTTGTAATGCTTATCTATGTTGGACGAACACATCTGGTTTTTCAGAAATCTAACTTCAAATAGCCCCGTTCAAAATGGCTTCTAAATTTTGGTTTTTTTTGGCTTTTTGTTTTTTTGGATTTTTTTCTCTTATTTATTTACATTATCTTAAAAGATATAGTGGTGTTTTCCAATTTTTTTATTTTTTTACTCACAAAAAGTTAATAGTCGTCACAGTGCTTTTGCAGCCACAGTACACACAAAAAAGTTATGAGCCCTTTTGAGCAGGCCAGCGCTCATTCAGTAGGTGCAAGTGAGCAATCAACTGCATCAGGTGAAAATGTGTGTTGGTGGTGGCAAGAACTGTTGGGAGTAAGCAGATCAGTTATACAAAACTTTGTCCAAGTGGTTTCTTTTATCATAATAATATAACAGATTTATATTCAAACATTTCCAAACATTCATAGGTATTCATCATCTGTAAATTGGGAAATGTGGTGACCAAAATTTCCTGTCTTGATTTACAGCAAGACGTACTTGTAGAGCCTGGCTGCGAGGGAAGATACAGCCTAGGAACCGATGGTTAACCTTCTTGGCGGAGGCCCATGTTCCACCCACCCCATGGACTCGTAGAACTAGTACGTGCCTCGCTTCTTTACTCGTGTCGTTGTTTGTTAGCACCTTCCAACTTGAACTTTGAAGATTTGGCCAACAACTTTGACTCTTCGTTGCGTTTGATTGGTACACCTCGAGGCGCTCGACCACCGCCGTGCGTGCCAGCACGTCGTCCGGCCAACGGCCACCGAGTACGCTGATGACCATATTTGCGAGCACAGCCTAGCTTCCCTTTATTTCTTCCATCCAATCATATCCTTCACCACCACCATCGATCCAATCAATCATCCACGCAGACACTCCCGCCAAGAACACCAACCACCAATGGCGCCAACGCAGAAGCTGGCCACGACGGCGATGCCCTCCGGGATCGGATGGTCGGCCTCGGCGTTCGTCGCCGCCGTGCTCGCCCGCCTCATCCGCAGGGGCCTCGCGCTGCTGGCTGAGCTCGACGAGGCCTCCGTGGTCCACCTGCGGCGCCTCGAGGGGCTCCTCGCGCCCGTCTGGCTCGTGCTCGACGCCGCCGACGCGGGCGCCATTGACTTCGGCCAGCGCCCCGTTCAAGAACTGCTCGATGCCGCCTACTCCGCGGACGATGCCCTCGACGACCTCGACTACGCGCTCCTCCAGACCGACGTGACAAGAGGCGGCAAGCACGGTGCAGACGCCAGTGCGTGCACCCCGGCCGCCGGCGCGGCGAGGAAGCCGCGCAGCCCACTCAGGTCCTTGCTGTGCTTTAGCCCACCCAGAAATGCAGGTGCTAGCAGTAGTAGCGCCCATGGCAAAATCTCAAAAGAGAAAAAGAATGGCCTTGATTTGGGCGGTTTAAGAGATGCATTTGAGATGGTGGCACAAGCTGCGTACAGGTGCACGTCCATGTACGAGCACGTCGCGCCACAGAAGAACTATGCCACGATAGTTTCAGTACAAACAGAGGATGCGACATTGGGAGCAGTACATGATCAGTACGACATCTTTGGGAGGGAAGCTGAGGTGGAGCTTATCTTGGAGAAGGTGAGGTTCGGCGACGACCCACATTACCTCCTCGACGTTGCTGTCCTCCCTGTCGTCGGTGTCGAGGGGGTCGGCAAGACGGCGCTTGCGCAGTTCATCTTCCACCACGAGATCATCATGGCCGAGTTCCCCGTGCGGATGTGGGTGCACGTCTCCGGCGCACTCCAGTTAAGGAAGCAGTTCATGGTTCAGATGATCCATGCGGTTCCCGGGGATGCCCATGACGCCGAGGACATCAGCGAGCTTCTGCAGGAGGAGTTGACCGGCAAGAGGTTCTTGCTTGTGCTTGACGATGTCACCAACGTCGGCGACATCCAGTGGAGAGATCTAATGGTGGTGCTGAAGCCAGCGGCTAGGAGGAGCTTGATCATGGTGACAACTCAATCCGAGACGGCTGCAAGAGCAATAGGCACAATGTCATCATTAAACCTGAGCCCTCTGCCGTTCGACGACTACAAGAAGATGTTCAAGTATTTCGCATTCAGCGGCGCTGACGAGACCGAAGATTGCACTCCGTTGGGGGACGAATGGGACGACGACGAAGAGTTGGAGGAGCTGTCACCGACGGAGCAAATCGCGTCTGAATTAGCCAAGAAGATGGGTGGCCTACCATTACCGGCACGGGCAATTGGTCGGGCTCTGTACTTCCGGCAGGACGACGAAGTTCACTGGAAAAACTTGCTGGAAGAGAAGATGTGGGGGCGGCGAGACGTCGGTGGGATCTCCCCGGCATTGTGGCTGAGCTACCAGCACCTCGACCCCCGCCTCAAGCAGTGTTTTGCATATTGTGCAGTGTTTCCAGGTGACTATATCTTTAGAAAGGAAGAACTGGTGCAGATGTGGATAGCGCAAGGGCTGATATATTCTGATGATGCCGTGGCAAGGCTGGAGGACGTTGGCGGCAAGTTCTTCGATGAACTTGTTGAACGATGCTTCTTTCAGATTATCGGAAGTAACAGATATGTGATGCACAATTCGATGCAAGTGCTAGCACAAGCGGTCTTGACGAGTCAGTTCTTCATGGTTACTGACAACTCAGGAGAAGTGCCAAAACAAGTTCGTCACCTGACCATCAGGACTAACAATCTGTTGAAGCTGAAGAGGGATTTGGCACTACAGATTTCTCCTTCCTCTGATCACCATTTCCTTCAGAGGGTTCGTACAATTCTGTTCTTTGCAGATTTCGGCAACCCAGATGATTTTTTGAAAGTTTTAGAAGAGATTTTCTCAGTGGCAAAGAGCGTGAGAGTTCTTGGCCTATCATATGCAAACATAACAAATTTGCCTGCTGAGATCGGTTTGCTACAACGCCTCCGGTATCTCAATCTGTCAGGGAATAGAATTACTGACCTTCCGGAGGCAGTGTGCCAGCTTCACCTACTGCAGGTGTTGGACGTCCAGTGCAATTCTCCATATCTCCATCCCCCCATTGGCATTACAAATTTGATTTACTTGAGGCATCTGCATGCAAGTGAGTTGTTTCTTTTGGACATACCTGACATACAAAATCTCTCAAATTTGCAAGAACTGGAGGCGTTCCGTGTCGATGGTAGCACACGCATTGATGCTTTACGACGTATGATGCAACTCAGAGGCACACTTCGCATTGGTGATCTCCGTCAGGCTGATGTAAGTGAGGTCAGGAAGGGCATATTGAAGGGAATGCAGCACCTGAAAGGACTACACCTGTCATGGGGTAGCTCTGAAGGAGAAAGCAGACATATTTCCATGGATGAACGGCTGCTTGAGTGCTTGCAGCCACATGAGAACCTAAAGGATCTGAGAATTATGGGCTATGCAGGCATCAAATCCCCGTCATGGATGGTGAAGACCTCTTGTTCCCTGTTGAATGCGACGTCAATGTACTTAACTGATTGCATGAACTGGAAGAGCCTGCCTCCCTTACATGTCATGCCCAGCCTTGAGGTTCTTGAGATCAGAAGGATGCATTCTATCAACAAGGTGAGAATTGCTCCTGAACGATCAGATCATGAATTGTTCCCAAAACTCAAGAGACTCGTCTTTGAAGACGCATTGCATTGCACTGAATGGTCGATAGGCAACTCAAAATCGAGAAACATCATATTTCCCTGCCTCTGCGAGCTGGAGATAAGGAACTGCCCTCAGCTGACAACCTTTCCCGAAGTTCCCCTTTCCCTTACTGTCATGATCATCGAAAATGCTGGTCTCGAGACACTGCCAAGGATTCACGACGAGCAATCATCATCAGAAGAAGCGATGGTGACATCAAAAGACGGCAGATGGACATCAAGGCTCACCACATTACAAATACATCAGTGTCACACACTGAGGTCCCTAGGCTCCGGCCTACTTCAGCAGCAGCACCTCCTGCGGTCCCTCGAGGTCCTGTCAATCAAGAACTGCGCCAACATCATGTGTGATCTCTCTGACGGTTTCAAAGATCTCACTGCGTTGAGAGACCTCTCGCTGTATGACTGCCCGAAGCTGCTCGTCGACATGTTCCACACGTCGCTGCGGGCACTAGAGATCAGCGAGTGCTTCATTGCGCAGGGCGCGTGGGTGGACGAGTACCCCTTCCTCTTCTCGGTGTGGACACTAAAGATCAGCGGCTGCTCACATGTAAGCACTGATCAAGAGAGCAAGATTGAGCCTTTGGATTGGTTGAACTGCCTGCTCAATGTATACAGCCTCCAATTGGAGAACACATTGTTTCTGAGATTGAGCATGTTTGACAGGCTCCATTCTCTTGAGATCCTAGATATCGACGGGAGTCGCGCATTGTTTGACGATTCGTCAGAATTTGAGTGGCTGGAGAAGCTGCAGACCCTCGGCATTAGGAACTGCAAGGAATTGCGTGGGATTCCGGAGAATTTGTGCACTCTGCCTGCATTGCAAGAGCTATGTATAGAGAACTGTCCGACTATTCAGGCATTGCCCGCAAATGGCCTGCCGGCGTCGCTGAAGAGATTGTCAATATCAAGGTGCAGTCCACGGCTAACTCAGCGGTGCCTTGATGACGAACTTGATTGGCCAAAGATTGCAAAGATTGCTGTTGTTTACATTGATGGACAATGTATTATTATTCGACAAAAATAAGGTGACATTTATTTTCCCTGTATCTACCGATATTGTCAATTTGAAATACAGCAATGCATTCATCTGATTCATTTCTCGTAACTTTAACTTCATACAACTAGTGTGGTTCTTGTGCATTACTACTGCTGACTGCTGAATGAGAGAGATGCAAATAACAGATGTACAGTTCGTTGGTACCTGCAATTCGATTTTCACCAAGTTTTTTGTTTTTGTCTTTTTTTGAACGGGGGCCAGGTTAAAGTACAGAATTTTTTTTCATAAGACGTGCAGATTCATAAAAAGGGAACATGGAGATTGACTATTCTAGTTGGTTGCAATTTCTTCAAGAATTTCTTCAAATTTGTATGCAATGCTTGGTCCGTCGAAGCTGTATCATTAAGACCTATTTTGCAGTGGACTAAGGGCACTCGCCGGAACTAGAGGAGTGGCGGCGCACGAATCTAAAAGCACATCCAATAATGAGAAATTCAACTGAAGTCCTCAAAAATTCAATACGGCAAATGTATATCATTTTTTATTATTTAATGTTTTAGCTCCATACACAAAAAAATATGTTTTACTTTTGACATATTTCATCTCTAGGAATTGTATACACATGCTCTCTATATTAAAGACCGAAGGATTCCCGGCCTCCCCTGTGCCACATCATCTTTTTGGGAAAAAACCTCTATTTTTTAGAATTATATACAGGTCGTTATTTCTTACAAAAAGACCTCTGCCATTTCACGAGAAGGTCCTCCGCTTTTTGAAAAGGTCCTCTGTTTTTTGAAATTACGTATGAATCTTTGATTTTTTTCAAAGAAACCATCTTTCTACATGATAAATTTTTAAAAACTACGCACGGGTCCTCTATTTTCCCAGAAAAGCCCTTCGTTTTTTTGAAATACATATATGTCCTCGATTTTTGAGAAAACCCCCTACAAATTGCCGACTCTTGCTTCAGTCACGCGGAAGCTAGCGCGGCGTGGCGCCGCGCTTCCGCTGCTAGTATCTCTAACATCACTACAAATCAACAATCATTAAGACCATTTGGTGAAAAATAATGTTTAAAAAACATAACAAGTATCTTCAAATCAAAATTAACTAAAATTAACTTGCCAAAACAACATTCGTAGTAAAGATGTTACATTCATAATAGTCTCAAAAGGAATAGTTCTGTAGGACCGGTATAGTAATAAGGGTGTGAATAGTGTCTTCAAATTTCCTCCAAGTATCCCCATAATCTTTACTCCAATAGCTATGAGAAGCTATAAAGATCAAGAAACCAAAAATCTAAAAAATTCTGGGTGCTATAGAGATTTCAACTCATGAATAGTGAAAAACATCACTATTTCAAGTTCAAAAAACTATGAAACTTTTGATCCGTTGATCTAAAAAATTTGAAACTTGAACTAAAGCTACTTCATGACCTTAAGAATCTATCCCAACCAAAAAACCTGAATGAACTTGAGAGAATTGGAATTTTTTGGTTCGTAAAGTTCTATGGTACCAAAACTGGGCCAAAACCTAAAAATGAGCTATCTCTCAAACCAAAACTCCAAATCATTTAAAATTTAGTATGTGCCTTTTTTAGAATATCAAAAAATATTCTAATTAATGATCAAGAAAATCATTGCTAAAGTTCTGACTTTTTTCCGTTTGAATGCATATTGCATCAAAAAGGGTTAAAAATCACAAACGGTGAATATGACTTGCTCGTGGATGAATGATGGCCAAGATAGCTCTAGATGTATGCCCATATGTTTCAAAAAGTAAGAACACTTAAAAAATTGAGGTAGAAATAGCTAGATTAAGAAATCACTCGGAGAGACAGAAAAGAGTAAAAAACAGGTTTCTTCATGAACTTATTAACCAAGTGTCTAGATAGGTGGAGATTGATTTTCAAATGTTATCTCCATCTTTTGCACATCCTTAGCACAAAAACATGAAGCAGCGGAGGGAAAAGAGAAAAAATCAATCAAATCAAAAGCAAATCAATGAACACAAAAGATATTCATGGTGATGAACAAAGATTGATGTATTACTATTTGAGAACGAAGATTTTATAGGCACTTCACTTGGACAACAAGAAAGCACATCACGGTGCTCAACTTCTCTCAAACTGTAGGATCGGGTATTGTAGTCCGTAGCAAAAACTATTTCTTAAATATATTGTCTTCCTATTTTTCAACCTAAAAATATAGCAATAACTCGAATACAAAAACAAAAAAGAAAAAACAATTTCTCTCTCCAGGTACTGCAGCGCTACTATAGCAATAGTGATCGGGTATGGTGCAAGAACTGTAGCAGAACACTATAGCAAGTTACTGTAGCAACCAAAAATTGTAAACGTGCCTTCCTACTCTGATCTCTTTTCTTTTGTTATCTATCACATATCCCTTGCATCTCTTTCCTCTCCAAACTCCCTACTGCTATTTATGTGATGACTAAGAGAACAAACCAAGGTGGTGATCTTTTATTCAGTCAATCAGTCCGTGTGGGAAAGCATGGAAAGCGACACCTAGGGCTGTAAACGAGTTGAGCTCGAGCGAGCTTGACATCGACATCAAGCTTTGCGCTGAGAGCTCGGCTCGAACAAAACTCGAGCTCGCTCGAACTCGGCTCTAATAGGCTCGGTGCCGACTACCGAGGGAGTAGAGAGGGGGTACCTGGGGGTTGGGGGAGCTCGACTAGTAGCGGGAGGAGGGAGGAAGTGGCGCCAGAAGGCCGAGCTGGCCGGAGGTGTGGGGGAGCTGTGGCCGAGCTGCAGGGGGCGAGCCGCCCATGGATCTGCCCGGATCCGGGTCTAGCCGTTGAGGAGGGGCGCCCGGGGGAGAGGAGGGGTGGCGGCGGCGGCGGGGCGAGGAGGGTGGCGGGGAGAGCCGAAGAGGATGGGGACGGGAGGAGAGGAGGGCGCGCGGGGAGAGGAGGGGCGGCGGTGGGGGGCCGAGGAGCGGCGGTGGCGGCCGGGGCGAGGAGGAGCGGGGTGGGGCGGAGGAGGCGGCGGGGAGGGAGAGAGGAGGGCGGTGGGGCGAGGAGACTGGAGAGAGCAAGAGGGGCTGGTGGGATTTGATTTTGGGAGTAGGGGCGGTCGGGCGGAGAGAGGGAGATGGGGTGGGATTTGGGAGAGGGGCAGGACGGAGGGGATGGGGTGGGATTTGGGGCGGTGGGGTTGGTGTAGGGTAAAGAAAATCTCTAGCTCGTGAGTTATTTGATCTCAGCTCGTTGATACTCGCGAGCTTGAGATAAAGCTCGAATTCGCTCGTTTGGAGCTCGAGTTAAGTTCGAATCGAGTCTAGAGTGAGTATCACAGACGGTTCTAAACATAGAACCGTCTGTGATGTGTGATCATAGATGGTTTATACTACAAAACCGTCTATGATAGTTCATTGTATACCTATTTTTTTATTTTTCAGTTAGTCTCAGAAAATGTTAGCTATGCTTTTTGAAAACAAACGAAAACAAGCAAATACGATATCAAACATAGCAGAGAACATTTTATTTCCATTACAATCCACCATTACAACATCACAAGATTACAATCCACCATTACAACATCATAAGATTACAATTCATCATTACAACATCACAAGATTACAGTCCGCTGTTATATAGCAGAAAACAATAAAAGTAACAATGGAGACTACGATGAAGAGAACAATGAAAGCAACATATCAGAAAACAATCCACCATCACAAGCTTGGGTAGGCCTTCTTAGCAGCTGCCTCATTGTAAGCTCCTAAGCAATCCTAAACCCAACAAAGTAGCAACAATGGAGGCTACGATGAAGACCTAAATTCCACAGAATCAAATACTCGAAGAAACAATGAAGGGAGGAAGCGGGAAACAATGGAGACCTAAACCCCACAGACGCATTTGAAGGGAGGGGGTGGATGGGTTCGGGTGAGTATTTATAGAGGAGTCCTTCTCAAACTCAGGTGAAAAATTATGAAATTTTAGAGATGCGTGAAGCGGGAGACATATCACAGATGGTTCCTAATTAAGAACCGTCTGTGATATTGGCTATATATACCGATACAATATAAACAACTAGTCTTAAAGTATGAAATAACAAAGTTCTGTATAGCTTATATATACTCATTTGAAAGGTTTCAACGAGATCTACAACTTTGCAGTTGAGACAAACCCCAAATTTTGAAGGAAAGATCAAAAATTTTGGCAAAAATAGAATTCAAAAACTTCTAATTTGAATTTGAGGCTACAAATGGCCGATTTTGGGGCTCTTCGAGGGAGACTAGTGCAAGCGGGTCATTGTTTGGATCGAGCAAGTCGTTAGCTTTCCAACGAGTACAAGAACGTCAAAAACGGACACCGTATGCAAAAGTTATGCCCGTTTTACTGAAGATGTGTCAAAACGGAATCGTACTCGAACTCAAGCGGGAAATTATGAAATTTTAGAGGTATGTGAGGGCGGAAAACATATCACAGACGGTTCTTAAGTAAGAACCGTATGTGATATTGGCAATATCACAGACGGTTTTTGATAAGAACTGTCTGTGATATTATCACAGACCGGTTCTTATCAAGAACCATCTGTGATATTGGCAATATCACAGACGGTTTTTAATAAGAACTGTCTGTGATTGCATTTAATGCAGGCGGTTTTTATGAACCGTCTGTGATGTGGCGTCTAATATAAACCTTTTTGTAGTAGTGGCACATTTCGGAGACTGTTGAGAGAGAATCGGCTTCCCCATCAAGAAACCATGGGTGATCAGGATCCTCCTCCGCTTCTTCTCCGTGACCTTTGGATCCCTAAAGATCAAAGCATCGCCCCTGGTATTGTTCAACCTGTTATTCAGGCGAACAATTTTGAGCTCAAACCCGCACTCATTACCATGGTACAACAGACTCACTTTGGTGGTTCTCCCACGGAAGACCCCAATGAGCACATTCGCACATTCTTAGAGTATTGCAATACCTTGAAGTGTAATGGAGTGTCAACAGATGCCATCAGACTTTCATTATTTCCTTTCTCTTAGAGATGGCACTAAGACCTGATTACATTATCTCCCCATTCATCTGAAAGATACTTGGAAACATCTACTTCAGGCCTTTCTTGAGAGGTATTTTCCACCCTCTAAGGCAGCTGAGGTGCATGACCAGATCACGCGGTTCTCACAGTATGAGGGTGAGAGTTTGTATGATGCCTGGAAGAGGTATCAAACCCTACTTAGGATGTGCCCTCACTATGGTCTTAAGAGATGGTTAGTGCTTCAGATCTTTTACAAAGGACTTACCTATAGCACTAGAGCCTTTGTAGATTCTGTAGCAGGTGGAGGCACAATGAACAAAACTCTTGATAAAGCTTTCACTTTGATTGAGAGTATGTCCTCCCACCATTTCCAGTGGTCTAGTGAGAGAGCCTCTGCTCCTCCTCGTCCTGGAATGTATGAGGTGAGTCCTCATGATGCTTTAGCTGCCCAGGTCCAGATTCTGACTAGTCAGATGGCTCAATTTATGCCACCATCTTCAGCTCATGTGGCATCTGTATGTTAGATTTGTGGATCTCATGGACACACTCCAGTTGAGTGCCCATTAACTTCCACAACTGCATCATTTGAAGTCAATTATGCTCAATCACATAGGCCATATTCTCAAACCTACAACCCAGGGAGGCGTCAGCATCCAAACCTATCATACAAGAACACTCACCCAAATGTTGCAGCTTTTCCTGCTGGTGCTTCGGCACAAGGCTTTAGGCCACAGCAAGCTCCCCCACATGCTTCATTTCAGCAGCCCATGATGCATGTGCCACATCAATTTCCTCCTACTTCTCAGTCAGATCAGTTGTCCAGAATTGAGCAGCTGCTAGCTTCGCATATGTCTAAGATGGAAGCTCAATATAATGATGCAAAGAAGCAATTAAGTGATCTGACTAGTCACATGGAGAGCATGCAAGCATCTCAGGCTTCATCCAGTAGCCATGGGAAGCTTCCTGTGCAGCCTGAGGTTAATTCTCACAGCCATTGTGGAGCAATCACCACTAGGAGTGGCAAGGCTACATCTGATCCTATTCTTCCTACACCACCCATATATGTACCCCCTGTTTTTAGGACTGTACAACCTACAGCTCCTCCACAGCAGCAGGATGTGCACCAACCTAGCTCTTCTACACCGGCACCAGCTCAGGACATTCCCTCATCATCCACTTCACCTGCTGTCCCTTCTGCTAAACTCAAGATGCCATTTCTTGAGCGTCTTGAGAAGATGAATGATGACAAGAAATTTGCTAAGTTTCTAGAGATGATGAAGGATGTTCAGATCACCATTCCTATCCTTGATGCTGTCTTGCATGTGTCGATGTATGCTAAATTCTTCAAGGAGCTGATTACAAAGAAGCGGAGTATGGATGAGCATGAGGTGGTCACTCTTACTGAGGAGTGTAGTGCAATCATTCAAAACATGCTACCTTCTAAGTTAGAGGATCTCGGGAGTTTTTGTCTTCCATGTCTCATAGGCTCTAAGAAATTTCGAGCTCTTTGTGACTTAGGCTCGAGTGTCAGTGTCCTTCCTCTCTCTGTTTGTAATGCACTCCCATTGGGTGACCTTTAGCCGACAGCCATGACCTTGCAGCTGGCTGACAGCTCTTATCGTCACCCTGCTGGCATTTTAGCTGATGTCCCTGTGGTAATTGGTACCTTTGCCTTCCCTGCTGACTTTGTGGTCTTAGAAATGGAAGATCAAAGTGAGCCAATCATTCTTGGGAGGCCATTTCTAGCTACTGCAGGGGCTGTCATTGATGTTAAAGATGCCAAGCTCACTCTTCAGTTTGGTCAAGAGAAGATATCTTTTGATATGAGGCATCCTACCCACCTTCCTCATTGCCCAGATCAGTGCTTTTCTTTAGATGCGATTGACATGTGTGCTGATGAGGCGAATGAAGATGTTGAGGATGCAGCATCATTTGAGGATGAGGTGTCTTCTTTGCATGATGAGTGCACTACTGCAGATTCTTCTCTTTTGGCACTCATTGATGCTCCTTTGGGGTCTACTCACACCCATGATCTTATACCAGCCTTAGCCCCAAAGGTAGAGCTGAAACCTCTTCCTGAGCATCTTAGATATGAGTTTCTTGGAGCAGATTAGACATATCCTGTCATTGTGAGCGATCATTTGACTCCTCTAGAGACTGCCCAACTCCTTGAGATCCTTCGTCGTTATCGAGCTGTCATTGGATCCTCGATTGATGACATGAAGGGTATCAATCCTTCTATCTGCATGCATCGCATATATCTTGAGGATGATGTTAAGCCTACTCATGAGCACCAGTGTAGGCTTAACCCTCACTTGCAGGAGGTTGTCAAGAAAGAAATCCTGAAGCTTCTTGGTGCTAACATCATTTATCCTATCTCTGATAGTCAGTGGGTCAGTCCCATTCATGTTGTGCCCAAGAAAGGAGGCATGACAGTGGTCGCCAATGAGAAAGGTGATTTGATTCCCATCAGGACCACCATGGGATGGCGCATGTGTACTGACTATAGAAAGCTTAACAAGGCCACTCACAAAGATCACTTCCCTTTGCCTTTCATCGATCAGATACTTGAGAGGTTGGCCCGCCATTCTTACTTCTGTTATCTTGATGGGTACTCAGGCTTCTTGCAAATTCCTATTCACCCATCAGATCAGGATAAGACTACATTCACTTGTCCCTATGGTACCTTTGCTTATCGGCGGTTGCCATTTGGTCTTTGTAATGCTACAGGGACCTTTCAGCGATGTGTCATGTCTATCTTTTCAGATCTTATTGAGAAAATCATGGAGGTCTTCATAGATGATTTCACAGTCTATGGTCAAACCTTTGAGAGCTATTTGACTAATCTTGAGACTGTTCTCCAGCGATGTCTTGAGTCCAATTTGGTCCTCAATTGGGAGAAATGTCACTTTCTGGTTTGAGAGGGGATAGTCCTTGGACATTTAGTCTCTTCTCGTGGCATTGAGGTTGATAGAGCAAAAGTAGAGGTGATTGAGCGCTTGCCCCCTCTAGTTAATGTGAAGGGTATTCGTAGTTTCTTGGGGCATGCAGACTTCTACCGCAGATTCATTAAAGATTTCTCCAAAATTGCAAGGCCTCTCACTCATCTCTTGGGTTGTGATGTGCCCTTTGTCTTTGATGAGGCTTGCATGGATGCATTCTGCAAGCTCAAGGCTGCTCTCACCTCTGCACCCATTGTGTAATCTCCTGATTGGGACCTCCCCTTTGAGCTCATGTGTGATGCAAATGATTTTGCTGTAAGAGCTGTTTTGGGGCAGCAGCATGATAAGGCACTACATGTCATTTACTATGCTAGCAGGACTCTAGATGACACTCAAATTAATTACACAACCACTGAGAAAGAATTGCTAGCTATAGTATTTGCCTTTGACAAATTCAGATCTTACCTAGTTGGCTCCAAATGCATAGTGTACACAGATCATGCAGCCATTAGGTATCTTTTGAATAAAAAGGATGCTAAACCTCGCCTCATTCGTTGGATTCTCTTGTTACAAGAATTTGATGTGGAAATTAGAGATAAGAAAGGGGCTGAGAACTTAGTGGCTGATCATCTCTCCAGATTGCCACATTCTGATTCATCCTCCAATCCTCTTATTAATGATTCTCTCCCTGGAAACCAATTTTTAGAGATTTCACATGTTCAGTCTCGCACACCTTGGTATGCAGATATTGTGAACTATTTGGTTTGCAACACTATCCCTCCTGGACTCTCCTACCAACAGCGTAGGAAGTTCATTCATGAGGCACGTCATTTCTTTTGGGATGACCCATATTTGTATCGGCACTATTTAGATGGGGTCGTCCGACGTTGCCTTCTTTAGGAGGAAGTCCATAGTGTGATTTATCATTGTCATTCTGCTCCCTATGGTGGCCATGCGAGCACATCTAAGACGCAAGCTAAGGTGTTCCAAGTTGGATTCTATTGGCCTACCATGTTCAAGGATATCCATGCATACATTCAATCTTGTGATCACTGTCAGCGTGCAGGGAACATTTCTAAGCACCATGAGATGCCTCAGCATGGTATCCTTGAGGTGGAGATCTTCGATGTTTGGGGAGTTGATTCCATTGGACCTTTACCCTCCTCTCAAGGGTATAAGCACATTTTGGTGGCAGTGGACTATGTGTCCAAGTGGGTTGAGGCAATCCTCACTGTTCATGCTGATTCAACATATGTGTGCCATTTCTTTCGGCAAGTTATCTTCCCTAGGTTTGGAGTGCCTTGTGTTGTGATTAGTGATGGTGGCTCCCACTTCAATCATAGTCAATTTGAAGCTCTTCTAGCCAAGTATGGGGCCCACAGTCATAGAGTCACCACTCCTTATCATCCTCAAGCCAATGGGCAAGTGGAAGTTTCCAATAGAGAGATAAAGCAAATCTTAGAGAAGGTTGTGTCCAAATCCAGGACTGATTGGTACCTTAAGCTTCCTGATGCATTGTGGGCTTATAGGACAGCTTACAAAACCCCTATTGGCATGTCCCCCTTTAGGTTGGTTTATGGTAAAGCTTGTCATCTTCCAGTTGAGCTTGAGCATAGGGCACATTGGGCAATTAGAAAGCTTAACTTAGACATGGGTCTAGCGAGAAAACATAGGAAATTGCAGCTTAGTGAGCTAGATGAGTTGAGACTTGATGCTTATGAGAGTTCAAGGATTTATAAAGAGCGAGCTAAGAAGGTTCATGACCGTCGCATCTTGAGGTGTGACTTCCACCCTGGAGAGCTTGTTTTAGTCTTTGACTCTAAGTTTCAGTTGTTCCCTGAAAAATTTAAGTCTAGATGGTTTGGGCCTTGTTTAGTCAAGAGGGTGCTTAGTAGTGGAGCTTATGAGGTTGAGAGTCAATCAGGGGGGTACTTTCAAGGTAAATGGGCAAAGATTGAAGCATTATTTTGTTGAAGAGCCTTTTCCTATTTTAAATGAGGGCAGATTTGAAGATCAAGTCACCAATGACTTTGAGCCTCCTCTTTCTTTTGAGCCTACGTGATGATCATATGGTGGTCAAGCTAAAGACCTAAAACAAGCGCTTCTCAGGAGGCAACCTGAGCATTTTATTGTTTTCTTTAGTTTTTTACTTTTCACGTACATGCTAAACCATCATCCAAGCATGACAGGAAGCTCTTGGGATGATGTGGGACTGCTTTATTCATCTTTTGCACCCGGTGAGCTGTTTCTAGCCCCTAAATTTCTATTCTTGAGTGAATGCTTAATTCAATCTTGGGGGAAAGACCTATTTGTGTATGGATGATTCTTTAGCATGTTGGCAGTTAAGAAAAATCTGTTTTATATATGAATAATTCTTTAGCATGTGGGCAGTTAAGTTGTTGGAGATGTAGTTGAGGAAATTATGGCCATTTACTATGCTTCATACTATGCTTTTGTTGATGACATGTTGCTGGCCTGAACATTATTTTGTGCTGTCATATTGTGCTTAATGAATATTTTAATCATTTGGGTTCATTGTCATGGGATAATCTGGAGTGGTCATACTGAAAATCACTTAATTGAGCTACATTGATTCGAAATCTTTGTATTTCTCCAGTTGGTATCACTTGTTAGAATTTGAATCTTGTCAATTATCCTTGAATGCTTAGAAATCTTGTGATCCTATAGCATTTGACTCATTGCAAGTTGCACATGCATCTCTACCATCTGAGGATTGAATTGATTCTAGCTATCGCCTCTTGAATGATCATATCTTAGAATTCATGCTTTGGTATATTACTTTATTTTAGATATTGATACTTTGCTTGAATGAAAAGTTTGTGAAAGGGGTAGTCCTATCTTGAGCCAATAACTTGGTTGAGTTATCTAGGTATCCATGTCTCGAGACACGTGTTACTTAGCATTAATAAAAACCGGTTAATGATGCTTAATGTTAAAGAAAAAAATTTCACTTCAATGTGTGAGTGTGTTGAATAAGTGACTATGTCACATTGGTTCGCAAACGTTTGAATAAGTGACATTTTGCCCACATGAAATCTGAGTGTGTGAATAAGTGGCAATTTTGCCCAAGAGTTGGAATAAGTGGCACATGTGCCTAGTGTGTGTTCAAAATTTGCAAAGAAAAGAAATATATACATATATATCTTTTTGCAGAGTATCATGGCTCAAGTGTGGACTTGTTCATAAATATCACGCAAGTATTAGTATCATTGTCTCAAATAGTGAAATGCCTTAGCATGAACCTTTGATATGCTCATTCTAGATGTTATACCTAGCCTCGACGCCTTTCGATTTTGGTTGGATTCATGTGATCACTTTGTGCAATTTAACACTTATGTGTAACTTGATTTGGTCAAAAACTATATTATCACTTTGATATCTTTGCTAGAACAATTGTTCTCATCTTGAATAATTATCAAACCCAATCAAACAGTCCCATTTTGAATGATGAGTGCATATTGACTTGCTTCATGCATTTATTTAAGATCTTTACAACATATTTGCAACATATTTTCATCATATTTGCAACATATTTTCATATTATTACCCTGCTGCGAGTAGTATAAATTGGGTACAAAATCACTGATTATATATATATGCCTCCTATTTGGACTGTTTACAGGTTTTATAATTTTATTGCAGGTCGGCGCGAAGAGGCGCAAAATACATAGAAAATCAGCATGGGAAGGAGCTGGAGTTGCAAAATTGGAAGAAGCAAGGGATCAAAGCGCAAATAAGTTCATGCCAAGGATCTAAGGTTACAAAATCTGTTGAAATGAGGGGCCAAATAGCAAAAAAGTCTGCATGCTAGGATTTTCTTGATCCTCATATAAAAAGGAGAGGGCAGTCACCATCCAGATCCATCCCACATTCCAGCCGCCGATTTTGGATTCTCTGAAGTCGCGTACGGCGACTTGAGAGAGCAGTCGGGAATCTGAGCCGTCCGATCGGAAAAAGAACGGCCCAGATTGGATGCTACTGATAAAATGTCTTGTAGCTACAATGAAATTTTACTGTAGCTACAAGACATTTTATCAGAGCAAAGCGATCTGGGACATTCTTTTCCGATCGGACGGCTCAGATTCGACTGCACTCTGAAGTCACCGTACACGACTTCAGAGAATCCGGTTCCCCAGCCGCCACCCCCCATCCTCTTCTTCCTCCTGAGGCCACACTCCCCCCTTCTTCTTCCTGCCATCCCCTTCTTCCCCAATCCATTTTTCTCCTTCTTCTCCCCCTTCTCCTCCATGTAGATTCTCCTCCCAATCCACAGTTCCCCCAGCCGAAATCTCCCCATGAATCCACAACCTCCTTCTTCTTTGCCTCCTCCCTTCTCCATCCCTTTCCTCCTTGCACCGCTACCCATCTCCTCTCCTCCCAGCGCCTCCAACTCCTCCTCCCTTCCACTACCTCCAACCAGCCGAACCCCCTACCTTCCAACTCCTCCTGCGCCTTCTTCCCCTCCCTCCTGCCTCTTCTTCCCAAGCCCCAACCACCCAGCACCAGCCGAAACCCCATCTATCCCCAGTCCCCTGTGCCTCCAGCACTTCTTCTTCCTGGCCACACCCAAAATCCCCCTTCTAAGCCGCCACCAGCCTTTCCATCTAGCACAACCGAAGTCCCTACTGCTGCTGTGTTGCAGATCTGGAGTGTTGGCTTCACTCGGGTTGCTGCACTGCTGCTATTTTCCTGCACTGATATTTCTGGTTTTGGTCGGACTGTTGTACTGATCTACTGGCCGGTTTGCTGCTAGCCGAACTGACCTTGTGCTGAGCTGCTACTACTTCTCTTTGTTGCTGATATGCTACTCTTCACTGCTTCGTCTATAGATCGTCTTCCACAACTGCTCAATATTTCTTCATGTGGTTTAATTTTCCCAAACTTTGTCTAATTCATGTTACTAGTTCTTGTGTTAAGTGATATGAACAACTACTGAATGTGTGTTATATATCTTGTGATGATTATGGCTGAATGTTTAGTATGGACTTTGGTAGTAACAATGCTATTGTATTAAATGTCTTGTTTAAATTCCTATCCTTGTTAGTCCAGTAGTTTCATATAAGCTTTATTTGCATTTGCTCGTAGGTTTAGAATTTAATTAGGTAATGCCATGCTATATCATGTCCGATTAGATTCTGCTGTCTTATTTAGATTCATGATCCTATCTTTTGTTTAAATTGTTGATTATGCTAAATGTTCCTATAGCTTCGTAGACTTTATGTTTTTGCTAGAAGTTTGATTATTAGATTCTCCCTGTTAGTTAGAAGTAATTTTTAGCTTGTAGTTCTGTTAGTTCTATTAGCCAAAAAGAAAAGACCAAAAATATTAGTTTAGATTTACTGTTTTACGTCTTCGCTTGTGATAGATTTATTTTCCGTAATTGCTTTGTTCCGTTGCTCGCTAGGAAGGGTTAGTTGTAGTTTAATCGTAGATTTAGTGTTAGTCCTTCTCGCCCCTTCCTAGAAACTCCTTCCTCTTCTTCCTCCTTCAATCTCCTTCCTCCCTGTGTCGCACTTGCGTCTTCTCCTTCCCAGAACCTTCTTCCTGTCTCTGCTCCCTTCTCCCTCCTTTTGCGAATCCCTCTCTTCTCGCTAGCTGTCTTCCCTAGCCCCCTCTTTCTTCTTTCTACTAGTAGAGTAACCTCACCCCCTTTCTTCTTCTCTCTTGCCTAGTCCAACTCCTCGTCTCCTCTTCTTCTTCTGATCCTTTCTTGCTGCTTTTCTCCTTTCTCTCTTGTCTCCAGAATCAGTCTTTCTTTGCTTCCTCTTCTCTTCAGTTCCAGTAGTTTGTATAGTGTCTTAGTTTCCCTTTTCATTTCCCCCGTTCATGCGACTTAGCTTTGGTTTGGTGTCATGTCACCGGTAATCTAGTCCTTGTGGAGAACACGACATCTCGCCGCTATCTTTGCGGCAACCCGTACACTTGTGGGTGTGCAGTTTTGCACGATCAGCTGCCCATGTTCTGACCTTTTTTCGTTTGAAGTCAGATTACACTAAAAGTGGATCAAAGACTACAAACGGTGAATATGATTTACTCATAGGTGAATGATAGTTAAGATGACTCTAGATATGTTCCTACATATCCCAATAAGCAAGAACACCTAAGAATCGATGTAGAAACAGTTAGATCAAGAAATCGTTTGAATAGGCCAAAAAGAGCAAAAACTGGATTTCTTCATGAACCCAGTGCAAGATGGGTAGAGATTAATTTTCAAATGTTATGTATCTCTTTTGCATGTCCTTGACATAGCAAGATCAAGAAGTGGAGAGAGAAGAGAAAAAACTAACCAAATCAAGAGCAAATTAATCAACACAAAAGATATTGATGGTGATGAATAAAGATTGATGTATTGCTACTTGAGAATGAATAGTTTATAGCAATTTCACTTAGAGGACAAGAGAGCACACCACAATACTCAATTTCTCTCAAACCCTAACCCTCTAACTCATAAACACTTATCTCAAGAGAAGATGGTTGGATGGTTAATCACAAATCTCCATTCTAACCTCTTAAATAGATGGGCTAACTAGCCACATCTAACTCTTAGTGGATACTATCCACTTAGCATAATGGAAAAAAACCAGATAACCCCACACACATGGGTTTTAACTCATACACTATACTTATGCATACTTTCAAAGCACATAAGTCCGAATCTGCTAAGTCCTTAGTTTTGATTCAACTTGATCTTCTCTACTTCTCCTTGACCAAAACTGCTCTCCCAAGCATCACTCAAGCACTGCGGTAGTAGTTTCAGGTATTTTAGTCGAACTACCAAAATACTCTTTCTTGACCCGGTCATCTCATTCTATTGTAAGCAATCACCATACTTACGACATGTTGGTGCATCACTAGTTTACCACGCATTGGTAAGTATCTCCTATTCATGTTTCATTGGACCGTGTCTTACTTGGACCGACCAAGTCACATGGTGCAAACTCGTTGTTCGAACTTCTCTTCAACATTTTATGCTTTTCTTATACCATACTTGAACTCACCATCTCACCCAATATCTTTGATCGTTTTGGGTCTTAGCTCCTCCATGAGCGTAGCCCTAATCCTCACTGTTGACTCTAAGTGACCTACACATTCAAAGACAGGAAAATTATTTCGAGCACAAGTTCTTCACAACTTGACCAACATTAGCAATAATATATCTATTGTGACCTATAACCACTGCTCTAGATCACCAAATATCTCATGACTCAAACTTCCCAAAATCATACATTTCTGCAACCTATCCAAAAAAATCTATAAATTCAAAATTTTCACACCTTCAAAATAATAATGATTTATCGCAACAAAACCATGAACTTTCTCACATGGTCCTTCAAGTTCACAAGGAACAAGAAGCAGGGCTTCTAAGTGGTGAGCAGATACCAAAGTTCTCATGACATGAAGCCACCTAAAACTTAAACCAAAGTGCCAAAAACATAGTGTTGCCAAGAAAAAAAACAACACTGAACTTATCACCACAACTAAAATTTGTGGTCCCATAAAATTCAATATTTGGGAGGAAATTAAAAAAACACACAGAGAAATGTATAAATATTGTGTTGTATAAAGAACTTACCAAGTGTAGTTGCCATTTCATTTCACATAGAATGCACTATATTGGTAGTTGCTACTCCAGGAAGCCAGTTCTGGAGTGGACAGAGTTCCTCACCCGGCCGAGGTCCCTCCACTTGAGTGTCCTCCTAGTGCCCTCACACATCTAATGACACCCGGCCAGGCTCCCCATTCCTCGCCAACCACTCGTGTGGTGGAAGCTTGTCACTATCGTCATCCCCGTCATCGCTGCCACTGCCATGATCCTTGCCGCCTTCGCAGTGTATCTTCAACTAGTCAGGTACGTTGATCAGTATAGATGACTGCCTGCTGCCGCTACTGACATCGCTACTTCTGTGTGTAATTTAGGAAGGAGATGACATGTGATTCCTTTAGGATAAAGTGCAAACTAACATCGCTTCACCATTGGCCTTGGTGATCCTTACAGTGCTCGGCGATTGCTCCTTCACGGCTGCCCAGATCTCCTCCTCATCTGCCATGATGCAAACCAATTACCTATTAGTGATATACCCTAAAGATAATTATAGAGATAATTATATCACTACTATGTTTATAAACTTTTGAATAATACATTTTTTCTCTTCAGTGAACTATCATTTATATTAATTAGTAAGTACGTGACTTGTATATGAAACTCTCTATTTGTGTTTATGATGTTATTCTAAACATATCTAATTTTATATCATTATGTAGGACACTTATGATTTATAAATCAACACATATATTGATTGATAAACACATTTCACAAATCATAGATATGAGATATGAAATTAATAATATGGACATAGTGTTGCATTGGCTCACCTTGAGACACTTCGAGAACTGTTATATTCTTAAATATAATCAGTTAGTCTCATATATAGTGTATGTGGGATCCTTAGACTTAAGATTGTCATATTTTTTTACATGTGTAATAGTTTACTTAGGGTTTGCCAAAATACTACTTCGTAAATAGAAAGTCATAAAGGTAGCTTTCAGGATTACTATAAAATATGTAGAGGAATGTGAGAGATTAAGATAGAATTTACCCCTTCTTTTAACGAGAGAGATATCTCTGGGCCCTTGATGTAGTTGGATTAGGGAAGTTCATGTCCATGCCGATTTTGGTTGAGGAGTCAGCTATAACTAAGTAACTCACTACAAGATCAAGTGAAGGATCGAACTATCAGAAAATAGCACACATCTTGTCTCGAGTTTAATCTAATATCGTAAGGTAAAGGGATAAGCACATGATCATTGTACAAGTTTGTCCGATATGATCTTTATGTATATTCAGATATCCATATGTCATGTTAGGGACGTACCGACTTATGGATTCAAAAATAGTTTCAAAATCATGACCGAGTACGTATGAATCTATAGGATCACACACTTAAAGGGCTGAAATAAACCATTTCGAATATGATTAGTTCATATGGGCTTCGCACCTTAATGGTCCCTAGTATAGGATTCCACTAAAGAGGCTCTTTATAAGGAGCGGTTAGGGGCTTTTACTAGTAGATCGTATCACCCACCAAAACCCTAGCCACCTTCTTCCGAAGGCCTTAGCATGCGTGTTGGTTGCTAGCACACTAGCGCATGACATCCACCCTTGGACATGTGGATACCATGGAAGCGCTACTATGCTGATCGAGAACAACCTGCAACTTACATGAGGAACATGAGGGTCTGCTAGAGGAGACAATTGGTGGCCAAGAATATTAGACGATCGACTACTTCTACTACATCAATGCACGTAGCATTGGACGGAGCTACTCTAAATCTTCTTCTACTATACTACGCGTCTAGTTGTAAGGATATATGATATCTTACTTGCATGACTTTCTAATTTATGTGATAGAAATTTTTATTATGTGTTAGTGTAGCCTACTCATATTCCTACGTTAGTTGCTCCTGTTGTGCTTCTAACACTTGTATAATTTATCTTTATCTTCAAAAGTAGTTCAGTGCCTATGCTTTGCTATGAAAAAACATATTATGCCAAAAGTCCAATCATCATCATCAAACTTGGCTTGCTGCATGCTTTCAGCTCCGTTGCCGCACTCGATCAAACTCCACCCCAACTGGCGTCACTCCTCCACCGCTCATGCTCTTGGCCGCGCTGCTCGCTCTCTTGACCGCACTTTTCTAGCCGCCTCCCTCATGTCCTAGCGTACACTCATAGCCCTAGACTGGTGGGCTGATGTGTGCCCAAACCTGTCCCTCGGTGCATGCTAGCATACCACCGCCTCCTCACGGCCTGCTTTGCCACCTACCCACGAGGCCACGATGCTATCCACAAGATGGCACCTTGTATAGTACAATTTTTTCATTGCCCATACATACTAAAATTGGATGTAGTCCTAGATATAGTTGGAGATAAGATGAGTTGGTTTGGGTTGTTAAGAGATTTATTTTATGGGATGACAGCGGGAGGTCAGATCCGATAGCTACACTACAGGGGATGGCCCACGAAGGGCGAATCCGGTGGCTACTCCGATGGTTGCACGGTGGGGGATAGTCGGATCTAGCGTCTTCCTCGCCTCTGGTGTTGTAAAAATTGATTCTTTAGATTAAAGAGAGGATTCTGCACTGCACATAAGAGGTTCAGTAGGAGGAGGCAGAGGCGGCGCTCGTAGAGGAGGTAGAAGCGGCGCTCGCGGAGGCAGAGCACGCGCTCTAGGCCGGTGACGGGGATCTCGTAGCCAGTGGAGGAGGAGGCGGCGTGTGGAGTTGATGTCTTGCCGCTATCTTGGGCTCTGGGGTTTGGGGAATTTGGGGATGGAGGAATCTTTGGCGTAGATTGAGAAGAGGAAAGGCAGAGGTGGCGCAGCGTGCCAAGGACGCCGACGGCGACGATGGCGGCGCCGGAGAGGAGAAGGAAGCAGAAGAATGGTGGCGCCGTGCCACCATGGGAGGAGAAGGGAGCAAGCCAGCCGCCGAGACTTCGAGCAAATGAGCGATGCCTGCGAGGTCCTGGTTGTGCCTCTGTTCAATGCTAGGCTAGTGGAGCGGCCCGAGGATCAGGAGGTTCCTGGCCCTATTGACCCTAAAATTTTATGGGCGGCCCACGAACCTTTGGTGCCGTAATTCTAGGAGCGGATCAGAGGGTCGACCTGTTCCCCTTGTACCCCTATACTTAATGTATGTTTTCTTTTCTTTTTGTTGGGAAGAGAATGAGATGGTCGGTTTTGTTGTACCTTGGGACAGGGCGGGGTGCCCCACCACCCAGAGGTAAGTATGTGGCACCCGATTCAAGATTGGACAGTCCTACAATTTTTTTTGTGCTTCCATGTTGCGATGGATTAGCACAACGTTTGCCCACGGTGATCCAGATGCCGGGCAGCCCGTTACGTCTTTCTTTCTTAGTTTTTGTTTTGGGCCGGGCCAGTAGGCCGGTGGGTGTGGTCATCCCGATCAGAACCACTGTCGATCCGGTCTTTTCTGTTGAGCCATATCGTGGCCTAGCAAGTGATGACCTCTCCCTTCTTTCTTTCCATTCCAATTTTGTTTTTTTTTTATTTAAATGGACCTAACCCTGACTCTTAGTCGCTGACTCAGTCGCCATCACTAGCTCGGTCCCCTGCAGCGTCCCAGCCGTCCATCGTGGGCTCGCAGCAGCGTCCGTCGGTCCCGTCCAACGGTCCAGAGCAGAGTATGTTTTCTTGACTATAATCCTTCAGTAGTGATGCTGCGATCAACTATGCAACTTACCGCTGTACTTGTCAGTTTTTATTTTTTTCGTTAGTTCCACGGCATTGCACATTTGGACCTGCTCTTGAGTTCTTGCTTTGTATGCAAAACCATGAGTTTATCCGAATGGAACTTTTTCTATAAACTGGGTGATCGTTTTAGTGATGACTTCTGGCTTTTGGCTAAAATTTTATTGTAGCTGGTTTTTTTTACTGTAACTGATTTAGCTTTTTGGGTATAATTAAATTTAAAAAAATGTAAAAATAGAAAAAATTTGTTAGCCCATCATGAACAATGCAAAGGAACACAGGAAAAAAAGAAAAATGTAAAAAAACCTGAAAAATCTAAAAAAATTTAGAAAAAGACAAATTACTGAACAGTGAAAAAAAGCTGAAGTTAGAAGCTGAAGCTGAAAAAAAGCTGAAACGAGCGGGGTTTTTAATCCTCTTTTAATCTTATACTAGTTATCTTGCCGTGCGTTGCAATAGAAACATCAACTTCACCGATATACAATCAAGCATATTTGTGACTGCTTCTCGTCGTTCATAAATACAAGAGAGTGATTTCTCTAGCTTGGTCAGATGTGTATGCAGCTTCATAAAATTTTATGAGCTCATATGAAATCACGGAAGTTGTAAGTTCATACTAAATCACAAGAAGGTACTTGATCCCTTCACAGTGATATCAAACACAAAATTTATTCTAAAATAAAATGGTTTGTTAAGTCTTCCACAGATACATCCATGCAATCAGAAGCATGTGTGAAGTCTTGCTATTTTATTTGAAAATTTAATAAAGAGGTAAAAGCATGTGTAAAAGAGGATTTATCGATGAATAACATCCAGTTCTACAACCAAGTGCATATCAAACCCCCCTAAAGAAAAAAGGCATATCCTCCAACCAAATTGCCTTTGTGATATCTAAATCCACCGGCTGGTAACAATGAACACAAAGGGAACAAATGAAGAGAAGTATTTTTGTGCTGCAATCTACTCACTGCAGCGTACTCCCTTTATAATGCAAAAACAAAACCCGTTACATGCATGCTATAATTACCACTAATTGTAACATTACATGCATGCTATAATTTCATGCATACCAAGCAGCAGAAACGGATAGGCTCATTCAAGAAGACAAAATGTGATAGAGGCAAGGTGCCTGATCTTTCGATGAGATTGATAATTATCGATTTTGGTGAAGGTGACTCTCGCGATCCGACTACAACCGTACGACGATGTTTGCGCCTTAGCAATCATTGAACCAACTCTGAGATGTTACTGACCAAGCTGGAAGCACGATCAACCTGAACACGAAGTTCAATCCCTGCGAGCAATCAAAGAACTAGCAAAAATAAGATGTAGGCAACTGATATTGCGAATAAAATTGTAGCGTAGATGGTATTGAAAAACAAAAGTGGAATCCTAAAGGCAGTCTTGACAGGTGGTCGTCTAACATAACTGAAGAACAGAAGTTTGCACAATGGCTAAATCTAAACTCAACAAGATACGATTTTTGGAAAAAGGAGGCGGCGGCTCCTTTATAGGAAGACGACCAGGCGTGGCGGATGGGGAAGTGGCCGCACGTCCCTAGGGTTACAAGGCCCATGGGCCCAAGTGAAGGTGGCGCAGCACCCTTTTGAACTCGGACTCAGAAACAGACATAGACTCTTTTGACGATTGTGGCTGACTTGAATGAAATTTGAAGATGAGGTTGGTTCCATTGGAAAGTAGACTTGATAAGCTTTCCATGAAGTCTAAGAACGTCCAAAACGGAGACCGTATAAAGAAGTTACGTCCGTTTGAATTTGATACTATCGCGGCAGTCTGAATCTGAATCCAGAACGAGTCCAACTCCAACTCTTGCTTGACTCAGACCCAAAGTGACGTGGTGACCTCCATTGTGCCTTCCATGCATGTCCATGACTCTATATGCCTCTCCTTCATCCTTTCTCATGTTCCTAAGCACAATTAAATCAACTGCATTAGGTAGCAGTCTATTCTCAGTAATATACAAACCTAGAAACGAATTCACCTAGTAATTAAGTTGACAAGCATGAGCTCGAGTAAGTGGACCTTGTAACGCTTGCTGTGGATGAGTTGTGTGTGTAGGCACGGTTGTATCCATGAGAGGGATGTCCCCATCATCCTCCCCTTCTTGCATTTGAGTCGGCTGCGACTCAAGCTCGTCCTCTTCTCCCAAGTATGGGTTCAAATCTGCAATGTTAAAAATGTGACTAGCCCTAAAATCTGTAGGTAGCTCAAACTTATATGCGTTATCATTAATTTTTTCTAACACTTCGAAAGGACCATTAGCTCTTGATATCAATTTTGACTTTCTCAATTCAGAAAACCTATTTTTTCTCAAGTGTAACCAAACAAGATCTCCAGCTTCAAAGTTAAATATTTTCTCCCCTGACTTCTATCAATTTTATATTTAGCATTCATGTGCTCTATATTCTTCTTCGTTGTCTCATGCATTTTTAAAATCAATTTAGCACATTATTTAGCATCAAAGTTCAATTTCTCCGAAGATGGAATAAACATTAAATCGATAGGAGCACGAGGCACAAAACTATAAACAATTTCAAAGGGGCACATCTTTGTAGTAGAATGCAATGATGTCGCCGCCATGTATTCAGCTTCACATGACGAGAGTGCAACGATGTGTTGCTTCTGTGAAAACCAGCTCACCAACGCCTTGCCCAGGAAGAACAATGCCCCACTGGTGCTCCGATGAGTGTCAACATCCCCAGCTAGATCACTGTCGCTGTAGCCGATCAGGGATTTTCCAGTCCCTCTTGGGTAGCAGCAGCCAACATTGATTGAGCCGGCAACATAGCGTAGGATTCGCTTCACTGCTGCCAAATGTTTCGTCGTTGGCTTCTCCATGAAACTGATAACATACCCAACTGAAAATGCAAGATCTGGGTGAGTGTTCACCAAGTACCTGAGGCTCCCGACGACACTTCGGTACTCAGTCGTGTCCACGGCCGACGCAATGCTCTCCCTGCTTAATTTGCATTGCTCCTCCCTGGGTGTGTGGCACGGGTTGCAATCAACCATGCCAGCCTTCTTCAGTATCTAACGAGCGTAGCCAGCTTGACTAAGCGTGATCCCCTCAGGCCCCTGCTGCACCTCAATTCCAAAGTAGAAGTGAAGCATACCGAGGTCGCTCATCTTGAATAGCTTCTTCATCTTGGCCTTGAAGTTACTTATCTCTTACAGATTATTCCCGGTGATGACAAGATCATCCACGTAAATGCCCACCAGCAGCCGATTGGTGTCCCTACCTCGAGCATACACAACGTGCTCAGAGCCACTGCATTAGAAACCAATTGATGTCAGGGTTTGGTCCAACTTAGTGTTCCAAGCACGGGGTGCCTGCTGGAATTCGTAGAGGGCCTTGTCCAACTTCAGCACCTTGTGCTCATGTCCCTCGGCGATGAATCCCGGTGGTTGTGTAACGTAGACCTCCTCTTCTAGCTCGCCATTGAGGAACGCCAATTTCACATCCACATGGTGGACTGGCCATCCCTCATGAGCAGCGAGAGCAATCATTAGCCGAACTGAGTCCAACTGAGCCACCAGGGCGAAAACCTCATCGAAATCAACTTCAGGCTATTGGACATATCCTTTAGCTACCAGACGTGCCTTGTGCCGAATTACCGCACCGTGGCCATCCTTCTTCACCTTGTAAACCCATTTCAGTCCAATGGGTTTATGACCTGGCGGGAGATCCGCCAATTTCCAGGTCTAATTGTCCTCGATTGCGCTCATCTCCTCCAACATGGCGCGTCGCCATGCCGGGTGCTTCTCTGCTTCTGCAAAGTTTGCAGGCTCTTCAGCAACTTGAAGTAGCAGCTCATCAGCTAGTTCACGCTCAGCCACACCCGGCACCGCAATTGGCCCAAGCAGGCTGTCGACGAGCTTGAACTTGGGCAGGTGATCATCGTCGCTGTCAGCGTCAATGTGTTCGTGCGCGTCGGGTGGTAGTGACACTATCACCAGCCTTTGTGGCGTCGAGGGGCCTACATCCTGCATCACCCCTCTTAGCGTCTGATCCAGCCAAGAGGACACAGGGCTGACTTGCGTTGGAATGCTTGCTGATGGAGATCCTCCAGCTAACGGCGGCTGTGTCTCCGAGGCAAGCTCGATGGTGCGGTCGATGATGAAGTCCGTCATGGGCACGGTGTCCTTGGGAAGCTGCTTGCTCCAGTCCCACCCCACTTCCTCCTGAAAGACGACGTCGCGTGTGACCAAAACGCGCCCGGTGAAGGGATCATATGCACGATACCCCTTCACACCAGGTTGTTAGCCGATGAACACCCCGGGAATGCTTCGATCCGCCAGCTTCGAAAGGTGTGGCTTTGTGATCTTAGCGTGCGCCACACACCCGAAAGTGCGCAGGAAATGCACGGCTGGCTTCCGACCATGCCAAGCTTCGAACAGGGTCATCCCGCTGACGCTCCTCGTCGATGCACGGTTCAACAGGAAAACAGTTGTGGTTACAGCCTCTCCCCAAAACTCTGCCGGGACATTGCGCGCCTTGAGAAGACTGCGCGCCATAGCCAGCACCGTCTGGTTCCTCCGCTCCACTACGTCGTTCTGTTGCGGTGAATACGGCGCAAAGAAATGCCGCTGGACGCCACGACCTGCGTAGTATTCCACGAATTCAATAGAAGTGAACTCGCCCCCATTGTCCGTGCGGAGTACACGTAGCTTGCGGTCGGTTTCAACTTCCACCGATGTCTGGAAGGTCTTGATCGCCGTAGATGCTTCATATTTTTGCTTCGAGGAGGATCAGCCACATGTAGCGGATGTAATCATCCACGAGCAGCAGAAAGTGACGCTTCCCGCCATGCGTAGCTGGAGTGATTGGTCCACACAGATCCCCATCGACCAAATCGTGTGGAGCAGTGGCGTGGTACTGGGTCGCTGACGAAAACAGTGCCCTCCTCTGCTTGGTGGTGATGCAGCAGTCGCATAGCTGATCAACATGTTTGATTCGAGGAAGACCACATACCATTTCACCGTAAGTCATCCGCTTGAGGGCGTCAAAGCTGAGATGCCCGAAGCGCGCTTGCCATTTCCACACATCCTCCTGATGCCAGGCCATCAGACACATGGGCTGGGCAAGATTGAGCCGAAGAAGGTACAGACGACTCGGGGATCGCTTAACCCTTGCCACCAAGCGCTTCCGTCTATCCTGGATGCGAAGGAACCCGTAGTCGATCATCACCTGATAACCGTTTTCGTCAAGTTGTCCAATGCTGATGATGTTCGTCGTGAGGCGGGAGATGTAGTAGATGTTGATTAGCGCACGGTGCTCATCGTTGTTGCACGTGAAGAGCACGGTCCCGCGTCCCTCGATGCCCACCACGGAGCCATCACCGAACTTGACCGTCCCGGCCACCCCCTGATCAAGATCAGAGAAAGCAACCCTGGTGCCCGTCATGTGGTTCGTCGCTCCGATGTCGAGGTACCACATGGTGTCGTCCTGCTCCTTGTTGCGATCCAGCTGCGTGAATACCTTCCCTTCATTTAGATGAATTGCCTCACTGGGCTTCTTCTCAAGCGCCAGTGGCGGTGTTGGTGCCTGTTCGACCTGTTGGAGCTCGCAGACACACGCCATGAGCAGCGTGGGCTCCTCTTCTTCAGCTTGAGCGACATGCGCCTGCTCCTGGTCGCGCTTCTTCTTGCGGCAGTCACGTTCCCAATGACCCGACCGCTTGTAGTAACAGCAATCATCTTTGGACACGCCACGAGATAGATCACAGCCGGTGTCCTCAGACTTGGTGCGCGAACCGCCTCTTCCACGCCGTCGCCGCCGCGCCCATTCTTGGCGCCGCCTGAGGAACCCTCGCCGGTCTACAGCTTAAGCTGCCCGACCAGGGACTCCAGCTCAAAGAGGAGTAGCTTGTCGTCGCCGCTTGCACCCCCTGAGCGTCCACCACCACCAAGTTCCTCACGATCTTCCATGATCTTAGCCACCCGGTTAGTTCCTCAACAGTCAGTGTCTCCAAATCGACCATCGTCTCGATTGAGAGGGCGATCTGTGAGAACTTTGCCGGAAGGACACGGAGGAATTTCCAGACCACCATCTCGTCGTCATGCACATCACCGAGGACGGTCAATTGATTTGCCACCCCCATTATGCGGATTGCGAACTCGGTGACCGTCTCGCCGTTGTGAAAATTGATATCGTCGAATTCCTGCCGGAGCTATTGCGCCTTCACCTTGCGAACGCGATCGCTCCTAGCATACATTGATTTGACAGTTTCCCACGCCGCCTTCGCCGAATTCTTCACCGCAAGAGTCGACATCAACTCGGCGGGGACACTCTTCAGAATGGCCTCCAGCACCATTTTGTCTTCCTGCAAATTGTACACACCAACTTCCACCGCCTCTCACAACCCTTTGGCTTGCATTATTACCTTCATGAGCAACGCCCAGTCGTCGTAGTTTGAGCGCGTCAGCATCGGATACGCCACGCCTCCAACCTCCCGCACCGTCTTCTGCACCACGAGCTTGCGGCCAACCATACGGCCACGCAGTCGATGCAGATCGAGGGGCGAAGGTGAGCGCTGGCGTCGACGCGGTGGAGCTCTGGATCGATTTTGTGCAGGAGCCGACATCGTCGCGGATCACTCGCTCTGATACCAAATAATATCTAAATCCACCGGCTGACAACAATGAACACAAAGGGAACAAATGGAGAGAAGTGTTTTTGTGCTGCAATCTGCTCACTGCAGCGTACTCCTTTTATAATGCAAAAAACAAAACCCGTTACATGCATACCATAATTCCCACTAATTCTAACGTTACATGCATGCCATAATTTCATGCATACCTAGCAGCAGAAACGGATGACTCGTTCAAGAAGACAAAATGCATATGCTAAATGCTAGCTAACGTGCACAGGGTTACCAACACTCTGCGCTTGTCTCCAACATGCTACAATAGATCCACATGCAAACACACTGCATGCACATACACCAGAGCGTTATAACAGTTACATGACCATGCGTTGCGACGGATAAAAAAATCTTACAACCTTCATAAAAATGCAAGAACAGATCTAGTGGGCATGTACAAGTAAACGTTGCAAAACAGAATCCAAATTTGTGTGCAGATCATCAATGCAAATACTTAAATAGTACATTAGCAAGCCAATAAATGCGGTACTAGATAGAAAAGGTGATACTGGGGTGTCCAATCTTCACGATATAGGATCTCTCTTGAACAGTAAATATGTGGTTAACTTGAAATCCCGTGGATTCTGATGAACAGAAGCACACGATTGTCTGTCTCAATTAGAGACTCTCATGTACCGAAATTCAACTAGTAACACGCTCTTGATTACCACATTTTGATATGAATTGACTGAAAACTTTAGAATAATGAACTCACAAATATTGCATAGTAAAAGAGAGTATGGCAAGAACAACAAAGCCATATTGGAAAACATTGTACCTGCATATTCAGATGTTCAAAATTAGAAATATATTCAAAAGTTTGACACATTGATGTCCACCATAATGACACATTCAACTATTTGAGCAACAACTGTAGACTGATATTTCTATTGACTTATGCTAGTTCAAGACTTACTTGTAGAGATACCTAATTCTGCAAAGAGACTACAGTGTGTGGCCAAAGATCTCCTGAGCTACAGTTGCTTGTAAATAATAAGCAAAAGCTGTGGCGCAGAACTGAATCACACTGCCTAAAGAACAAGTATGAAAATTCAATTGAGAGAGCTTCTTTGAGAACAATAAATATAGTGGAGAAAATTAATAGGTATGTGCAGTATTATTATTGCATTTGTTAAGGTGGGGAAACATAGTCGATCAAATCAAGATTTCATGTTCATGCAGAAGCCATTTTTCATCTACACTAACATGCCAGAACATAGGCCCAAGCTAGGTCAATGCTACATGGTTACTTTCAGAATGTGTACTCCTTGAGTATCACACTGTTACTGACTAATAAAGGACACTATTGCCCTGATGTTATGTATGGAAAACAACTTCAGAGAAATACAATAGTTTGCAACAAATAGCCACTTCAACACTTCATCATAAATTTACAATAAAACATGCACATCTAAAAGAAAGCCCCAGTAGCATGCCTGTTGGAGTAAATTAGGATGAGTCCAACATTAAACAGGAAAGAGTTCATCAAAGTTCCTCCCCATCTGAAATAATTTACATGGGTTGTTAATGAATGCCAAAAAAGAGACTATAAATAGAAGAGTACGTCATGGGCTGAGTCAACTACTTCATTGGGTGAATGGTGATGAAAACTAATTTCAGGCCAAGCATCATTTCCCCAGCAATCACTGCAATGAGGAGATAGAAGCAAAAGAATGCAAGGGCAGCAGTACCAAGCATACCTAGTACAGAAAACATAAGATTCATTAGACTTGTTCTCATCAATAGGGATAAGTTGAGACAATCTCTAGGACAAGAAATGTACCCCAAACACGTCCAACTTTATGAAGGTTTCATTCAGGAAAGCAGATAGAGGAGGATCAATCAACAAGTATATGATGATATGTGCAACCCAAGCAATCAACACAATTAACCTGAGAGCACAAATCACTGTCGAAAGAATGCCCTTGGGGATACGTTGGACTAAAATAGAAGTACATTTCAGAAATTAAACATATTTACACTTACCCGACAGCGCCGAATATAAGTTTTCTGATGTAACCAAGAACCGTTAAAGCCCAGGTAGCCTCAGCCTGCACCATAATGGATGTCAAGACGGAACGACTAACAACCATGAAAACCAATGAACATGAGAATTCACAGTCAGTCACATGTTCTCCTTGAGGGTACATCTCTTCTAGAGTCTTCATGTCATCTGCCAAAAGTAACAATTCCTGTTGATTAAAAGGTATAAACTTAAACATACTAGAAATAGAGTCTCCTATAGTAAATGGATAATACTTCATACGAATATACTATAAAAATAACATGTTTCATGCAAATGGACACAAAATCAATAGGAAATTTTCAACTACAAAAAATTCTAAAATGTAAGAGCTTCTTACTCCACACAAATCCTAAAAGATAAGTTTGTTCACTACATAAGGCTAAACGCAATTAATAGCTTCAAAGAATATCATGCCATTTGAAGGGCATGCACACCTTCTCAACAGCCTTCACGTTTTTGCACCATTTTCTGCCCTTGTTCCCACTTCTCCCTTCTTGGTGAAGGGCTTCAGCTACTTTCTTCAGCTCCTTAGCCTTCTTACCAAACTCAGTTGCTTCCTGCAGGAAACATATTCAATGTCAAGGGCAGATCGGATATCCAAACCAGAAAAAATTACATGCAACAGGGAAAAAAAATCTGATCCTTATGTATGGAGGCAAACATTCTTCATGATTAAAATGAAGTATACGAGAAT
Source organism: Melocanna baccifera (assembly GCA_036346265.1). Taxonomy (NCBI): domain Eukaryota; kingdom Viridiplantae; phylum Streptophyta; class Magnoliopsida; order Poales; family Poaceae; genus Melocanna; species Melocanna baccifera. The sequence continues at coordinate 25,320,091 of CM070682.1, read as the reverse complement.
ATACACACCTTTATACATTATGAGCATGTAATGATAGATTTTGGACGCCGAACAAATGAGAATATAAGTCCCAATGGAAGGCAAGCAATGCTAACACCACCAAATATCTATCAAAACAAACATCATAGTTAACAAAAGGGCAAAAGGTAAGGCAAAAGTGTACATAAAGATGCCAGAATGATTGCACCATTTGAGGCGTGAATCTGGGAGTTAAGGTTTAGAATAAGGGGCGACAAGGGTTAGTACCAGATTGGAGAATTAGGGTTTTGGGGGAGGGGTTAGAAGTACGAACCAGGGTTGGACGAGGCCTTGCGCGGCATCGTCGGCTGCGGCGGTGGAGGCCAAGGCGGTGGTGAAGTTTGGGAGTGTGACTGCGAGGGGACCGACCGGCTCCATGCGTAGGAGGTACTGGAGGAGGTGGCGGCGGCACACGGCGTTCGGAGCGGTGGGGTAGGATTGGTTGAAGCTCCACTTGGGGGGTCGAAGCGGGGATGGCGCGGCGGCGGTTTGGCGTCCACAAGGCAGAACGAGGAGTCATCGGCTGCGGCGGCGAGGGAGTCGTCAACGGAGGTGAAGTTGAAGACGGAGTCACGGGAGGGAAGGAGCGACAGCGCGTGGGGAGGGGAGGAGGAACGGGGGTGAATGGTTGAGCCGGGCCGAGTGGACAAGACGGGCATGAGTTTGGGTGGGGATTGTGGCAGTCAGGGGGAGGAGGCCCCACACCCGAATTGCTTTCTAGGGGAGGGAGCGGAAGAACAAACATACCAATTTCTTTTTTAAAATAATAGGAATTTAATCACGTCAAACTTATTTCTAAAAATGGACCCCTTGATGCAACAACATTGATCTTGGCATTGTAAACGAACCATGGCAAACGCTAGTAGTTCCAACTTATTTTCCAAAAGGTAAATCTTGTTTGCAAAAGGATTATGTGTAAGGTTTTCTATCGTCGTTCACTTGACGCGGCAGGCCTTGCAACGCCATCGACGTGTTGGATATTTGATTTATAGCGCTAATATAAGCGGTGTTGCAAAATGGGTGTTTAGTAGACGCCGATGGATTATTTGCAAGAGTGGGCTCTCCCTTCTTTTTTTTTTTTGCGATTACGAGGATGATATGTGCACACACACATATGCAAGTGTGTCCCTTTATCACAAGTCTAGACAGACGAAGGCTAGGGTTAAATTCACGATCTCATAAAATTTATACTAAAATATACTCATATATACACAATAGGTGGGCCCTAGGATTTAAATGCTGATAGGTGAAATCTTACACCTACAACCCATGTCCCTTCTTTTCCTTTTGCTATAAAATGGGTACTCCCTCCGGTCACAAAATAACCACGCTTTGGGATTCAAACTTAGAAACTTTCGCTATCGATATTTCCATACATATTTAGATTTGACGTATAGAAATGATATGTGCAGATTTGCTCATAATATTATAATTTTACTGTATTTTATAAATATATTACAATAGAAAATTAGTTGTCAAAGTAGCATTTTAGAGAACGTGTCGACATCCACAATGTCATTCTTTTGTAACCGGTGGAAATAGGCTCTACCCTTGACCTAGGCTCTTGTGCCCTAGGTTTGACTAATTGTTTGCATTTAACTTCCTTCCAAGAGTATTTAACTTCCCTCCAAGAGTAATAAGGCTCGGAGCTCCCCTGAGGTCCATTAATAAAACAAGTGGCGTTGCAAATAGTGTTCATTAAGAACAAGATTAAAAGGATTGTTTTATAGAAATATACATATGAAAATGCTGACGGATCTAATTCAGTTTCTTTTGGAATTGTTCAACATTTGTCTAGTTTTTTTCAAAAATTTTCATGGCTATTTACATCGTGTTTCAAAAAGAATGCACATGGTCTCTCCGCACCCATAAAACACAAACTCTGACGAAGCCTGCAACTCAAACAAGACAAATCTGCAGAGAGATCGTTTGCTGAAAAGTGCAGCAGTAGTTGGTAAGGAACCCGATGCTTGAACTTGAAAAGCAGAGCTAGGTGCCATTGCTTCTACTGTTCTGAAACAAATTCGTTATGAACCTTAAAAGAAAGAATCCTATGTCTTGCGGTTTGCTTCTATAGGCAATCTTATAAATTGTTAAAAGCACGGTGCGGCTAAGAAGCATCAGTTTGACAAAAATGCAACAGGAGTGATCGACGGTGCATTCAGTATTCAGACGTGCACAAATGCTAACACAGTATTGTGCTAAAAAAATGCTAATAAACTACTAGACAAATTTTTTATTACCGAAAAGAAAAAAATGGAGGAGAGTATACCATTTCGTTTGTCACCAGCCAAAAGATGCCATATATGAGATGGAAACACTCAGAAAGAACGTGTGGTACTTCAGTTGACACAGAAAGAAAACAGTGTAGTTTCTTTCTTTCTTTTTTGGATGATCCAGAATGCAGAACTAGTTTCTTTTGTTGGAAAAAAAAGGAATATGCTTCTAGCGAGCAGTAGATCAGAAAGACACAGCATCTTCCTAAACCCAACCAAAACAATTCATAAGAAAATGAACAACGCTTTTCCTAGTGCTTAAGCCAGAGGTTATATGATCTGATTTCCGGATAGGATCATCAATCATCAGTCATAACAAGCATGTCAAGCACAGAATGACTCCACAAGACATACTTCAGTGTTCTGAATGCAGAAAACTCAGCAAATTCTTCCACATCAGAAGCACATCTCTAGTGGTACGATCAGCAAAAGTCTCGGCAAATTACACCAACGATAGAATCTGCTTCTCTAATCAACTCCTGTAGCACATGAGTACAAGGCATTGTATCAGCTCACTTGGAAGCCCTCTTCTGGTACTGGTCCTTGACCCACTTGATGCTGCTGCTTGTCCCGGACTTCACCTTCTGAGCTCCGACCAGCGCGGCCGCCTTTGCCTTGACGAAGCTCTCCGACGCTGCAGCCTTAACGTTGATGGCAACCGTTTTCTTGTCGCTGTTCGCTGTGCCGCCTCCACCTCCGCCTTTTTTGAAGCTTCCGTCGCCACCAGAGCCTCACTGGTCTGCCCTGGTTGGTGCATCGTTCTTGGAGGAACAGCTGTAAACGGAGCAAGACGATCCTTTGTTTCTCAGAAGCATAAATCACATAGATTACTTCAGTTACAGATTACTTCAAAGAAATAAGTGCAAAGGACTCGAGAAAATGTAAGAACATCTTGGAGTAAACACAAATCGCAATTCTGGCACCACTGTCTGGACTACCGTTTAGATCAATAGCACAGTAAAAGGTAACATATATAGATTTTCAGTGGAAAAAAGGTATCATCTTATATGCGAGACTTAAAACCCTCAATGTACTATTAGCAGAATAGAAACTTGAGAAATTAAAAGAGGGGAACAAAAAAAAATAAACATTGGGATATATGTAGTTTTCGGGATACCTCTTCCTTGAGTAGATGAACAGCTTGGTTGGTTGGCCCTTTTGTCTACGAATAGGTGAGTATGGCTCAGCCTTCCCTTCCTCCTTGGCTTGTGGGCTCGTCGCCTTGTGGGCTTCCCTTGTATTTACTAGTTGCAAAAGGAGGAAATCACCTTTGCTTCATGAGTCGTGCATGCAAAAGATGCGTTGCTTTAATTTGCTTTCAGAAGGAAAGAAAGAAATTATGAATAGAACAAGTTCATTGGATCCTCTGAGATCATGAGCAGTCAGCCTGCCTTGCCAACATTGCACCCTTGTTACAGACAACTGTATCACTTTCTGCTGTTTCCAGTACTGTTGATGGTGCCAAATGAATTTTTTTTTAAAAAATAATTTATTTTTATTCAAGATTATAGAAATATACTAGCGTGAAAATTTTTTTACAAGAAAGACCTCCAGTCGCCCGACGACCGCGTGACACGCATATAGTAGGTGGGCTGTTAGGCGACAAGGTCCAGTCGCCCAATAGTGGGGTGACTGGGACCTTTGGGCGACTGGGATCTGTCACTGAACCATTGGGCGCCTGGAAGTCCAGTCGCCTGGCTATTCGACGACTGCAGATTAGCCCATTTCGTGCGCAAATGGCCCCCTCCCCGACCGCGTATAGGGCTAAATGACAATTGTTGTACGTATGTAACATTTATTAAATTTTATCTATGAGTTGTATTTTTTTGAAAAAATATGAGACAATGTCGGTTGATTTATTTGTGATTTTTGTAGATTATGAATTGTACAAAATCTGTTAGATTTACGATAACATTTTGTGATCGTCGTATATTGTTGTAATGCAATAAATTTTATGAAATTTTCTTTAGGACGATTGATATAGCAACGATTAGTAAGTACAAAGGTAAGTGATATTGTGATGTAACCAGAAATTCACACATGAAGGAGGACTAGTTTTTTCATTTTGTTGGATGCCTTGTTACCGAAGAATTGCATATGAAAAGACGAGGAGATGTGCTTTTACAAATTAAAATATACTTCATTATAAAGATGGGAATAACACGACGCGCAGGGTTTGGTTACATACATAAGAAAGAGCATTATGTACGATGCAACAAATCAAAATACTCCTACGATACATGTGTGCCTTTTTGGAATGAAAATAAATTTGACCTTCGAGGGACTAGTGCAGAACTACCCGATCTATTGCGTGGACCAGGGCTATTTTTTCTTCCTTGTGAGCTCGACGTTGAACTCCTCGGCAAACTCTTTGGCCTTGGTCGTCATTTTCCTTTTTTTTCTCGTGCTCCCTCTCGCGAGCCTTGTGCTCCTTGCGTGTGCACGCCTCGAGACAAGCTTTTGTCTCCCGACATATACGCTCGGTTTGCTCATCGTTGTGGCACTCCTCCTCCCAGATCTCGCAGGCCCTTTTGATATCCCACTCTTCGAAGTCGAGAGCCCACTGATCATATGGGTGGATCTCTAGATTGATCTACTTGCGGTAGCCACATTGCGGTTCCAGGAACTGCAGGTTGATGGGAGATGTTGTTAGTGCATACATTAAAAGAGAAATAGTAGGGGGAATACACTATAACTGGTCCTTACTAGCTGTTAATAGCTGCTCTTGTCTTGACGACGGTCGAGATAGTCGTAGGAGTAGTTTGTGCAACCCTAGTAACGCATGCCCAGGCTGAGCCACTGCTTAGATTTGAAGAACTTGCATAGATCTCTGCACCAACAGAGAAGTTGCATCTCCCCCTCAGGCAGGTGTTGCGGCGAACGCTCGGTTGAAACGTTTAGGACGGGATTGCTGCTATAGGGGCGTCATTGTGAGGAGCTGACCTCCTGGTACTCTTCGCTTGTTTGGCCCGGGCCACAGCAGCCCTTGCTTGTTCGTCGCAGACTGCAGCAAACCTTACTAGTTCGTGGGTTTTCTCCTATTACTTTATCATTTCGTCCCATTGCTACTTCTGCCTCTTATCCATCTTGATGTAGTGAAGCAAGCTCTGATATAGTGTTGGGTTTGGTTATGTAGTATTCTCTCACAGATCTCTTCCACCTCATTTATAAGCCAAAGAGTTGGCATGGTGTGGTTAATTTTATATGAGTAGCGTGCAAGGTAGAGTTTTCCCTTGTCTTTCAAAAACGTTACTGACGAAAAGCTACCTCATCTGGTCTTCTCACTACATAAAGTTGCACCCTTTGGTCTTGTCACTGTGTAAAGCTGCCCTGTCTGGCCTTACCATTACGCAAAACTACTTCGTTTGGTCTAGTGATTGTGCAAAGATACCCATCTGGTCTTGTCACTAGCAAAGCTACCCCATATGGTCTTTTCAATGTGCAAAGCTGCACTCATTGATCTTCTCACTATACAAAACTAGTCCATCTGATCTTGTCACTACACAAAGTTGCACCCTTTGGTTTTGTCACTGTGCAAAGCTGCCTTGTCTGGTCTAGTGACTGCACAAAGATGCCCTATCTGGTCTTGTCACTGCGCAAAGCTACCCCATCTGGTCTTCTCATTGTGTGAAGTTGCACCCTTTGGTCTTCTCACTACACAAAGTTGGCCCGTCTTGGCTTCTCACTTTGTAAGCCAAAAGGGTTGGCATGGTGTGGTAGAGTGTTGCCTTGTCTTTCTAAAAAGTTGTTGACGAGGCAGAGTGTTGTCACGGGTAATATTGTACGTAGCTGTCTCATCCTGCTTTCTAGAGTCCCTTCTTTTTGGTCTGAAAAGCTAAGGAGGTCAGTGTTGCCAAGTCGATCTGAAAAGTTGGTGAGACAAAGTATTGTCACATCCTACTTTGCAGGGAGCTATCACATCATGCTTTGCGTAGTCCTATCTTTTCAGTCCAGAGGCTAGTTCTCTCTAGGGCAAAGCTGCACAAAGATAGCACATGACCTAGTTTGTCATAAAGCACGCTGCCTCCCTCACGGGCTATAAAATGCATGCCCACCCCCTTGATAGCAGGAAGAACTACCTTTTCCATCCTAGAGTAGCATACCATGGCAGATGCCGAGGGCCTAGTTGAACATGGGTCACTAAAGGAAGACCTTTCACTGGAAAGGGGGAGGACTTCAACCATAACTAGTAGTTGATGCCAAATAGGCGTGCTCAACCAGTGTGGTCGAAATGCCGACATAAGGAGGACGTGGTCATGTAGGTCGCGGAAGACCATTTCGATGGCCGGCGATATTTCTTCTGATGCCTACACTTTGGGGGTACAATTAGGCAATTGTTTATTTTGTATTATTGCTAACAGAGTTTCGATATTAACCTTCCTTTCTGGATTGATCCTCCCCATGAACGGTACATTGTAAGATACATGGATAAGTTGTGGGAGTGAATCTTTGACTTGGAGGCACGGATTGAAAGTCTCAAAGAGGAAAACAATGACCTCCATCAACAGATGCAGCGCGAGAGGGGCAATAAGAAGGTTATCAATATAGGAAGTTTGTATGATCTGACATGCTGTAGATCGAACCCTAGTTGTATATGTACGTGCCACTACAATGACAGCTAGCCACGTCTGAGGCGCCACCCTTTACAGCACTCCATGTGAATAGCGCGAGGCACATTCTACCAGTAGGCATGCATGGAGAAGATTGTACCATAGTACTCTCCCCTATTGTCCACGGTTTTGTTCAATATTCTAAAGCATGTAATTGAATGGTTTACACATTGGCGCAATTGCCATTTATTGAGTGGATGTTCTAGTGGTACGTCGCATGTATTGAACTAGAGGCCTCGATATGGATTGAACAAACAGACATCAAACAAAGGAGTACAAATAAAGAACACAACAATATTGCACACATCACATAGTAAATATGAAATGTAAGTATTACAGGAACAACAAAAGTATAGCCAGCACTAGACCCCTCAACAGAACCCCTCTGTTGCCACCTTGGCCCTCTTTGGCTTTGCATCCTCGTCCTCCCGTACAGTCCCGCTTGGCTGTCTTCTTCAACACCGGGTGTCGAGGCCCCGACAAGGTAAGACGATCAGCAGACATATGCGCACGAGGTCCCAAGCCGGAGGGGTGCATTGCAATGCCACCTATGTGGCTACTAGTGCACTGCTGAGCTGTGACTCAGAGAGAACCTCCCGAGGTGTGGGCTGAGGTCCCAGGCCTGTCGCCTGGTTGCCCCAATCTACAAAGTACCAATCCATGTCATCCTAGCCCAGGGAGACTCCAAATCCCTCAGGGGGCATAAGACCTACAATACAAATATCGTTAGTTTGACAAATAAAGGGATAGGAGAAAACAAAAGGAGTCATGGCGTATCCTCAGCTAGCGCCATGGTGTGGTCAAAGCCGTCCGGAGGGACGTATGACACGTCATATGCACCCTGCATTGGGAAGCCAGAGAAGTCCAGAGGATGCACGAACTGCTATGCTGGCGGTGTATGGGGCCATGCCCAAGCTGACCCCCAGCCTTGTTAGGCCAAGGTGGTGTCAAATGTGCCCTGGCTGACACTCCAGCCTCGTCAGGGCGTGGTGGATGTGGCCACGTAGAACCTCCCACGCGGTGTGATGTTGGACAGCATTGGGAAGCCAAAGAAGTCCAGAGGATGCACGAACTGCTATGCTGGCGATGTATGGGCCCATGCCCAAGCTGACCCCAGCCTTGTTAGGCCAAGGTGGTGTCAAATGTGCCCTGGCTGACACTCCAGCCTCGTCAGGGCGTGGTGGATGTGGCCACGCAGAACCTCCCACGCGATGTGATGTTGGACAGGATGGCGCTAATGGACGCATCGAGTGTGCACCAGGCGCCAGCGTCCCAACCTCCAGGGGCCTAGTGCATGACAACAGGGCAATGACACGTGCACCTAAGGCCTGCACACGACGAAAAGCCTGGACCACCTCCTCGCGTGTTAACTTCGCACCACTAGCGATCCTATCCCCCATGGTGTGAGAGTCCCTCCAAATCGCAATACCGACATTCGCCTATAAGGAAAACACAAAAAGATGAAACCTATTAGTGGGATTACTAGAAGGGAAGATTTAGAAATATAATGTAATATACTGTGTTGTGAACATCCTATGTGAGGTACATGGGGTTACATGTCGGTCGGTGCTGCGACATGTGGTGGGGCGGGTCGACAACATGTATCAGCCTGGTACATGTCCGAGGAGCGTACCAACGAAGGTACTCGCCGTACGTGCTGCAGTGATAGGGGTGGCCTTCTGCACACAGTCCTGCAGTGCGCCCTTCGACTGGGCTATCGATGCCTCCATCTTCGCCGTCCATTCTGTGCCATATTTTACTTCATTCCTAGAGTGCCCACTGAAGGTAATATTTGGTTAGAAATCGTGTAATGAATTAGCAGTAAAAGGAGAAACATCTACGACAGTAACTCACATGTTGACATTGTCGGGCACAGGTCACCTAACTGGTACTGGAATAACCTAGCATAGGCCAAACTAGCACATGACACGATGCGCTGCGTAGTCCTCCACGAAGCGAACACGAGCTTCCTCCGCATTAGCCAAAAAGCCTGGTCGTGCTAACACAGCGAGGAAAGCCCGTCAGGAGTGTGGCTCTCCAGTGCCTCAGGGGAGTAGGGCTCCTAGCGTACGTTGTCAGCTGTGAGCCGGTTGAACTACTCCACGAAGGGCAAATACGCTCATGTAACCTGTACGTGCGTGAACTGTACCTACAAGGAACACCAGCTGTTATATAGGATAATCAATAATACGAAGGAATTAATTGCAAGCCAGACTGCATAACTGTCTATGGCACCAGAGAGAGCCCATCGAAGCCCAGTCCAACTCGCCCCCCAGGTACATCTCTGGCCTGTACAGAGTGATATCCTTGAACATGGGCCATCCGAGGCAGAAGCACTTGAACTACCACAGCTGCAGTATGTCGAGACCCGAATGTGCAAATTCGGTCTCTCTGTGTAAACTGCACTAGTCTTATGGAAACTACCCCAAAACCGAGAGGTGAATCGCGATCCACGATCCGACACAATCTTCTTGGGCACACCATGCAAACCGACTATCTCGACATATATAGCTCGCCAATTTGTCACCATCGTAAGTCGCCTTAACTGGAATGAAATGAGCAACCTTGGTCAAACGGTCCACAATGACCCAAATCGAATCATGACCCTCTTTGGTTTTAGGCAAACCGACTATAAAGTCCATACCAATTTCTTCCCACTTCCACTCGTGGACTTTAATGGTCTGTAGCAAACCCGCAGGTCTCTCGTGCTCGCCTTTACTCTCGACAAACATCGCAAAGGGCTACATACTCACAATCTCACGCTTCATGTTTGGCCACCAATACTTATCCTTAATATCCTGGTACATCTTAGTATCGCTGGATGAATCGAATACAACACTCATGAGCTTCTTTTAACAACACATCCTTTATTTCTTGTTTGTTGGGTACACACAAACGCCGCTTGAACCACAAGGTTCCCCGGTCATCCACCAAAATCTCGACTCTTTACCTTCACTTAAATTCTTTCGATCCAATAAATGCCTCATCATCCGATCGAGCTCGCGAACCGACCATCCAAAGTAGGTCGATCTCCATAGCGCCAAAAATCTCGCTCAACCAACTCAAGACTAAGCTTCGAATTCCTCATGCAAAGTCGGGTGACTCTCTCGAACCATCACCGAATTGCAAGATACCTTTCGCTCAAGGCATCCGCAACAACATTAGCCTTCCCGGTGATGATAATGTATGCCCACATTATAGTCCTTTATCAGCTCTAACCACCTCCTCTCGCTCGAGGTTAAGCTCGGACTGGGTAAAGATGTATTTCGACTTTATGATCCGTAAACCTCACATCCGCTACCCATCGTAGTGACGCCAAATCTTTAAAGCATGCACTACGGCCGCCAACTCTAAATCATGGGTAGGGTAGTTCTCTCATGCGGTCTCAATCGGGCGTGAGGCATAGGCTACCACTCTCTTGTCTTGCATCAAGACACAACCCAAACCTTTGCGCCAAGCATCGCAAAATATCTCAAAATCCTTGTTAATATCAGCAACACAAGCACTGGGCTGTGGTCAAACTCTCCTTAAGTTTCGAAACTCTTCTCGCACTCTGGCGCCCAAGTGAATTTCTTTTCCTTTTGAGCAATCGCGTGAGGGGTCCGCCACACCGAAAATCCTCAATAAAGCGACGGTAGTATCCTCGCCATACCTAAAACTCCCGACTGGTAATCGAGGTGGGTGATCGCCAATCCAAAACATCACTTACTTTCCCGGTCAATCGCAACTCCTTCATTGTCAACACATGCCCTAGAAAGGCGACTTTCTTCATCCAAAACTCACATTTGCTGAACTTTGCATACAACCGATTATCCTCAATTTCGCAATGCTAACCTCAAGTGCTCTGATGTTCCTCCTCGCCTTGAATATATCAATATGTCGCCAATGAACACAACGACAAACTTGTCCAAATATTCCATAAACACCTTATTCATCAAATACATGAAATATGCTGGAGCATTAGTCAAACCAAATGACATCACCGTGAACTCGTATAGACCATAACGAGTCGAGAAGGCCGCCTTGGTATGTCCTCCTTACGTATCCTCATCCGATGATATCCTCGATCTCAAATCAATCTTGAGAACACTCCCGCTCCCTTAAGCTGGTCAAACAGTCATCAATCCCGGGCGAGGGTACTTATTTTTGATGGTGACCTCATTAAGTGCTCAGAGTCCACACACATGCGCCGACTACCATCCTTCTTCTTGACGAACAACACCGGCGCTCCCCACTGGGATGAACTCGCCCGATGTAACCCTTATCCAAAAGCTCCGAATTTGCTTCTTCAACTCGCTAAATCATTGGCGGGCATCCGTAGGGTCTCTTGAAATCGGAGCGTACCGCACAAGCTCAATCGTAAACTCAACCTCCTCTCTGTGGCATACCGAAGATCATTCGAAATACGCCGGTACTCTCGACAACCGTACACCCTCCAACCGATTACCTTACTCGCAAATCATGATCGCTCGCCGTGCACTCATCGCTGCGAATCGCACCTTAACTCCGCTCAATTGGTTAAGGTCACCGCCTGCTCCTACGCCTAACATCGCCGCCGCTTCGGTTAATCCATTCCCAAGATTACATCTAGGGATCGTGATATCCAACAAAATCAGTCGCCTCAACTCAACTCCCGAATGGTTATCCTAACTCTCGACAACCTAGGTTGGACCTCAACTCGATCCGGGATTGGATTAAAAGAATGATCCAAGAGCAACAATTTTCAATTGTTGCTTTAAAGCAAAACTCCGAGAAACAAACGAATGCGAAGCTCGGAATCAAATAAAACGGTGGCAGGAATCGAATGTACGAAACGCATCGATCACAACGCTCGCGCTGCTGCTGGCATCCTCTCGCGTGACGTGGTTCACTCGACTCTCACCACCGGCCCCGCTGGCCTGCCCGGCCGGGTGCTCGCCCCGCTCCCGGGGTAGGGGTACGACCGGTGTGGCTCCCAAGTCAAAGCGAATCGTGCCTGGCTCGCTCGAGGGCACTTGCTAGCATAGTGTCCCACTCGTGACACTTGAAGCAAGTGATGGACGCCGCGGATTATTACTTTCGCCGCTGCCGCCCATCGGAAACCACTAGACGCCGTCTGATCAAATCGGGCGCGAGTCCGAGCCGGGTCCAAACCTCAAGATCGCTGCTGCCGCTGCTCTGTGGCGCTCGGCAGCCGGTAGGAACCAAAACGAGGCCTCGAGATCGTGTGACCGTGATCCTCGCTGATCAACCTCCTCTGCGAGACTCCTCGAGCTCGCGCGACTCTCTCGATGAGTATGGCCTTATCCACCAATCGCTGGAAATCGCATAGTCGCGCCTCACGACTTGCACCTTCAAAGCCGGGTTCAAGCCTTTCTTGAACCTCTTCGCGAGCTGCATCCGCCGCTACATCCTCGCGCCAGAGCGAGCCAGCGATGCTGGAATAACCTAGCATAGGCCAAACTAGCACATGACACGATGCGCTGCGTAGTCCTCCACGGCGAACACGAGCTTCCTCGCATTAGCCAAAAGCACACGTGCTAACACAGCGAGGAAAGCCCGTCAGGAGTGTGGCTCTCCAGTGCCTCAGGGGAGTAGGGCTCCTAGCGTACGTTGTCAGCTGTGAGCCGGTTGAACTACTCCACGAAGGGCAAATACGCTCGTGTAACCTGTACGTGCGTGAACTGTACCTACAAGGAACACCAGCTGTTATATAGGATAATCAATAATACGAAGGAATTAATTGCAAGCCAGACTGCATAACTGTCTATGGCACCAGAGAGAGCCCATCGAAGCCCAGTCCAACTCGCCCCGGTACATCTACGCTGTGCAGTGATATCATGAACATGGGCCATCCGAGGCGTGAAACACTTGAACTACCACAGTGCGATGTGATGGACACCCCACAAGGACTGAGTTTGCCTTGGTCCTCCCACACACGTCACACAAGCCATGGTAGATCGTGGAAGTGCAACCAAACACCAGCTGATGTGGGGGGCCTCCCTGTTGACAATGGCCCTAGCGTAAGCGATGAGGCACGCATCGACGGTGTTGTTGTCGCTGCTGGTGAAGAGCACCCAACTAAACAGCCACAAAAAGTAAGCCTCCAGGTGCCAAGATACCTGCTACTCGTCCATGGGTGGGCCCATCCACTCCACCTGAGTACAAGCAAAATGTTATTAATATCGTACTACAGAAAGGTGAGCGTAGTGGATCAAACAAGAAGGGCATCAGACATGTACTCAAAACTGTGAAAGCCTCCGCAACGATGGGCTGTGCGTTTGACTCGGCCAGCCGGGGCCTCCGATAGGAAGGTAGCAACTCCCGCAATAGGAAGGTCGAGTAGCAGCGAGACGTCTTGTAGAGTAGGGCCCAACTCCCCGAATGGGTCGTAGTCTGACATCGCTCAACTTGTGAAGCAAAAAAAGGCAGTACACAACCTACGTATGGTGAGAAAACAACATCATCGGAGTGCAAACATGGCTGTTCAGTGTGGGTCTAGCCTTCAAGCCACTCAAGGTGTGTGCGTGCGGACCACTCCCAAGTCAGTCGCCTCCTCTGCACTCCTAGGAGGTGGGACATGACATGACGTGTGATGCAGCCAGTCGACATACTCATCCAGGAGGCAACAAGGCTAGTCCGATCTGTGAAGTTCTTAAGCCATACCTGCAAAATGACTTCAAGTTAGCATTTACACAGAACAAAAATAATCAAATGTAAAGCAACAGTAAATATAACTTGTAAATAAACAAACGAAACAGTACTAGGCTATTAGGATAATACTTATAATAGTATTGAAAAGGGAGAATATCACAACAGTTGTACAAACAGTACATACTACGTACGGTACAGTTACTACAACATTACGTACAATGATTTGTAATCTATAAGTCACTTTGCATACGTCAACAACTGGTTGAGGAAACCATGCTAGTGTGCCTACTCATCAGCAGGTACCTTGCATTGTCTAGCTGTGTGGGCCTCCTAACTATAGTACCCACAACGTCTACCCAACGCTCTGGCTTGTACTTCGTTGTCGGGACCCGGAACAACAACTCCAAGTCCCTCTGTGTAAATCGCACTATCCCAGGAAAAGCTAGTGCACACAGGGTTCACAGTAATGTATATCATGCAAAAATCACCACGAAATATTATTAAACGAAAATACAGCCTTAAGGCCAAGTCTTACAATAAGGGCACAAGGCTAACAAAATAAATAAAAACAGCAGAAAGATAGTAAAGGTGGCAGCACAGCCCATCCGACCTCCACGCGCGAATGACGTAAGACGCGTCCTCGGTCATTCGCTGTGGAGGCGATGGGCCGTAAGCCACCTTTACTATCTTTCTGCTGTTTTTGTTTATTTTGTTGGCCTTGTGCCCTTATTGTAAGACTTGGCCTTAAGGCTGTATTTTCGTTTAATAATATTTCGTGGTGATTTTTGCATGATATATATTACTGTGAACCCTGTGTGCACTAGCTTTTCTTGGGATAGTGCGATTTACATAGAGGGACTTGGAGTTGTTGTTCCGGGTCCCTACAGAAATGGTATCAGAGCAATAATGACCCTAAGACGTGACATTAGCTAGAGACCAACCTTAAGAATATATTTTCATAAGAAATGCCCTTTTAAAAACATCTCTTCCTTTTCTCAATCTCTTTACCAAAACTAATTACTAACTCCTCTCCTCTTCCAAATTTTAGATGGAGCAACCCACCCGCGTCTCCCATGGAACCCTTGCCGGACTCTTCGCCGATGATCTGTACAACCTCATGCAAGAGCTCAACTTTCGCCCGTACCCCCTCTACCAGGGATATGTTGGCATGTATGGAGACGAGGAACGCTGGAGGGTGGAAGTGAAGATCTTCAAAGATTTCGGAGCAAATGGGGCCATTTACGTGTTCGACGCACCCCTACCTCGAGCTACCTTCTTCGACGGAGTACAGGATGCAGCCCGAGAGGCCATTCGCCAGCTGAGGAACATCTACGCTCGGGACCTACAGCGCACGGACTTTCGCTACTTCCCCATGAAGACTCCCCTGTGGGCTGCCAGCGACTTCTCATCTACAGAGTATGAGAGCAACCCCCGTCTCATACGACTGGTGGAATTCACCAAGTCCATGGATCATATGTACCAGACCACCCTGGACGAGCTGCACACCGCACAGCAGAAGCTCTGCGCACGGGAAGAAGAGCTTGCCGAGCTCATGCACAAGATGCACGAGCTCCAGCGATTCGGGCCTTTTCCGAGGAGACTCGAGCGCAGCACTAGTGTCTAGACAACCCTGAGACTTAGCTTTAAGACGTTATCCGTGAGCTGTAGTCCTTTGTAAACAGCCACGAGACTATTATAATAAAATAAAAAGTTTTGTTTGGCTCTTATTCGTGTTTTCCTTGCTCTTGTGTGTTATTTTGTTGGGATTGTTACTAGAACCTTTCCTTTAGTTCTCTCTCTAAATCTGAAAGTCTCAATAGATGGTGAACACAAGAAGGAACTCCAGCATAGACAACATCAACCCCGGAGCACAAGGAAGCCAGTCAGCTCCGATTCCACCACCCCCGCCAGCAGCAGGACCGGATTGGGCACAATTGATGGCCAATCAAAACCAGTTGATCCAGCTATTAGCTCAGACGATCAACAACCCTCAGGCTCATCATCAACCTGCCCAAGTACCTCCCAATCGTCTTTCTGAGTTCCTAAGGATCAAGCCACCGACCTTCGCCGGCGATCTTTGAACCAATGGGCGCCGACGGTATCGCTCAGTCAATCGGCAAGAAGTGGACATATTGCGTTGCACCGATCGGGCGAGTCTGTTCGCCTCCCATCAGTTGAATGGGCCAGCATCTCAATGGTGGGATACTTTCACCGCTTCGCACGCCAACCCGCAAACGGTGACTTGGAATGAGTTCGAGCAGAGCTTTCGCAAAGCTCACATCCCCACCGGCACCATGGCACTGAAAAAGAAGGAGTTCAGAGCCCTGCGCCAAGGAAGTCGTACTGTCAATGAGTACGTGCAAAAGTTCAACCAACTGGCCCGCTATGCGCCGAAAGATGTGGCTTCCGATGAAGCCAAGCAAGAAAGATTCATAGAGGGCCTGAATGACAACATATCAGTACAGCTGATATCGGGTGACTATACTGACTTCCACCAGCTAGTCAGTAAGGCCATCCGTCAGGAGGGCAAGCACATGGAAATGGAAACGCGGAAGAAAAGAATGGCGGATCAGAGGAACAACTCTGGAGGTTCTTTCAAGAGTCGCACCACTCATTCGCACTCAAACAAGTTCAGACCCCAGGGCAGCAACTTCAAGAACCAGTCAGGTAGGTTCAAGTCCTCAACGGCCGCCCGTTTGGGCCAACCGCCATGATTCCAAAGCAACCGCACCCCAACAACCGGTGGCAGTGCGGAAGAGCGATCCTCAAGCGGCGGATTAACATGTTACTACTGCAAGGAACCGGGACACTTTGCCAAGGCGTGCCCCAAGAAGATTCAAGCGGCAGCAACCGTGAGCCTCCTAAGTCGAGAACCGAGGCGCGAGGCCGCGGACCTTCGCCAAGGGGAGAGTGAACCACGTGACAGCTGAAGAAGCTCAGGCTGCACCGGACGTCGTGCTGGGTATGTTCCTTGTCAATTCAGTACCAGCATCAGTTCTTTTCGATTCCGGAGCATCGCATTCCTTTGTGTCAAAAACTTTTATGGATAAGCATGGGTTGGGTAGGGTAACCCTTAGCAACCCTATGATAGTTCACTCCCCTGGAGCAGAAATGAGAGCAGGGACCTTGTGCCCCAAAGTGGAATTGCTCATAGATGGGACCCAATTCCTAGCCGATCTTTTGGTTTTGGAATCGCAAGGATTAGATGTCATTCTCGGGATGAACTGGTTAGCCAAGAATCGAGGACGAATCGATTGCGCTACCAGATCCATCACCCTCACCAATGACCAAGGCGTGGAAGTAATCTTCTCTCCCCAGATCCCGGAAGAGGAAGAATGTGCCCTCTTCCATCTCCAAGTCCTGGAAGAAGTACCGATAGTGCGGGAATACCCAGATGTTTTTCCCGAGGAACTGCCAGGAATGCCGTCGGATAGGGAAATCGAGTTTGTGATTGACCTAGTCCTAGGCACCGCCCCAATTTCTAAAAGGCCATATCGGATACCCGCTAATGAGTTGGCAGAACTGAAGAATCAGCTCAAGGAATTGGAAGACAAAGGGTACATCCGACCCAGTTCGTCACCTTGGGGAGCACCCGTCCTGTTTGTCAAGAAAAAGGATGAGAGTTTGAGGCTATGTGTGGACTACAGAGCACTCAACGATGTCACCATCAAGAATAAATACCCCCTCCCCAGGATCGATGACCTGTTTGATCAGTTGAAAGGAGCCGGTATCTTCTCCAAGATTGATCTGCGATCAGGATATCATCAGTTGAAGATTCGTGAAGAAGACATCCCCAAGACTGCCTTCTCCACCAGATATGGACACTATGAGTTCACGGTCATGTCGTTTGGACTGACCAATGCCCCAGCCTACTTCATGAGTATGATGAACAGTGTATTCATGAAATACTTGGACAAGTTTGTAGTAATCTTCATTGACGACATCCTCATCTACTCCAAGAATGAAGAAGAGCATGAGCAGCATCTCAGAATCACCTTGGGGAAACTTTGAGAGTATCAACTCTTTGCCAAGTTCAGTAAATGTGAGTTCTGGCTAAAAGAGGTTGCCTTCCTCGGACATATCGTGACAGCCGAAGGAATTGCTGTAGATCCTTCCAAGATAGAAGCAGTAATGGAATGGAAGCAACCAAGGTCCGTAACCGAAGTTAGGAGCTTCCTTGGACTCGCGGGTTATTACCGCCGGTTCATAGCGGGATTCTCTGAACTAGCCAAGCCAATGACTCAGTTGTTGAAAAAGGAAAAGAAGTTCGAATGGACGAAGGCTTGTGAGCAAAGTTTTCAAACCCTTAAGAAGAGACTAGTCTCGGCACCCGTGCTTGTTTTGCCAGACGTGCATAAAGGCTTCGAGGTCTTCTGTGATGCCTCCCGGCTAGGCTTAGGCTGTGTTCTGATGCAAGAAGGCAAAGTGGTAGCCTATGCATCGCGCCAACTCAAGCCCCATGAGTGCAATTATCCTACTCATGACTTGGAGTTAGCCGCAGTAGTACACGCCTTAAAAATCTGACGTCACTATCTTATCGGTAACCGTTGTGAAATATACACGGACCATAAGAGCTTGAAGTATATCTTCACCCAGGCAGAACTCAACTTGAGGCAGCGAAGGTGGTTAGAGCTGATAAAAGACTATGACATTGTCATACATTATCATCCCGGAAAAGCTAACGTAGTAGCCGATGCCTTGAGCAGAAAGTCTTATGCAAACGTGGTTATATCGGAAGAAGACCAGACCCGACTTCAGGAGGGAGTCGCCCGTCTAAGTCTTAATCCGATGGGACCAAGCATACTCACCACATTGGAGATACAACCTGGCTTGCCCAATCAGATTAAGGAAGCTCAAAAGGTTGACGAGGATATTCAAGAAATCAAAAAGAATATGAGAAGGGGCAAGGCCCCGGGATTCAGTGAAGATGAACATGGTACCGTCTAGTTCGAGAACCGCATCTGTGTGCCAAACAATCAGGAAATCAAAACCATAATCCTGAAAGAAGCTCACGACACCCCATACACAATCCATCCAGGTCGTACCAAGATGTACCAGGACCTAAGGGAAAAGTATTGGTGGGTTAGTATGAAGAGAGAAATAGCAGAATTTATTGAAGCCTGCGATACCTGTCAACGAGTCAAAGCCGAACATCAAAGGCCAGCTGGACTCTTGCAACCCCTGCCTATACCAGAATGGAAGTGGGAAGAAATCGGTATGGATTTCATAATCGGACTCCCAAGAACACAATCGGGTTATGATTCAATCTGGGTGATCATAGATCGATTAACTAAAGTAGCTCACTTTATACCAGTCAAGACCACTTACTCCGGGAGTAAGTTAGCCGAGCTATACATGTCCCGGATTGTGTGCCTGTATGGCGTTCCCAAGAAAATAGTGTCAGATCGAGGAAGTCAGTTCACTTCTCGATTACGCGTGTCGAGGAAGAGTTAGGAGTAAGCTCGGTTTGATGCACCGCTTACCACCCCTGCATGATGGTCAAGCAGAGAGAGTTAATCAAGTGCTCGAGGATATCTTTGAGAGCTTGTACTGGACTTTGGAAACAGCTGGGACCGATCATTGCCCTATGCAGAGTTCTCGTACAAAAATAGCTACCAAGCCAGTCTGCGGATGGCACCCTTCGAAGCCTTGTATGGACGAAAGTGCAGGACACCCTTGCTTTGGGACCAGCAAGGAGAACCTCAAGAAGATGGGCCGAACCTGCTACAAGACGCAGAAGATAAGGTTAAGAAGATCAGAGACCGACTGAAGATAGCCTAATCTCGGCAGAAGAGTTATGCGGACAACCGTCGCCGAGATTTGACCTTTGAGGTCGGGGACTACGTCTATCTTAGAGTATCCCCACTCAGAGGTGTAAAAAGGTTTCAAGTTAGGGGGAAACTAGCACCACGATATGTGGGCCCTTTCAAGATTCTGGACCGAAAAGGTGCAGTCGCTTATCAGTTAGACTTGCCGCCAAGCATGTCAGGGGTGCACAATGTCTTTCATGTCTCACAGTTAAAGAAGTGCCTCCGGGTACCTACAGAACAAGCCGCGCTGGAAACCTTGGACCTCCAGGATGACCTCACCTACCAGGAGCAACCAATCAAGATTCTTGAGACAGCAGAACGTCAGACCAGAAGGAAGACCATCAGATTCTGCAAGGTTCAGTGGAGCAACCACACCGAAGACGAAGCCACTTGGGAGCGAGAAGAAGATTTAAAGACCAGCCATCCCCATCTCTTTTGCTAGCCAGTGCAAATCTCGAGGGTGAGATTTCCTTTAAGGGGGGTAGGTTTGTAACATCCCAAAATTTTGTTCCTTTATTAAAAATCAAATCTGGAATTTATTGGATTTTTATGGAGTTATGTCAAAGTCCTGATTTGAGAAAAATTATAAACTTTAATTTATAAAAGCCAAAAATGAATTTATTGCATTACTGAAAGTTAAAACAAATGTATTTCAGCTTCCTAAAGTCAAATATGAGATTATATTAATTTTTCCAGATTTTAGAAAGAATTAAAACCTTCCCTTTTAAAATCAAATTGTACTTTTGCAAATTATACTTGTTAAAATGAGTGGAAAATATTTTTATAAAATCTAGAATAGCTCCAGATAGTTCTCTGAATTTTGCTGGATTTTTCAAAATTGATTTGGTATTTTTCTGAGTTTTCTAAAGCTTATTCGCATTTCTGGAAATCAAAAAGAAAATAAAATCCTAAAAAACCCTCCCCGGCCGCCAGGTGTCAAGCATCGGAGCCATCACCGCCCGCCGGATCCTTTCCCCGCCGTCCGATTCAACTTACCCGTTCATCCCGCCTTCCCTCTCTCCGCGTGCGACGCGTGTCGCACATCGGACCGTTCGTTCCCCCGCCCGACTCAATCCCCACCACCCGCTGTCACTTACCGCTTCGCCCGCCTTCCCCTCCGCTCCTGCCGCCACGTGTAGCGATCGGGACCGTTCGCCATTTTCGGATCTCATCCCGCCCGTCTGCAGCCACTTAACCCCCCGGCCGAAAACCCCGACGGCTTAGATTTAATCGCCGTTGTCGGATGGAATCGGGACCGTTCCTTTTCACTTAACGGTTCGCTCGGGACCCTACGGCCCCGATCTCCTCCCCCTGCCACGTGTCACCAATCCATCCACCGCCCGATTTCTTTCCCATTTTTCTCTCTCGCTGACGCGCGGGCCCCGCCTGTCAGGACCTTCGTCCCCGATTGCCTTCCTTCTTCCTCGCGCAATCACCGCCGCTGCTGCCGCCATTGATTAGAAAACCGAAGCTTTGAAAGCTTCGATTTCTTGCCGATTTATTCCCCGCACCACTGCACGTTCAAATCGCCGCCTCCCCGCACCCCTCTGAGGCATAATCACCCTTAATTACAGCCGTTACCACCGTCGCGATAACCCTCCCCGCCCGTTGCACTCCGGCGGACTTCGCGCGGCCGTTACCCTCCTCCCCAGCCTATAAAAGAGGTGCCCCGAGGTCCCTCTACCCACACCGCCACCCCTCGTGCCTCCAAATTGCGAAATTGAACATCGGAGCCCCCCTGCGCTTGTTTCTCCCCGTCGGCCATCAGCAACTCCGCGAGCAATCGCGCCGCCTCGAGCTTCCCGCTCCTCGCTAGTGCCTCCCGACCTTGCTGGGTGCCCGTGCGAACACCGCGACCTCTCCCGAGGCTGCTGCGTCGCGAACCTCTCCGCCGTAGTGAACCCTCCTCCGACCGCCGCCTCTCCGCCGATCTTACATTCCGATCATCCCGGCGTCGCGAAGGTACCCGAGTGCTCCCGCATCCCCTCTTCATTTGGTGCCCTTGGCTAGCGCCGCGCCGCCGGCGACCATCGATCCCCGTGCGCCACCGCGCGCCGCCGTCGTCGGCCGCCGAAGTGAAGTGGCGGCAGGCGTGCCGCCACCGGGCGCCACGCCGCCACCACCGCGCGCCCGCGCCACCTCGCGGCGTGCCGCCACGCGTCGGCATGTTGCCGTGATGTGGCAGCCACGAGGCAGCCACGTGGTGCCACGTCAGCGCCACCCCGCCCCCGAGCGCCCGCCTGCCACCTCACCTCCCTCTCTGGTCCATGGACTCAGTCCACCAGATCCGGGCCCCACATGTCAGCCTCTGCCCGAATATATTAACCCTAGGGCTGACGTCATAACCTGTATTTTCCTATAGAAAAATAATTCGTGCTGACGTTATAAATCCTTTTCGGTTTAAAAATAAATCCAGAAAATACCATTTTTCTTTTATTTTGAATTTAAACTTTGGAAGGCTATAACTTTTGCATTTTAACTCCAAATTGACCCATTCAAATTTCTAATTTTTTCTAAAATCATGATCTATCTATTTCTGGAATAATTTTGAATTTTTGAAATTTATTTAAATTTTGTTTGAATATATTTTGTAATTCCAAGATTTAAACTTAAATAAAAATTTCCAATTTCTTTTAAAAGTCCTGAATCCCTTTCCAAGAATTGTTAGTCCACATCCAAAATTCAAAATTCTGTCTCCCAGTTTATTTTATAATTTTTGGAAGTTGTTTGGATTTCATTTGAATTTTATTGGCTCTTTCGTTTGATATTGACGATTCTGAATAGTTTGAATTCGACGAATCGCAGCAAGACTTCGATCAAGGCAAGTTACACCTTTGACCATGTTGAACCTAATATTTTAAATGTATTTATATTGTTTTACTGTATATGCATGCGTATCTTTATTCAAATATAATTCAAATTCGTTTTAAAGCTAGTTATACCCATAATCATTTGATTATAGCCCATTTGAAATCCCGAATTCATATACCTTGTCACCCTAGCTGAAAACTAGTTAGTACCATAGTATTAACTAGAAATTTTGTAGAAATACTTAGCCCGGCTTAATATAACTTTAGGTGGGATCAACTATTTCACATGAAATGTCAGTTTTGAAATGAAACCTTGACTTCGGAAAGTCAAGGGTGGTTTATGAAAATTATTTAAAAATGAAGATAGAAACATGATTTGGATTTAGGCTAATGGTTAGGTGGCGGGTGCCGGTATGCCTCGTGTTTGGTGACACCTGGTTGATTATCGTGCACGGGGGTATGTGGTTGAGCCTAAACCAACATAAGGACCGTTTCTGTGATTCATTTTACAAAGTCACTTCGTACTACCACAAGTCCGGTATGGGACGGACCTGGCTAAGTAATTTGTGAAGTTCCAATTATAGTCTCGCTATAGGCTGAATGTGAGCACGGCGTAGGCTGTGGGAAGTCTCACATGGCACCAGAGAGGGCTCTAACTCGTGGATTCGAGTTGTGGTGAAACCATAGTGGCGGCGTGATTATTTTGGCGATGGATCATCGGAACAGCCTTGTCATGAACTCTCCGCCGCACACCTAAGGCAGTGTGTTTATCGCGTGGCTCAAGTGAGAGGGAATGTCTTGTGGGTAAAGTTGTACACCTCTGCAGAGTTAAAAACCTATCTAGATAGCCGTGTCCACGGTCATGGACATGCTGAGTAAAGTTATCACAGATTAGACTTGGATTTTATAAACCTGGTTTGTGAGCAAACAAAAGATGGTTTGGTTCCGGTCCGGGTGGATTCCCGTGGATAGGTTAGTGTAGGTTGGAGCCTACACTAATGATAATACTTGTTAAAAACAATGTTTCATATACCGTATTAAAAGTTCAGCTTTTCGTATTTACATTATTGTATTTAAATTCAAGTATTGCTTTCCGCACATTTACCCTATTAAGCCTTCCTTTGATATCCATTATGCATGCATCAACTCTGTTATAATTCCTGGTGTGACTTGCGTAAGCATTCTATATGCTTACCTTGGGAGTACTCTTTGTACTCACCTTGCTAAATCTGTTGCCAGACTTCGAGGGCGACTACGACGGTGAGGACTACTTCAGCGAGTAGGACGCGTCTTATAGTCATTCGCCCTGGGAGGCGCGAGTGGCGCTGTGTGCCACCTTTACTATCTTTCCGCTGTTTTTGTTTATTTTGTTGGCCTTGTGCCCTTATTGTAAGACTTGGCCTTAAGGCTGTATTTTCGTTTAATAATATTTCGTGGTGATTTTTGCATGATATACATTACTGTGAACCCTGTGTGCACTAGCTTTTTCTAGGATAATGCGATTTACACAAAGGGACTTGGAGTTGTTGTTCCGGGTCCCGACATTCGTCCATATCATTAGTAATATGACAGCTCTACTGCCGACCCTTCCCACCCTTCAGCATATTAATATCCAGAATCCAGGTCTTCCTTGTAATATCCAAGGTGGTGAAGTTGCCCACAATCCTGAATGCTACACTTGCATCACCCTCTCCTTGAAGAAGTACTCCGACATGAAGTTCGAATGATCCATGCTTACAGTCCTGCATGCGGCGAGGATATGAGAGCATGGCCTGTGTAATAACTTTGACTTGTTGCACGAGTAGCTAGGTTAGTTTACATGATCTACAAGGCATACCTCATGGGTGATAAGAGAACGAGCTATCCCAAATCTGACTCTATCCTGGAGGGGCACGTCGAAACGTGCCCCCTATTGCCCATCATGTGCACCATGTGCAATTGGCCATTCTCTGTCTTCGCCTCCATGTATACTGTAATCTTTAGCAGTACGATGTTTGTGGGTTGGCTGCATGAAGTGCGGCATTTGCATGCCTCTCTTTGAAATAGCCAATTGTGATGTGTAGAACACCTTCCACGATGGTGATAAGGGGCTAAAAATGAAGGCCCCTGAGAACCCAGTTGTACGCCTCGACAAGGTTAGTTGTCATTATACCATACCTCACGCCGTTCTGTCGTGCAGCAGGAACCACTTCTCTAATGGCTCAGTTTCGACCCACTGCGAGAAGCATTTGATGTTCCACGAGCTCCTCCTCCTCGGACCAACAGCGTCATGCTCAGCTAGTGTTGTGAGGCATTTGGGTTGTGCCGTCCTAGGCATAGCCGGTTCCTTGTTCCTCTCGTTGACATGCTTCCTATTGTGCTCATCCAACAACACCCATAAAGCATCAAATTTTCGTTTCTGGTTCTGCATAGCCAGCTTCTTGAATGACTTCATCAACGATTGCTTCGGGAACTAATTGAAGAAGTTAGCCCCTAGGTGGCGAATGCACCATCTGTTCCTCATATCCAGCCAAGGGAAGGGCTCCTCGGGTCTTTCTGAAGTTTTCTTATGATCTTCACCATCCCAGTGTGGTGATCATGGATTACACACACACACACACACATCAGGACGAGCACCGACAACTCCAACCCTCACATGTTGAAGGAAGCACAACCAGCTATCATAATTCTCCTTTCTATGAATGCGATGGCCAGGGGTAGAATTTGATTGTTGCCAGCAACGCCAATGGCTGTAAGGATTTGACCCTTGTATTTGCCGATCAGAAAGGTCCCGTCAACTAAGATCATGGGAATCACATGCCTGAATACCTAGATGCACACATTAAAGGCTAAGAAGGCCCTATATAATACCGCAAAACTTGACGGTCTTATAGATGGCTTATCCTTTACAGTAGTGTATGTGCCCAGGTTCCTATCCCACAACACCTGAAGCTTACGAGGAAGGTTGTCATATGCCACCTCGAAAAACCCAAACCATTTTTCCAAAGCCTTTGCTTCGCACGCCACGCCTTTGCGTAACTAATATTGTATTTGAATTTCTTCTCGATAGCCACCATGATGTGCGTGGCCTCAATGTCTTTCTTCTCCACTATCTCTCCATACATCAAATTGGCTATAAAGGTGGACATTATGTTACAATGCCTCAGCAAAATATTATGAGAATGCAAGAATGCGGCTCCATCTTCGAGACAATCCAGTTAGTCTTGTACTTTGGTCTACATGCATGCACCTTCCAAGGATGACCGGCCTGCTCACACTTAACAGTGTACTGCTCTTGGCTAGATTTCATGACACGAAAAGTCAGCTGCATAGGTAGGTCCCATAGCTTGATGGCATCCTATAACGATACCTTGTCAGCAAACATTGAGTGCAACTGAACCTTTGTACCATGATACTCCCATGGTGATTCGTGCTTGTCATGCGTAGTAAGACCCTCAGCATCAAACCTGTTCTATTCCTACAGGATAAGAGCCTCGTCCTCTTTGGAATTGTCCTCATCGTCCTCTTGTACAGCTTCCTCTTCAGCCCAGGTCATCCGGTTATCACTCTCTATTTGATGCACTATATACTCTATATGATCCCCTTAATCAGTTTTTCTTGTAGGCTCACCATGCCATGACCCTTCTTCCTCTCCTCCATGTACCGCATCGGCCTCATCATGAGCAACTTTCTTCGCAACCTTTGTGACACCGGCCTCTGGGTCCTCCTCTTGACCAACATGCTGGGTGCCTAAGCTGCTCCCACCACCTGGATGATTGCTGTCAGTACGGCCTTTATAACTTCTATTGGGTATGGTTGCACAAATAGCACGCACTCATATCCATAGTGCCAGAGCCTTGCAAAAACCCATTCCACGCAACAATGCATATCAATGTTCTCAACTTTCATCTAATGTCCGTGGGAGACTGACTCCAAAGTCCTTGTATGATGACGCTGCACACCTTAGGGTCTAAGGAGAAGCTGTGGGTGAGCCAGTGCATCACATCTGCGATTCAAGCATTCTCGCTATCCAGGTGTAACAAAGTGGCTTGCACAAAACTGCTCAAGTCAATACCATTCGGACCTTCATGAACGGTGCCGACACCATAATGCACTATCAATATAGTGGGTATTGACATTACTGATATTTGCTTGTAAATATTTTCAATGTTGTAACTAGTCAAATCGTATCACACATTATAGAAATACTGTTGTACTATAATTTATATTTCTACAACCGTTCACCTATCATGACCAACTACACTATCCACATAGCGTAACCTATCCTCATTCGCACCGACATCACTCCCTTTCCTCTGACATAATATGCATCAACTCCCTATCAGCTCCCACACACATAGACACCACACTTCTCTTACTGCTCGAGCTCTCTCCTGCTGTAAATAATTTCTATTGGGTTTCTAACTTTAATAACCAATGATTGAGAACATGTCTAAGATTTACAAAGGATACAAAGCACTCCTTAATTAACAAATTGATATGCACAAAATCAGTAAACATGTGTTGTCACAAGATAAAAGTTGTGTTGATGCAACAAGGACAAAACCCTTATCATTAAGATAGATGGTACAAAAGCTAGATACATTGCTTGCATGATTAATTAAGAAAAAAAGTTGGTGGCTTAATGTGGCACACAAATAGTTGACATAGTTATTTCTAAACCTAATTTAATACCTTCACATATTTCTTATCACCATATGTACGGTTGAATGTTTTCTGTTTTCTTCTGACTAACATAAAAATTAGGTGATGCATGCGGTATCAATTGACTTTCATTTTACATTCTTGATATACATCTTCCATTTAATCTACATTTTAATTTCTAACATATATTCACACAAAATAAATTCATATCTTATTTTAATTTTTGTTATGAATTTGTATATTTGTGCGATTCCAAATCTTAAAAATATAATTTTCATTTAGTTCTTGTTAGGAATTTCATTTTTATATCATTTTCATTTGTAATTTGTGTACATATCAAATATCTTATTATCCTTTTATTTTTATTTTAAATTTGAACATTTTTCTATTGTACCTACCGTGGTCTTTTCAGCTTTAGACTGAAGCATGTATAAAAATCCAATTTATATTTTATTTAATTATTATTCCAAATTTTATTTTTAGGATTTTACTTTGGAATTTGTATGGAAATCGATTTGTTAATTTTTATTTAATTATCATTCTGAATTTCAGTAATTTATGGACGTTGCTTTGCAAGTCGTGTGGAAATTAAATTGCTAGTTTTTGTTTATTTTTTATTACAAATTTCAATTAATTTGAATTTTACTTGGCATGGACTCTTTTTTTAATCTAAACCGTTATAACTTAGGTCCGCCAATTAAATGGCTTGATATTACTGACCGGTAAAAAACAACTAAGTAATACATATTTACTCCTGAGACAAACTGAATTTATTTTATGTATGTGAGAATGTATTGTGTGTGTGTGTGTGTGTGAATTTGCATTTATGTCCATGAGAATGCATTTAGAACCATCTTTATCACATACAGTTCTACTTTACAACCATCTGTGATGAGTATTCACAAACGGTTATTAATATGAGCAGTCTGTGATAATAAATTTCCACAGACAGCTCGTTTTAATAACTGTCTATGAAGTCTTCCATTAATCACAGTTATTTTTGTTACGAACCGTCTGTGATAATTCAGATATGGTTCTGAATGAGAAGCATCTGTGATAATTATGTATCACAGACGGTTTGTGGTTGGATGTGTCTGTGATACATCACGTTATTGAATACCTAGCCTGCCTGGCCCTGATAGATCTATCTTCGTTGAAGAAGACGGCCGGCTTTGGGGAGTTTGATGAAAGAATACCGCTTGTAGATCGATTTGTTCTTGATGATTTGAGGTTATTATTTGTTTCTAATTATATTCTTTATAATAAACAGAGATGATAGCTATGTTTAGATCTAACTTGGTAGTTTGATCTAATTTAAGGATGGGTCACTACTCCTAATTTACTTCAATATATTCTTGCTTGATATATATATTGCTTCATGAATGGACAATTTATTAAGGTGAATAACAATTATGTGTAAGTATTAGGCTAGCTAGCTATAGTAGCATTAATAATATAATTTGATACTATTACATGTACAGCGTAGATGGATCAAAGCTGGACATACGTTGAGAACCGTGTGAGTGAAGAGTACATTAGGCGTGTCTACTTTTAGAAGAGTGGCCAAGCATGATATGTTGAAGGGGATGGAATATATATACTATCCATACATTGATTGTGATAATCTGAAGATATTTACCAACTCAGCATAGATCAAAGCTCACTTGATTCAAAGGGGTTTCAAAAAGAGATATATATGTTGGATTATTTATGGTGAAGAGAAGATTATACAGGAAGGTAGTTATAATATCGTCAAGGGAGATAACGATATGTCAGTTGTGGACTGTGCTTTTGATGAGGATATGTCACATGATGATAATCGAGATTAGAT
Source organism: Melocanna baccifera (assembly GCA_036346265.1). Taxonomy (NCBI): domain Eukaryota; kingdom Viridiplantae; phylum Streptophyta; class Magnoliopsida; order Poales; family Poaceae; genus Melocanna; species Melocanna baccifera. The sequence continues at coordinate 25,291,459 of CM070682.1, read as the reverse complement.
GCTATGCGATGTAGAAGAGAACTATAGCAAGAGAGAGTTTGGTCAATTTGAGAGCTTGATGGATGACTTGGAGAAACTTTTGTTCCTGAAAAAATCTTTATTCCTGGGTTGCAAGCCGTAATACATAAGGTTATCATTCGTTCTTGAACTGCTAAAATTGAAGGCAAGCAATGGTTGATCTGATAAGAGTTTCACGACATTGTTAGATCTCTTAGTGAACATCCTTTCGGAGGGAAACATGTTACTGAGAACCACCTACCAAGCCAAGAAGGTTCTTTATCAATTAAAAATGGAAGCAGAAAGTATACATGCATGTTCGACGATTGTATCATTTATTGTAAAGAGTATGCAAACTTACATGTTTTTCGGTATGCAAAGCATCCCGATGCAAGCGTAAGAATGATTTTGATGACAGTGAGGGCATTGAGATGTTGTTGTATCTATATGTAATTCCCCATTTGAAGTGTTTCTTTGTTAACTGAAAGGATGCAAGTATGCTACGTTAGCACTCGGAGGAGCGTATGAAAGATAGAAAGATAAGACACGCTGCTAATTCTGCCCAGTGGAGGAACATCAATAGGACGTTTATAGACTTTAGTGTGGAACCTAGGAATATAAGGTTTGGGTTGAGTACAGATGGAATGAATCTTTTCGATAATATGAGTAGTTGACATAGCACGAGGCCTGTGAATGTATGCATGTACAACCTTCCTCCTTGGCTGTATATGAAGTAGAAGTACATTTTGATGTCATTACTTATCAAAGGGCCAAAGCAATCTGAGAAAGATATTGATATATATCTAGCACCATTGGTGGAAGATCTTGTGACACTATGGAATGAAGGGGTACAACTATGGGATGCAGGTAAACGAGAGAATTTCACTCTGCACGCTATGTTGTTCTACATCATCAATGATTTTTCTACCCCTGGTAACCTACTGGGGTTGAGTACAAAAGGAGTTAAAGCCTGCCTGCACTACTTAGATTATACCGAGAGTGTGTGGTTGAACAACTCGTTTAAAATTGTGTACATACATCACCGTAGGTTCCTTCCAAGGTATCACCCATATCGCAAGATGAAGAAATAATTTGATAAAAAAAGAGGATAACAACACCAAAGCCTTTTAGCATGAAAGAGGTCTACGATATAGTTAAGGATATCAAGGTTGTGCCTGGAAAGGGATGTAAGTTGAGGATTCGTCAGAAGAACATGTGGAAGAAAATATTTATGTTTTGAAACTTGCCTTATTGGGAACATTTAGAAATTCGTAATTGCATCGATGTCATGCATGTAGAGAAGAATATATGTGATAGCTTAATTGGTCTCTTATTGAACATTCATGACAAAACAGATGATGGTGTCAATGCACGGTGTGACACGATCGCTATGAACATCAGGATCAAGTTAGCGCCAACAGAAACCGATAAAGGGCGGACATACCTCCCCCAGCTTGCTACGCTGAACTGTTCTAGTGCTTGCATAGTGTAAAAGTTTCATCTAGTTACTGTGCTAGCATGAAGAAACTTATTTTCATGAAAGATTTGAAATTAATTGGCACAAGGTCTCGTGACTGTCATGTGTTAATGAGACAATTGCTTTCTATTGCAATTATTTGAGTGACAATTATGAGGCTGTATTGAGTGACAATTATGAGGCTGTGTTGTTTCTTTAGCGCAATTGCTCAAAAGGTCATCGATCCCGATGGACCAGATGCTCTGCAGTCCGAGGTGGTGATGACTATATCATTTTAATATGTATTTCTCTCTTCATTTTTCGATATCATGGTCCATCTTAGTTTTCATCTTGTGAAAGAGATAAAGATATGCTGCCCGCGTTTCTATGTCATATGTACCCATTTGAGAAGTACATGGGAATTCTCAAGTCCTACATATGGAATTGATCTCGGTCGGTGGGCATCATCATCGAAGGTTACGCAATCGAAGAGGTCATTAAGTTCTACGTCGATTATATGGCTTAGGTCAAACCAATAGGTGTGCCTCTATTTTGTTACGAGGATAGGCTAGAGGGTATCAAGACCATCATAAGGAAAGCACTAACTCCTGATCTGGATATGTACGCTCAAGCCCATTTCATAGTCTTACAACACATAACTGAAATGTCCCCGTATATTCATGAGCACAAGGATATGCTATGCCAAGAGAATCTAGGCTGATCAGAGGTTTGGATCATGAGACAGTACAACCGTCAGTTCAACGAATGGTTAAATGCACGATTTACTAGGAGGTCGTCAATTGAAACGCTGCAATGGTGGGCAAAAGGGCTAAAATTTATTATTGTGACATGGCAAGGATACGACATAAATGAGTATACATTTTATACAATAAATCAGGATAGAAAGAGCATAGTCCATAACTCCGGTGTCCATATAAATGCATTTCATGAGCAGTTCAGTACTGCTAGCCCAAGCTCCTACTATAGGCTTGTAGAGGTGATTTGTGAGCTCGACTACATAATTTTCAAGATCTCTGTGGACCTCGAATGTGCAGAATACAAAGATGAACCATTCGTACTAGTAAGGCAAGTTGTTCAAGTTTTTTATGTAACTGATCTAACAAATAAGAAGTGTCACGTAGTTCTTAATGGAAAAAGAAGAATTGTCGGAGTTGAGAATGTCATGGATGAGGAAGAGTACAATCAATTTGACAAGTTGCCTCCATTCAGAAATAGCTTCAGACTCGAGGAAGAGCCAAGTGATGAAGCAAGCTGTATGCATTTCAATCATTGTAAGGGCTTTATTTAAAAGAAAATAGCCAAGTGGAATAATCCCACATGATGAACACTTATTTAGAAATTATTCCAATGTAATTAAGAAACTTGGTATGTAATTAAGAAATTATTATATTGTAATTGATTCAGTAATTAAGAAATAATTACACCTATGATTGTATTTGCTTGCTTATTTTCAAAGGGCATAGCTAGCACTTCTAAGGCTAGCTGAAAAATAGGATATGTTGTAGCTACAGAAGGAACTATCATAGGTGGTTTAGTGCACAAACCATCTGTGATATATGTATTATAGACGCTTTCATAATAGAACTATCTGTGATATCACATCACAGATGATTTCATAGTAGAATCGTTTGTGATATACTTCCACATCACAGAAGTTTCATAATAAAATCATCTGTGATATGTACCACATCATAGATGGTTCTATTATGAAGCTGTCTATGATACTAATATCATAGATAATTCTTTAATAGAACTATCTATGATAGTTCCTCCTATAAGTGGTGCCCTGCTAGGGTTTGCGCACTCACTCACTCACTCAGCCACATCCTTTCACCTCCTCACCTCCTGACGCCTAGCCGATTCCAACTCCCCACAGTTGCCCCTAGCTAGATCGACCACCTTGCCATCACCCCCAGCCGAATCGACCACCTCGCCATCAGCCCTAGCTGGATCTGTCATCACCCTGGTCGGATTTGCCGTCGACTGTCGCCCCCAGCCGAATTCGTCGTCACCCCAGCAGAATCCGCCGTCAGCCCCAGCCAAATTGGTGATTTGATTTGATTAGTGATGCTTGTTAATTTCTGGATTGTTTTCCTAGAGTAATTTTTGGATTGTTTAGTTGGTCTATATTGTGAACGACTTTCCTATGCTACTCTAAAAGCATCATTCAATTATGAAGCACATAATCTTAAAAATACAACAGGATACATTGTTAGCTAGATATCTAGCATTGTTCATTATTTGGTTAACAACATATAGAACTTCTTGTAACACAATAGACAAATATCTAGTTGGCAAGAGTCGTACTCTTCATTCTTTGAAAATTCCAAATTGTTGAGTTTAGCTGGTAAGGAATGATTTAGGACTTCTTGTCATCTAATTCTAGGACCTACTCTTCATTCACTACAAGGAATCCTAACTATTGCAACGAAAAAATCACAACAAAACAGATTTCATAGCAATAGTTAAATTTATTGCCATGAATTTTTTGTTTGTTGCAATAAATTTGTTATATTGACGTAATTCTAAGTTGTTGTGATAATTTTTAATTTTGTTGCAATAAATCAAATGTATTGCAATGAAAAATAAATCATTGCATTAGTTAATTACTATTACAACAATTTTGTACTATTACGATATGTATATTCTATTGCAACAAAAAATTGCAATAAAAATATCTTGTTGCAATGGTTAATGTAATTGCCATGAATTATTTGTTTGTGGCGATAAGTTTGTTATGTTGCCATAATTCTAAATTGTTGTTGTAAATTTTATTTTCGTTGCAATAAATAGATTACATTACAATAAAAAATAAATCATTGCTTTAACTAATTATTATTGCATCAATTCATACTGTTGTGATATGTACATTATTTTGCAATGATATATAGGTATAGTATATCCTAATTTATTTTTCACTAAACCGCAAGTTTGCCAAATTTGCAATTCCTTCTTAACCCTAGCCGCTAGCCATGGCATACATTAAGCCTGGTTTCTTCTCACCTTGGCCTCCTCTTGCTTCTCCTCCCCTATCTTCTCCACCACCAGCAAATGGAGAGACCGGGCCGTACTCACCGGGGCACCACCCCCCTTCGCCTCTCCATCTCTACCACCCGTATGCCATCATCTACTCTGCATTCCCTTCCATGTCACCCATTGCCACATGTGGCTCACCACCACGCCACATCTCCCTTGATGCCTACCTTCCTCCACCACTCTGCGCCTCATCCTCATCCCCCGTTATCAGGGGTTGACCTAGGGCCTAGGCTAGTATAACATCCTATTTTTCTAAAGAATTTAAAGCCCTATTTTAAAAACTAAAATTTTGGAATTTTTCTGGAATTAATAAAGCTTAATTTGGATTTTTAGAAATTAAAATGATTTAATATGATTAAAATAAATTTTAACATAAGTAAAAAATATTTTATTTGGGTACCTAGTGTCTCAAGGAATTTTCTGGTATTTTTGGTGAATTTTTAGGATTTATTTGCTATTTTCTAGAGCTCTTGGCTTTTATTTGAATTTCTCAAAAAATAGAAATTCAAGAAAATCCTAAACTCCCTTTGGGGCCAAATCTCTCTCAGCCCATTTTCCCCTCGTGCTGCTGCCCACGCGGATTCCTCGGCGTCTGTGCCGTAACCGAGTCTACTCCTTGGATTGCGTGCTTTAAAAGCGACGCCGCCTGCCTTCGCCTCTCACCCCAGCGCCGCCGTCCTTGCCACCCGCCACTGCTGCCGTGCGCCACCACCCTCTCGCCGGAGCTTGCCGTCGTTTGGAGCCGCGTCGCCGATCGCGCCGAGCCCCGCCCTAGCCACAGCCGTCCCGAAATCTGCCGCCACCCAGAGCCGAAGTCGCCGCCGCCGTTCCGGAGGAGCAGGAGTGACGCCCGAAGATCCCGAGTACCTCGCTGAGCATAACCAAGGCAATTCGTAACCTTTGATCATGTTCTAATTATTTTATTTTAAATTATCTTGCATTGCTATTTAATTACAAACCTTTGTACTTGGTAGTTATCAACCCAAATTGAATTACCCATCCTTCATAATTTGAATGCCATGATGCCATTGTCACCTTAGGTTGGAAAAATTACTAGTGATACCATACTAGATATCACATGGGAGATACGAGTAGTATGCTTAGCCATGCTTATGTTGCGTTGGTTTTATTATCGCATATGAATAATTAATTTGACTGAATGAAATATGGAACCGTGGTTGATGCCACAACTATAAAATTTGTGTTATGATATTGGTGTGTTATTGGCGTGGTTATACAAAATTAGTTTTTCACTCGGGCGAGTGATCGTGCAGTAAAGGGGGAAGTGCAGGTTTACTTCGGAGGATGTGGTAGCCTCGCCCGGGTAGACTTAAGGACTTAACTTTGTGCGCCATTGATCTGAGCTTTATCGTGCAAATCACATATCTAGTATGGAATAGACCTGGCTGATTAATTTGGGATGTTTCAATTTCAACCTCGCCATTGTGATGAACATGGTTGTTGATTTCCATGTGGCGCATGGGGGGTGTGATGTGAAACCCTAGCGGGCGGGATTGAGTTGAAATTGAACTTTGTAAAGGCCTTGTTATGATTTTCTTAGGCCGAGGCTAATCACATCGTGTGGGTACAGTTATGCAACCTCTGTAGAGCGTAAAACTATTCGAATAGCCGCGTCCTCAGTCATGGAGAATGCTTCGTGATTTCAGACGAGAGTTAGTGATTTAATTAAACTTGTGATTTATGGTTGGAAAGCGAACGGATAGTTCACTTTTGGTTTAGCTTGTGGATGGGAGGTTCACAAGTGTTTTATTCAATTCTCTTGTTTATTTATTTACTACTGTTTTTAATTACAAGTTTGCTTTCAATCTATTTATTATATTTACTCTGAAATATCATTTTATACAAATTAACCTTTCAGCCATCCTTTGGTATGCCTTCCATACTATATTGCATTTATTTATTACAAACGACTTGTTGAGTACCAATGTACTCACGGTTTTATGCCTATGTTGCTTAGTTGAAAATGAGGAGTTTTACCAGCAGGAGATACCAGAGGGAGAGTACTTCGACGACTTCACAAATTAGGACCTCGCTCCCCAGTCGATTGCCTGTGGGCATGTCGAATGGCTACTACGCTTATTTTGTTCTTTCCGCTGGCAGACTTTAAGCCTTTCGGCTAGTGATATTGTAAGCTTGGCTATAAGGTCACACTTTGGATATTTATCGATATTTGAGATTTTCTTTTATTTTAGCGTGTATATGGTTGTGGTTACATCTATGTTTGACTATGTGCACTAGCGTGATTTTGGACTAGTGTAGTTTACACAGAGAGTCCGAATTTGTATATTCGGATCTCGACAGCTAGGGGGCTGGAGCATCGGTCCTAACCCATTAACTTCAATGGGCCTCAATGCCATAGCCTATCCCATTAACCTCTAAACCTTCGGTTCCCTTTCTGTAGCCCCCCGGCCAATGCAAGTTACCCGTTCACAATTTACCCCATGTGACTCCTCCCTCAGGCTCCTTCCTCCCAACTCCAACCCTACCTCGACATTACAATCATTGTGATATGATACTTTATCACCATGATTTGGTTTTTGTTGCAATGAGCTATTACCACAGGGTTTATTGCAACATTTGACAATGATTTTAATTTCGTTTCAAAATGTGCATATTGCAACGATTTTAGTCTTAATGTAATAATTAATTTCGTTGCAATAATCACATTTCATTGTAGTGATTCTTTGAAAATATCTTGTGCAACTACACACCAAGGAACATGTGCTATGATTTTGTGGTGTATTTTAGTGTTTTACAGTTATAATATATAGGGTAATGCACATTATAAGGCATATATTATGGCTGCAGTTATATTCTAAGGCTCATTAGAAGGAGAACCCCAATGGTATTAATATCACAGCCGTAGTAGTACTGGCTATCATTGAGTTTTTGCTAGTCTTTTCATAAAGTTTTCAAGTTTTGCCTTTGTAGGTTTTGTAGCTACATGGCATATCTAACAGTGGTCATCTTAGCTTTCTCTTACATGTCATATCACTCAAAATCCTAGTTGGGGGAGAACCAAATTGTGAGGGTGTGTGAGGATGGAAGTTGTGGCGAAAATAATGAAAAAATAGCTAGGAAATGATTTTAGAGATAAATTGTTCGAGCTGTTGTTTCTAAGTAAGTTAGAGTTCTTAGAGACAACCTTAAGGGAGGGTCATGTACTCTATTGAAAGCAAGCAAGAAATAATCTATTCTCCCCCAAATATTCTATGATCTCAACCTTAAGCATGGTTGAGCTTTTGTCATTGATAGCTGTCCATTGTGATTCACTTTGTTATTGCTATAAGATCTTTTTGGAATGGCATGTTATTGTTCTAAAAAGACCTTGTAACTCTAATATATGCCAAAGAGGCCTTCAAAGGATATGAAGTAAATCACACACTATAGTGTGTCAGGTTCTATGTCGTAAGTCATGGCTGCTATTTCTTCCTCCTCCTCATGCTATATGTTAGGCTAGGTTGTTGTCTTAGGCGTAAAAAAACCGTTAGGCTGCCGTGCCCTTTATATGTTTTTCGTTCCATATAAATGAAAGGCACGACAGCCTAAAGATTCTTTTACGCCTAAGATAGCAACTAAGCCCAACATGTAGCATGATGAGGAGGAAGAGACTCCAGCCATGACTTACTACATAGAACCTGAGACACTGAATTGTGTGATTTGGCATGTTAGTGTTGCAAAGAGACCTTGTAGCAATAATATACATCGCCGAATGTTCTTTTTTCTTAACAACTACACTAAGAATATTAAAGTCGTAAAATCAATCGTGTGCCAATATTTATGCTCACAACTTACTTTAATTAGCCTTTTCTTATAAGAGAGATAATGTTCGCACAATCATCGTCGTTGTCGAATGGTTTTGACGCTCCGAAGACTGGGGCAACTAAGTGTGGCAGAGGAACATCAAAAAGGCCTAAGAGTTGAATGACCATCACGAAGATCTCTCCGGAAGGGGTCCCTCTGCAACCGAAGAAAACAATGGCAGCATTCTAGACTATCTGTGGGATACTTGGAAGGGAACAGGTCCTCATCAGCACAGCAAACTGGAAGTCTTTGATAGATGTAGAGAAAAAAGTAGCTATGGGTGGAAATTTCAAGCTCGTTTGAGATCCTAGAAAAAGTTCAGGGACTCGTGTGATGGCAGCCATTCCTCATGATGGGAAAAGCAATGAAGACCATCAAGAGTACGCTTATCACACAGTACATGAATAAGGATCAGACACCCTTTACGAGGTATCCTTTCATGTTGCCGGAAATATGGGAGGCCTTTGTGTGGATAAAGTTGACGATCGAATTTCAAAAGCAAAGTGCAGTGACAAGGCTCTCCAAACATAAAACACTCATCCCACAGACTCGGCACTGTTGGGTACACCTCCTAGCCATTTGCTGGGATCACAAATGAGCATGCTCGAAACTGGTTAAGAGTGAGGTCATCAACCACATTGACTACTGATTCTTATTATCCCAACACCTAGTAAGATATGTTAAACTATCTTACTGTTAGGTTCATAACTTCGTGGGGTCTAAAATAGCATGATTGCCTCTTATAGCAAATATTGACTACCGAATCTTCTCAAGGCTTCTCGAAATAGTCAAGGAGAGGGATATACCATCTAAGGCCTCGAGAAACAAGGAGCAGGCCAAGGGGTTTATGTATCTTGGAGGCATGGATTCCCAAACGACTCCGTGGCGTATAGGAGTAGGAAGAGATCCAAGGCTGAGTGTGAGAACAGTTGAAATAGGAGCTTCATGCATAACTTTAGGAAGAGCTATCTACCTCACATTGGGACAAGATAACTGCTTCACTTCGAGGAGAGATAGATTCATTGAGAAAAAAAACTAAAAGAAGTTCGCAACCAGTTGCAAGCCACCCCCATTATTGTGGTAGCCAGTCTCCCTCAATGTCATTATAGCTGCGTGTCCATGCCACTTTTTAAACGTAGCGATGCTCACTTACCTATCGATGATATCTAGATAATATACCTCGCTAGAATGCTACATAGATAGATCTGGTAGACATCTTAGCTCATTGTATATCATTATGTAGGAGCCCACACTTTGCATCCTCAAAGTCAGGCTTGTTGGCTCCATTCCAGTTGATGCTGGGTGGGCGATGGAGTATCCATGCCTGCTAGGGACGTTGGTGCATGGTGCCCAACTATGGACCAATTTCACGAAGGTCCAGGTGGACATGATTAATGGTATTTTCAGGGTCGTCCCACTGGAGAATTCCTAAACGAAGATGTCATGACACTAGGGGATGCCATCTACACATTTGTTTAGTGGTCCAAGAGGGACATCGCCCTAAACCTTTCTATGCTGCGATCTCCACACAACCATGTCTGTCAAACAGAACTCTTTATGACTCCACATCAAGCTCTACTTTAGAAGGCTATTGCATTGGCTCACATAGAGACAACGCGAAAAATGTATCTCTAGCAAGATGCTAAAGCCCAATTGAAGAAGATTAAGGTGCCTCCCAAGTTATGGAAGTACAATCTCGAAATGTTGTTGGTCCCCAAGTTACAATTACTTGGCCTTGGACTGGATTACGGGTCTTTGTATGCATGGTACATGCAGAGGTCCAAGACTCGAAAACCAGTAGAGTGGATTCACTGTCAGATACATAGAGGCGCATTTCCACAATGACACGGGCTACATCGTCATGGGCTTCCAAAACTTATTCGAACTATTCAACCTCGAGCCCTCAATGCTTCACTTGTACGATGTTAGACACTGTAAGTGTGTATAATCAATTTCTAGATTCATGTAATACCGATAAATGTCATGACTCATTGCTTATGTACAGATAAATGATTCATGAAGCCTAGAAATGCCGAGAACCAGTGGATTTCCTCGATCCACACTTGATCTCTGAGCAATACATCGACGATAACACATCCTTCATCGAAAATTACATAACAAAGGCATTGCTTGCTCATAGCAACAAAGACTACATTTTGGTATCCTACAACTAGGAGTAAGTGCTTCACTAGTTGCTATACAAGTTTTATTTGTACTTTATGCACAACATGAGCTTAGGTTTAATGACTATGTTAACATACATGAGTAGGTGGCACTGGATTTTAATTTTGACTGTACAAAAGTTGAGCAAGATAATATATCTTGATTTCCTACTTAGGAACAATCACAACTTCACCCTTGTGCAACAAACACTCAACAAGTATGCTTCGTACATAACTTTATTGTAGTTTTTCCTTCGTTTGCAATGGCCGAGACTAACTTTTTAGAATCACGTAGGTCATTCAGCGCTTACATTGCCAATCGAGGGAGACACAAGAAATCCAGCACCACACTACAACATAGGATGCAATATCCAGTACCCGCTACAACATAATAATACTTTATCACACTTTGTAATAATGCCTCTAGAATTGACTACACATATGTATGTAATTCTATTTTTGTAGTGCCACCAACATCTATAGGGTAATATATGTGCATTCTACATTTGCCGCTATATGCAGAAAATCATAAACGCTAAGAAGAATGATCCAGATGTTTGTCAATCTAGCAACACACACACACACACATATAGTTTTGTAAATGATGCAGGAAGCCTCTTTTCTACTCCCAGGTGTAATTACACTCTATGTCGTATATCACAATGTAGGGAGTATCTCCCGTAACAGAGAATATATATATGTAGTATATGAGTATTTAAGACCATCTAGTAGTATGAATAATTTTTCAGAGGTGGTATGTATATTTTTTTGACATACTCCTTTTTATGTGTATATACGAAAGAATTTATAAAATACGCTAAAAACTATGGACTCTCTTGTAATTTTGTTGTGTGATTCATATTGGAGTATCTTATAATTAGTATACGAGTATATCTAAAGTCATAAAAGGAGTATTTTAAGTTTGTTTATGTGGTATATTAGAGATGGGTGTAGTTACACTCGGGAGTAAAATGTATTTTTTTCTTTATATATATATATATATATATATATATATATATATATATATATATATATATATATATATATATATATATATATATATTCTTATGACTCTACTCCTCCTAGCGACAGGGCATCACAATCGATAAAAGAGCATTCGATCTTGATGAACTCACCGAAGTTTGAGGACTGCTCTTCGGCTTCTTGATGGTGAAGATCATTCATCCGAACGGAGAGTTCAACCCCGACAAGAATTAATAGATGTTCAAACATTTGATTTAATTATACTTCATCAAACAATTCATTCAATTTATTTGTGATATATTTGTCTATTTGTATTCAATATCTGTATATTTGTGATATCTGAGTCTTGTGTGATATATCTGTGACATCTATGTATTGTGTGATATATCTATGATATCTGTGTATTTGATTATTTTTAGAGAACATGGATAATATTTTCTGAGGTTAGCCAAAAATAGAAAAAAAATTTAGGTATACCACGAACTGTCACAGATAGACCGTTTGTGAAGTCCATACTATCACAGACGGTTGTGACCAAAATCCATCTATGATATTTAATACATCATAGACGATTATATGTAACTCAAGAAATTTGGAAATGCAGCTACAAAATAAAGTCACCATCATGATTTTTAACAAATTACCACCCATGTTCCATAAGTAGTTGCCATCAACGGTTTTGACAAATGAACATCCCAAGTTAAAACATAACCACCATTTTGTGAGTTTGTAAGGATTTTTAAAACTACCATTTAGACCATAATATATCATCTTCAGTTTTAACAAACTACCACCCAAAGTTCACAATTGTTAGCAGTTTTATGAATTTGAAAAGGTTCAAAAATTATTCATCCGAACCTTTAGTTTTCATCTTCAATTTTAGTAAGTTTCCATTATTCGTGTCCTTGTAAGTTTAAAAGTACTATCAGTGCACTCTAAGTTATTTTCCGTATTTTTAACATATTACCACCCCAAATTATATAAGTTTCCACCTGCCGACATGTTTTTAATCAGTGTAAAAAAAAAATCTACAGGTCAGTTCATATGTCTCTTGCCTGCAAAACGTCTACATGTCACCGAGCTGTGGACAACACGTATATGGATGGCCCACATGTCAATTGTTATGGTCGCACACAACATCGCATTGTGTGGTCCCTCACCTCTAAATTTGTAAATGCACTCCGGTGACTACATGTGTGTCTTTGCCTTGTGGGCCTTTTGATGGGATACTGGTAAACTACATTAATGTAAATTAAAATTTTTCTACCATGTAAATCAGGAAATCATACGAGTAAGACATCATAGATTGTTACCACTAGACACGCAGTGCAGTGGAAGTAGAGTTGAAGTAGTCGATTCAATGAAGAGCGCATCGGTGTAGTAGAAGCAGTCGATCGTCCTCCGATCAACTATCTCTTTGCGATCATCTCGATCAGCGCCATAGTCATAGCAGCGCCTCTGCCGAGGTTCACACGTTTAGGGAGGGAACATCGTATGTCGGTGTGCTAGCACCGGCTAGGGTTTTGATGGGTGTATTTCGGGATACCTCCCTCAGCCCCCGCATATCTCCTTATATAGGCTCCAATCGAATTCTTATCTAATATGAGTAGAGATCGTATCTCAATCGGAGACTATCATCCGAACCCTTATCATTTCAGCTCATCAAGTATGTGACACTATAGGTTCATGTATATTTGGCTATGGGTCGAAAACTCTGTTTCGGTCCATAAGTCGGTAGTGGTTCCTAGCAGAACATAATGACTCCCAAACATACATAAAAATTATATCGGACGAATCTATATAGCACTTTTGTATTGATCCTTTTGCCTCATGATACCAAATTGATTTCAAGGCAAGAAGTACACCATTTTATGATAGTTAGATCATTCACTCGAATCTGTAGTGGATTACTCAGTTGTGATTGACCCTTCAACTATATTTGGTATGGCCATGCACCTTCTTAATCCAACCACATCGAGGGTCTAGAAATATCTCTTCTATTATATAGGAGGGGCAAGTTTTATCTTGATCGGTCATATTTCTTCAATACTTTATAGTAAATCCAAAAGCTACCTTTATGACTATTTAGTTGCGGAGTAGTGTTTGGTAATTGCTAAGTAAACTATTACACATGTAGAAAATAATGACGATCTTAGGTCTAAAAATCCTACATACACTAAGTATAAGATCATAAGAATCCTACATACACTAAGTACAAGACCAACTGATGATACTTAAGAATATAACAATTCCAGTGTCTCATGGTGGGTCAAACCAACATCATGTTATCTAACATGTGTCCATATTATTGATTTGATATCACATATCTATGATCCATGAAACATGATTATCAATCAATACATGTGCTGATCTGTAAATTATAATTATCCCACATAATGATATAAGATCAAGAATAATTTAGAATAATATACAAACATAAATAAAGAGTTTCACGAACAAGTCACATACTTATTAATCAAAATAAAAGATATTTATTCAAGAGACAAAATAACATATTATTCAAAAGATCATAAACATAGAAGTGATATAATTATCTCTATGATTATTTTTAGAGTATATCACTAACACCTTTGTGACTACTTAGCAGACTAGTAAGTCGAGTTGTGATGGATTTGTAGAGTCAAACTTTTGCTGTTCCTTTGTGATAATAGCAATTGTTGTCCCGCTATCTAATAGTGGAGCTGGCATCAAGGCATCCTTCACTACAGTTTACATTCAACATGCATGGAATTGAATGATTAAATCTTTTACAACATTAATTTCTCCATCCATCTGAAAACTCAACGAATCACGTTGATTCTCGCGAACATTAAGACAGATAATGGCTCATCGGGACAAAGTATGTGAAGAGATCTACCATTATCTGTTCTAATCTTCATATGTATGCCTATATTTCATATGAGATTCCAACTTTCAGAATCTGGCTTCGAGGAATAGACAACATCTTCTCACCATTTCTGAAGTTCTTTCTAAGAAAAGCGTAAACGTAGTTGATAACAATCTTCTTGAGGAGCGAGGAGTGAGGTTTTGCCACCACCTCACTCTCTCCAAAGATGTACACCACTCCTTTCTTCATCTCTCCCAGGAGAGCCTGTTGCTCCTGCTGGATCTTCACCATCTCTTCCATGTTCATCTTCTCTGCCTGGTGCCCAGTTTTAAACAAGTATTAGTGCCATCAATTAATCTAACAGAAAATAGACCACTCCTGACGTAGTAAGCCAACCCATTCCAAAACAGTAGGATTAATCTTTATGTCAATTTAGAATTGCAGAGTGAATTTGTCACCTGAAATTGCGGGAAACGCTTGCTCCTGCCACCAGGTTGCTTTGTGTGCTCAGAGAACGATTCCGCTGGTGTAAGCATCTCCTCGGCGTAGACTGTACGTCCAGAGGGTTTTTCATGGCTGGCAAAGCTCTCAGCGCGAGAGCTGGCGTAGCTGGTGGTCCTGAATATCGGCTCGCCGCCCACAGCGTAGAGGTTGACATCTCGGATGTAGTACTGAAGGCGCTCAACAAGGGCATCCACGAAACCCTTGGCGTCCTCAAAGGGGTCCCGGTACCCGTACCGCGCGACGCATTGGAACACCTTGTACTCCTCTCTGTCGACCTGTCGGAAGAGGAAGCGCTCCGCCATGTCTACGGATGGGGTTGGCAAGCGCTTGATGGAGACGAAGATGAGCACGGAGTGGATGGAAGGGATCTTCTCGATGAGGTGAGGAAACACCGGTGGTATTCCCTGAACCAGCTCGGTGTAGAAGAGCCCGACCCCGGGGACCCTCTGTATGTCACGGCGCTCTAGGAGCTCTTTCACCTTGTCACGGGGCACGGTGTGCTCGAGCTCAAACTCGTACCTCCTCACATGCACGTAGTGCCAGACGATCATCACCACCATCAGGACTGCTGACATGGCCACAGGCACGTACGCGCCGTGCGCAAACCGATACAGGATTGCCGACAGGTAGACTGACTCCGATGCCATGAAGACGATGAAGAAGATTGCGATGCACCAGATGCTGACCTTCCATACAAGGAGCATCACTATTGTCAACAGGAGGGTTGTGATGATCATCACAAGAACCTCACATATTCCTGCATGAAACAAACGCCCAGGCAGAGTTACCTACATATGTATATGTAGATGCATACATTTGTGTAGGTTGATTGAAACACAAAAGCGTAAATACGACTCCGGCATTTATGGTGGAGTTACCGTGAGCTTCTCCAATGATCACAGTTGTCCTGAAGGCGATTGTTACAAGGCAAGCAACCACGCAGAGCAAGAAATTTACTTCAGGGATGTACAACTGCCCTGAATATTGCCTTGACGTGTGCAGTATCTTAACCCTCGGAAAGCAGCCGAGTGTCTGCGAATGGGAAATGGTCGCGAACGCGCAGGAGATCATGGCTTGGCTTCCGATGATGGACGCAGCTAAGGCAATTATGAACGTCGGCCAAAACAATGAGTCTGAAATTGCATCCAAGTGACTAAACATTAACTTCTGATCAAGAATTCAAATGTATGTACTGGTGGTGAGGTATCATGTGGATTCTATACATACGTGGAGTTGATCTGTAGAAAGTGTTAGCTACATGCTCTGGGTGCACTCTCAGGTATGCAGCTTGCCCACTGTAAGCAAGCAACACTGAAGGGACTAGTACAATGCCAAAGCTTAGCTGAAGCAGAAGAAATGAATGGTAGTGTGATCAGTCAATGATACAGATGCAATCTATCCTCTGAATTTTCACCAAGAGTTACAATACCATCGCAGCGCTCGCATACCTGAATCGATCTGATGCTGAAATATCCTAGATCAGCAAAAAGGGCTTCTGTTCCTGTCACATGTGCACAATACTTTTCTCCTCAGCAAACAGTAATATATTGTCGTGCAGATGCTTCTTGCAAGATTTTTCACTGTTATCTTATATATTTTGTGTTATACGATGTAGGTCGGATACCTGTAAAGCAAAGGAGTATGCCACCAAGTGAGACCCATCCTTTCTTCTTGTTCCTTCGGAAATAGTCGATGATGTGTTTCAGGTTGAACGCCCTCAGTACGGCGGTATCATACTTTATCAGGTTGTACATCCCAACACACCCAATGAGGAGCAGCCACAGGAGGATGATCGGCGCGAACAAGTAACCGACTTTGTCGGTGCCAAAGCGCTGGATCGCGAACAGGACGACCAATATCGCCACGGTGATCCACACAATTTCATCTGTTGAGAGAGTCACAAGTCATTATCACGAAGTGCATCTTATTGGTATCCCTGTTATGTATGAAACTACTGATACCACACTTTCTATCTAAGTGAACTAGTATTGTCGTACTTCTAGTGCATGGAAACGTCAACTATTGCTTTAGTAGACGTCGACAAGTCTTCTGAAAGCAACATGTTCAGAAAAGTCACCTTTCCAGACCGACCGCGACTTACAGGAAAATATGTGGAATTGATCCATAAAGGCCATTTCGGAGATGTAACAAGTGGTGTTAGAGCCAGTCGCGTGCACTGTATCCTTATGCAGAAGTTGTTGGTGATCAGTTCAACCAGCCAATGAATCTTGTGCATTTGATTGGATGACAGCAACAACAGTCTTTGGAACATTGTCTCAAGCGAATAGTTTGATATTGGCAACATAGCCACACACATACGCTGGACTATTAAATGCTAACAACGACAGTTTGCTCCAAGGCTGTAGTTCATTAACAGTCGGAGATGTCAAAATCAGTGCAAGGTTCACCGAAATTCCAGATATTTCGGTGATTTTGATCCCCTCTGAAATTATTTTGTAATAACGAAACTTGAATTCAGATTCAATTCTTGAGATGAACTTCAAATATTAGAGCAAGTTTCATCCATATAGTTTCATCTCTATTTCATCTATATCCAATATCTAGTTCATCTCTACCATCTTTGATAACCGGTTTCTCAAAATTTTAAAGTTTCATCAACATTCAAACTCATAGTATTGGAATCCGAACCAAAATTACCGAAATCTCAGTGATTTCGGTAATTTCGCTACCATCCAAAATTTTTCCTCAAACGAAATTGTTAACCCTGAATAGAACCGTGTAAGTTAAGAAAGATAACGTGTTCGAAATTTTCTACCATGCAACTCGATGTTCTTTTCCTAATTTTCGGTTACTTGGTATGTCTGCTGAATAATGAAAACTAGGCTGCGCGTAATTTGTAGCTTATATTTCCCCCTCGTACCTGTTGTCAGATTCGGTGCTCTCTCTTTTAGCCCGCCGACCGCAGATAGAACTGAAACATTTTCCCAAGCAAAAATTCAGCGTAAACCATATCAGATTCTCCAATTGAGAACATGTAAAAACTTTGGATGGTGACACACAATACGTTCGAGTTAGTACCTGAAATCACAGGTGTCAGCACGGCGTCGCTGATGACCATAGCCGTGGCGAGCATGGTGAGGAGGAAGAGCGAAATCTTGACTGTCTTGTTCGTCTCGAGCAGCTCCTTCACCCACTGAGCTCTCTTCAGCGTCGCCGGCGGCTTCCCTCGGTTGTACTTGGAGACGAGCTCGTCTTCGGCCTGCTGGTTCGGGATCAGGCTGACCTTGGCGTGGCGTGAGATCAGCGTGTAGAGCGCGAACGTTCCGCCTGACCAGGAATTTCGAGTTAATAACATTAGCTACGCGTTTCTGACTACTCTGAACTATGCTGATTCATTTGCAGAATGCTCGTCTTTCCGAAAAAAATTGCAGAATGCTCATGCTTATGTTTCTTTAGGCGACGAAACATAATTAAACATGGTATCATAGTTCAGATGCTTTAAGTTAAAGACGTGTTTTAGTAGGTGCATGCATGGTCCGATGCTGAGGCCAGAAAGGGTCACTAGAACTCACCGTCGCCGTCGTCGTTGGCGCGGAGGGCGATGTAGACGTATTTGACGACGCTGAAGAGCACAAAGCTGTAGATGATGAGGGAGAGCGCCCCCAGCAGGTCATCCGGGTGGCCGACGCCGTCCTTGAAAGTGCTCGAGTAGACGAACAGCGGCGACGTCCCAATGTCGCCGTACAATACCCCCACGCACTGGAACGCAAGCCGCAGAGTCTTCGCCAAGCTATCCTGTACGTACCAATAGACGGCACGATTGTTTCCTTCGGTTTAATGTCACAACTCACAATGGCTTACAAGGCATTGGCTTTTCTTTCTTTTTTACGGAGAACAAGCTAGCTATGCCA
Organism: Melocanna baccifera; assembly: GCA_036346265.1. NCBI lineage: Eukaryota > Viridiplantae > Streptophyta > Magnoliopsida > Poales > Poaceae > Melocanna > Melocanna baccifera. Next base: position 25,272,754 of record CM070682.1, on the reverse strand, counting down.
AACCTGTCCATGGTGGTTTGCGCCGGCGGCTCTCGTCGCATCGACGAACAGCGAGTCCTGCCGCCGCACCGCCGGCACGTTGAGTTCGCTCTCCAGGTCGACGACGATCTCTTCTCGGCTTCCACTACCAACTGCTTGAGCCATCTGATCAATGCAAAACAACTAACAGCTAAGGGTGTTGATATGCAGTGCTCCTTAGCGCAGTGGTTGCACTGCCTTTGTAGTCTGAAACTCTGAACTCCGAACGAGCTCACGGAGATGCAGAGCTACAGTTCTAGATGCTCCACGTGTTTCTTTGACAGCTTATCAGAGAACCCTGAAAATTCAGAAAAAGGATCGCTGTTAGGTACGTTTGGTCGTATGAATGACGCTGCTACAATTCCCGTGGTAGTCAGTAGTCTACTGATACACTGTCGCGGATAGATGCACATCAATTTTACATCGCCAGTCCGCGTACGCGCCTGAAAAGTCGCGGTAAAAAATAAAACTTGGTGCCCTCCTTGGTTTTTCAAAACCGGTATTAAAATTTTACGAGAGGGGTCTAAAAATAGCGATGACTACTATAAATGAGACTATACTGTAGGTCTACATCACAGATGATTCTCGTGAACCATTTGTGATATAATTCATACGAATAACTATTTGTGATATTTTCACAGACGGTTATTCATACGAACCGTTTGTGATAATGTAAGACATTACAGACGGTTATTACTAATAACTATCTGTGATAATGGCAGACATCACAGACGGTTCATAGTAATAACTGTCTGTGAAGTATCAAAAACGGTTTGTATAACAAATCGATGAAGTTATCACAGACGGTTTGTATTAAAAACCGTATGTGATATGTTTCCTGCCTCATAATCCTCTAAAATTTTATAATTTTCTACCTCATGGAACCGTCCGATAAGGATCGACTGTTTAGATAGAAGCTAACATTCAGACTAGTCTAGACAGGCACAAATCAGAGCCGTCCAATAGTTTACGATTAAAAGAAATCAAACGGTAAGGCAGCTTTGGAGTGGTCCAAACAGCTAACCAGGAATGTTCGGAGTGGTCTAAACATCCACCTTCTTTAACAAGAAGCATTCAGCATAACAGGCTCGATGCTTAAAACTCATTGTCTGTGATAATTTGGTCCTTGGCTGTTAGGCCCGTCTATCCTCCCCAACCCAACCAATAGAAACCCGCCAACCCCCACCCCATGGATCGTAGTTCCGTCTCTCCATCCCTGCGCCAAAAAATTTTCAACTCCTGCCTCTCCCTTCCCTATAAATACTCACCCAAACTTATCCCATACCTACTTCATACGCTCAAAATCTCTCCAGCTCCTCACTGTCCTCCTCCCTCCAACCACCTCTATCCCCGATGGTCCTTACGAAGTAGACGGGCACGCAAGTGTACGGGTGGTAAGATATCGCGGAAGCAGCTGGCTACCAAGATGGCACTTAAGTCGGCGCATGCGACGGTGGATGTCAAGAACATCCAGCTCACACGTTGCATTAGAGGTGAGAGGGCATAGGCATAGAGGCCTCGCCAGTGCGGTTGAGATTCCACTGTCTGTTAGGATCTCTGTTCTTCTATGTTTTTGCAATATTTAAGAGTTACATTCGTAGGATTAGAAGATATGTTCTTGCCATATTCTTGTTGTGTTAGCTTTTTAACATTCTTGTTATCTTATAATACTGTAATGGTGAATTCTAATCTTAACGGAAATGGAATGTGCTACTGTGTTTGCTGTTGTATTTGTTTGTTTTTAAAGAGCATAGCTAACATTTCCTGAAGCTTTCCGAAAAGTAGAAAAAAAATTAGGTATAGAATGAACTATCACAGACGGTTTTATAGTATAAACAAACTATGAAGGACTATCACAAATGGTTCAAACCAAAAACCGTCTGTGATACTCGTTCTATCACAAACGGTTGGTAGAATGGTTCTATCTACCAACCGTCTGTGATGAAAAAGTATCACAAACGGTTCTATATATGAATTGTCTATGATACTCGCCCATCACATACAGTTGGTAGCTAGAACCATCTGTGATGTGTGAATGTCACAAATGGTTTTTGATTCAAATTGTCTGTGATAGTGTTATTCACAGACGGTTCTAGTCACAAACCGTCTGTGTTGTAATTATTACAGACGGCTTAGAAACCATCTGTGATAACCTTGATTATCACTGACACATAAATTCAGACGATTTAGAAAACCGTCAGTGATGATAGTTTCAAACCGTCTATGATGACTCTTTTTGTAGTAATAGATGTTTTTGATTTTCAGGAAGTTTTGACCAAATTTGGTCAAAATTTTTAAATTAAAATTTGAAAATTTTGAAGTTCAAACAAAAAAAATGAAAAAAAGATGCAATTTTCAAGGTTCAGACCCTATATCTACTGCTGGAGAGGACAGAGAACTTACCACCAAACTATGCACAGGCATGTCATTACAAATGGTTACGAATTTTCTTTGTATTTGACAAATACCATGTAAAACTGAAATCTTTTGCCCGGTACGAAGTTTTACCAGAGGTGTCCAATAGTCCCGACAATCCCAATTTTCGGTTGATTATCGCCTGTTCTGGAGACCCTGGTGCCCCCATCTCGCATCGGCAGTTACATCACTTACATCCCAATTATTCGTCGCTTTCCTCCTTCGAGGTAGTGTTTCCATACGCCGACGATGAACTGCCAACCTCCTGTTTACACTAGCAAAACAAAAAACAAAACAAAAATCGAAAAAATTGCATTCCGGGTAGAAGAACTTTCTGTGAAAGAAATGTTTTGACTGCTCCTCTAATATCTACACATGTTAATTAATTTGCATTGTGCCCTGGTGTATAGGTAATCTCACATGTCATCTTCGAGACTTTGCATGTCACCAGTTCGTTAATCAAGACTCGGACAGGTATATATGCAGACAAATCTACCGAGAAGGTGGTATCGGGTTTTCAAAGCCATGTGGTCAAAAGAGGCAGCTATATATAATGTATTTTCTTTTTGGTTTTAACTTTTGATTTTTTATAATAAAATACTTTTCTACCATAACTAACTTTCAAACTAAGTATTTTTTCAAGACAAAATTTATAAGTTAATTGTAGTAGATATTGTAGCGACCCTATCTATATCAATCAAAATCGCATACGAATTTCTCTTACTCCATATTTTCTCTCATAGTCTCTTTATCAGCTGTTACTATCATTATCCGTAGCCAAAAATAACATACCCATATATTCTGCCGAAAATTGGTGTGGTGAAAGAGTTGAGTGAGGTCCGTCTACTGCATATTCTCGGTACAATGTATGTATACATCAGATTTAATTATGCATACATCTACTGAAGTATCTACTTATTTTCGCCAAATGAAGGGTTAATACTTAATTATCATGCAATGAGCCATTTATACGATGGTGGATATATGCTTTTGTATGGTCCAAATTTACCTTGGTTGCTTCAGTAGATTATCGTCTGCTTGCCTTGATTAACAATTTTACCAGCAGAAGTGGCAAGCTTGTGGAGCTTGAGCAGCAAAGTGTGAAGCACACGTCAAGTTGTAATGAGGAAAACTAGCTAATATTGAGCATTTTTTATGAGCTAAAAGTTCTAAAAAAAGCACTTTGCTCGAGCACTTTAGCATTTGGCCAATTAAGCATTTTTAGTCTTTAGAAAATATTTCGGTCTTATCTTAGTAGAGTAAGTTCTTAACTAGGAGCATTTATAATTATTTCCTAAGCTTCAACCATTTTTTACAATTTGAATTTTCATGTATTCAATTGGATTGATTTCAAACTATTGTCTACCACCCTAAGCATGACACTTATGAGAATAGTCTTGGCCCTACAAAACTTCCTCCAAATTCATGACAAGTGCAAAGACAAGCAATCCTGTGCGAAAGAATTGTTGACATAAAACATTAACTGTTGAAACCTGGATTTATTGTCCGAAACCCTCTATGTAAACCAATACTAATTCCTAGATCAGTAGCTAGTGCACATAATTGCATCATTGTATATCAAACATATAACTTTAAAAGCAAAGCTATTTGATAATATTAAACATCACATAACTAGACCATATGGTCATTTGACTTACACACGGGCCAGCCAAACACTAAAACAACTGCAGCGGAGACGAAAACAAAACACAATAGGTGTGACCATCAGGATATGCCTACAAGCAAACGACTGGGGCTCACTACTTAGTTATTAGCCTCTTCAACTTCTAGTCCCTTTGGACACCAATAAGAACCGATAGAGACTTCTTTTTATCATCTTGTTGAATGATGGTAATAGAGCAACAGTGGGTATGAAGGTACTCAGCAAGCCACTACACATAATGCAATTATAATAGATGCAAAGCGGACATAGGGAGGCTTGAGAGTTTTTTTATTTGCAGAAAGCCACATTTGAAATAGAATATGTAGAGAGTCTGAGACCTAGCATTTTAACTAAACTAGGTTTTAAAGAGTTTAAGAGAATGCAATAATAATCATAGTGAATGTTCCATCCACCTATTATAGAGTCTAGTTCCATTCACCATATGCTATTTTTATTTCTAGGTTTCTATCCACCCATTATATTCACTGGGTTCTATCCACCTTGGGGAAATCAAACTCAGGGTTCTATCCACACGTCGATTTTTTTTATCACACACACAAAAGATTCTTTGTGAAACAGAGACAAACTCGAGTAAGTTCCCACATGCACCCTTGACAGTGGATATGGTTGTTCGAATAGTTTTCATTCTGCAGAGGTCACACACTTTACTCACAAGAGATGTTCGATTTATTATGCATGAGGGTTAGAGGATCATGACAAGACTTTTACAATGTTTCTTTCTAATGCGGTTACACCTGCTAAGGTTTCCACAACTGTAGGATTCAATCCATCCTCTCCAGAAGCCCCCTCTTACGCTGCACGCAAAGGTTTCCCTCCAACTCACTAGCATGTGTTCCACTGGATGGTGCATCCAATAGTGGGTCGATACAAATTAATTGATCAGGTCATACCCATTATAGACGTTTGGTTGCACTATTTTACTTGGGAGGTCATCACAAGATTTGGTTCTTAATTGACTTGGGATCGGTCCATCACATACCAAGATCTCGTGCTCTTTCCGCAGCTGCCATACATACCATCCACCCATGTCTAAAACAATTTTTTGAGTTTTGTTTTGAAAGTCTTTTGTAAGTTTAAATGTAACACCCTGTTTTTTTATAGTTTTTAAAGTCTTTGTTTTAAAAAGGAATTTTTGGGAATTTTCTGGGATTAATAAAGTTTAATTTGAATTTTTAGAAATGAAAAAGGATTTAATATAATTATAATAAACCTTATCATAAGCTAAAAATATTTTATTTGGATTCCTGGTGTCTCAAGGATTTTTTCTAGAAGTTTTGGAGAATTTTTTGGATTTATTTGCTATTTTCTAGAGCTCTTTTGGATTTAATTGAATTTCTGAAAAAAAAGCCAGAGAAAAATCCTGTGAACAGGGTTGGGCCGAGCCCACAACTGTTCATGGCCCAACCGCCCCAACCGCGCCGTCTCGGCGTCCGTGTCCGGATCGAACCCGCGTCCGTGCCGTGCCCGAGCGGGACTCTCCTCATGTCCCATGCTTAAATAGCACCGCGCCCTGCCGCCTTTGCACCTCCGAGCGCCGCCGCCATCCTCACCGCCCTCGCGCCGTCGCCATCGCACTCCCACCGTCGTCCTGAGCTCTCGCCATCGTCGCCAGAGTGCTTCACCTCGAGCACGACCGAGTTCGCGCTGTCCCACGACCCGTGACCGCCGGTGAGTCTCTGTCGCCGTCCTGAATCCCCACCGTCGCTCGCCGGAACCCTACTGCACCCGCACCGCCGCCCAAATTATGCCGCTACCGCGATGCAGGCCCCGAGTGTTCGAGTACTAGAAGTCGTGTCCGAGTACTCGAAGTCGTAGCCAAGTGCTTGAAGTCGGTTACGACTTTTGACCTCCGAGTGCCGTCCTCCGAGTACGAAGACGAAGTCACTTGAAGTCAATTACAACTTCTGACCTCCGAGTAGCACTCGAAGTCAAATATGACTTCCGACCTCTGAGTGGCTGACGACCACCAAAAGCCATTGATGACCTTGACTAGAGTACTCTTATTCAGAAGAAAAGATACTCAGCATGCCACATTAGCCGTAGCCGCCGCGTCAGCGCCCGCACTTTGCACTGTACTGTGAGCCGTGTCCACCGTGAATTAGCCTTTCCGTGCACCGAGTCCACAACACAATAGTCTTTTTGATTTTCAGTATTTTCCAGCCTATTTAATTTTTTGAGAGCCCGTTCTTCTCCGTTCTAGCTCCAATTGACCCCATTCCCTTTTCTAAATTCATCTAAAATCAAGCTCTATCTTTTGGTTCTAGTTTCAAGGTTTTTGGAGTTTATTTGAATTTTATTGGATTTATTTTTCGTTGTTCGATCGTTTTCTCTCTCGTTAGATCCCGTCTTCGAAGGAGCAGGAGCGACGCCAGAAGATCCCGAGTACCTCGCTGAACCAAACCAAGGCAAGTCGTGTTCTTTGATCATATTGAACCCAATTTCCAATCTATTATTTAATTACTTTGTTTGAAATTATCTTGCATCACTATTTTATTACAAATCTTTGTACTTGGTAGTTATCACCTCAATTTGAAGTATCCCTCCTTGATAATTTGGATGCTCTGATACCATTGTCACCATAGGTTTGGGAATTATTTAGTGATATCATAGTAGATGTCACATGGGGGGTACAAATAGTATGCTTAGCTATGCTTTCATTATGATGGGTTCATCATCGCATGTGAATAATTATACTGATTTAATGAGATATGGAATCGTGGTTGGTGCCACAATTATGAAATTTGTACCATGACATTGGTGTGTCATTGGTATTGGTTATACAAAATTAATTTTCACTTGGGCGAATGGTCGTTTAGTAAAGGGGGAAGTGTCGATTTACTTCGAGTTATGTGGAAGTCTCGCCTGAGTATTATTAAGGACTTAACTTTGTGTGCCATTGATTGAGCTTTATCGTGCAAACCACATGTCTAGTATGGGATACACTTGGTTGATTAATTTGGAATATTTCAATTTCAATCTCGCCATTGTGATGAACATAATTGCTGATTTCCATGAGGCGCAAGGGGGTGTGATGCGAAACCCTAGCGGACAGGATTGGGTTGGAATTGAACTTTGTAAAGGCCTTGTTGTGATTTTCTTTAACGTGAGGATTATCACATCATGTGGGTACAGTTATGCAACTTCTGTAGAGTGTAAAACTATTCGAATAGTCATGTCTCCGGTTATGAACAATGCTCGGTGATTTCACACGAGGGGTAGTGTTTTCATAGAAACTTGTGGTTATGGTTGGAAAGTGAACGGGTTAGCTTGTGGATGGGAGATTCACAAGTGGTTTAATTTCAGTTCTATTGATTACTTATTTATTAATGTTTTCATTAAAGTTCTCTTTCAATCTATTTATTATATTTATCTTAAAATATCGTCTTATACAAATTAACCTTTCAGCCATCCATTGGTAAGCCTTGCATATTATATTGCATTCATTTGTTACAAACGACTTGCTGAGTACCAATGTACTCATAGCTTTATGCCCAATATTGCTCAGTTGAGGAGGAGTATTACCAGCAGGAGGTACCAGAGGGAGAATACTTCAGCAATTTCACGGATTATGACTTCGCTCCCCAGTCGATCGTCTGTGGGCATGTCGAATAGCTACTACGCTTATTTTATTCTTTTCGCTGCTAGACTTTAAGCCCTTCGGGCTAGTGATATTGTAAGCTTAGCCATAAGGTCGTACCTTTGAGATTTATTATTATTTGAGTTTCCCTTTATTTAGCGTGTATATGGTCGATATTGCATCTATGTTTGACTGTGTGCACTAGCATGATCCTGAACTAGTGTAGTATACACAGAGAGTCCGAATTTGCATATTCGGATCTCGACATTAAAATATCAACTATTTCCATCCAATGGATACCCAAAACTAGGTTTTCATGTTTGAAAATGATGTCAAGGAAAATTAATGCCCACATGCCAAATATATCTAAACATGGCTAAGCATCGCACTTAGGTACAGACTTATTAGCTAGTTGTGTACACCATTAATCATAGGGTGACGAGAGATTATGTCCAATGTCAAGGAGTGAGTGGTAGTAAAAGAATAATAATACGTCATTAACTAAGAACTAATGACAATATAATTTTAGTCAAAGTAAAGCATGCATTTGATATCTTAAAATATTATGCTTTGCATTTGAAAAAGGTAGGTGCAATAAAATCAAAGTGATGACTTGCCTCTACTCAATGTTTTGATAATCTCGGTCTTCGTCTTGCTCGAATTGATGCTCCATTGAGACTTCTAGTTACGTAAGAAATGCTAGAAACCAAATGACGCAATCCTACAGACAAAACAATTCGAATAAATCCAAAAAAATTCAAATAAATTCGAATAAACTCAGTTAATTCTATGAAGTTAATTTCATGACATGAGATAGGGTTCTAAAGAGAGTGGGATGTAGATGTGGTCAAACTGTAGGACCGAAGATGCAAAAGAGGAGGTGAATGTTGCTTTTCAAACTTTCCCCCCTAATATTCAATAATTCTTCACTCCATAGCTAGAAAGCCAAGAAGATTAGGATGAGAAACCATCTCTAAACAACCGTGACAAGTTTCTGAAATTTCGGAGAAAATTCAGGGAAATTAGAACTACCTTTATTTACACAACGATACTACCTATGATCGATAGTTCCTTTTTTTACACAACGATACTACCTTTTCCCGAATGAACAGTAATTTCAGCACGGTTTTAAAAACAAGAAATGATGCAACTTTTGATCCGTAGATCCAAATGACATGAAATTTTGTAGGGATCTACTCTAGGATATGAGGAATCTATTCCAATAAATGATCAGGAGAATCAATATCAAAGTTAAGACCTTTTTCAAGTTTGTTGGAAGGTTGCACCAAACTAAGCCAAAACCCCAATTGGAGAATCTAACTTGCTCGTGAATATATAATAGCCAAGATAGCTCTAGATGTGTTCTCACATGTCATAGCAAGCTAGACCAAGGATAAACAACTACCAAAAACCCTCAAAACAAGAAATCATACAAGGGGGCTAAAAACATGTAAAATTGAGTTTCTTGATAAACATGTTGTAGAAGTGTCTAGATGATATGAGATAGATTCCCACAAGTAATTGTCGAGACCCGAATATGCAAATTCAGACTCTCTGTATAAACTGCACTAGTCCAAGATCATGCTAGTGCACACAGTCAAACATAGATGTAATCACAACCATACACACGCTAAAATAAAGGAAAAACTCAAATATCGATAAATCTTGAAGGCATGAACTTATGGCCAAGCTTACAATATCTCTAGCCGAAAGGGTTTTAAATCTAGCAGCAGAAATCCAAAATAAAGCGTAGTGGCCAATCGACAAGCCCATAGGCTATCGAGTGGAGAACGAAGTCCTAATCCGTGAAGTCGCCGAAGTACTCTCCTTCTGGAACCTCCTGCTGATAATACTCCTCCTCCTTAACTGAGCAACATAAGCGTAAAGCCGTGAGTACATTGGTACTCAGCAAGTCGTTTGTAACAAATGAATGCAATATAGTATGCAAAGCTTACCAATGGGGCTTAAAGGTTAATTTGCATAAAATGACGCGGCTGAATCTAACGGCTCGAGAGGGGACGCGTGGCGTGATCCGATCCGTCGATCCAGATCTGGATCGATGGTGACAATCGGGCGGTCAGACCGGCCGATGGCTGACGCGTGGCGGCCCGTCGCGCGAAGTGTTGTGGCGCGTGGTGCGAGGCGGCACGGACGCGGGGCACGCGTGGGTGCGGGGTTGTGGGCACGCGGCCTGAAGAGGCGACACATGGGGCGATGCGGGCGACGTGGGCGACGCGGCTCCGACGGGGCGATGAGGAGGTCGGCGCGGGTGCTCATTGTCGAGGACGAGGTCAGCGGCGGCTCCGGCGGGACGGGAGACGGTGGCGCTCGGGAGAGAAGGCAAAGACTGGCGGTGGTGATGTTTGGGCACACGAACCGAGGACGACAGTGACTTTACAACACGTAATCTGAGGATGACCGGCTCGGTCACGGCGGCGGTTCGACGGAGTTCGGTTTGGAGTCGAACACGGGGGTGCCGACGTGTGGCAGGGGCGATGAGATCGGACGGTGCGGGGTGAGGCGCGGCACGAACAGGTCGGAGGCGGAGTGCGGGCGGCGGGGTGTGGACGGATCGGCGACGCGTGTCACAGGGAAGAGGATCGGGTGGCTGAGGTGAGGTGGGGCGGAAGCGGACTCTGTAACATCCCAGGACCCACATTACCCTGGGATGCCACTAAATCACTCCACAAGCTAGCCAATTTACAAGATAACATAATCTGGCAATAATTCCTGAATCATGATAAGCTAAACGGAAGCATAATTAAAGAACGACTGCTAATAATTTTAATCAATTAAAGCAAACCACATCCTAACATTAATAACCATAAATGAACAACAATGAGAGAAAAGATAAATACTTAGTGACTCCACTTAATTACTACAATATGAAACATGACATGATATGTGACAGTGAAGTGCCGCTCTACCCTTCCTATGCATGCTCGAGAATCACCTGGAAGGGGTAAAACAAGAGTGAGATAAAATCTCTGCAAGCAAACTGTTTAACAAGCTAATTAAACTATAATAGTATAATCATCAATATTTATTTCCCAAAATAACCACATTTATATACTCTACCCCAAATCACCACCAACGACGGTAAACATTAGCAAATAAACTTTGTTTGACTACTTCATATCCTCAACCACTACCACTACCAATGACAGTAAAACATTAACATATTTTTTATCACACTAACTTTATTATTTCTCACATCCACAACTGCTATCAATAATTACCACAAGAGAAAAGAATCTCATACCACAATCACAACCTCTACCATACCACAAGGGATGAACCCCATTCCACGACCACAGCCACATTCCCCATACCACAAGTGACTCTCATGAGCCAATTCCATATTACAACTATGAAGTTGCTATTGTTTGTAAAATAACTTCACCACAATATATTGCATAAGTATGCAAATAATCTTTCCACAATGTAATGTATATTATGAATGCGTATGATCCACTGCACCCTTACCCAACAAGGTAAGAGTGTGCATCGTACTACGGCAATGTACGATGCTGTACCGGTACGGTCGCGGCTATAAGCGATGACATCCACAATGCAAATGTCATGATATGTTATGAATGATATGATAATCATAAACCACAAGAATTTAACCATGAAGATCAACAACATAATCATCATAAATACTTCCTCCTAATCCACATGTGTCTCATTAAGCACATTGCCAATGTTTCATAAGATCATTACCACATAACCCACATTTGGTTCACCAAGATCATAATCAATTGATCTATAGGGGATCCTACCACATAGTCCACAATATATTCATTAAAAATGCTACCACCACAACCACAAATATTCACTAAGAATACTACCACTTAAACCACAATATGTTCATAAAGAATACTACCCCACAACTATATTTGTTTCATCAATAATAATTCCACATACCCACAAATAAACCATCAACACCATAAACAATTGAATTCTTAAAATACTACCACATGGACCCTATTAAGGTAGCATGTAATAATGACATAGCATCTCAAATTAAAAAATTAATTAATGTGTAAGTAGAATGATTAACGAGTTAAACAGTAGCACAACCGCTATATTTACTTGCCTCTACCGTTGAAGCGAAGCAATCACATGTATTTAGGAGCAAAACCACCTGTCCAAAAGTACCTCTCAGCATAATACAACAGCAATGAAAGCACAACTTAAGAAGTAAAGATGTCGCTAAACCCCAAACCTCACAACTACCCTCTCCGCTTAACGGTTCTACACTCTGCCCATTGCAGCAGCGCTGCTTGATATTTTTGTATCTTTAAGATTATTAAACCGTTTACAGAGAAAGATATATTTCTAGATTCCTCACTTAAATACCTTTACTTTTTATGTAGATCACTTATTTTTATTTTGTTCCTAGTAAGGTGTAACTTAATACGCAAAACAGAGGACGTGCTCTGTTCTGTCATTCTAGACAGCCAGATTCTAACGCTTCCCAACCATAGTACAAGGCTATAAAAAATATAATTTTTATACAGCAGTTAGATTACTGAATTCTCTACGTTTTTTACAATTGTGACAAACAACATAAAAATCATCTACTACTCCTAAATCACACCTGAACAGCAATCTACCCCAGTCTGCACCCCTAATAGACAGTGAGGTTTCCGACCCTGCTACACCAAAATCCCATCGCCAAAAATTCTGAAAAAAACTACAAAAGATGCGTCTCGTCGTCTTCTATGATTTTCCTTTTGGGTAGATCCACAGGAAAAATCGTTTCGTGGGTCCAAACTGCGCAAACAGTAATGTTGCGCGAATTGATCTACAGACAGACAGCAGGGATTCTCTAATCGGAGATTCTAATTGCTAATCCCCACCAATTCTTAGGCTAAGAACCCTAATTACAGCACAATTAGAGGGATTTGGGATAAGAGAGAATTACCTAGGGGTTCACTTTGGGATCACCCCTCTTCTTCCTCCTCTTCCTCTTCCTCCCTTCCTTCTCTTCTCCTTCCTCTTCCTTGTTTTCTCCTTTGCATCCATGGGCAACAGCAATGGGGGAGAGGTGGAGGCGTAGGGAGGAGATGAGGGTGGCGGCCAAGTGGGGAAAAGGGGAGAGGGGCCAAGGGAGGGGGTTTATAAAGGGGGTGCTAGGGTTTGGGAGGGGGTACGGGCCCTCCTTTGGGCTGGCTGGCCCACTCCTCCGGACCGCCCAAAATATCTAAATTAATTATTTTAATTATTTTAATTTTTGGATAATTCTACAATTTAATTTTCACCTCCCGCGATTCACCAAAAAATCAGAAAACTCCGCGATTCCGCTAATCATTCGCAGGGATGCTGTAAAGATGTTCAGGGTATTACATTCTCCCGGCCTAAAAAGGATTCGTCCTCTAATCTAACTCTTGAACCCACGAGACAAAAAAACAATTAAGAAAAGAGTAACCAAATGATAGAGCATCCTAAGGATAGAACATCCCTAGGGAACAACAACTACGGGTCCTCACCCGCCTCGAAGATCTCGTGTTCTTCTTCTACATTTGAACTTCAAGCTTCCATGTCACCTCCTGCTCGGACTGATTCGACAAGAGGGCCTCCACATACCTGATGGCCCTCTTCCTCATGACCAACTCCGATGAGTCCACAACACGCGCCTGTCGACACCGAGTACCCCGCAACTCTTCTGTCGGCTCTAAGCGGCCAACCGGTCCTGCCGTTCTCGCAAAATTCCCTACCACAACTATCAAACCACTATCCAATACCATCTTCCTTCTTAAAATATTTTCCTCTATTTATAATAATTAGGGTAATACATTATACCTCTTTTAAAGAATTTGACCACAAATTCCACTCACAGCATTCTACTTGAAGCACAACAATATCTTTTACAAATAGAATCCAACGAAAGAAGAGTAAAGGATTCTCAAGCAATACCAACTTTCCTTCAAAGGTCTACGATCCAAATCAAAGGCTTCACCACAAAACCTTTTCCACTCTCCAAGTAGACCATCGGAGAAACAACACCACATAAGCCAAGAGTGAAAATCACTCGACAGACCAAAATAATTATTTTCTTTTCCTAGCTAGAAAATACTACGCCTCAACATAAAACAATTCAATTTGTAGATGACCTCTCTCGGAACCTGGAACAACAACTCCGAGTCCCTCTGTGTAAATCACACTATCCCAAGAAAAGCTAGTGCACACAGGGTTAACAGCAATGTATATCGAGCAATAATCACCACAGAATATTATTATTCAAAAAACACGGCCTTAAGGCCAAGTCTTACAAAAAGGGCACCAGGCCAAAAAGAGATAAAACAGCGGAAAGCAGTAGTAAAAGTAGCAGAACAGCCCATCCAGCCTCCCACAGGCGAATGACTGTAAGACGCGCCCTATTCGCTGAAGTAGTCCTCACCGTCGTAGTCGCCCTCAACGTCTGGCAACAGAATTAGCAAGGTGAGTACAAAGAGTACTCCCAAGGTAAGCATATAAATGTTTACGCAAGTTACACCAGGAATTATAACAGAGTAGATGCATGCATAGGGATAACAAAGGAGGCTTAACAGTAAGTTGTGCGAAAAAGCAATACTTGAATTTAAATATAACACGTAAGTATGAAAGCTGAATTTTTAATACGATATATGAAACAATGTTTGAAACAAATCATAACGTTAGTGTAGGCTCCGACCTACACTAACCTAACCACGAGAATCCACCCAGACCAATATTAAAACCCCTGTTGTTTGCTGAAAAACCAGTTTTCTAAAAACAAGTCTAATATGTGAAGATTCTACTTAGCATGTCCATGACCGCGAACACGGCTATCCAGATAGTTTGTTACTCTGCAGAGGTGTACAACTTTACCCACAAGACATTCTCTCTCACTTGAGCCACGCGATAAACACACTGCCTTAGGTGTGCGGCGGAGACTTCATGACAAGGCTGTTCCGATGATCCATAGCCAAAATAATCACGCCGCCACTAAGGTTTCACCACAACTCGAATCCACGAGTTGGAGCCCCCTCTGGTGCCATGTGAGACTTCCCGCAGCCTACGCCGCGCTCATATTCCGCCTATAGCGAGACTATATTTGGAACTTCACAAATTACTTAGCCAGGTCCGTTCCATACCGGACTTATGGTAGTACGAAGTGACTTCGTAAAATGAATCACAGCAACGGTCCTTAATCCGACTTAGGCTCAACCACATACTCACGTACACAACAATCAACCAGGAACCATCTGTGATATTGCCTGTATCACAGACGGTGCGAAACAGGAACCGTCTGTGATATAGTGTCTATCACAGACGGTTGTTGTGTGTAACCGTCTGTGAAAGTCGACTATCACAGACGGTTGTTTACAAAAACCGTCTGTGATAGCAATTGCAACAACAGTTTTATTTGCCGTTTTTTGGCTAGCCTCAGGATATGCTAGCCATGCCCTCTGAAAGCAAGCAACAAGATTACAATATATATATACACTGTGTAACAAGATCACATACATTGCAGATACACAGATCTGACAAATGAATCACATACAATTTTGCAACTAAAAGTTACACAGATAAGTTAATTGCAACTCAGTGAATTACAAATGTAACAAACGTCCAACAGATCACATACAAATATAGAATGAAAATCGTCACACTGTTCTGACTAATGTTTGATTAAGCACACAACTGAGTGATTTGTACAATTGCATCTAATATTTCAACATCTAATGATCACAATTGCCGGGGTAGAACTCTCCAGCCTTGTTTATACACTGTGCTAGTAAGAACCCGCAAAGTGTTGCACGAATTTCGACGAGTTGGTCAAGATCATATGTACTTACGTCGAAGTCAAGATGTCAATTTTTGAAGTATGTCCATTTTCATTTTTAAATAATTTTCATAAACCATCCTTGACTCACCGAAGTCAAGATGTCAATTTTCGAAGTATGTCATTTCATGTGAAAGATTGATCCCACCTAAAATTATACTAAGCCAGGCTAAGCATTTCTATAAATTTTCTAGTCAATACTATGGTACTAACTATTTTCAGCTAGGGTGACAAGGTATATGAATTCGAGATTCAAATTTGGCTATAATCAAAGAATCATGGGCATAACTAAAGTTTAAACTGAATTTGAATTATGTTTGCATAAAAGTATGAATGCATATAACAAATTTGAAATATTAGGTTCAACATGGTCAAAGGTGTAACTTGCCTTGATCGAAGTCCTGCTGGGAATAGTCGAACTCGAATTCTCCGGAATCGTCAAAATCTAACGGGAAGAGCCAATTCAAAGAAAATTAAAAAACAAAATTTAGATAAATTCAAAATTTCAAAATTATTCCAGAAATGGGTAGATCATGATTTTAGAAAAATTTAGAAATTTGAATGGGTCAATTTGGAGTTAAAATGAGAAAGTTATAGCCTTCCAAAATTTTAATTCAAATAAAAAGAAAAAGGTTATTTTCTGTATTCATTTTTAAACCGAAAAGGATTTATGACGTCAGCAAGAATTATTTTGCTAAAGGAAAATCTGGGATATGACGTCAGCGAGATAATTAAATTTTTAGCCGAATTATTTTTATACGAGAAAATCAGTTTTATTGCGTTAGCCTGGGGTTTTAAAAATCGGGCAGGGGCTGACATGTGGGCCTGGGTCTGGTGGACCGAGTCCATGGACTCGAGAGAGGGGTGAGGTGGCAGGCGGTGACGGGGAAGGGGAGAGGTGGCGCTGACGTGGCTGCCCAAGGGAACATGTGGCGCCTGTATGGCAGCCACGTCGGCTACCACGTCAGTGCGGCTAGCTGATGTGGCCGGGCCGGCCGGCGGTGGCGCTCGGGGAGCGAGGGTCGCCGGCGACCTGGGGGGTGGCGGCGCCGGCCGAGGGCACCAACAGAGAGAGGGGGCCAAGGAGAGTGCGTTGGTACCTCGCGCGGGGTCCGGGGATGACTAGAGAGAGGAAATCGGCGGAGAGGGGCGGCGGCCGGAGGAGGGTTCACGGCGGCGGAGAGATCCGGTGGCGCGAATGCTCGGGGAAGAGGTCGTCGAGGATCGCCGAGGCACAAGCAGCGTCGGAGAGGCGTTGGCGATGAGCGGGGAAGCCTGAGGCGGCGGTGATTGCTCGCCGGAGTTGTTGGAGGCCGGCGGAGAGAAACAAGTGCAGGGAGGGCTCCGAGGCTCGGGTTTGCAAATTGGAGGCAACGGGAGCGGCGGTGTGGGTAGAGGGTGCTCGGGGAGGCCCTTTTATAGGTGGGGAGGGGCGGTAACCGTCGCGCACAATTCGCCGGTTTTGGGAACTTAACGCGACGGTGAAGGAGGGCGTAATTGAGGGGGATAACGCCAGAAACGGACGCGGGGAGGTGACTATTTGAATGTGCAGTGGTGCGGGGGATTAATTTGGCAAGAAACCGAAGCTATTAAAGCTTCAGTTTTCCAATTAATGGCGGCGGCAGCGGCGGTGATCGCGCGAGGAAGATGGCAAGCGATCGGGGACGAAGGATCTGACAGGGGGGCCCACCGGTCAGTGAGAGAAGGAAAAAGGAAAGGGCGAGGGGGACGGTTGGATTTGCGACGGGTGGCAAGGAGGGGCGATCAGGACCATCGGCTGCTGGCGAAAGGGTAAGTGAACGGGGACGGCCACGATCTCATCCGGCAACAGGGGTTGAATCCAGGCCGATTGGTGCATTAAGTGGGAGGGAGCGGATGCGATTGAGTACGGCAACAGGCAAGGGCTTGGATTGAGCCACGCGGCGGGCGGAGGAAGGAGGGAAACGGGCGAAGCGGTAAGTGACCGGGAGCGGCTGGGATTGATTCGGACGGGGAGGGGACGGTCTGATGCTTGCCACGTGTCGACCCGAGGATAGGGGATGGCGGGATCGAATCGGTAACTTAGATCGGACGGCTAGGAACAGATCTGGCAGCGGGGATCAGCCTGATGGGTGACACTTGTCGGCTCCGAGGAGGGTTTGGGTTTTTAATTTCCTTTTTCATTTCCATAAATGAAAATAAGCTTTAGAAAACACAGAAAAATACCAAATAAATTCTGAAAAATCCAGAAAAATTCAAAGAACCTTATGGGACTATTTGAGACTTAATAAAAATATTTTCCACCCAATTTGATATTTATATTTTGCAAAAGTACAATTTGACTTAAAAGGGGAAGTTTTTAATTCTTTATAAATTCCTGAAAATTAACATAATTACAGATTTGACTTTAGGAGGATAAAATACATTTATTTTGACTTTCATGAAATGCAATAAATTCTTTTTGGCTTTTATAAAATAGAGCTTTTAATTTTTCTCAACTCAGGCTCAGAATAAAATCCAGGAAAATCAAATAATTATTTTAATAAAGGGATAAAATTTTTGGGATGTTACAAACCTACCTCCCTTAAAAGAAATCTCGTCCTCGAGATTTGCACTGGCTAGCAAAAGAGGTGGGGATGGCTGGTCTTCAAATCCTCTTCTCGCTCCCAAGTGGCTTCATCTTCGGTGTGGTTGCTCCACTAAACCTTGCAGAATCTGATGGTCTTCCTTCTGGTCTGACGTTCTGCGGTCTCGAGAATCTTGATTGGCTGCTCCTGATAAGTGAGATCATCTTGAAGGTCCAGAGTTTCCAATGAGGCTTGCTCTACGGGTACTCGGAGGCACTTCTTCAACTAAGAGACATGGAAGATGTTGTGCACACCTGACATACTTGGTGGTAGGTCCAACTGATAGGCGACTTCACCTCTTCGGTTCAGAATCTTGAAAGGTCCCACATATCTTGGTGCAAGTTTCCCTCTGACTTGAAACCTTTTGACTCCTCTGAGTGGGGATACTCTGAGATAGACGTAGTCCGCGACCTCAAAGGTCAAATCTCGACGACGGTTGTCCGCATAACTCTTCTGTCGAGATTGGGCTATTTTTAGTCTGTCTCTGATCTTCTTAACTTTATCTTCGGCGTCTTGAAGTAGATTTGGTCCAGCTTCCTGAGGCTCTCCTTGCTGATCCCAAAGCAAGGGTGTCCTGCACTTTCGGCCATACAAGGCTTCGAAAGGTGCCATCTGTAGACTGGCTTGGTAGCTATTATTGTACGAGAACTCTGCATAGGGCAACGAACGGTCCCAGCTATTCCCGAAATCCAGAGTACAAGCTCTTAGCATATCCTCGAGTATCTTGTTTATTCTTTCGGTTTGACCATCTGTCTGGGGATGGTAAGCTGTACTGAAACTGAGCTTGCTTCCCAACTCTTCATGCTGCTTTTGCCACAATCGAGAAGTGAACTGGCTACCTCAATCTGACACTATCTTCTTGGGGACGCCATACAGGCACAATCCGGGACATGTATAGTTCAGCCAACTTACTTCCGGAATAAGTGGTTTTGACTGGTATAAAGTGAGCCACTTTAGTCAATCGGTCTATGATCACCCAGATTGAATCATAACCCGATTGCGTTCTTGAAAGTCCGGTTATGAAATCCATACCGATTTCTTCCCACTTCCATTCTGGTATTGGCAGAGGTTGCAAGAGTCCAGCTGGTCTCTGGTGCTCGGCTTTGACCCGTTGACAGGTGTCGCAGGCTTCAATAAACTCTGCTATTTCCCTCTTCATACTAACCCACTAGTACCTCTCCCTCAGGTCTTGGTACATCTTGGTATGACCTGGGTGGATTGAATACGGGGTGTCATAAGCTTCTTTCAGAATCATGGTCTTGATTTCCTGATTATTCGGCACACAGATGCGGTTCTCGAACCAGACAGTGCCATGCTCATCTTCACTGAATCCTGGTGCTTTGCCTCTTCTCATATTCTTTTTGATTTCTTGAATATTCTCATCAGCCTTCTGAGCTTCCTTAATCTGACCAGGCAAGCCAGGCTGTATTTCCAGTGTGGAGAGAATGTTTGGCCCCATTAGATTTAGACTTAGACAGGCGAGTCCCTCCTGAAGTCGGGTCTGGTCTTCTTCCGATAAAACCACATTCGCATAAGACTTCCTGCTCAAGGCATCGGCTACAACATTAGCTTTTCCGGGATGATGGTCTATGCCAATGTCATAGTCCTTTATCAACTCTAACCATCTTCGCTGCCTTAGGTTGAGTTCTGCCTGGGTGAAGATATACTTCAAGCTCTTATGGTCCGTGTATACCTCACAACGGTTACCGATAAGATAGTGACGTCAGATATTTAAAGTGTGCACTACTGCTGCTAACTCCAAGTCATGAGTAGGATAATTGCACTCATGCGGCTTGAGTTGACGCGATGCATAGGCGACCACTTTGCCTTCTTGCATCAAGACACAGCCTAAGCATAGGCGAGAGGCGTCACAGAAAATCTCGAAGCCTTTATGCATGTCTGGCAAAACAAGCACGGGTGCTGAGACTAGTCTGATGATGCGGATACGTATGTGTCTTGTACTTTTCAGTTAAATATATTATTCAACTGGAAAGAGCTATTGAGCCGCATCAAACATTGCCAGGTGAACTCATTCCAAACTAAATATAATATTGTTATTCATAAGAATAGAATACTACCTCATGTCATTAAATGGTGCATTCTTAGGTTTGTCGATGGCAAAGCAATGGAGACGCAAAAGGAAGAGGATAACCACATTAGGTGTCAAAGACATGAAGGAAGAAAGCCCATTCAGTGGGAGAGCAAAAGGGAGAAGCTCAAGGACTTCAACTACAAGTTTTGGATAAGATTTTCAAGCCCAATTCGTACCTCCCACAAGGCCAATTGGATTCAAACTCGGATTCAACTCAGAATTCAATTCGGATTCGGTTCGGGACAGCCTGACAGGCACTTACTAAAAAGGTCATAACTTTCACAAACGGAGTCCGATTTGGGTGTTCTTGTACTCTTTGGAAAGATATTTTCAAGGGCTACGCAATGGATCTGGTCCCACCATCAAACTCATCACAGATCAAAAGTTATGGCCGAAACAATGTGACGGCTGTAAAATCTAGTTTCCTTTTTGTGAGAGTTCGTATCTAAAACCATATAGGGTTGAGTTGTACTAGGTTTGTGGATTCTATGGACGTCCCAAGGTCCTATATAAGCCATGTATTGGCAGCCTAAGGGCTCAGACCACCTTTGAGAATAATCAATCTATTAAATTTTGTTCGAGTTTATCATTGCTGCTGAAATTCCGTGAGGGAATTAGGAGTGTTCTTCAATCAAGATCGTTATACCTTTCCGCTGGGAATTGGGAGCACGATAGATTTTCGCTTGGTGGTCGGTGAAATCGACGCAAGTGTGTTTTTGGCGGATTAAAGAGTGTTCGTCCCTTGCATTGGCATTAGAGGATAGCTACGATTCATCAAGACTCCCGCGAGTATCCATCCTACGTCGAGAAGATCGGCGACCCCGCATCATCTGGTATCAGAGCGCGATTTACTCGGTAGGATCTTATCCCTTTACTTTTAGATTGATTTATTTCTGTCCTATAGTCCATTAAACCGAAAATTGCAACAACAAAAATCCAAACCCTAGTTTCGCATCTGTTATTTTCGTGAGTTTTATTAAGTTTTGATCCATTAGAAATTTTGTTTACGTGCTGATCTTAGTGTCCTTTTGCGTTGCTTAATCCTTGTTATTTCAAACTCTTGAAAATCCGCTAGTTGATCTTTCAATTAGCATCCAAAAAAAGTAGATTCAATTTACTTTTTCGATCCTTGTTCTTGCTGTCCACATAAGATCTTTGCACATCTTGAAAGAATATCACATCCGAATATATCTGGGTTTCCTATTTTTTTGATTGATTTGGCCACAAGAAACCCTAGCTGCCACAAGAATCTTAGTTGCACATATTCAGATCTTCACTTAAATCCTTTGAACCTTGAGACTAGTCTTTGATAATTGCTTTAGGGCTGTTCTAGAATTATCTACACATTGCTGAACAACTTTGGACTTGCGTAGAATCTACGAACAATTAAACCTAGTTCGGCCTTGAATATAAAAAAAAAGAGCCAAAAAAAAGAGAGAAGACAGCCGATTGAAAAAAAACCACGGCTTGAGCAAAAAGAAAGAAAGAAAGAAAAGAAAGCATTGGCCGAATTTGGGTGAGTTAATCTTAATCCATAAATTCAGATTGTGTATTTGATTTCTTTGGACAATCTTGTGCCCTCAAATTCATATTATTGCAATTGGCTAGCGTCTCTCCTAGTACTTGGTGCAAAATGAGCTAATATTCCCAATTGTTTTCTTTAGCTCATTCCTTTTGTTTGCATTGAGTCACATTGATCATTGCGTGTGCGTTCATATACTTCACTTATATCATTTGGATCGGCACATAGGCAATATTTTCTAGCTTAGATTATTACTTAATTCAACAACATCGTGAAATTCAGATTGTGTAGGATAAACACTTTCATACCAAGCTCCCCTAAATATCCTTTGCCGTGCAATTGTGGGTCACTTTTAACTCCGCTTGATCATCACTTACTATTGTAGCCACCACCAAGTGTACGTTTCTTTTGGGCCTCAATTCACTTCGGAAAGGTAAGAACTTTACTTGGTAAGGAAAAAGTGAGATAGAGTGAACTCCACATATCCAATATATGTTGTGGTATTTGTGCGTTCTTTGTACCACTAATCATGACAGGTGGAGACGATAATATGGAAGAGAAGCATACCCCGGTGGATCGTTTTAAATTCCACACTTTGAGGGGAACTTTGCGCAATGAGTTCACCACTGCTTCTTCCACCTTGAAAGCGCAACTCAATACCAAGATGAACAATTTCGCACAAGATATGCGCATTGAATTCAATCATCAAATGAAAGTGTTACGCTCGAACATCGTGAATGATGTTATGCGGGCACTTCATCCACAACAAGTCGAAGATAGCTTTAATTCTTTCTATGGCAGTGAAGATCCAGAGAAGTATCTTGAGTGGGAATGGCGAATGGAGAAAGTATTTAGATTTCAAAAGCTTCCCAAAGACCAAGAGGTGATGTGTGCCACTAGAGAATTTGAAGATTATGCTTATAGTTGGTGGCATCAACAACTGAAACGAATTCATTAAATTTTGGTCGATTTGAAGGCACTCATGAGGAGAGAATTTGTGCCACCCTATTATGCATGTGGATTGCTTCGCTATTTGGAGAGTATCACACAAGGGAGTAATACAGTGCAAGAATATTATTTTGAGCTACAAGATGCATTTCGTCGAGCCGGTGTCATTAGTGAACTACAAAAGAAGACATACTTCAAAAGAGGATTGAATTCTAAGATTGCTGCTACACTTCAACATAAATATTTTGGTAGTGTGCAAGATCTTGTGAATTGTGCTATTCAAGAGGAGAAGAGACTTATGGAGAGACGTACACCACAGTTTTCTCCCAGCCCATACTTCAATTCTGCTGCCTCTACTAGTGTGACACATGAGAAGATGACCGAGCATGGGACTTTCCTTTCGGTCAAGGAGATATATAGTATTCCAAAACTACATATAGCTCCTAAGATACACCACAACCTATGTGAGGATGAGAGCCACATAGCCAAATTGAGTGAGAGTGATAAAAGGACTGAGCTGTGTGATTCCACCATATGTGAGGTTGAGAGCATCCAAATTGAGAGTGTGAGAGAAACATCAAAAGAAAAGAGAGAAGTAGAAGATAGACAAAGTGAGGATGCATCTGAAACTAACACATTAATATCTACTTCTAGTGTTGTTTCTCACATTGTGCAGGTTGACATTAAAGATGAAGAATTGAACATTCAACAACCGGCACCTTTGAAACCAAATGAGGAGGAGATAACCACGGGAAGGGATAAAGTGCTTGCTGCCCCGTGGGTGCATCCTAATAATTTTAAACACCCAGCGCCTACATCATTTGAGGAGGACCACAAAGGTAACACTATTGGTGCTGAATTTAATTGTGCAAAGGTAAGTAATTGTGAGAATTCATATAATCAACTGAAAATTCCATGTTCTGAAATTTCCCTGCTCAATTTACATAATGTGGAATTGATTACTCATAAGGAAGTTCTTACTAGAATATCTCCTAATGTTTCTTTGTGCTATATCATGTTTGATGATCCTAAAGAGCTATCTAGTGTGATTGATAATGTTGCTGAAATTTCATGTCTAAAATCACTAGTTAGTCCCTATGCCTACACATATAAGTTTAATTTGATTGGAAATTATGGTGTAGATGAAAAATTTTATGTTCACAGAATTTGCATTACATGTGATAAGCTTGCTGAACTGAAATCGCATATTATGGATAAACAATCTTTTATGCCATGTTGTGATCACAATGAGATGAATTTCAACAATATCACGTACTGTTTAAAAAGATTTCATAAGTCTACTTGTTCGATCTTTAATGTACAATCATGTAAAAATAATCAGAGTAGCGCAGTTGAAGCATGGAAATCGCTCAAAATTTTCTTTCCTATGGATGAACACATAAATCTGATTTTGCTCATTAATGATCTGTCTATGTCCTTAGAAAAGTCGAGGACGACTTTCTTTTATGGGAGGGAGAATGATGTGAAAAATAATATTGCAATACCTACGTCTTTTGGTCGATACTATATTCATCGGTTTGTGCAAAATAATGAGAATACCACAACAATTGACTCTTACATATACCATGCATATGTGATGTTCTTTTCATTTACTACATCTTTAGAAGTTAATGATGAGATAAGCCAAAAATGTATTGTTGACAAATATATATACCATGCATACACGTTGTATTCTTTGTTTAGTACAATTTCAGGATATCAAAAGCCGAGGACGGCTTTTCTTGAAGAAGGGGAGGATGATGCGGATACGCATGTGTCTTGTACTTTTCAGTTAAATATATTATTCAACTGGAAAGAGCTATTGAGCCGCATCAAGCATTGCCAGGTGAACTCATTCCAAACTAAATATAATATTGTTATTCATAAGAATAGAATACTACCTCATGTCATTAAATGGTGCATTCTTAGGTTTGTCGATGGCAAAGCAATGGAGACGCAAAAGGAAGAGGATAACCACATTAGGTGTCAAAGACATGAAGGAAGAAAGCCCATTCAGTAGGAGAGCAAAAGGGAGAAGCCCAAGGACTTAAACTACAAGTTTTGGATAAGATTTTTAAGCCCAATTCGTACCTCCCACAAGGCCAATTGGATTCAAACTCGGATTCAACTCAGAATTCAATTCGGATTCGGTTCGGGACAGCCTGACAGGCACTTACTAAAAAGGTCATAACTTTCACAAACGAAGTCCGATTTGGGTGTTCTTGTACTCCTTGGAAAGATATTTTCAAGGGCTACGCAATGGATCTAGTCCCATCATCAAACTCATCACAGATCAAAAGTTATGGCCGAAACAGTATGACGGCTGTAAAATCTAGTTTCCTTTTTGTGAGAGTTCATATCTAAAACCATATAGGGTTCAGTTGTACTAGGTTTGTGAACTCTATGGACGTCCCAAGGTCCTATATAAGTCATGTATTGGCAGCCTAAGGGCTCAGACCACCTTTGAGAATAATCAATCTATTAAACTTTGTTCGAGTTTATCATTGCTGCTGAAATTCCGTGAGGGAATTATGAGTGTTCTTCAATCAAGATCGTTCAACCTTTCCGCTGGGAATTGGGAGCACGATAGATCTTTGCTTGGTGGTCGGCGAAATCGACGCAAGTGTGTTTTGGCGGATTAAAGAGTGTTCGTCTCTTGCATTGGCATTGGAGGATAGCTACGATTCATCAAGACTCCCGCGAGTATCCATCCTACGTCGAGAAGATCGAGCGACCCCGTATCAAGTCTTTTCTTGAGAGTCTGAAAACTCTTCTCACAAGCCTTCGTCCATTCGAACTTCTTTTCCTTTTTCAACAACTGAGTCATTGGCTTGACTAATTCGGAGAATTCGGCTATGAACCGACGGTAATAACTCGCAAGTCCAAGGAAGCTCCTGACTTCTGTCACGGACTTTGGTTGCCTCCACTCTATCACAGCTTCTATCTTGGAAGGATCCACAGCAATTCTTTCGGCTGTCACGATATGTCCAAGGAAGGCAACTTCCTTTAGCCAGAATTCACATTTACTGAATTTGACAAAAAGCTAATGCTCTCGAATTTTTTCCAAGGTGATCCTGAGATGCTACTCATGCTCTTCTTCATCCTTGGAGTAGATGAGGATGTCGTCGATGAAGATTACTACAAACTTATCCAAGTATTTCATGAATACACTGTTCATCATACTCATGAAGTAGGCCGGTGCGTTGGTCAGTCCAAATGACATGACCGTGAACTCATAATGTCCGTATCTGGTGGAGAATGCAGTTTTAGGAATGTCTTCTTCACGGATTTTCAATTGGTGATATTCTGATCGTAGGTCAATCTTGGAGAAGACACCGGCTCCTTTCAACTGATCAAACAGGTCATCGATCCTGGGCAGGGGATACTTGTTCTTGATGGTGACATCATTGAGTGCTCTGTAATCCACACATAGCCTCAAACTCTCGTCCTTCTTCTTGACGAATAGGACGGGTGCTTCCCAAGGCGATGAACTAGGTCGGATGTATCCTTTTATTTCTAACTCCATAAGCTGCTTCTTGAACTCTGCTAACTCGTTAGCAGACATCCGATATGGTCACTTGGAAATCGGGGCGGTGCCTAGGGCTAGGTCAATCACAAACTCGATTTCCCTATCCGGCGGCATCCCTGGTAACTCATCGGGAAATACATCTGGGTATTCCTGCACTATTGGCACTTCTTGCAAGACTTGAAGGTGAAAGAGAGCACACTCTTCTGCGTCCGGGATTTGAGGTGAGAAGATTATTTTTATGCCTTGGTCATTGGTGAGAGCGATGGATCTGGTAGCACAATTGATCTGACCTTGATTCTTGGCTAACCAGTTCATTCCGAGAATGACATCTAACCCTTGCGATTCCAGAACCAAAAGGTCGGCTAGGAATCGGGTCCCATCTATGAGCAGTTCTACTTTTGGGAACAAGGTCCCTGCTCTCATTTCTGCTCCAAGAGAGTAAATTATCATAGGGCTGCTAAGAGTCACCATGCCCAACCCATGCTTATCCACAAAGGTTTTTGACACAAAAGAATGCGATGCTTCGGAATCGAAAAGAACTGATGCTGGTACTGAGTTGACAAGAAACATACCCAGCACGACGTCCGGTGCAGCCTGAGCTTCTTCAGCTGTCACGTGGTTCACTCTCCCCTTGATGAAGGTTTGCGGCTTCTGCTGCCCCTGGTTCTGACTTCCGGAGGCTCCGGGGGTTGCTGTCGCTTGCATCTTCTTGGGGCACGACTTGGCATAGTACCCTGGTTCCTTGCAGCAGAAGCAGGTTACCCCATCTGATGGCGGACTATTCTTCTGCACCTGGCCACCGGTTGTTGGTGCGTGGTTGGTCTGAAATTGCTGGCGGTTGGCCTGGAACGGCGGGCGATTGGTTGAGGACTTGAACTTGCCCGCCTGGGTCTTGAAGTTGCTGCCCTGAGGTCTGAACTTGCTCGCGTGCGGAGGAGTGCTGCGAACCTTGTGAGAACCTCCAGAGTTGTTCCTCTGATCCGCCATTCTTTTCTTCTGGGTCTCCATCTCCATGTGCTTGCCTTTTTGACGGATGGCCTTACTGACTAGCTGGTGGAAGTCAGTGTAGTCACCCGATATTAGCTGAACTGATATATTGTCATTTAGGCCCTCCATAAACCTTTCTTGCTTGGCTTCATCGGAAGCCATATCTTCTGGCGCATAACGGGCCAGTTGGTTGAATTTCTGTACGTACTCATTGACAGTACGGCTTCATTGGTGCAGGGCTCGAAATTCCTTCTTCTTCAAGGCCATGGTGCCGGTGGGGATGTGAGCCTTGCGAAAGCATTGCTCGAACTCGTTCCACGTTACCGTCTGCGTGTTGGCATGCGAGGCGGTGAAAGTGTCCCACCATTGAGACGCGGGCCCATTCAACTGATGGGAGGCGAACAGGACTCGCTCCCGTTCAATGCACTGCAATATGTCTAGCTTCTTGCCAATCGACCTAAGCCAGTCGTCGGCGTTCATTGGTTCGGCACTACCAGCGAAGGTTGGTGGCTTGATTCTTAAGAACTCCGAAAGCCGATTAGGAGGTGCTAGGGCCGGTTGGTGATGAGCTTGGGGGTTGTTGATAGTCTGAGCCAATAACTGGATCAATTGATTCTGATTGGCCATCAACTGCACCCAATCCGGTCCTGCTGCTGGCGGAGGCGGTGGAATGGGGGCCGACTAGCTTCCTTGAGCTCCTTGGTTGGCATTGTCGCTGTGATTCCTCCGTGTGTTCACCATCTGCTGAAGCTTCTAGATTTAGAGGGAAGAGAGAACTAAAGGGGGGGTTCTTGTAACAATCCCACCAACCAAACACACAAGATCAAGGAAAACACAAATTAAGAGCCAAATAAAATCTTTTATTTTATTATAATAGTCTCGCAGCTGTTAACAAAGGACTACAGCTCGCAGATAATATTCTAAGACTCAGGGTTGTCTAGACACTAGTGCTGCACTCGGGCCTCCTCGGAAATGGCTCGGAAGCGGTGGAGTCTGCATCCTCGGCACGGAGCTCAGCCAGTTCTTCTTCCACTGTGCGGAGCTTCTGCTGTGTGGTGTGCAGCTCGTCCAGTGTGGTCTGGTACATGTGATCCATGGACTTTGTGAACTCCACCTGGCGTATGATACGGGGGTTGCTCTCGTACTCCGTAGATGAGAAATCGCTGGTAGCACCAAGAGGAGTCTTCATGGGAAAGTAGCGGAAATCTGTGCGTAGCAGGTCTCAGGCGTAGATGTGCCTTAACTCGTGAATGGCCTCCCGGGCTGCATCTTGTACGCTGTCGAAGAAGGTAGCTCGAGGAAGGGGGCATCGAAGATGTGAACGACTGCGTTGGCTGAAAAGTCATTGAAGATCTTTACTTCCACCCTCCAGCGCTCCTCGTCTCCGTACATACCCAAGTACCCTTGGTAGAGAGGGTAGCGACAGAATTCCAGCTCCGTCAAAAGGTTGTGAAGGTCGTCAGCGAAAAGTCCGGCAAGGGTTCCGTGGGAGACGCGGGTAGGTTGCCCCATCTAAAATTTGGAAGAGGAGAGGAAGTTAGTAACCAATTTTGGTAAGACATTGAGCAAAGGGAAAGATAATTTTTAAAAGAGGTATTTCTTTATGAAAATATATCCTTAAGGTTGGTCTCTAGCTAAGGTCACGTCATAGGGTCATTATCGCTCTGATACCATTTCTGTCGGAACCCGGAACAACAACTCTGAGTCCCTCTGTGTAAATCGCACTATCCCAGGAAAAGCTAGTGCACACAGGGTTAACAGCAATGTTTATCGAGCAATAATCACCACAGAATATTATTATTCAAAACATACGGCCTTAAGGCCAAGTCTTACAAAAGGGCACCAGGCCAAAAAGAGATAAAACAGCGGAAAGCAGTAGTAAAAGTAGCAGAACAGCCCATCCAAATTCCCACAAAGCGAATGATCGTAAGACGCGCCTATTCGCCAAGTAGTCCTCACCGTCGTAGTCGCCCTCAACGTCTGGCAACAGAATTAGCAAGGTGAGTACAAACAGTACTCTCAAGGTAAGCATATAAATGCTTACGCAAGTTACACCGGGAATTATAACAGAGTAGATGCATGCATAGGGATAACAAAGGAGGCTTAACAGTAAGTTGTGCGAAAAAGCAATACTTGAATTTAAATATAACACGTAAGTATGAAAGCTGAATTTCTAATACGATATATGAAACAATGTTTGAAACAAATCATAACGTTAGTGTAGGCTCCGACCTACACTAACCTAACCACAAGAATCCACCCGGACCAATATTAAAACCGCTGTTGTTTGCTGAAAAACCAGTTTTCTAAAAACAAGTCTAATCTGTGAAGATTCTACTTAGCATGTCCATGACCGCAGACACGGCTATCCAGATAGTTTGTTACTCTGCAGAGGTGTACAACTTTACCCACAAGACATTCTCTCTCACTTGAGCCATGCGATAAACACACTGCCTTAGGTGTGCGGCGGAGAGTTCATGACAAGGCTGTTCCGATGATCCATAGCCAAAATAATCACGCCGCCACTAAGGTTTCACCACAACTCGAATCCACGAGTTGGAGCCCCCTCTGGTGCCATGTGAGACTTCCCGCAGCCTACGCCGCGCTCACATTCCGCCTATAGCGAGACTATATTTGGAACTTCACAAATTATTTAGTCAGGTCCGTCCCATACCGGACTTGTGGTAGTACGAAGTGACTTCGTAAAATGAATCACAGCAACGGTCCTTAATCCGACTTAGGCTCAACCACATACTCACGTACACGACAATCAACCAGGAACCATCTGTGATATTGCCTGTATCACAGACGGTGCGAAACAGGAACCGTCTGTGATATAGTGTCTATCACAGACGGTTGTTGTGTGTAACCGTCTGTGAAAGTCGACTATCACAGACGGTTGTTTGCAAAAACCGTCTGTGATAGCAATTGCAACAGCAGTTTTATTTGCTATTTTTTGGCTAGCCTCAGGATATGCTAGCCATACCCTCTAAAAGCAAGCAACAAGATTACAACATATATATACACTGTGTAACAAGATCACATACATTGCAGATACACAGATCTGACAAATGAATCACATACAATTTTGCAACTAAAAGTTACACAGATAAGTTAATTGCAACTCAGTGAATTACAAATGTAACAAACGTCCAACAGATCACATATAAATATAGAATGAAAATCGTCACACTGTTCTGACTAATGTTTGATTAAGCACACAGCTGAGTGATTTGTACAATTGCATCTAATGTTTCAACATCTAATGATCACCATTGCCGGGGTAGAACCCTCCAGCCTTGTTTATACACTGTGCTAGTAAGAACCCGCAAAGTGTTGCACGAATTTCGACGAGTTGGTCAAGATCATATGTACTTACGTCGAAGTCCACCCGCTGTCACTAGGAGCAATAAGTCATTAATTAGCATGTGTGTGTATATATACATATATAATCAAAAAATAATAATTATTGCAAGAACATGACAAACCTCTGGATCATCGATCTTAGTATCCATGATTTCCTTCATATGGCGGCAAACATAGTATCCACATACGTTGCCCTGTAGTAGCTGGTGACACTGCAAAAATTGCATTACGTACATAGGTATTGTCAATTCTAGAGGCATTATAACAAAGTGTGATATAGGATTATTGTGTTGTAGTGGGTACCGGAAATCGCGTGTTGTGTCGCAGCGTGTCACTAGATTTGTCGTGTCTTCCTCTGTGGGCAACATAAGCGGCAAACGACCTACGTGATTCAAAAAAGTTAGCCTCGGCCGTTGCAAACGAAGGAAATATTACAATAAAGTTATGTATGGAGGAAATGAGTTTACTTGTTAAGTACTTCTTGCACACGACTGAAGTCGTGGTTACTCCTAAGTAGGGAATCAAGGTATATTACCTTGCTCCACTTTGGTATAATCACAATTAGAATCCAATGTTGCCTAGTCATGTACACACCATAGTGATTAATCCTAAGTTCATGCTGCATGTAAAGTACAAATAAAACATATGTGGCAACTAGTGAAGCACTTACCCTTGGTTGAAAGGAAACATGACGTACTCCTTGTCGATGTGAGTAAGCAATCCCTTCGTTATGTAATCTTGCATGAAGGATTCATTATCTTTGATAACTGGATCGGAGACCAAGTGAGGGTCGAGGAAACCCACCGGTTGTCGCGATCGCCGGACTCCTTGGATCATGCATCTATACATAAGGAAAGAGTAATGACATTTATCGGTATAACGTGAATGTAGAACTTCATTGTACAGTACACTTACAAAGTCCAAAGAAGCGAGAAGCGAGGCGTCGAGTTCGTCGAGATTGAATAGTAAAAATAAGTTATCGAATGTCACGACGATGTAGCATGTGTCGTGGAGAAAATGCTGCTCCGTATATTTCACAGTGAATGTACTCTGCCGATTTGGCTTCATGTTGGACTTCTCCATGTACCAAGCATGCAATGTATTGCAAATCATGCCAAGCCTGAGTAATTGTGACTCAGGGACCAACGACACTCCTAGAGTGAACTTCCATTGCACGGGAGGCTTATTTTTCTTCTCTTGAGTCTTATAGCCTCGCTTACGATACGTTCTCGGTGGCGTCTCGGCGGGAGCCGATGCAACAGGCTTCCAAACCGGAGCTGGAGGTGGAGCCACCGGCCGATGGTGGAGCCACCGGGACCGAGGTGGAGCCACCGTCCGATGTGACAGTCGGCGATGTCCTCTTGGGACACTAGAGGTGGAGATTGTGGCACGGACAAGTCGAGGGCAATGTCTCTCTTGGGCCACTGAACGAATGTGTGGACATCATCCCCTAATGTCTTAATCTCTTCGTTTGGGGGCTTCTCAAGAGAGACGGTGTTAAAAATATCATTAACCATGTCCACCTGGACCTTTATGAAACCGGTCTCTACTTGTACACCATGCACCATCGTACTTGACAGCAATGGATACACCATCCCCCGCCCAGCGTCAACAGGAATAGAGCCAATAAGCCTGACTCTGAGGATGCAAGGCATGGGTACCTACATAACGACACAAGATGAGTTATGGCGTCCACGAGAGAGATCTATGCAGCATTCTAAAGAGGTGCATTACCTGAATGTCATCGATAGGTAAGTGGCGTCGCTATGTTCGAGATTTGGTGTGGGCGCAGCCATCTGCGACGTTGAGGGGGACCGGTACCACAAGAGTAGGAGTAGTAGGGGTGGGTTGCGATTGGTTGCGGACTTGTCTCGCTTCTTTCCTCAATGAATCTATCTCTCCACGAGTGAGGCATCGCTCTTGAAGTGAGGCGATAGTTGTTCCTGAAGTTGAGCACGAAGCTCCTGTTTCATTTGGTTGTTGCGGTACGCCTTGGATATCTTCCTACTCCTATATGTCTCAGAGTAATCTGGAAATCCGTTCTTCCAAGATACGTAAACCCCCAAGCCTCGTGTGCGACCTGGGTGCTCCTTATTTCCCAAGGCCTGTGATAGTAAATCTCTCTCCCTGTATTCTTGAAAGGTTCCACGAGAATATTCGGTAGTCAATGATTGCTGCAAGAGGCAATTAATCATGTTATTTTTGAACCCATGAAGTTCAAGAGGTGTTAACAACTATATAGTTTAACTTATCTTACCAGGCGTTGGGACACTTCCTCATCTGCGAGGTTTTTGAAAGAGACACCCGAAGATGTGGTTGATGACCTCGCTCTTAACCAGTTTCGAGCACGCTCGTTTGCGATCCCGGCAAATGGCGGGGAGGCCTCCGATCGGAGTGCGACCTCGTCCTGCATCCTCCACTGCGGGATTTTACCCATGTACCCAGCGGTGCCGAGTCTGTGAGGGTGAGTGTTTTGTCATTGGATAGCCTTGTGCGCCGCACTTTGTTGTTCAAATTCAGCCGTTGTTTTCATCTGCACAAAGGCCTCCCATGCTTCCGGCGACACGAAAGGATACTTTGTGAAGGGCGTAAGATCCTTGGCCACGTACCGCGTCACAAGAGTGCTCTTAAAATTCTTCCATGCTTTTCCCATTGCGAGGAGCGCGTGCCGTCGCATGAGTCCTCAGATTACCGGGATCTCGAACGAATGTGTAACTTCCTCCCATAGCTGATTTTTCTGATCGTTTGACAAATCTCTCCAGCTTGCTATGGTGATGGGGACCCGTTCCCTTCCAATTATCCCGCAGGTACTCCGAAATGATGCAATTGCTTTCTTCGGTTGTAGAGGGACCCCATCCGGAGAGATCACCGTGATGGTCATTCGGCCATCTGGCCTTTTCGATACTCCTTGGCCATGCTTAATTTTCCCAATCTTGGGAGCGTGAGACCCAGATGACGACGAAGCTTGTGAGGACGCCATCTCTCTTCTAAGAAAAAAATAACTGCAGTGTGTCACTAGCCTGTGAGGTGTGGGCCTAAACAAAGTTCTATGAAGCAAATGACACAAACTAGTGTATCGAGTTCATTGAAACCGATACACTAGAGTGTGTCATTAGCTTCATGCCCTTTGAAGGTCTATGTGGCATATATTTTTAGATGACTATGTGGACGCAGTGAGGTGTGGTATATCTCTAGCTATAGCTAGCTGCTAATAATTCATATATAGCAATATAATTCTAGTATGATTATGTGAGCACAAAGATGACATCAATCGAAATACAAATGTCATAACATGTATGTAATATATGAATTGAACATACCATTTGAAATATAACACATATCCAAATACAAATGACAAATGAATTTAACATATCCATCAATCCAGCATGTGTAAATTCGGCCAGCATATATATCAATATGACAATGTAGCATATATATCAATATGACAATATAGCATATATATCAATATGACAATGTAGCATATATATCACTATGACAATGTAGCATATATATCAATATGACAATGTAGCATATATATCACTACGACAATGTAGCATATATATCACTACGACAATGTAGCATATATATCAATATATGAAACATGAAACATGAATAATGTATCTTCATTATTCTATATGAAACATGAAACAACTAGCTACATGAAACAAATCTAAAACCTAGCTAGAGTCTGGGGAGGAGGGCACCGGAGTCGGGGGAGGAGGGCGCCGGCTCGCGGGGAGGAGGAGCTAGAGTCGGGGCGGGAGCCGGGCCGGGGAGGGAGCGGCGTCGGGGAAGGAGGGCACCGGAGTCGGGGGAGGGGCGGCGTCGGGAGGGAGCGCGCGTCGGGAGGCGTCGGGGAGGGCGCGGCGTCGGGAGCGACCGGCGGCGGCGGCGGCGTCGGGAGGGAGCGTCGGCGGGAGGGCGTGGCGTCGGGAGAGACCGGCGGCGGCGGCGGCGTCGGGAGGGAGCGTCGGCGGGAGGGCGCGGCGTCGGGAGCGACCGTCGGCGTTGGGAGGGTAGGGCGGCGCGAGATATCAGGGGCGCTAGAGTGCGAGAGTGCGGAATCTGTGCCCTAGTTGGGGGTATTTATAAGGAACACTATCACAGACGATTCTAGAAATAAACCGTCTGTGATATGCTACTATCACGGACGGTTATAAGTGGAGAACCGTCTGTGATAGTATGCCTATCACAAACGGTTCTCCACTTATAACCATCTGTGATAGTATTACTATCACAGATGGTTCTTAACTTATAATCGTCTGTGATAATATAATATCACAGACGGTTATAAGTGGAGAACCGTCTGTGATAACTATCACAGACGGTTCTAAGTGTATAACCGTCTGTAATAAGCCTTTGCCCACTGCTTGTTGATCTGTAATAAACCTTTGCCGGCTGGCTGTTGTAACTACACTACCAGCATTCAATAAGACCTATCACAGAGTGTAATGAATATAACTAGTCCTACCAGCATGCAAATTCACAAATACAGTTCCTGAGTCATTTTACAATTGCAATAAAACATATATAGTTACATTTATTACACATAGCTATTTTATTTTAAATAAAGCCCTTCACGATGATCGACACGCATGTAGCTTGTTTCATCGCCTTGTTCTTCCTCGAGCCTGATGCCATCTCTGAATGGAGGCAAATCATCAAATTGATTGTACTCTTCCTCATCCACAATATTCTCAACTCCGATAATCCTTCTTTTTCCCTGAAGAACTACATGGCGCTTCTTATTTGCCGGGTCGGTTACATAAAATACTTGAACAACTTGCCTTGCGAGTACGAATGATTCGTCTTTGTATCCTACTCATTCGATGTCCACGGTAGTGACACCGTACTTGTCGACCTTTACACCCCGTGGGAGATGGACCCAACGGCACCGAAATGGAGGAATCTTGAAAATTATGTAGTCAAGCTCCCAAATCTCCTCTATAAGCCCGTAGTACGAGCTTGGGCCAGCGGTACTGACGTGCGCATCATAGGCATCTATGCGAACACCTGAGTTCTGCACAGTGCTCTTTTTATCCTGATATGTTGTATAAAATGTATAGCCATTAATGTCGTATCCTTGCCATATCACAATTGTAAATTTTGGCCCTTTTGCCAACCATTGTAGTATTTCACTTGACAACCTCCTAGTCAATTGCGCCTTCAACCATTCGTTGAACTGACGATTGTGTTGTCTCGTGATCCAAACTTCTGACTGGCCTGCATTCTCTTGACGTAGCATGTCCTTGTGCTCTTCAATATATGGGGTTACTTCAGTCATGTGTTGTAAAACTGTGAAATGGGCTTGAGCATACGTATTTTGATTCGGAGTTATTGCTTTCCTTCCGATAGTCCCGACACCCTCTAACCTCCCCTTGTGACGAGATACAGGTACACCTATCGGATCGACCTAAGCCATGTAGCCAATGCAGAATTCAATGACCTCTTCTGTTGTATAACCTTCGATGATGCTACCCTCCGGTCGAGATCGATTGCGTACATAGGACTTGAGAATTCCCATGTACCTCTCGAAAGGGTACATATGACGTAGAAACACAGGGCCGCATATTTTTATCTCTTTCACAAGGTGGACAATGAGATGGACCATGATATCAAAAAATGATGGAGGGAAATACATCTCTAGATGACATAGAGTTGTCACCACCTTGGTTTGCAGAGCATCTAGTCCATCGGGATCAATGACCTTCTGGGCAATTGCGTTAAAGAAATAACACAGCCTTATGATTGTCACTCGAACCTTGTTCGACAAAATACTTCTAATTGCAACAGATAGCATTTGTGTCATTAGCACATGGCAGTCGTGGGACTTCATTCCAATTAATTTCAAATGTTCTATGAAAACAATTTTCTTCGTGTTGGTGGAGTGACCGGATGGAACTTTCACACCATGTAAGGACTGGCACAGTTCAGTTCTCTCGGACTTAGACAGAGTGTAGCAAGCTGGGGGAAGGTATGTCCGGCCTTTATCGGTCTCTATCGGTGCTAACTTGGTCCTGATGTTCATAGCGACCAAGTCACGTCTTGCGTTAACACCATCCTTAGTTTTATCAGGAATATTCAATAAGAGACCAATCAAACTGTCACATACATTCTTCTCTACGTGCATGACATCGACACAATTGCGAACTTCTAAGTGCTCCTAATAAAGCAAGTCCCAAAATATTGACCTTTTTTTCCACATGTTCTTCCTCAATTTACGCCCCTTTCCAAGCACAACGTTTATATCCTTGACCATATCATACACCTCTTTCCCGCTAAAAGGTCTTGGTACTAAGTCATCTTCTTTTTTTCCATCAAATTATTTTTTCATCTTGCGGTATGGATGATACTTTGGAAGGAACCTACGGTGACGCATGTATACAGTTTTACGCGAGTTGTTCAACCACACACTCTCGGTATTGTCTAAGCAGTGCGAACACGCTTTGGCTCCTTTTGTACTCAACCCTGACAGGTTACCAAGGGCAGAAAAATCATTAATGGTGCAGAACAACATAGCGCGTAGAGTAAAGTTCTCTCGTTTGTCCGCATCCCATACATGTACCCCTTCGTTCCACAGTATTGCAAGATCTTCTACCAATGGTGCTAGGAACACATCAATATCGTTGCCAGGTTGCTTCGGCCCTTGGATAAGTAGTGACATTAAAATATACTTCCGCTTTATACACAGCCAAGGAGGAAGGTTATACATGCATAGAGTCACGGGCAGTGCTATGTCATTTGCTCATGTTACCAAAAGGATTCATTCCATCTCAGACTCAATCCAAACCTTATATTTCTCGGTTCCACACCGAAATCTACAAACATCCTATCGATGTTCCTCCATTGGGCAGAATCAGCAACATGTCTTATCATTCCGTCTTTCTTACGCTGCTCCAAGTGCCAACGCATCAATCTTGCATTCTTGCGGTTTGCAAATAAACGCTTCAAACGGGGGATTACAGGAAGATACCACAACACCTTAGCAGGAGGTCCTTGCTTCACCTCGATGCCCTTTCCATCATCAGAGTCATTTTTATGCTTGTATCGGGATGCTTTGCACACCGGACAAACATTTAAGCTAGCATACTCTTTACGGTACAGGATACAATCATTCGGACATGCATGTATTCTTTCTACTTCCATTCCTAATGGACAAAGAATCTTCTTGGCTTGGTAGATGGTTCTAGGCAACACATTTCCCTCTAGAAGTATGTCCGCTAGGAGACTTAACAATGCCGTGAAACTCTTGTCGGACCAACCATTGCTTGCCTTCAATTTCAATAGTTCTAGAACTTCATCATATACCCTCCCACATTTGAGACTTGACAATGACATGTGGGTCTGAGTCACCGTGTGGGCCGAGGGTAAATATTTCAATCTAAGCATCAACCTTGTGTATTACGATCCCGAGAACAAAGGTTTCTCCGAGTCCTCCATCAAGCCCTCGAATTTACCAAACTCTCTCTCACCTGTAGTTCCTTCGCATCACGTAACATCTCGATCCAGTTGTCATCCTGCGATCCATCCGCGGCCTCATGATCAAAAGCACAGTCCACAACTGGCATATTGTTGTCCCCATCGACTATGTCATAACTACCAGCATCTTGTATACACTTCTCTTCATCGTGACTAGTCCAACATTCGTACCCTTTTCTGAAACCCCTTCGAATCAAGTGAGCTTCGATCTGCGCTGAGTTGCTAAACATCTTAAGATTATCACAGTCAATACATGGACAGTATATATATTTTATCCCCTTCTTTAACATATCCATCTCGGCCGCTCTTCTAAAAACAGACACGCCAATAATGGACTCTTCACTCACACGGTTCTCAATGTACATCCAGCTTCGATCCATTTCCGCTAGCTACACAAGTAACAAATGGTTGCCAAAAATGATTATTACCGCAACTAAGAAAATCCATTATCATCTCTAAGCCTTCCATTACAAAAACATATATGCATAATTAAAAGTAATTGAGTACTAACCTCTGATTAGATCACTAAGAAGATGGCAATATATTTTCACCCCGAACTCCCAAAAGCCGCCGCCTTGCTCCACCGACGCAGCGCATGCAATAAAAATACAGATCTGTCGACACCGCCCAAGTCCAAGTATTAATAGGTAATTATCACGACGGTTATTAACACGCATCGCCGTGAAAATTAGATCAAAGACGATTTGTTATACGAACCGCTCGTGATAGTAGAGACATCACGCAGCGCTTAGTATTAATAACCGTCAGGACACTTCACGACGGTTATTAATACTAATCGCTCGTGATGTCTCTACTATCACGCACGTTTGTATAACAAATCGTCGTGAACTATCACAGATGGTTATTAACACGAACCGTCTTTGATGTCTCTATTATCACGCACGGTCGTGTTAATAACCGTCAGGATAGTATTACTGTACCGGTGGCGATGAGCCGTCTGTGATAGTTAGGCACAGACGGTTCCATATGAACCGTCTGTGATTTACCCGTCCAGTATAACCTGTTTTGTAGTAGTGATAATACAATAAGATCAGTTGCATTAATTCTCCAGCTAACTAACTAGTATACAACGATATATAAATCCATGCCAAAATGGTACATACACGTGTAAAAGAGAGGTGTCCTTCAATATCTATAATGCCCATGTCACAAAGATACATACATGCACATCCAATTCGAAACAAGAAGATTCATATTTCCCAAAATTTTCCATTCTGATAATTTCCTATATTAGAATTAAGTTTTCAGTGATAACTCGATGTAGAGTCTAAGGGTCTGTTTTAACAGAGGGATTCTGTTAGGAATTTAGGAGTAATTGTTTGTTCATATCAAAATTCCTGCATACCAAACATAAGTTGATCTTTTAGTTGTCAATCGAATTTCATACAAACAAATGAAGCTATTATGTAAAATATAGCCTGTGCATTGCACGGGTTATCGACTAATCAGAAGGTGGCATCACCGGATTTCTTTTTGGGTTGGGGGAGGGCACCTGAGGACTTCATTGAAGCCCTCGAAACTTAAATTATTTGCATAAAAGTCTAAAACCAAAAAATAATTGCACTAAGTACAGACATACATCAAATTTCAAAAAATTTTGGGTGCCCGGGAACAACGACACGTAGAATGCATCTTTGTATTTCAAAATATAGTTGAGTTTGTTGTAGAAGTCAAATACACACATATTTTAATTGGCCTTTCTTTTCTTCCGTCGAAATTTCTAGCCTTTCAGGTGAAACTAGTGTCTGTAATTAACCCTGTTTTAATTACATAATAGATTATCAAGCATGCCAGTTACCTATGAGGTAATGCGTGAGGTATTCGAGAGATACCAGCTACTAGCGGCAATCCAGCTGGACAGATTTTTCCGGCCAAAATAATGTCATGGTAGATTTGGACCGCCATAATCCGTTAAACGTGCAAATTTTACTGCGAGAAGGAAAAATTAAAGGATGCTAAAACATCGTTGTTTTTATCTTATCCTTGGACCCGACTCACCTGCTTCTGGGAAGAGAAACTTGGTACATTCGATTCCCATTGCTTTACAAATACATACGATTTTCTTTTGCAAGGGTATCTCATGTAGAATAAACTGTCCAGTGTGTAAAGGTAGCTCCAAGTACGCTCTGTACTTTCGGAAAAAAAAATACTCTTCTAGATAGGATTAGACTTTTACCAAGCATGTATAGGAAATTCCCTCTCAACCAAGTCTGCAGATTGAGTCCAGTATTGTGTCGATCGGCCTATTATTTCACATGCATTTTCTATATACCAGGTCAGTTCATTCAGGTCACTAGATAGTCCATATATCGAGATGCTTGTTGTCAACAAGGCACACACTACCATTCACACATCAGGTCAGACGCCAATTGGATTGTGTGTTGAATGAAAAGAAGGTGTGCTTGGCAAATACTTTAAGCTAGATAGTAATGTTTCTGTAAAATAAAATCACCTACTGTCCCGTGAGTATCCAGTGGCAAGCAGCATGTTTCTTATTTTTTGGAAGAGCAATGAGGTTATCCTTAAGTCATATCACTACTACAAAAATACTATTACTAGACGCAATATCACAAATGGTTTTGTGAAACCATTTGTGATGTATACTATCACAGACAGTTTTAATTTAGAGATAGTTTTATGAAACTGTCTGTGATTACCATGAACTATCTGTGATACTACAAATATCATAGACAGTTTTTGCTATAAACCGTCTATGATACTACAAATATCACAGATAATTTTTAGTTTGCCGTATAACGGAAATATTAGCAGATTTTGCGGTGATTCAGATGTGTTCCGAACGTAGCACTGCATGCCGTATATACTATGGTGATCCATATTAACACTTTGTTCGAAGTTTTCGGAAGAAGCGGGTCAGTTAATCCACGACATCAACCAGGACCTCAGGTGTATAGACTACTCTACCACGTGCGTTCCACGTCAAACTAGATGGCGTCAACGGCCAAACCAGTCATGATTGAAGAGGACACTAGCCAAGTGCTCATGCGTGGTAACGAATTTCAAATAATTGATAACACAAATTCCAAACTCTCAAACAAAATAATACAAGTTTTTCTACATCCATTTTTTTATAAAACTTCCCCTACTGCTTCATGTGTTGAAAAGGATCAAAGATGTAGATGTTCAAGCAGGCCCAATGGCTCAAACACAGAAACATTACAGATAAACCACCAGAAATGGTATTAAACAACCAACAATCACCAGAAATGGTATTAAACAACCAACAATCATTAATTCCAAACTTACTAAAAAATAGAAGGCTATCATACTCTAGTTTCGTCAAGATTTCGCTGCAAAACAGGTATAAAAAACCATCTTGTCATCTTTGTTCACAAAATCATAAAACGCAATGTCCAAGTCATCAACCGGAAGAATCTCCATTTTTTGAAAAAAGAAGAAAGATTTACTATTGTGA
Organism: Melocanna baccifera; assembly: GCA_036346265.1. NCBI lineage: Eukaryota > Viridiplantae > Streptophyta > Magnoliopsida > Poales > Poaceae > Melocanna > Melocanna baccifera. Next base: position 25,231,261 of record CM070682.1, on the reverse strand, counting down.
AGTATTGAAGCTTACATGTAGCTATATCTTACCATTGTAAAAACAAAAGTAGGAAATTATCCAATGGATGTATAGAACAAAAAAAAAGAAGTCATATAGAGCTACAAACCCTAGACAATGAAATACTCTTTGTTTCACTGTACTCTCATTAACTTCAGCTCATGGATATACCAATCTCATGTGTAAAGTTTGATGGCCCCAGATAACCATGTAGATTCATCATAAATTGACTGATTAGTTGTTCAATGCCTACCACAAAGCAACTTCTAGCCAGAAGTACCATTTTGGCCATTATATTTCTGAAAACAAAATTCTATTTCTGGCCAATACAAAACTACATTTCAGTACCCAATTAATGCATAAGGGTTAATACGGAAAAGCAAAATTCTTTGCTTTTCATGATATGATTATCATATGTACAACTAAAGGGCATGTCATCAAGAATAAAATGCACACCAACATGTATCCCATCCTGAAAGAAGAGTAAAATAATATAGTATATGCAGTTTTAAGAAGTACCAAGTTACTTTCTGCAACCAAAGCTTCAATTGTTTGTTGGTTTAGTTCCTCAGGACGAATTTTCTCAAAATCATTGATATTTCTACAAGATATAAAGACATAGTCAAGGAAACAAATTACTCAAAAATATGTCATTTTTCTAATCAAGGACTATTGAATAAGTTTCTCATAGCTTAGTGTAATTTCTCTCACTAAGTAGATATCATATGCACCATTTGTTCTTATAAAGAGATACCTCTTGTAGTCTGGCGCTTCTTTGCTGATTTTGAGAAAATGAGAATATCTTGGGGGTTTACGACCTTACAATAAGTCATCAAATAAGTTCATTCAGATAAAATTGAGAAAGACACATCAGTAAGTGTCACGTTAGTGTCTGAGCTACCTTGCCAACATACTTCTAACCAAATCATTGTGGGTTAATTGTTGAAAATAAAGAGTAATCTACCTGCATAACAATATGAGCAAATTCAATTTTCTCTATCTTGATCATTTTTCACAAAGCACTTTATTTCTGTCCATATTTTTTACCTTGATTGTAATTAATGGAAGGTTGGGCTCTAATATACTGATTGTTGGTTGAATACTCTTCTCAATCAGATTTCTTACCTGAAGCAATTGAGCAATATGAAACTTGAGGACAAACCACTTCCATTTAAGAAAGAAAACTTTACCAGGCTAAAAAAACTGGCAAATGGCCATTATTGAACCAAATCCACGCCAACATCTCATGGTGCTTCTAAAGAAAATGGACAAGATTTAAACATAGCATCGAAAACTGAAAAGTCACAATTTTATCCAAATGTTCAAGAACAGAGGCCTGATCATTGGGATCAACATCTGCTTCATCTTTCAAGACAACCAACACATTTCATATTGTGAGATTCACTTACTAAAGCAAGCATGTAGTAAGGAATGGCATACCTCGGCATACTCAAAAGGTCTAACAGACCTCAAAGGTATTTTGGTTGGCCTATAATGGTTTCCCTATTTAAGAAATATATAAGGTATGAGAAAACACCACAATGAACTTCTGTTCAACATGAAGAAGAGAATCTTCAAAAAGGACCTTGATTTCTAACAAAAGAACATGCTTTGGTTTTGCTTCACCATCAATCAGGGATGTTTCAACTGATGAACCTGGTTGTCTGATGTGAAAACTAATCCCAGGGACCTCCTATAAACAATTGGTTAGAAGGAAAGTGTATAGTTAGTTATTTCTATTAAGAAAACATGAAGTGTAAAATGAAATCCCAAGTTATTACCTGGGGATCAATAAGGCATTCGTGCTCACAGCCCCATACTACAAAGCCCAGAAAATGTTGCAAGAAATGTTCGTTGATGGTGCTTTTAGGGTTTGTCTTTATCTTGTATGAATTTATGTGTAAATTTGCTTTTTAGTAAGCAGGATGAAAGACCATAATAAATGAACAAACTATATTCCTTTGTTGTTTTTCACTTGCTACGCACACCTGTTCTGATGAAGAACCTGGATATTGGACCATTCAGACACTAACATTCCATCTTGACTTTCAGGTTGCATCCACTGTACTGAATGAGGTATCTGAAGTATTAAGATACGAAACAAGAGGGATGTTACTTAGAGCAACAAACTTACTAAACAAGCCCACTAGGAATAGAGATTGAAAGCAAGTTGTAGTTACAATAACATGCTCGTCAGAATATATCAAATAAGAGGGATGTTACTTAGAGCAACAAGCTTACTAAACATTAGAAGAATAAAGTAAATTGTGTATTTTATTCAGTTCTTCAATGATAGATTCCATAGTGGTCTTGAGTATGTTAACACAAAAAAACTCGGGCTTTAGTTTGACTGAAAATAAGGAGAAAAATGAACAGCATGGCCTGCATATAAATTCCTTTAGTAGCATCATTTTATGTTTAGTAAGGAACATATATCATTGATATGTAGAAATCAAACAAATGTATAGTAGCAGTTTAGGGCATTAGTTTTTGTTTTCCTGAACATGGTTAATATACAAATTTTGATAACTAGATATTATAGGAAGGCACTGCTTAAATTAGAATCTAGAATTTGCCCAGAGACAACAAGAATTTAACCATTATCATAACAAACTTGTTGTGCATGAACATAGGGAAATTAACTCAAAGTTATGCAATATATGGAAGTATGGAACATAGCATGAATAGTAGGTATTGAGTATTGGTAAAGTTGGTGAGGGGGATCTGTTCACGCATGGTCCAGTCAGGCTAATGTCGACCGAGGGCATGGACGATGAGGATTGGTTGCCGCGACCACCAGTGTGTAGTGGGAGCAGTGGTTCTGGAAGTGGCGCTCATGGCGGGGGCGCTCCTTCTTGGCCTCGCGGCGGCGCGCCTCAACCTCCTCGTCGTGATGCTACGGGAGCTGGTTGAAACGCCATTTGGGGACTAAGCAGCGGCTTGGCATCCACAAGGCGGAACGAGGAGTCGTCAGCCGTGACAACGAGGGAGTCGTCAGTGAAGGTGAAGTCGAAGACAGTCACAGGAGGGGAGAAGCAGTAGCGTGTGGGGAGGGGAGGAGGAATGGGGGAGAGGTGGTGACACGTGAGGAGGGGAGGGAGGAATGGGGCTGAATGGTTAGCTGGGCCAAGTTTGGCGGAGATGGGTATTTTCTTGGGTGGGGCGATGGCCGTCGTGATGAGGGCGAGGAGGAGGTGAAGAGCGCTAAGGCTGGCGATGGTTAGGTGGCCGCCAGATCTAGATCAGGGTTTCGATTCGATTGTGGAATGGATTTGTAGGGGGAATGAGACGAAGGGGTTTGGGTTAGGAGTGTGAGGCAGCGCTCTGGAGAGGAGGTGGTGGGGCTCATCGGAGATGGGGGAGAGGGGGTGGCGGAGTAGATCTACGGAAGGGGTGGGGCGACAAAATGAAGAGGGGGAGTGGAGAGGCCACGAGGTTGGGGTTGTAGGTTTATACAGCATGATGTACGGGGGTGGGTATGTGTGCGACGGTGGCCGATGGTGTTGGCGGAGGCTAAGGGGAGGTGGTGGATGTTGGTAGAGGAGGAGCGATTCGGGTGGAGGAAGAGGTGAGCGGGTGGCGGAGGAGCAAATCGTTCGCAAAGTGCACATAAGTGGGGAGGTGGGAGCATCCATTTGGATTTGGACAATCAATCTTTGATTAGAGGGTTGAGAGGGGAAGAGATAGATGAACCACTGGTGGTGAACCACTACCACCAACTCCTCTTTTTAAGTAGTAGAGATGCATATAACCTTTTAATTTTCCATAAATTGGACGACAAAAGTGAAGTATTAAGTGAGAAGGTCTAACATTTTGTTGTGACTAACCATTATCAAATTGGAGTAGATAAGATTTGATTTTGAAAATTTGCAAGTTTTTTAGAAATTTTTTAGTGCTATCAGTCAGTCAAGTTGGCCTAGCAGTCTGACCGGCTGATATCAGCGGTCAGATTGGCTAGAGCCACTAGTCTAACCAGGTTGGAGGTTTTGCTTCAGCTGAAATTTGTGTTTGCAGGAAATTTGGTCATGAGGTGATTTAATTTGACCTAGGTTACTGTATATGTGTTGTATGAAACATGTTTTGACTAATGTGGGTCAAGTTGTAAAGAACTTGTACCCGAAAATAATTTCTTGGTCTTTGGATATACTAGGAGACTTAAGAGTTAACAATGGTCGAACCACCAGTATGCCAGCCAGACCGACTCATAGCCAGCAGTAAGACTACCCAAGCTTCGGTCAGATCTCCAGGGCTTCGGTTCTTTAGCTCTTGAGTTTTTGAGTTGGCTGCTTTGTTCCTGGCTTCTAATTTAGATCTTCACAGCTCAGTAGCTATTGGAATGAAGAATACAAGAATTTTTTTTGAAGACATCATTTACCTTCTCAATTGCCGTATTGGTCCTACAAAAAGACATGCATTCATAAGGTGCTAAGCTAGCAAGCTACTGCATTTGTGTCAATCAGATCTACATCAAACAATACGTCCACTTCTTTGGAAAATTTCTTCGTCATTTCGCTTTCGTTTAGTTCAGAACCAAGCAAATATACGCTTATACGAACTGCAAAAGTTATTGGCTTATTGCGGACGGAATGGGACAAGCTGGAGCGGCCTATGATTTGGCAAGAGGCCGGCTCTACATTTTTTAGATGGCGGGAATAATTAGCTATTGTAGTCATCTTAATGCTCACAGTCCAAATCTGATAAAATACTAGTGAAAAATTCATATAAATAAGCTAGCCAACATTTGATCGATGTGAATGGAACTTTGGTCATTAGCCAGAGAGAGAAGGTGCTATAAGTAGCTCTATATTTTTGCTCTGACCCAAAAAGACAAAAACAAAGATAATTTCTGATCCGCACAACTACTAAGATCAAGTTCAATAAAAAAACCACTCGTCGTAACAATGACAGATGGAGCCTAGGTATACATGTCATTTCCTAATTTATGTATATCTAGGTAATTTATTTCTCTTCGAAGTTTTCATTCTTATTGTAATTATATTTTGATGCCATATTTTTTGGAAACTTCAATTCCGAATTTGAAAAATGGTACAAAATTCAGACATGTACATACAACTTCAAAATAATATGTGTACTCTGGATTCCTTGTTCACGCGGACCGTCCGTCACAGGGATTCTGTCTATGCGGCCTGAAGTGGCATGTGACACTATAATCCGTGGACTATCGGCCGCGTTCTCGCTGACCGTCTGCCAAGGACACATCACCCCTCCTTTGTTTCGGTGGTGGTGGTTGTTTCCACCATGTGTTTGGACCCTACCTTTTTCATTTTTTTGCAGCTGTTAGAGGAAATATCTTTTGGAATATTTAGCATGGTAGAAAATATCCACGCTATCGATTATGGTAAATACAAATTAGATTACAATAATATAGATTATAATAAATTTATCGATTATGGTGAATACAAATTAGATTACAATAATGTAGATTATGATAAATTTATATTATAATGATATAGATTAATTAGATATAGATATAAACGTGAAGGTTGGTCAACTCGGCCCAATGGACTGAGTCCCTTTTAATCCCGTCCGAGAATCTTCGGAATCGGTTGTGCTGGAAATAATCCAGCCCAGAAAAGTGGTTGCATCGCTCGTAGGACACCAGTCTCTCATCGCAAATATTGGGGAGGCTAGAGCCTGGGGTGATAGCTGATGCGAAGCATCTCGCACACCTCCTTAACTAATGGCTGGAATTCATTTGTTCTGTCTCTCTTTTGGGCTTTCCTTCTTTAGTTAAAAACTGGCAGCTCTCCTGCCTACCCTTCCAAGAAAAAGCTCTCTAAACGGCCGTCCAAACCATCATGATGCACAAAAACTAGACTAATAATATATACTAGCCACATAGGCGCGGCACCACGCCACACCAGTCACCGTGTGGACTGAAGTAAAAGAGGCGAAAATTCGCAGCAAAAGGAAAGCGCAGGGGCTTTTTCGCAAAAAAAATCGAGAGCCTTTTCGCAATAAAAGAAGAGTGAAGGGTTTTTTTGTAAAAAACCAAGAGCCTTTTCGGAAAAAATAAGGGCATGGACATAATTACGGAAAACCGCGGATCGTTACCTAGCAAAAAAAGAGCACATGGTTTTTTTCTCAAAAAATCGAAAGACTTTTCACAATAAAAGAAGAGTTGAGAGGTTTTTTCATAAAAAAAAACCGAGAGCCTTTTTGGAAGAAATAAGGGCCTGGATGTAATTACGAGAAACCGCTGATTGTTACCCAGCAAAAAAAGCGTAGGGACTTTTTTGCAAAAATCCAGGAACCTTTTTGTAAGAACCAGGGGCCTATACGTAATTACCAAAAATTTGGGGGCTTCTTTGGGGGAGTGACGCGTGGATGGCTTGGTGGGGCAGGGAGTCCCCCCTTGTAATATAGGTAGTATGTGTTGCCGCCAGAAGGTTCCCAACACGGCAACACCGCGTACCTACATCGGCAAAGTCGATGATGGACGAAACAATAACTTGAAATCGACCAATTGATGAACAAAGCTGAATTATAGGTGAAAGATTTTATCTACTAACTATGAAACTACTCCTTGTGCAGGAATTGTAAGACAAAATAGTATAGGTTGGTATGTGCAAGTTTTTCTGTCAACCAGAACAAGGTCTAAATAGTCTATGCTAAGTCCTATAAATAGCCGATCCAACCATAGACTCCAGTTGAAACTACTCTTCGTATAGGCTCATCTCCTCCTCCAAGAAACTCTCCTTCCATCTTCATCTTGATATTCTCGATCCTTGTCTTTGCCTTCTTCTCCCGTACCAGCCATTAGTGAATATAAGGTCGGCACCCTTGAAGGTCCTCTTTGGATAGGCCAACTTCGGCTTTATGCTACCTTCAGTTGACTTTTCAAGGTGAACGAGAGTACTGTTAGATATGTATATAGTTTAGGGGTCTATTTGCATTTTGTATATGCATATATATATTGGCATGTTGGCCCTCTTATGAATGTAATATCGAAACCTTACATGGTATCAGGGTAAGGTTAGGGTTATGGTTCCTGGCTGGCTGACCGCCGGTCACCGCCGCTGCCATAGGCGGAACTCTTTCTCCTTCTTCCACCGCGAGATCCCATCGCAGCCGCCTCAGCCATCCGGATCCGCCGCCGCCACCACCCGCGTCGCGCCACTACTCCAGCTACCTTAGCGTCGGCCCTCACTCTAAGCCACTGCCCGTCAGATCCGACCGTCGCAACCTTAGATCCAGCTTGAGCCGCCTTAGATCCGGCTCGAGCCACCAGATCCGGCACCTCATCGCCTCCCTCGCAGCGCCTCCACCGCGTCCAGCTGTCCGCTGCCTAGGGCTGCCACCGCCACCGCCCAGGCCACCTCCAGCCCAAGCCGTAGCCGCTTGAGCCGCCTCCAGCTCGGGCTACCGCCGACTCCGTTGCCGCATCAACCGGCCTCTTTGGCCTGTTTGGTTGAGGTGTGTTCATTTTAAACAAAACTCTTAGGTTTCCAAAAAAAGAAAAAAGAAGAGAAAAAGAAAAAAAAAGAGAAAAAAATGGCTAGCATCAGTGGTTCTTTTGCCACCCGCTCCCCGCTGTTCATTTTGATGGTACGAACTTTCAGGAGTGGGCGTTGCACCTGAGGATTCTTCTCAACAGCCAGCGTCTGTGGGGGTCATCTCACTGGTGAGCACCCCACCTACCTCGTCCTACACTGCCCATCTAGCCTGCTCTCCCTGCTGATGCGGATCAGACGGCTCAGGACGAGGCGAATGCTGTATTGGAGGAGACCCTTGAGCTCTATCAGTCTACCCTACATTCCTATGAGCGATGGCAGGAGGCTGAGGCTCGTGCTACCGCCATACTGGTAGGTAGCACGTCTGTGGCTATCTCCATAGATGTGGCGAAGCTGCCAACGACACAGCTTATGTGAGAGCACCTCTGAGCTCACTATCAGCCGACGAGTGATGCTATGTATCTCTCAGTTGTGCATCGGGCGCACTCCCTTCAGCAGCTTGATTCCACAATCGACGACTTCTACCAGCAAATGTTGGAGGTGTGGCGTTAGCTTGACTCTCTACGGCCGGATGTTCGCCAGACCTGTCCCTACTGTGTGTGGCTTCGTGCTCATCAGGGGGCTCACCGTCTCTATGACTTTTTGACACGTCTCCGGTCTGAGTTTTAGACTGTGCGGGCTCAGCTCTTGACTCATCACCCACACCCGAGCTTAATGGAGGCTCTCACAGCTGTGCGTGCTGAGGACACTCATTTTCGTGGTGCAGTTCAGATGTAGGCTGTCTTGTCTGCCTCTATACCTGTTTCTTCAGCACCGGTCGAGCTCTCTTCCCCAGCCCCCAGTGCCCCTGTAGCTGCTGCCTCTACTACAGGTATCCACTGCAACTACTACTAGCGTGATTGTCACAGGTATCAGGACTGCTACAAGAGGAGGAGGAGAGACCAGAGTTGTCGGGGTGGACGTCCCCTGAAGGGCTCTGGCGGTTCCTCCTCAAGAGCTGGCGCCTCTCGCCAGGGCTCCACCGGTGATGCCGCACAGCAGTAACTCTCGCTTTTCCAATGCCTTGGTGTCGGCTCGTCCTTAGACTCCTCGGGTTCAACTCGTCTGGCTCTTACTTCTTAGCAGTCTTCCACGCCTCCGCCTCCTCCCTCGTCAGGTACTTTATTTTTGTGGATCTTAGACTCTGGTACTTCTTTTCACATGACACAAGTTTCCATACATCTTACTTCCATATAGCCCACAGTTTCTCCTTCTACTGTTCAGACTGTAGATGGTACCCCTCTATCTGTTGTAGGTCGAGGCATGTTGTCTACCTTGTCTTTTCATGTTCCTACAGTCTCTCATGTTCCTTAGCTTACTATGCAGCTTATGTCGGCTGGTCAGATCACTGATCACGACTGTTGTATTGCTCTTGAGTCTGACTCTTGTTCTGTTTAGAATTATCGCACGGGAACTATGCTTGGTACTGGCCCTCGCCACCGTGATTCGTAGCGTCTTTGTGAGCTAAATTAGCTTCATCTGCCTTCCACTATCTCCACTAGCTAGTTAGCCGCCACCACTCCCTCTGGTCTTACTGCGTCCACTACCTCTTTTGCTAAGTGGCACATCGTCTCGGTCATATTTGTGGATCACGTCTTTCATCACTCGTTGGTCATGGTGTTCTTGAGTCTGTTTCTGGGGACATCTCTTTATATTGTATGGGTTGCAAACTTGGCAAGCAACTGCAGCCCCCTATCTATCTAGTGATTCTATTTCTACTCGTTCTTTTGATCTTGTGCACTATGATGTTTAGGGTCCAGCCTCTTCGTTTCAAAAGGGGATCATCGTTATTATGCGATTTTTGTTGATGATTATTCTCGTTATACTTGGCTCTATTTTATATCCTCTCGCAGTCAGGTTCTCTCTATTTATCAGCGTTTCGCCACTATGGTTCGTACTCAGTTTGATTTGGCTATTCGTGTGCTTCATGCTGACTCTGTTGATGAGTATCTCTCTGCAGTCTTTCGCTCTTTTCTCGCTGAATAGGGCACTCTTCCCCAGTACTCCTGTCCTGGTGCTCATGTTCAAAATGGTGTTTTTGAGCGTAAGTATCGTCACTTACTTGAGACTGCTAGAGTGCTCATACTTGCCTCTTCTGTTCCCCCCTCATTTTTGGGTTGAGACTGTCTCCACTGCTGTTTTCCTTATTAACATGCAGCCTTCCACCGCCCATCAAGGTTCTACTCTTGTCGAGCATCTTTTTGATCGATCCTAGAGTATGGTCACCTTCACAGTTTTGGTTGTGTCTGCTTTGTTCTCCTCCTACCTCGTGAGTGCACTAAGCTGACTGCTTAGTCAGTTGAGTATGTTTTTCTTGGCTATAGTCTTGAACATAAGGGTTATCGCTACTACAACCCTATTGCACGCTGGATGAGGATTTCCCGGGATGTCACTTTTGACAAGTTTCGACCTTACTACCCTCGTTCTCTCTTAGTCAGATTTGATTCTCTGGCTAAGTCAATCTCCTTTTTGACTTTCCGTCATTCTCCACCTACTTCCACTAATACTTTGCCTCATCCACCTCCTTCAGCCTCGTCTTCAACTGATTCTCTTCCACCTACATCGAAGGACCCTTCCCACTCTCATGTTAAGATTTCACCTTTTCCATTGCACTACTCTCGTCGTGCTCGACCTCCTCCTTCTCCAATTGGCTCTCTCTCCTTTCTGGGCCCTGTTCCCAGTTCCTCTTCTCCGTCATTATTAGATCCTGCTCCCAGATACGATCTTTATGATCACCACACTGTTAGTCAGCCTGAGCGCTGTGGCTTTGCAGCCACTGCCTCTTCTGAGCCTCTGACTTATCATGAGGTTGTTACTCACCTTGAGTGGCAGCTTGCAATGTCTGAGGAGCTGACTGCTTTGGAGCATACTAGCACTTGGGATCTTATACCGTTACCTGCATATGTCACTCCCATTATGTGCAAGTGGGTATACAAGATCAAGACTCGCTCGAATGGTTCCCTTGAGCGCTACAAGGCTCATCTTGTGGTGTGTGACTTTCAGCAGGAGCATGATCGTGACTATGATAAGATCTTTGTTTTTGTCGCTCACATGACCACCGTTCGCACTCTTCTTGTTGTAGCCTCCATTCGACAGTGGTCTATCTTTCAGTTAGATGACAAAAATGCCTTTCTCAATTGTGAGTTGCGCGAGGAAGTTTACATGCAGCCGTCCCATGGGCATTCTGTCCCTGCTGGCATGGTCTGTCGCCTTCGTCTCTCTCTCTGTGTGTTAAAGAAAGCTCCTCATGCTTGGTTCACCTGGTTCTCCTCTGTTGTCACTGCACCTGGCTTCTCTACCAGTAATCATGACCCTGCTATGTTTGTTCACAACTATTCTTGGGGTCGGACGCTTCTCCTTCTTTATGTTGATGATATGATCATTACTGGTGATGACTCTCACTACATTGCTTTTGTAAAGGAGCATCTCCGTGATCAGTTCTTTATGTTTGATTTGGGTCCTCTTCACTACTTTCTTGGAATTGAGATTACTACGACACCCGAAGGCTACTATCTCTCCTAGGAGTGTTACTGATGTGACCATGCCACATACTCATACAACCAAAGCTCCCAAGAATAAACAAATGGTGAATTCATTTCTTCGGTTTCAATTTATTTTAATTGAGAATATGATGCTATCTAAATATGAAAATGTATTTTTGTCTAGCTGTATAAGGAGGATTGCATCAACACTATGCGCTCGTGGTTGGGGTCCACCAAAAGGGAAGCCGACCAATATATCAAGACCAAGTCAACACCTTTCCTAACTCTTGCTCAAGGTCACCACGTTACTTTTGGATCAATTCAAGCAAGAGTTCAAGTGGGACACATTTTAGAATTCAATTCAGCCTCCGGATCAATTCGGAGTCAGCCTGATAGGTCGGACTTCAAATGTGTATAACTTTTGCATAAAAGCTCCGTTTGAGGTGTGCAAGTACAGCAAAGAAAGAAGAGCTCGTCCACTTTCCAATGGATTTGGCCCCACCTCCAAATTCGTTCTGTGCGCATTGGAATCACCAAAACAAGGCGACACTGACTCAGCCTGACAGGTCCCACTTTAAATGCTCATAGATTTCGCATCAAGAGTTCAATTGGAATGTGTGAGTATAGCATGGAAAGCTTATTCCGTCCTCTTTCCAATGGATCTAACCCCATCCAAAAATTTCTTTTGTGCGCGACGCAATCAACAAAACAATCTTCGGTTTTGGAAACAGAGATAGAATCAGCTATGATTTGAATACTTTCCATGTGTTGAGAACTTTCCATATGGAAGGATCTGCGTGTCCCTATAAATAGAGGCTCATTTGGCCATATAACTCAGGCTTGTTTCGATTAGTTTTCCGCCGTGAAACTTCGTCGTGTGTTCTTGTGTCGACTAGACCAACAACTGCGATTGCAGGCCTCAACCCCTTTGTGTTTATCAGTTATAGTTGCAATAAGATTGCTCTTTCACTTGTTCTTGCTTGTTCTTCGATTGCTTGTAGGAATTGAACCTCGTGTTCAGGTCAACTGCGTTCTTGGCACGGTTGATAACGACTAGGGTGTGGTGTAGCGATTGCAGGACGGACTTGGTCGTCTCGGTCAAGTAGCCTCTTCGTCAACGTCATATCAAATCGAATTTATCCTTCTAATCGGAAGATCGGGCCACCCCCTTCATCAGTTGGTATTAGAGCACAGTTTGCCCAGTGAGATTATCCATTTAGATTTGTTTTTCATACCTATAACCAGAAAATTACCCTACAAAAAGAGTTATTTCCACTGTCCAAACCCCATTGTGCTTTTCAATTTGTTAGTTTCGGTTTGCTAAATTGAATTTGTGTCCGTTTTAGCTTTGTCTTGTTGCTGGTCATATTCTTGGTCCCATAAAACACCAAAAACAAAAATCCCCACGTCCAAGACCATCAAGAATACATCAAACTCTATTTCCGATTTTCGGCCAGAAGACTCCCTCTTGTGCAGCCGCCACCAAAAATAGCATAACTTTTGGTTCGTTGATCCTTTTCGAGTGCAACCACTTCCATTAGATTCCCAACTTCATTATCCATCTTCTTGCAAAATTTCTCTTCATTCCAATACTGCAAGTAAAACATACATGCGGTGAAATTTGACCCAAATTTCTGTTTTGAATCTGCAACAGTCTGCACTTGTGATTTTTGTGCGAATTTTTCTGTCGGTTTTCAGAAGTTGGCCCCAAAAGAAAAGTTGTAGCAAAAGCCGTCAGTAAACCAGGAAAAAAAATCATCAAAAAAGAGGCAACTGACAAAAAGTTACGGCCAAAATACCGACAACTGGTCCAGTGGACAGAAATCTGACATTCTAATATTTTGGGTCAATAGTTGTGCTTTCCACTTCCAATTGCATTCAATTGAATTATCTTGTGTCTACCACTCCTATACTTTGATATCCACTTGTTTTAGCCTTCATCTATCCTTCTTTGATCGGCAACATAAGCCTAAGTGCTAGATACGAACTATAATTCAATTCCATGCAATTTCTGAAATTAACCGATTGTTCTACATTGCTACATATCTAGAGCCTTCCAAGCTACACCTACTACTAACTATTACAGGCCTTGACGTACCGGTAGTCGCTATACTCATCACTCAAGTTAAGACTATCACGAACCAGCCACCGGTTGCACCACCTGTTTGCTTTGGTAAGAATTTGTAAGAGCTTGGTAAGAGTTTGAGAGATATGTGATTTGTCAAGCTCCACTTCCTAGTAGTTTATAGGGACTTACATAATTCTCGTGTATTTTCTTGTTTCTCTACTAACCATGACAGGTTCAAGATCACATAGTATGAATTTTCGTGAGACCAACAACGTGTTGGATCGGCTTAATAAGACCCTCACCACCATCAACAACAGAGTTGAGAACCTTGATAAACGTTCATCCCCAGCTACTCGATGTGCGCTGTTTCCTCTGAACCGTTCATCTCCAAATGACGATGATGATGCATTAACTAAAGTCAAGTATGCTTTTCCATTCTTTCTTTCGTAAATTTGATCCGATGCCTATATTGGTAGGAGATAGCATTAAACAAAGAATTTGAATATTATGATTGGTCGGATAGGCAAAAGATTAGAGCTGCCACTAGTGTTTTCAGTGATAATGCAATAATTTGGTGGAAGTATCTTGGTAAACATGGTAGAGCACCCCAAACTTGGAATGCATTGAAGAAACTTTTGAGAGATGAATTTGTTCCTAAAAATCATGCTGATTATTTGCTAGCTAGATTGCAACATTTAAGACAAGGTAGTAGAACTGTAAGAGAATACTATCATGATTTGAAAACTTGTTTATTACGCTGTGGTTTTGAAGAACATGCTGAAACTACAGAGAATAGATTCTTAAGTGGGCTTAATCAGGAAATTCTTGTTCGCAAAGAATATAATTTTCTCTCATTTGTTTATACTTGCTTGTAAGATTGAGAGTTGTTGGGACCCGGAACAACAACTCCGAGCCTCTCTGTGTAAATCGCACTATCCCAGGAAAAGCTAGTGCACACAGGTTTAACAGCAATGCATATCATGCAAAAATAACCACGAGATATTATTAAACGAAAATACGGCCTTAAGGCCAAGTCTTACAATGAGGCACCAGGCCAACAAAATAAACAAAAACAGCGGAAAGAAAGTAAAGGTGGCAGCACAGCCCATCCAGCCTCCTACATGCGAATGACTGTAAGACGCATCCTACTCGCTGAAGTAGTCCTCACCGTCGTAGTCGCCCTCGAAGTCTGGCAACAGATTTAGCAAGGTGAGTACAGAAGTACTCCCAAGGTAAGCAAGTAAATGCTTACGCAAGTTACACCAGGAAATATAACAGAGTTGATGCATGCATAAGGGATTTCAAAGGAAGCTTAATAGGGTAATGTGCGGAAAGCAATACTTGAATTTAAATACAATAACGTGAATGCGAAAAGCTGAATTTAAATACAGTATATGAAACATTATTTTTAACAAGTAATACCGTTAGTGTAGGCTCCAACCCACACTAACCTATCCACGGGAATCCACCTGGACCATTACCAAATCCAACGTTTGTTTGCCAAAACCAAGTTTTATGAAAATTCAAGTCTAATCTGTGAAGACTCTACTCAGCATGTCCATGACCGTGGACACGACTATCCAGATAGTTTGTTACTCTACAGAGGTGTACAGCTTTACCCACAAGACATTCCCTCTCACTTGAGCCACGCGATCAACACACTGCCTTAGGTGTGCGGCGGAGAGTTCATGACAAGGCAGTTCCGATGGTTCATAGCCAACATAATCACGCCGCCACTAAGGTTTCACCACAACTCGAATCCACGAGTTGGAGCCCCCTCTGGTGCCATGTGAGACTTCCCACAGCCTACGCCGCGCTCACATTCAGCCTATAGCGAGACTATAGTTGGAACTTCACAAATTACTTAGCCAGGTCCGTCCCATACCGGACTTGTGGTAGTACGAAGTGACTTCGTAAAATAATTCACAGAAACGGTCCTTAAGTTGATTTAGGCTCAACCACATACCCCCGTGCACGATAATCAACCAGGTGTCACCAAACACGAGGCATACCGGCACCCACCACCTAACCATTAGCCTAAGTCCAAAACAAGTTTTCTATTTTCATTTTTAAATAATTTCCGTAAAACCACCCTTGACTCACCGAAGTCAAGATATCAATTTTCAAAGTCCGTCATTTCATGTGAAAGATTGATCCCACCTAAAATTATACTAAGCCAGGCTAAGCATTGCTATAAAAATTTCTAGCTAATACTATAGTACTAACTAGTTTTCAGCTAGGGTGACAAGGTATATGAATTCAAGATTCAAATTGGCCATATACAAAGGATTATGGGTATATCTAAGATTCAAATCAAATTTGAATTACATTTGAATAAAGATACGCATGCATATACAGTAAAACAATATAAATAATTTAAAATATTAGGTTCAACATGGTCAAAGGTGTAACTTGCCTTGATCGAAGTCCTGCTGCGATTCGTCGAATTCAAACTCTCCGAAATCGTCAATATCTAACGAAATAATCAATTCAAAGCAAATTTAAAACAAAAATTCAAACGAAATCCAAATAACTTCCAAAAATTATAAAATAAACTGGGAGACAGAATTTTGAATTTTGGATGTGGGTCAACAATTTTTTAAAAAGGAATTGAGGCTTTTAAAAGAAGTTGGAAGTTTTAATTTAAATTTAAACCTTGGAATTACAAAATATATTCAAATCAAATTTAAATAAATTTCAAAATTTCAAAATTATTCCAGAAATGGATAGATCATGATTTTAGAAAAATTTAGAAATTTGAATGGGTCAATTTGGAGTTAAAATACAAAAGTTATAGCCTTCCAAAGTTTGAATTCAAAATAAAAGAAAAAGGGTATTTTCTGGATTTATTTTTAAACCGAAAAGGATTTATGACGTCAGCACGAATTATTTTTCTAAAGGAAATTATAGATTATGACGTCAGCCCTAGGATTAATATAATCGGGCAGAGGCTGACAGGTGGGGCCCGGGTGTCATGGACCGAGTCCATGGACCCGAGGGAAGGGTGAGGTGGCAGGCGGGCGCGGGGTGGCGCTGACGTGGCGCCACGGGGCTGCCGCGTGGTCGCCGCGTGGCTGCCACGTCACGGCTTTATGCCGACGTGGCTGCGCACGCGCGAGTGGCGAGGCGCCAGTGGCGCTCGCGTGGCGCCCGATCGGCGGCCACGCTGCTACCACCTCGGCGGCGACGACGGCGGCCGGCCGGCGGTGGCGCCGGGGATCGATGGTCGCCGGCGCTCCGGTGGCGGCGGCGCGGCGCGGTGGTACCAAAATGAAGAGGGGACGCGGGAGCACTCGGGTACCTTCTCGCGGCGCTTCGAGGATGACCGGAATCAAGATCGTCGGAGAAGGGCGGCGGCGAAGGAGGTTCACGGCGGCGAGCGCCTCGTGACGCAGCAGGCTCGGGAAGTGGTCGCCGAGATCGCTGGGCACCAAAAGGTCGGGAGGCACCAGCGAGGAGCGGGATGCTCGAGGCGGCGCGATTGCTCGCCGGAGTTGCTGGTGGCCGGCGAGAGAAACAAGCGCAGGGGGCTCGAGCTCAATTTCGCGAGTGGAGGCACGAGGGGTGGCGGTGTGGGCGGAGGAACCTCGGGTGCGGGTTTTATAGGCCGGGGAGGAGGTAACGGCGCGCCACGACCCGCCGGTTTTGAAATGGCCGGGGAGGATGAATGCGCCGGTGAAGGGGGGCGTAATTGGGGGACTTTATGCCTGCAACGGATCGGGGAGGGGTTAATTTGAATCTACGGCGATGTGGGGGAATGAATTGGCAAGAAACCAAACTTTCAAAGCTTCGGTTTTCAATCAATAAGCGCGCGGCGCGATCGCGCGAGGAAGAAAGGAAAGGGGCGGGGACGAAGGGCCTGACAGGTGGGGCCCGCACGTCAGCGAGAGAAGAAAAACGGAAAGGACGGGGGCGATGGTCGGATGAGCGACAGGTGGCAAAGGGGAGGGGCGGCGGTCGTTGGATCCGAGCGAACCGGTAAGTGAGAGGGGAAGGCCACGATTCAATCCGGCAATGGGGAAACATCCGGGCGCTGGTCTTGGGCGAGGATTAAGTGATCGCGGACGGGCGGGATGTCATCCGACAACGGCGAACGGCCCGATCAAACCACGTGGCGGCAGGAGCGAGAGGGAGCGTGAAGGGTAAGTCGCGGAAGCGGCGGGGATTGAACCGGGCGGAGAGGTGGGCGGCCCGATGCTTGCCACGCGTCGATCCGCGGATGGGGAAAGGCGGGATTGAACCGGTAAGTGACGACGGGCGGCCGAGATTAGATCCGGCGGGGTGGAGGTGGCTCGATGGTGACACGCGCGCGCGGGAGGGTTTGGGATTTGTTTTCTTTTTGATTTCCAGAAATGCTAATAGGCTTTAGAAAACTCGGAAAAATACCAAATAAATTTTGAAAAATCCAGAAAAATTCAGAGAACTATCTGGAGCTATTCTAGACTTAATAAAAATATGTTCCACTCATTTTAACAAGTATAATTTGCAAAGGTACAATTTGATTTTAAAAGAGAAGGTTTTAATTCCTTCTAAAATCTAGAAAAATTAATATAATCTCATATTTGACTTAAGGAAGCTGAATTACATTTGTTTTAGCTTTTAGTAATGCAATAAATTTATTTTTGACTTTTATAAATTAAAGTTTATAATTTTTCTCAAATCAGGACTTTAACATAACTCCAGAAAATCCAATAAACTCTAGATTAAATTTTCAATAAAGGAACAAAATTTTGGGATGTTACAAGAGTCAGATTGAGAAATAATTGAGAATACTTGATAATAGGACACATGAGAGCAAACATGTGGTTGTGCCTTCTTCTGTGACTAACAACTTGCAGCAAGTTGAGAACAATGCGGAAGAGAAGAATGAGTTACTTGAGCTACGATTCCATTACTTGAGAAGGAAGATGAGATGATGGATGCCCCTACATCATGTGAGGAGAGACAGAAAGGTAAATATAATGGTGCTATCATCACTCATGGTGAGTATGCCTGTGAAGAACAACTATTGTCCATTGTTCATGCTACATTAGAGCAAAACATTGTGAAAAGTAATTCTGATATACACATGTTTCAAGTACAAAATTCCAACTGCATTGATTTAAGTGTTGATAATGAGTTGTGTGCTAATTTCTTACTTATATCTTTGCCACAACCAGAAGTTAAACCTGATTCTTCTATTTTAATTTTAAATCCATATGCTGAAATAAATGGTTTTGATTTTGTCAATATGCAATTGATCCATGCTATAGATAAGCTGAATGAGATTTCTTCTTCGCACACTTTCGGTTATATTGAGATTGATCATCCTTGTGAACTGAGTTGTCTAACAAAGAAGTTATTTGAGATTCCCAATTCGCTTTCATTATTTCGTTATAAATTTTACTTAATAGGCGAGTATGATGAAAAGGGAAATTATATGGTTCATCGAATTTGGATAAATTCAGAACTAAAAGGTTCAACTTTGGAGGAGGAACATAATCATGTAGAGAAAACTAATGGCACTAACCTTATTATTTCCAGTTTATCTACTGCTGTTTGTAAGCTACAGGAAACCTTTCAAGAAGGGGAGTGTTGTGGGCTGCTTCCATACACCACAACCATTTCCCTATTTGCGCCGAAAAAGAATTTGCCTCTCATTGAGATCATCAATATCAAGTCACAGTCTAATACAACCTTTTCTAAAGAATGGGAGCAAGATGAAGAACATACGCCATCTAGTGATAATACTATCAATCAGGTACAATCGTTTCTAAGAGAGTTTACTTTGTTTGATAAAGAACTTATGATATTACATAATACGAATTTGTTGCGTTCTTTGTCATGTACCGAGATTTATGATCAAAATCATGCAATACGTGAGACCACACATCTAATAAAACCGAGGACGGTTTTCTGTCAAGAAGGGGAGGATGATGTGACCATGCCACATACTCATACAACCAAAGCTCCTAAGAATAAATAAATGATGAATTCGTTTCTTTGGTTTCAATTTATTTTAATTGAGAATATGAAGCTATCTAAAGATGAAAATGTATTTTTGTCTAGCTGTATAAGGAGGATTGCATCAACGCTATGCGCTCGTAGTTGGGGTCCACCAAAAGGAAAGCCGACCAATATATCAAGACCAAGTCAACACCTTCCCCAACTCTTGCTCAAGGTCACCACGTTACTTTTGGATCAATTCAAGTAAGAGTTCAAGTGGGACACATTTTAGAATTCAATTTGGCCTCCGGATCAATTCGGAGTCAGCCTGATAGGTCGGACTTCAAATGTGTATAACTTTTGTATAAAAACTTCGTTTGAGGTGTGCAAGTACAGCAAAGAAAGAAGAGCTCGTCCACTTTCCAATGGATTTGGCCCCACCTCCAAATTCGTTCTGTGCGCATTGGAATCACCAAAACAAGACGACGCTGACTCAGCCTGACAGGTCCCACTTTAAATGCTAATAGATTTCGCATCAAGAGTCCAATTGGAATGTGTGAGTACAGCATGGAAAGCTTATTTTGTCCTCTTTCCAACGGATCTGACCCCATCCAAAAATTCCTTTTGTGCGCGACGCAATCAACAAAACAATCTTCAGTTTTAGAAACAGAGATAGAATCAGCTATGATTTGAATACTTTCTATGTGTTGAGAACTTTCCATATGGAAGGACCTGCGTGTCCTTATAAATAGAGGCTCATTTGGCCATGTAACTCAGGCTTGTTTCGATTAGTTTTCCATCGTGAAATTTCGTCGTGTGTTCTTGTGTCGACTAGACCAACAACTGCGATTGTAGGCCTCAACCCCTTTGTGTTTATCAGTTATAGTTGCAATAAGATTGCTCTTTCACTTGTTCTTGCTTGTTCTTCGATTGCTTGTAGGAATTGAACCTCGTGTTCAGGTCAACTGCGTTCTTGACACGGTTGATAAGGACTAGGGTGTGGTGTAGCGATTGCAGGACGGACTTGGTCGTCTCGGTCAAGTAGCCTCTTCGTCAATGTCATATCAAATCGAATTTATCATTTTCATTGGAAGATCGGGCCACCCCTTTCATCAGTTACATTCAAGATATCCGTACTCACGCTTGTTTTACTGACTAGCGTGTAATGGATACTCTTGTGGAGCTTGGTGCTCACCTTTCGACCTACTGATGGTGAGTCTCTTGAGGATCCCACTTGCTACCGCCATCTTATTGGGAGTCTTGTCTATCTTGGCATCACTCGTCCTGACATCTCTCACCCAGTTTATATCCTAAGTCAGTTCATCTCTACTCCTACTCAGTTTTATTACAGTCACCTTCTTCGTGTTCTTCGATATCTTTATGGGACCATCACTTGTCGCATTTTCTTTCCTCGCTCTAGCTCTTTGCACCTTCAGGCATGCTCTGATGTGACCTAGGCTAGTGATTCTTCTAATCGTTGGTCTCTTTCTATCTATTGTGTTTTCCTTGGATCCTCTTTGATTGTCTAGAAGACCAAGAAACAGACTGTTGTTTCCTGTTCGAGCGCTGAGGCTAAATTGAGAGCTATGGCGTCGTTGATAGCTGAGATCACCTAGCTTCGGTGGATACTTGAGGATTTCAGTGTTTCCACTCCTGCATTGACTCCTCTCTTATCAGATAGTACTGGTGCGATCAACATTGTTCGAGATCTTGTGAAGCATGAGCTCACTAAGCACATTGGAGTGACTGCTTCATACTTGCGCTCACAGGTGCAAGACCAAGTTATTGATGTTCAGTTTGTGCCCTCGGAGTTTCAGTTAATAGATTTCTTCACCAAGGCACAGACGGATGCTTAACATCGGTTCTACCTTTCCAAACTCAGTGTTATTGATCTACCATGAGTTTGAAGGGGGTGTTAGATATGTGTATAGTTTAAGGGTTTATTTGCATTTTGTACATAGATATATATATTGGTTTGTTGGCCGTCTTGTGAATGTAATGCCAAAACCTTACAAGTACTACCGAAATCGTAGGTTTTGCCGATTGGAGAGATTCAACAACGCAATCGGCATTCCATCGGAGAAATAGTCATCCAGGCCAAGAATGAACACACAGACAAATTAGAAGCATCAGCATTGCAGGAATACTTGAAATTCTTCTCTCTACACTTTCCCCTGTAGATTTGCCCCGTCAATGGTTATATTTTTATCGATACTGCCAAGATAGATTCCTTTGGCCTTCTTGGTTCAACATCTCCCAGAAAAATGGAGACATTTCAGCCAACACCTCGAACTTGTGGAAGATCTATCACCTTGTGCATTGATAACCAGATTAGACACAAGAGGTCACACATACAAACCCTCCATAGAGTTCTATCAGCCGACTCTTTTTTTCAAATCAACTTGGATTTGGTCATGACATGCTAGATCTACGCTTAGCTCGTCGGGTACAACCTCGAGTGTAATACCCTGTATTTTAGTGGGTTATTAAATATCTAATACTAAATTGATTGTCTAGTATAATTTAGAAGTAGCAAAAGAAAATTTAGAGAGAATTAACTAGAACACCATACAGGGGAACTAATTGGTTTTGGAGTACATGGGAACCCCGTACTTGGATGCATGCATAGACGAGAGAGTGATGAAATGGACCTGGTGTTGCAATTCAAAGGCCCACGTTGTCTCAGAAATGAATGGCATTGTTTACTACCTCATTCTAGTGGGCGGAACCAAGTTAGCCTCCGTGGTGTCACAAGACACCAGATCCAAAATTTTTTAGTAGGAATCAGCACCCCAACCCATGTATGTATTCTCAATCTAAACTCAGTACATCTGGTTCCATCCTTGAATTCCAACGAAAGGAGCACTAGTAGCTTAAATTTCTAATAGCTAGTAGCAGTCTATGAAGAACCTCTGCTTCCCTTATCCATGAGGCAACTACAGTAGGCCGACTCATCCCTTGAACTAACCCAAGAAGGGGGACTGCAACAGGCTATGGACTCCATTTGATCGATCCCAAAGCGTATCACCTCATAGCAGGCCTCAACGCATGTGCATTTTGTATGGTCGGCTAGGAGATATGCACCACATCTGCCGCACAGTCGCATCCAGCCAGGCAACAACTAGTCGCTGGAGAATGAGAGAAATCGGCACCACCGGCCGCCCTCACCTGGTCCCAATTGCTTTGTGCCCTCGTCAGCTGAAAGAAGCTTAGATCCACTCAATCAGTATGTATTTTGCTCTAAATTTCTCTCAATTATTCTAATTTATTTCAAAAACATGGGCTAATTTTGTGAGTTAGGGTTTCAATGTGATGATTGCTGATTGATTTTTGTTGAATTATAGGGTTAAGATTTAGGTTTCAATTTTGATATTTGAAATACCGACCTACACTACACCGTGACCAAGAATTGGGGGCAATATATTGCCAGGGAAGAATCAGGTGAGGGGCAAAATATGTGCTGGTAATAACTTATAGATTATGGGGTCTTCCTATCTGTCGAAAATAAAAATTTTGTAGGACAACTTATTCGTCGGCTATTTTTTTTGTACTAGCCACAAAATATCTACCCTGAAAAAGGTTGACTTAGTCAGCAAATTTGTCGGGGATTTGAGCCATACAAATTGCTGGGCGCAAAGATGAAAAAAGGAGGGAGGCGCATATGACAAATAGGCCCTTGTCCCTAAATATCTAAACCACAATACCCTCGATCCCAAAATCTACCCACCCTGGCTAGCCATGACCACCTCTGCGCTGGCCTCTTGCCATGCCGCCAGCCAGCCACACCCCTGAATCGATTCCCAAATCTGCCATCCCTGGTCATGACCACCTCTACACCAGCCTCTTGCCACACCACCACCGGCCACACCCCTGAATCAATCCCCAAATCTGCCATTCCTGACCATGACCACCTCTGCATCGACCTCTTGCCACGCCACCAACCGGCCACACCCCTGAATAGTGTTAAGAATCGGTGTAGATCGATGCACGGCAGCGCAATTCACAATGCAATCGTCAGGAGCGATCAACCAATAGTCACACAAAACACCAGGGAATAGAGTACCAGAGAGTAAGCTTTATTAATCTTGTGATACACTTTTACATGGCATAAAGCCTCCATATATATAGAAAAGAAGACTAGGGGTAATCTAGGTATTTGCCCATAAGTGAAACCCCTTGGGCGAATACCACGGTATGCACATGTCTCGTCAAAAACTCTTCCCAAAAACCTAGTAGAAAAAAAGGGATAGAGAAAAGAGTGCATTGCATCCGTCACTTGTGGCACTTGTTGCTTCATTAAAAACCTTGCGTGAGAAAATTTCAGGAAAAACTCACTAAGGGAAAAAGAGTGCAACTTGTGAATCTTTAGAATCATGTAAGTCTTCTGGCTTTACACATGGGCTGTGGTTCAGGGATTTACTCCCCTGAACCTTGTAACTCTCTAAGTCATCTCATACCAATGCCTCGAACGTATTTATGAAAACTGATGACTGGTAGTAATTTTGTGAATAAATATACTAGATTGTCACAAGACTTAGCCTTCAATACTTTTTACCTCCCCATTCTTTTGAAGCTCATAAGGATAGAAGAATTTAGGAGCAATATGTTTCGTGATATTACTCTTAACATAGCTCATTTGCATTTGTGCGACACAAGCGGTATTATCTTCATAGATAATAGTGGGGTCTGTAATGGTGTTCATGCCACATGACTTCTGAATATGGCTAATCATTCGTCAAAGCCAAACACATTCTGGTGAGGCTTCATACCACGATATGCATATGCCTTATTAAAAACTCCTTCCAAAAAACTAAGTGGGAAAAAGGGAATGGAAAAAAGAGTACATAGCACACGTTAAATTATATTGCAATTGTTGTCCTATTAAAACCCTTCAAGCAAGAAAACCCAATAGAAACAACTTACTGAGGGAAAATAGTGTAACACTTATCTTCAGAATTTGTAATACTTATCTTTAGGATTTATAAACTATCTTCAGGATATATTTTGATCTTCAAGACCTTTATCATATCCATCGATTGGACTTATATCGATAGGTGGTAAAACCTTCAAGGTCATGATCATTAAGTCAATACCTTCTGGGTTTGACTAAAGTCAAGATTTTCTGAATCTCATGCATAACTGTAAAAGTTTAACATATGCTCCCCCTGAAGACCACTTCCGGTGAAGTCTTATTGTTCCACTGCCTTTAATTCATTTAAGAAATGAATGCAGGCCGGTATATTTATCCTAATCAGGATATAGGGGGTAATTAATTGCAATGTCACATTTCTTTAGGATGTGACTTATTAAAACCTTTCCAGTTCTTTAACATTTAGCAACCATATCTGAGTAGTACTATATGACCAAAAGTCTGTTCTACAGAACTAATAGCATGGTCATACTTCATGGTAATAGAGATATTGGTATTCCATCATCTTCTGGTAGGAGATGCACTTCATATGTGCTCATGTGGTGAACTTCTGGTTCTAGCCTCCTCATTTCATTTCCTCGGGTTTTGGATGGGTCCTTATCCACTTCTAAGGTTTGCACAATCATTAGTGTATTTCCGATCAACTGGTGATTTCTCTTCAGGGAAATGCCCTCTCTTCTAGGAGATACTCTTTCTTCAAGTAAGAGTTTATCAGGTATGAGTTTTGTATACATATGTATACATGTTGCAATTTACTTTCTTATTAAAACACCGAGTCCTTCAAGGATCGAGTTTTGGGTTCCTTTAGAGAACTCATCAAGGATTTTTAGAATCCGATAATTGCATATCTTGTTCATATCATCTGCTAGAGTTATTATATAATGGAATATTATTTTATTCAAAATAGGAGAATGTAGATCTCTACGAAGATCCTTGAACCATCGTTTTCACCACCTCAATATTTCATAATGACCTATCAAGTCTGAACGAATAGGTTCCAAGACTTTCATATGCGATTATGGTTCGACCTCAATTGCTTTCTTTCATTTTGTCCCGATATGAATGCTTCAGGTGCTCGGCCATAGAATTTAATTCCGGATTTATATTCTCGTACTTTTGGCAATTATAAAGGCGAACTGGTTGTCGACAATTTTCTCCAAATATTCTCATAATTGAGTGTCTTTCAGTATTAACCAAAACTTCGTCATTTCCCAAAACGAAGGCCTTTTGATAGGTCCACGTTCCCTAGTATTGTAATATGTGAGCGCCTTATTACTGGGATTTAATCTTCAGGATGAGCCTCTTCATGAGGTATTTCACCTTCAGGGTGAATTCTCTTCTAGAGTATTCAAGCAGTGTTTAATGATTATTTTGACTAATGTCACCAGACCTTAGATCCACAGGCATCGCCGTAGAGATTAGGTCACTGAACAATAAGTCAATTTCGTAAAGATGGAAATACTATTTAACCCGGGGTATTCCAAACTTAGCAACACATTTACTTCAGATAAATACTATATAACTCCTTCATGCAATGAGCAAAGAAATCTGGCAGTCTCCCCGCTTTTGGCGTACAAGAGTATCAGCTAAACTTATATTTAGCTTAGTTAGTGTGTGGACTATATAGTAAAGATCTTTCTTCAGGAAAATATCTCGGCATTCAAAAATTTTAGGCATTTCTCTCCCCCTAATGCCACGATGTGATCTTGCTTAATAGCATACTTTAAAATCCTCTCAATATGCTATGGTGGTGATATCATATGAAAAATGATTGGTTCTCATAATACGTACTAATCCTTGATTGGGGTTTTTTAATGCAGTTAGCTAGATATTTATTAATAGAGTGGCATGAAAACTGCGTATCTCTACTTCTGGTAGATTTCCCAAATATTTGGTGGGTTGTTAA
Organism: Melocanna baccifera; assembly: GCA_036346265.1. Classification (NCBI taxonomy): domain Eukaryota; kingdom Viridiplantae; phylum Streptophyta; class Magnoliopsida; order Poales; family Poaceae; genus Melocanna; species Melocanna baccifera. The sequence goes on along the minus strand of CM070682.1, from coordinate 25,205,436 downwards.
TCTGTGACAACAGAAATATTCTAACTTCGTATATATTGCCTAATATTATGATCTAATTACTCATACTTCTATCTTAAAATTTGGATTACACAAACTTCAGATTTTGTGTTAGTGCAACATGTTTTGACCTAGTCTAAAGTATTATGTTTTGACAGCATAAAATACATCTTCAGGATGCTAGCAAATATAAATATAACACTGTCACATAAAACATGACCATTGATTAATCTGCATGGAACATATATGTGTGTATATATATATATATATGTGTGTGTGTGTGTGTATATATATATATATATATATATATATATATATATATATATATATATATATATATTGCTGGAATATACTTCTGGTTTAACCTCCCAGATGGAATAATTATTCTTTAGAAATATAGGTGATTAATTTAGGAGGTAATTTATATGCCTGTTATAATTTATAATGCCAAGTGAATATGACATATTTAAATCATTCGGGATCATAAGTTTCCAATAGGTCGTCTAGTATTTTGAGAGTTATATTTGTTTCAGGCAAATGGTTATAGCTTCCATTGGTATATGTGCGGCAGCTTCATACTACCGTGTGATTCCCATGTATGTGGTCGCATGCTGGCGACTAGCATATTACTGGAGACAAATCGATTACCCTTCGGGGGTTGCAATGATTGCCAATAGTGGATAGTAGATTCAATTATTTCTCAAATTTATAGCTTTAGGCTTATTTGCTGTTGTATTTGACTTAGGATATTCCATAATATTTGTCATTACTCTTGTGCTTGTGCCTCAGAGGTTCCAATATATTCCCCAAATTCCTCCCTTTTCGCCAACCATAAAATTTTGAGTGAGAGCGCCTGTTTCTAGCATTTGCTTCGAATTATCTCAAAGCGATAAGTTATTATTATACTACTTCAAGAGTATAATTTTATTGACGTGAAACCATCATACACTTGGTGATATGGAAGATAGGGTTGTATATAGACTTCTAGTCTTTGGGGTTCATAGCGTTGTCTAGTCGAGGTAATCCTTTTGGGATTTAACATTTGACTAGATTCCTTGTATCTTCAAGAGGGACACATTTCCTATTGCCATCTGGGCAATAATGAACTGAGGCATATCATTCATTTGAAATGTTAGGCATAATATTTACAAATGTTATTCCATGCATGATTAATTAATCTTTACTTCAGGTAAGATATGCTACTTGGCAATGTGTTTCATTGAGTAACTATTCAGCAGAGATAATATTTTAACAGAACAACTTAGACCAAATATTTATGATATCTAGAAAAATAATTATCTAATGCACCAGTTCAGTTTAAAGCAAAAGATAAGAGCTGCTCTTCATGAGCAAGACCAAACTCTTTCGGAGTTGTATTTTACAATTGATGCTACTCATGTAAGAAAAATGACATCCAAATAAAGCTAAGGGATAATTAGGAGAATTCTGCTGGTCTCCATATTGTTCACCGTAGGCATATTTTTACTTATGAATGCATCTGTTTATTGGTAACAAACGAGTTACCTAAACTTACTCCAAAAGACAGTGTGGTGCGAGGTGAAGTAATACTCGTCTATGGACTTCTAGTCCTAGAAAGGTCCTGGCAAAGGGCCTTCAGGGCTATCAGTAACACTCCAGAGTAGAGTAGAGGTGATACTATCTGCATGCCTAGGTGATACAATTGCAACCACTCTAGGTGTGCAAACATCCACTTAGTGATGTCAATATCGATAACACTCTAACCCATTAAATAAATCCTAGCAATGTTTTGGGATTTTTAATAATTATTAAGGTATTTAAGTAATTTTGAAATTACTAACCCATTAAATAAATCCCAAAACACACAATGCCAGAGTAGAGTAGAGGTGATACCTCACTAACTACCAATCTGGGCTAAATTAGTATATTTATTTATCTATATCGATTGTAAATCTTTGCTCTGGCCTCAATCCAAACACGGGTCAAAAACAATCTAGCTTCTGCATTTTTTGTTCAACAATCAGCATCACAAACACAAGTCCGTCCTTTGTCTAATAATCCAGCTTCTGCTTGAAAGTTAGGAAAGTGATTACTTTGACTTGTTGGCAGATTTGGGTGGCAGCAAGGAAGTAATTTTGCTTTTATTTTGTTGATATGTGTAGTTCAATTTTGTGTAGTTAGTTTGTAGTGCTGCTCTTAGTTTGTAGTTTTTTTAAAGTAATTCTTGGCTTTTGGGTTATTACAATTGCCTTGTAAGTACGAGAAATATCTGAAAGGGTGATATACAAATTTATTACATGAATGGATTTAAAGTAGATTTGGTTTGATGGGAAAAAGTAGTCCTACTCTTCAATCTGTAAATTGTTACTTTGGTTTCAACCTTTTTCTAATTGTGGACTTTTTCACTTCCTACTCTTCAATCTGTAAATTGTTACTTTGGTTTCAACCTTTTTCTAATTGTGGACTTTTTCACTTCCTGGTGCAGTTCGAAGGAAAACCTTGGATTATCTAGTAATTGTACAATAATTTCTTGAGCTTGTGATTTGAGGTGTACCCAGCTTCCCAGTTAGTGCTCTTAATCTTAGCAAATGCTTTGATGAAATGGCGCATCTTGATATTCTATTTATACTAGTGTGAAGTTGTTAATTTTTTTCTTTGGGCATAGTTGTGGGAAGCATTTGTAGTTGATGTTTTGTAAATACCAACAGTACAACATTAATTTATTTGGTTACATATTTACTAACTATTCCTATAGTTTATAAAATTTAGGTGACTTGTGAAATTTGATAGCACATATCAGCTATGGATAAGACATGGATGGATTTGCTTAGGTATGATTTGCTACAACTTTAGGTGATACTGGAAATGCAATTACTATAAATTTTCACAATTTGCTAAGCTTATGGTTACATAGAGTAGTATAAATATGGTCATGTGCTAATTTAAGTGAGCAGAGCAAGCTGAAATTAAAATACAGCCTGGCCATACTGAGTCAATGAAAGTGCCCTAATGGCAGAAAGCTTATCTTGTATGAACCACCACTGCTTAATACATTTGATTAGAACCAATACATTCTTGAAAAGGGTTAAAAACCAATAAATTGCACAGAGGTACAGGTGATTACATGGAAATGTTAGTCACGCGTATGCAAATTTAAAAGGAGAATAGGGAATGCAACACATGGAAAAGGAAGCACGTCCTGTTGCTGGAAATCAGTGCACAGTGAGGTGATTGACACAAAGCCAAGTCTATGGGTAACACTACAGCAACTGATGCCTCTCCGGTGAGTTTAACTACTTCATATCGGTCTGCAACAAAACTAATTTTGGTGCCACAAAATATATCTTGCTGTACACCCTTTAGGTGAAAACTGCTTATATTTAGTTCTGGTTCCATTTTTAGTGAAGATTAAACTTAAGTCAAAACAACTACTGACTAAATTATAGCATGCTATATTTCTAACATCAAAACAACTACTGACTAAGTTACAGCACAACTGTATTTTAGTTCAATGGCAATATGTGATGTATGAAATTCATGAGTAAACAGTGACTATTCATTGTTAAATTTATAATCTTTTTTAACTATTTTACGCTCATATCTTGTTTGGGCTTAGATATGGTTTGTGGTTATCGATTTTTGAATTTCTTTTCAGGTACAAAACATCAGGGCTGTTGAAGTTATTGTTTACTGATGGAGTGATCGTCCTTATTTTGCAAATGGTGTAGTATGATGATTTCATTATGTGGACATCTTCATTGTCAACTTCTTTTGCATGGATGTTTTGTACATGCCAATGATAGACTAGTCTTGTGGTAGAAGGGGGTGGAGTATTTACATGTACCAAGGATAGACTAGTATTGTCGACTTCTTTTGTGCAGATGTTTTCTACATGCCAAGGAGACCATGGCTATATTAGGTTGCTCATAATTCTAAAATTGCATGAATTGCATATGGTGTACTATTGCACATGTACTATTATGCTTATCAGAAATTTCATATTTCAAGTTTATGTATTTTGCATCATCTAAATTTCATCTATGTGATACAGTTGTATTTGATTGTTGATATGACTTTTCTAAGTTGTACGATTGCAAAAATTGTATGTTTTCTAAATTTTAGTTGAATGGTGCAAACTATTGAGAAAATATTAAATTCACTATTCCTTGCGACATAATTAAATTTTATTGGTATTTTACATGTATATTCCTAGGTGCCTAATCTGTCGGGAATCATGCCAATGCTGTCAATATATCTGCCGGGGAAAATAGACAATTGAGGGCAGTTAACTACCGGCAATACAACTAACTGCTAGGGAAACTCTAACTACTAGAAAAAACTAACTACTGGGGAAACCCTAACTACCGGGGAAAAACAACTTATCTAGGGCACTTTACTACCGGGAACCCACATATATGTCAGGGAATGTCTTTTCCAGCAACACTTTACCGAGCAGACAATAAGTGCTAGGGAAACTCATTCTCAACAGATAATTTGCTTTTCAACATAGTTTTCCCTTGTAGTTTGATTGCTATGCATACCTAGTAATGGTATAGTTCTATCTTGTTGCAAATCGAAGGAAAATTTATAGTATTTGAACATAATATCAAGTAAGTCAGCCACTGAACATATTTTTCTATTATATTTTTCATGAACTGTGGAACATACAAATATCTAATTGACGTTATCAATTAATTGGTGATGATTTCATGAATGATATACTTATTTGCTATATAAAGAAAAAAGAATTGATAAAACATACTAATGATGTTGTGGTTCATTGCTTTATGAATTTGAAAGAATGTAAATACTAAAAGGTAATGTGTTAAATTACATTTAATCATTCTACTTTTTTATTTGAAAACTTTAAGTAGCTTTGTTCTTTTTTAATCATCTGTTAAGATCAGATGATATGTTTTACCAACACCGATCAACATTTATCTGTAATTTTGCCCTTAGTTCCTTCAGTTTGCTGCAACTAACAAATATTATTATCGGGCTTCTTTATGTTGGTAAGCAATTCAATCACTATTTTTTATCATCATACACTGCCATCGCTTATGTTAAAGTATTGATGTTTAAAATTGCTATGTTTATTATTATTTAGAATAATATTATTCAATAATTATATATGTTGTTATATGCATGGTGAAATGGTGAACCCGGTTATTTGGCAAATTTTTTTAAAATAATTTATTTTTTATTCGAAATTACACAAATATACACGGACAAAATTTTTTCAGGAATGAGCTCTAGTCACCTAACTATTGGGTGATTGGATCCTATCGCCCAACAGCCACGCGACACGCAGGCAATCGGTGTGTAGTTGGGCGACAGTCTCCAATCGCTCAATGGTTTGGCAACTGGGATCTGTTGCCTAACAGTGCAGGTCCAGTCGCCCGACCATTGGGCGACATCCACCTCAGGCCATTTCTTGCGCTATTGGTCTCCTGACCGCACATGAGGGTAAATGATAATTGTTGTAGGTAGGTAACATTTACTAAATTTTGTCTCTGAGTTGTATATTAAAAAAAGGGTAGAAAATATCAGTTGATCCATTTGTGATTTTCATAGATTATGAATGGTACAAAATTTGTTAGATTCACAATAACATTTTGTGATTGTTGTATGTTTGATGTTGTGCAAGAAAATTTCAGAAATTTTTTGTGAGGACGATTGATATAGCAATGTTTGGTAAGTACAGAGATAAGTGATATTATGATGCAACCGGGATTTCATACATAGAAGAGAATTTGTTTTTTTCATGAATTCATACCGGGAAAAGACGATGAGATGTGATGTTATGAATTAAAATAGACTTTATAATAAGCTGGGAATAACATGGCACACAGGGTTTATTTACATGCTTAAGAAACAACATCCTGCACGATGCAACAAACTGAAGTACTCTTACGATACATATTGTAGGATCGGAAATGGCAACAGAGGGGGGGTGAATGGTGCCTTTTTTAAAATCGCCCCCAAAATATTCAACCCAACTTCTCCAATAGCAATGAAAGCTATGAAGCAAGAAATTCGCTCAAACGAAGGCGAAGACCATTTGTGCCGAATTACTAGGGAAATTCACAAAAGTGGCAAGACATGATCAACAGATACTTCCTGAAAAGCATACTTGATTCCTGGACCTATCAGCATATAAATCAAGGAAATATCTCACCAAAAGATTTGCCAGAACATATTAGATGACACTAACTGCAGCTAAAAGGAATTACTGATTGCTGCAATAACCCACAGAAAACTGAACCCTGAAATTAATATAGAGCTCAAAGTGAAGCTACAGAAACGAAATTTTACAACTGAAATAGACAATAAAGCAGATAATAAAATCAAATTGATCTTGACCAAAATGAGAGTTTACATGAGCAGTGGCTTGCAACAAGTAAATGCAGAGAGAGTGCAGTTTGGCAAGAGAAGGAAATGAAGCCTGATTGCCGAGTTTACACCCAAAACAACTACTGCAGCCCTGCCGGACAAACTACAGAAAATACACATACAGAGCAACTCTCAACCGAGCCCACGTTGGCCTAACCTCACAAAGACAAGAAACCGAAGACAACCGGTTTAGAAGATGAAAACAAATACTGAGCGGAAGCTGAATCGATCGCAGACTAAAACCATTAGCTGTTGTCCGAACAGAAGAGAAACAGCAGCTCACAGACCGCTCACCCAACCGAAACAAAAGTCTAAAGTGCTGCTCTTTACAGACCATACTTCACTCGCATACACCTACAGGAGCTTCAAGAACACACATAGACGGCTCCCAGTTCTACTCCTGCCCTCACAAACCACTCAACGCAGACCCAAAAGGAACCAGCCCTCCACTCCTGTGAGCATGCGCAGCAGCAAGCCAGAACCTGCGCCTCCCACTTATCTCTCTGCTGCAGACGAGGAGACCAAGAAAAATCCCCATTTTTCTGCTGCCACCTGATTGCATCTGCTCCCTTCCTTTTTCCCAGACGGAGGCAAGGCGCAGACAAAGAGGTAAACCAAACTGGCCTCACCTTTTGACACCAGTGGCTGCTGCCCCTTTTTTTTATTTCCACACAGAACACATTCGGACAAGTCCGAATGAGCAAACCAGCTGCTGCACCTTTTCACACATTCTGACCAAAGAAGAATTGGCTGCACTCTCCTTGCCGTCCAACCTTTGTCACCACTTCGACCTCGGCACCGCCTGTGCCTAGTTGGGTCATCACGTGCCTCGCCGTGTCCCTCCGGTTCCTTGTCTCCCGGCTCGTAGCCACCTCAGCAGCCTCGATCATCTTTGGCGTCACCGACCATCTGGACCTCAACACCTCCTGTGCCTAGTCCCAGTCCTCTTCGCCTCACTATGACCTAGCTCCGAAGCCCTACAGTCACACAGACAAGCAAACCATCAAATAGCACCGCACGAAACAGTGTAATCAACATTAGCACAGGTAAAAGGTACTCAGCCCTAGAATACCCAAAACAAACTCAAACTCTCTAATACAACCGTCAATTACTCATCACAAACCTGGGGATACCTCCACATGGTCTCTCAATCTCCCCCTTGATGAGTATATTGACAAACACAGAAAAAGTATAAGATTGAGTTTGTTTGAAATGTCATGCATGGTCCAAGAGATAGAAAGTGATGCTAATGACCATGTTGACACAAGGAGCAAAAGAAAGAGCAAGTTTTCCTCAAACGCTCCCAAAGTTTTCAAAAAGTGGCTTTTTCACGAATATTCTCCCCCTTTTGGCAATAGAATCATCAAGATGCAAAAGAGAGAATATAGCATGGTATGGTTGAATGTTATGCAATGCTAAGCAATTAGAGCCATGAAGATTATCCAAAATGACTATTTGAGTATTACACCAAGCCATAGCGTATATGAAGGCTATCAATATCATGACAAGATATGCATAATCAAGCCAAGCCACGTAAGTAATAATATGAAGATTAGATGAATTTCTTAGCATGACAAGCCGCTCAAGAGTATAGTCTAGCTAGAGATATCCAAAGATGATGCAAGCCATGTCAATAATCTAAGTTGAACCAAGAAGCTAGAATTGAGTCAATTTAGAGTGCTATAAGTTCAAGAATGAATCATTTGCACAAGGACTTAGTTCTTTTGGCAATTAAACAAATTTAGCACAAATCACATGTATTTGAAACTCATAATTTTGGTGATGTGCTAGATCTCAAGCCTTATGCGACCATTCCAAGCGAGAAGCTTAAGGAGATGATCTTGGTCATCCAAAACTCCCCTTGAGTTCATGCCTAGGGCAATGGCAAGCAGTCTCATGAGAAAGAATTGGTGAGATCAGTTCTTTCGCACATAAAAGAGATCTTTTGCTTTCTTAAATAATTGTACTTACTCATGCTTCATCAAGAAACTAGCATAGCTCAATCTAAAGCTCAATTAAAGATTTAAGACTCAACTCAGCCTATTTGACATGGCACGAGTCATAAGAGGATAACTAAAAACAGACTAGTCTCAAGAGCTAACATGACATGTCTTAATTCAAGTTGTGCAATTTTAATTAACTTATCAATGGCAAAGGCTTGACGACACATATGAAGCAATGATAAATCTAGCCATTAAGCATAATCATGGCAAGATGTAATGCATTGTAAATATGTCAAATAAGGATAATAGTCAAGGCTCCAGCTGTTATATTACAATACAGAATGCTGAAATGAGATGCAAGAAATCCAGCTCCCCCTCAACATGTGAAGCACTTTTTAGTTCAAGTTGAGTTATGTCAATATTAAGCTCCAGAAGCTCCCAAAAGAACTCCCCCTGAACCAAAGCTATAAAATGAGAAGCTGGCAAAGAAAATGAAAAAGCGCGATCCTTAAAGCATAGACAAGATATAGAGTGTACTATGGCTCAGACTGACTCTCATCTACCCCATATGACACTAGGACTATCAGCTGCCCAACTAACACACTAAGGAGCAAACACGTTCCCTGTCTACCCAAGGGTGGCCCAACCCTTGCTAGAACCTATAAGAAGTGAGTGAGCTCAACCTAGTGAGAAGAGAGACAACTAATAAACAACATCCTAGAACCACAAGATGAGAGGAAGAAGTCTGACCATCTAGACAAGAAACCACTCTAATCTATCCTAGGAGGACTAACCCGAATGCATCCAAAAGCAATGCAATAGAAAGGGGCAAGAGCATAATATACAAGATAAAGCAGTAAAGCACAAAACTCCCCCTCACTTCAGTCCATAAGGACAAACCACCCCAAGCTCTCCCCACAAGGCTGAAAACCTAGAGCTATCCAAAGGCTTGGTAAAGATATCCGCTAACTGGTGGTCACTCTCCACAAACTGGAGCACTATATCACCTTTCTCCACATGGTCTCTAAGGAAGTGATATCGAATATCAATATTCTTGGTCCGAGAGTGTTGCACTGGGTTCTTAGCGATGTTAATAGCAGAAATATTATCACAAAGGAGTGGAACACTCTCTATAACTAACCCAAAGTCCCGCAGGGTTGAAGCCATCCAAAGTATCTGGCTGCAGCAATTGGCGGCAGCAACATACTGAACCTCTGCAGTGGACTGTGCAACACCGGACTGCTTCCTAGAAGACCAAGAAATGAGAGAAGTGCCAATGAATTGGCAGGTGCCAGAAGTGCTCTTCCTATCTATCCTACAGCCAGCAAAGTCTGCGTCCGAGTAGGCTCTGAGGAAAAGATAGGATGAGGAAGAGTACCAGATACCATAGTCAATGGTAGCTCGAAGGTACCGAAGAATGCGCTTCACCGCCTGGCGGTGAGATACGCGAGGAGAAGCCTGAAATCGAGCATACAGACACACGAAGAAGTGTATGTCTGGTCTCGAGGCAGTGAGGTACAAGAGGGAGCCAATCATGCTGCGATACTCCTTCTGATCAATTGGCTCGCTGTCCTCATCTGGGTCGAGTGAAGCTGAAGAAGCCATCGGAGTGGACACTGGCTTGCCATCACTCATATCAAAGCGTTTCAGGAGGTCACGAGTGTACTTGCCCTGATGCAAGAAACTACCCTCCCGAGTCTGCTTGATCTGAAAGCCGAGAAAGAAGCTCAACTCGCCCATCATACTCATCTCAAACTCTGAGCTCATAACATCGGAGAACTGAGAAACAAGAGTATGAGAAGAGCCACCAAAGATGATATCATCCACATAAATCTGGACGAGTAGAAGATCATTGCCATGCCTGCGAATGAACAAAGTCTTGTCCACCTTACCCATCTCAAAACCATGACTCAACAGATAAGACTTAAGCCTCTCATACCAAGCTCTAGGGGCCTGCTTAAGTCCATACAAGGCTTTGGAAAGTTTGTAGACATGGTGTGGGTATTTGGGGTTCTCGAAACCTGGAGGCTGTCTAACATAGACTTCTTCCTCAATAAACCCATTGAGGAAGGCACTCTTGACATCCATCTGGTAAAGCTTGAAACCCTTAGAAGTTGTAAAAGCGAGCAGGATTCTAATGGCCTCAAGTCTAGCAACATGGGCAAAGGTCTCCTCAAAATCTAAACCCTCAACCTGGGAGAAACCCTGAGCTACCAGTCTAGCCTTGTTTCGAATGACTACCCCATCCTCACTTTACTTGTTTTTGAACACCCACTTAGTCCCAATAACATTGTGACCTTGAGGGGGCTCAACAAGCGACCAGACCTTGTTTCTCTCAAAGTTCTCCAACTCCTCATGCATGGCATTGACCCAAGACTCGTCAGAAAGAGCATGATCAACATCCTTAGGCTCGAAAGAGGCAACGAAAGCAGAATGGAGACAGAAAAGAGAAGTGCCAGATTTTGAGCGTGTGACACGCTCAAAAAGATCTTCAATTATCTGCTATGAAGGATGATGTTCTCGGACTCTACGAGGAGGTCCTTGATGAGAAGAAGGAGAAGTGGCCTCTACCTCATGAGCTGACAAGGTAGGAACAGAGCCACTAGCTCCAGAAGAAGCGAAAGGCATGGGCTGATCTCCTTGAGTTGCGGTGGTAGAGGCAGGCACCTCAGGGGGAGGAGGACTGGATCAGGTAGACAACCCTCATCTCCATCCTCCTGATCATCCATAAATATGGTCTCGGACTGCTCTACAGAACCTGAGATATCGGGCTTAGTACCCGGACTGGCCTCATCGAAGGTCACCTCACAGGTTTCTACCAATTTACTAGACTCATGATTCTGACCCTATAAGCCCGCGAAGAAGTCGAGTAACCTAGAAAGATCCCATCACAAGATCGTGACTCGAACTTATCTAGGTTTCGAGACTTCAGAATAAAACACTTGCAACCAAACACGCGAAAATGAGATATCTTGGGCTTTCGCCCATATCTCAACTCATAAGAGGTGCGATGCAAGTGTGCCCTGAGAAAAACTCGATTTGAAACATGGCACGCGGTGGCTATCGCCTCAGCCCAAAACTTCCTCGGTGTAGAGTACTCATCAAGCATCGTCCTGGCCATCTCGACCAAGGTACGGTTCTTCCTCTCCACAACGCTATTTTGATGAGGGACGTATGGAGAAGAGAACTGGTGCTCTACACCTGTCTCATCACAAAAACACCCAAGAGTACCTCGAGAAGTCATCGACCACGACAAGAACATACCACTTCCCTCCTGCTGACTGCACCCGAGCTGGTCCAACTGTGTCCATGTAGAGCAGCTGTCCTGGTGCATCGGTCATAGTCACTGTGATCGGAGGATGAGAAGCGGCAACCATCTTGCCGTGCCGGCAAGGAGCGCAAACAAGATCTTTGACCATCTTGAGTTTCGGCAGACCACGAATGAGATCGTGGCCGCTAACTTGAGTCAAATGGTCAAATCCAATATGACCAAGTCTCCTATGCCAGAAGGTAAGATCACGGGACTCAGAAGCAACTAAACACTTGAGAGGATCACCAGAAGACTCAGCAAAATCAGCACGAAAGATCCTCCCATAACGAGAAATCCCGCAAACCAGACTCCCCGAAGAATCAAGAATTTTGCAATTGTTTTTCTTGAAACTCACCTCGAAACCGTCATCGGTAAGCTGAGAAACCGAAAGCAAATTGTACTGCAACTTACTCACTAAGGCAACATCTCTTAAAATGAATGAATCATTAACATGCACTGTACCTTTTGCGATGACGCGCCCAAACGAAGCGTTTCCAAAGGTGATCGTGTCATCACCTGGAGCACGGGCTAGGGAAGAGAACCAACGAGAGTCTCCGGTCATATGACGAGAACAACCGGAGTCTACAAGCCAGACCTCTCTCTTCCTAGCCCGGCGAACCTGAGTCAAACAGAGAGTAAAGGATCAGTACTGGGATAAATCAAAAGAGATTTTGGCACCCAATACTGAGTCACACGCCGAGCATAAGAAGTAGCCACACACGACTGACCTCTAGCTACCCTACGCTCTCTGTCGCTCAAAGAGCCAGAAGGTCTACTAGCAGACCTGGAGCTGTTATTGGGTCCGACTGCTACGAGGGAGCGAGTCAGAGCACCAACAACACGCTGATCACGCCGCGGATAGCCATCTCAATGGGGGAAACGAGAACTACCCTCAGAACTGCGGAAGTTATAACCAGGAGCAGCATGAGGACGAAAAACAGAAAACTCAGAAAAACCAAGTCCTCGATGCTGCCCAAACCCATCAACAACAGTAATCCTAGACCTCGTGCTGGTCCTAGGTGCACTCAGGGTCTGGGGCTGACCCTGAATACGCCTAAGTGCTACTGCACGGTCTCTACACGCAATCTTGGCGCGCCTGAAGCATCGATCGACTGTGTGTCCATCCTTCTGACAGAAGGTGCAGTGATACTTCACCTTCTGAGAGGTAGAAGTGGCAGGTGGAACCACCTTGCTGTCAGAGATCCCCTGGACATAGCCTGCTGACTTAAATTGGACTTTCTCGGTCCTGGGCTCAGTCTCGATCACACCTGGTGCTATGGGTCTGAGCACGGTAGGTGGATGCTTCCTCATGTCCTCATAGAAATCATATCCTAGACCCTGATTAAATCTGCAGATCTTAGATTGGTCTAGAATAAGATTGAGCTTCTTCTTGCCTCCAACAAACCTCTCAAGAGTGTTTATAAAATACTGACACTCCCGAAAGAGAGAGATGCAAGAAGAGCAGGGGGAAGAAGAGACAGCAGAAGGTAAGGGAGTAGAAGAAGAACCAATAGCAGAGGAACGAATGGCATGTGCACGCACAGCCGACTCAGAAGGGACAGTCCTACTGCTAGCAATTTGGTTCACGTCGCTAGTCGTCTCTACATTACCCTTGGGCTTCTCCTCAACCCCAGCACACACATCACAAGCAGATGGTTGCTTCTCTAGAAGGTCCTTAGTTAGCTTCACACATTTTTCATCCAAAGCAATGAGTTCAAGTTTTAGTTTTTCACAACTATTGCATGGTGAGCTAACTGGGGCCTTAGTTGCATACTTAGCCAACTTGTTGTTATGGTCAATCATTTCTTGAAACTGTTTTGAGACAGATTCAAGTTCAGCAGTTAATTTAGGACAGTTCAAACAAGAAGCAATTGGCTCAAGTAGTGAAGCTTGCAGTTCAGCAATTTTATGATCTGCCCGTTTTAGGTTCATCTTTAAATTATTGCAGGTTTCACATGACTCGGGCAAATCCAGAAGCATGGCATATGGTCCTCTAGTAGCAATGTCCTTAACCTCACATGAGGTGGGAGAAGTAGTCTCATCAGTAGTAAGTAGGGTAACAGCCATCCTACTCAGTTCTAACTCGGCAAGCAGACTAGCATTCTCCAACTTAACAATATCAAGCTCAGTGGACAAACTATCATGCGAGGTCCTTAATTTCTCTATATCACCCAACAGAGCACAACATATATCACACTCATCACAGGAGGGACCAGATGTAAGAGCAATAATCTCTAGTGACAATCTATCTACTTCCTTCTCTAACTCAGTACACCTAGCCCTAACTCTAGCATGAAAACCACCTAGCTTAAGAAAAGCATGATTGAGCTGGTCGTAGGTGGGGTATACCTCGTCGGAGTCGGAGTAAAGCTCGCTGTCGCTCAGTTCGCCCTCGAGGGCCATGAAGCACATGCTGGAGAAGTCGTCACCGCCATCCTTGAGCTCTTGGTTACCCGTCCCGTCGTCGTCGCTCCATCCTTCCACCTCGCTGAGGTCGAGGTCGTCGAAGGCGGTGAGGACGCGGTGGAAGAGCTTCTAGGCTTTGCCAAAGTTGCGGAACTTTTTCTTGCCTTGTGCAGGAGCTGGAGGCTTCTTGTTGCGGTTCTTGTCGGTGTATTCGTTCTTGCCCGAACCGCCGCAGTCGTTCTTGCCCTTCTCCAGCTTGGGGCAGTTTGCCCGAATGTGGTTGGGGCCACCACACTCGAAGCAAATCACAGGTCCTCCACTCTTTCTGTCCCTCCTCCTCTTGTAAGCATGGGAAAACTTCCGAGCTAGGAGGGCCAGCTGCTCATCCTCGAGCTGCTCTAACTGATCATCAATTACGTCACAGAGAGCAGCAAGGGAGAAACCACACAACAAATCAGCAGAAGAACCAGAAACCGAACTGGGATCGGTGACTAGGGCCATCGATTGTGACTTCGACTTTCGAGAGACAATGTCAATCTCGTGAGTCTTGAGACGCGAGTACAGCGCATCAAGAGTCAAAGTCGAGAGGTCCGTGGTGTCCTTGATGGTAGTCACCTTCATTTCCCAAACACGAAGATCAAGTGTAGCAAGCATCTATCGAGCGTTATCCGAGTCGGGGTATGTGAGACCGACCGCTCGGAGGTTGCTTAGAATCTTATGAAAACGCGCAAAGCACTCATCCAGGGACTCTCCAGCGAGCATTTCAAACTTTTTGTAATCTCGCTTGAACTGGTCCTGTCGAACCGTCTTAATTTGGGTCGTGCCCTCATGGTATGCATTGAGAGTCGTCCAAATATCGAAGGCCGACGAAAGATGCGAAATGCGATCAAACTCGTTTCGGCTCAAACCTTGGATGATGATGTTTCTTGCCTTAGCATTCACCTCAACATCAGGCATGTTATTCACATTGATGTCTTCATCGGCAGAAACGGCAAAGTGAGTTTTAACCTTTCGCCAAACCGCATAGCCCTAAGCCTGAATGTAGGACTCCATCCGACTCTTCCAGAAGGGATAGTCGATCCCATCGAAGATCGGGGGCTTGGTGGAATGCTTATCCGTTGCCATTGCTCACAGACCGGTTAAGGATCTATCAAGAAGAGCTAACCGGCTCTGATACCAATTGTAGGATCAGAAATGGCAACAGAGGGGGGGGGTGAATGGTGCCTTTTTTAAAATCGCCCCCAAAATATTCAACCCAACTTCTCCTCCAATAGCAATGAAAGCTATGAAGCAAGAAATTCGCTCAAACGAAGGCGAAGACCATTTGTGCCAAATTACTAGGGAAATTCACAAAAGTGGCAAGACAAGATCAACAGATACTTCCTGAAAAGCACACTTGATTCCTGGACATATCAGCATATAAATCAAGGAAATATCTCACCAAAAGATTTGCCAGAACATATTAGATGACACTAACTGCAGCTAAAAGGAATTACTGATTGCTGCAATAACCCACAGAAAACTGAACCCTGAAATTACTATAGAGCTCTGAAAGCTGAAGCTACAGGAAACTGAAATTTTACAACTGAAATAGACAGTAAAAGCAGCACAATAAAATCAAATTGATGCATACCGAAAATGAGAGTTTACATGAGCAGGTGGCTTGCAACAAGTAAATGCAGAGAGAGTGCAGTTTGGCAAGAGAAGGAAATGAAGCCTGATTGCCGAGTTTACACCCAAAACAACTACTGCAGCCCTGCCGGACAAACTACAGAAAATACACATACAGAGCAACTCTCAACCGAGCCCACCTTGGCCTAACCTCACAGCAGAAGAAACCAGAAGACAACCGGTTTAGAAGATGAAAACAAATACAGAACGGAAGCTGAACTGACTGCAGACTAAAACCATTAGCTGTTGTCCGAACAGAAGAGAAACAACAGCTCACAGACCGCTCACCCAATCGAAACAAAAGTCTAAAGTGCTGCTCTTTACAGACCATACTTCACTCGCATACACCTACAGGAGCTTCAAGAACACACATAGACGGCTCCCAGTTCTACTCCTGCCCTCACAAACCACTCAACGCAGACCCAAAAGTAACCAGCCCTCCACTCCTGTGAGCATGCACAGCAGACAAGCCGTAACTCGCGCCTCCCACTTATCTCTCTGTGAGACGAGGAGACCAAGAAAATCCGCATTTTTCTGCTGCCACTGATTGCATCTGCTCCTTCCTTTTTCCTGACGGAGGCAAGCGCGACAAAGAGGTAAACCAAACTGCCTCACCTTTTGACACCAAAGTGGCTGCTGCCCTTTTTTTATTTCACACACGAACACATTCGGACAAGTCCAAATGAGCAAACCAGCTGCTGCACCTTTTCACACATTCTGACCAAAGAAGAATTGGCTGCACTCTCCTTGCCGTCCAACCTTCGTCACCACTTCGACCTCGGCACCGCCTGTGCCTAGTCGGGTCATCACGTGCCTCGCCGTGTCCCTCCGGTTCCTTGTCTCCCGGCTCGCAGCCACCTCAGCAGCCTCGATCATTGTAACATCCTAATTTTTTTTTGCTTTATTTGGAAAGGATAAATTTTAAATTAATTAATTCAAATTATTTGGATTTTACAGAGTTAAAAGTTTCTGTTTGAAACTAAAAATTAATATCAATATAGATTGGAAATATTTTTCTTAAGTCTAAAACCTCTCCGAGAATTTCTCAGAAATTTTTCTGGAATTTTTAAAATTTATTTGGTATTTTTCTCGTATTTTAAAGCCTCCTAATCATTTCGAAAATCAAAAGTAATTAAAATTCTGAAACTCTCCTGGAGTCGACAAGTGTCGCCCATCGGGCCATTTCACGCCGTCGGATCTATTTCCAGCCGTCCGATCTCACTTACCGTTTCAATCCCGCCTTCCCCTATCTTCGGATCGACACGTGGCAAGCGTCGGATCGTCCGTTTCCGCGCCCGATTCAATCCCAGCCGCTCCCAGCCACTTATGGCTTCGCCGCTTTATTCTCCTCTCTGCGTGACGCGTGGCACAATCGACACCGTTCCCTGTTGCCGTACTTAATCTTAACCGCTCCTTCTCACTTAATGCACCAACCGGCTCGGATTCTCTCACAGTTGTCGGATTGAATCGTGATCGTCCCCGATCACTTACCCCTTCGCCAGCAATCAGTGGTCCAGATCGCTTCTCTTTGCCACCCGTTGCACATCCACCCGTCCCCCTCATTCTTTCCTGTTTTCTTTCTCTCGCCGACATGCGGGGCCCGCTATTAGACCCGTCGTCTCCGCAGGTTCTTCCTCCTCGCACCCCGCCGCTGCCGCCATTAGTGCCGAAAACTGAAGATTTCAATGCTTCAGTTCCTTTCCAGTTTACTTCCTCGTGCCGACTGCATATTAATCCCCCGCCTCCACCGCGTCCGTTTCTGGCATAAAGACGCGCGTTACTCCTCTCCTCGCCGTCGCATTCATCCCCTCCGACCGTTTCAGCTCCGGCGAACTTCGCGCGGCCGTTACAACCCTCCCCGGTCTATAAAACCCACACCCCGAGGTCCCTCTTCCGCTGCCGCCCCTCCCTCACCTCTCAAGCGAATCACTCGAGCGCCAGAGCCCCCCTACGCCCGATTTCTTCCCCGTGGCTTCAAATACTCCGGCGAGCAATGCGCCGTCTCGGCTTCCTCACTCGCCGATGCCTCCCGACGTTGCGGTGCCAAGGCGATTCCCGTGACCCTTCCCCGAGCCATCGCGCCACCGAGCTCCTCCGCCGCCGTGAGGTTCCTCCCGACCGCCGCCTCCTCGCCGATCCTTCCTCCGGTCACCTCGGCCTCCGCGCAAAGGTACCGATGCATTCTCGATCCTCCTCTTCATTTCGGTACCCACGGACGCCGCCCGATCACCGGAGCTCGGCGACCCTCGGTCCCGTGCGCCACCGCCGGCCGCCACCCATCACCGTCGGCCGAGGTGGCAGCAGCGTGGCGGCGATCGGCGCCACGTTAGCGCCACCCGGCGCCTCGCCACCTCGCGCGTGCGTGGCACGTCGACAAAAAGCCGTGGCGTGGCGCCCACGCGGCGACCACGCGTCGACCACGTGGAGGCCACGCCGACCCTCCTACCACGCCACCCTACCGCTTAAATTAAAATCCGAAAATTCCTTGCTGACGTCATGCTGGCGCATTAAATCTGATTTTTCAGTATAAAAATAATTCGGCCGAAAATCTATTCTCTTGCTGACGTCATATTCCAGATTTTCCTTTAGGAAAATAATTATTGCTGACGTCATAAATGATTTTCGGTCTAAATTTTAATCCAGAAAATAGCCTTTTTCTTTTATTTTGTATTTAAACTTTGGAAGGCTATAACTTTTGCATTTTAACTCCAAATTGACCCATTCAAAATTTTAAATTCATCTAAAATTCCAACTTTCATTTGGTATATTTATTTTTAATTTTTGAGTTTTTATTTTATTTTATTTATTTGGTTCTTCTCGTTTCTCGTGTAGAATCCGATCTGTCCGACGATTTTCAAGAGCAACTTCGGGAAGATTCCAACATAATTCCAGAAGGCAAGTCTTCTTGACCATTTTGCTCCTATGTTTTATAAATAGTTTTTGCAATTATTTTAAATTATTTGCATTGCTATGTTTAGTAAATTGATAATTTAAATTCTAAAATTTAGATAAGCACCCAATTTGTTATGCCCTCTTTTGGGAATTATGTACCATGTACCCTTGACAACTGAGGATAATCTTTGGCTCAATAATGAGTTAGTATTATTTTTGTTGAATTTAAATTATTAGCAAATGCTTAGTCTAGCTGATAAATGTAAAAATGCTCATATGAGAAAAATGGTTAATGAGTGATTTGTGATTTAATGTTTTGTTTGAAAAGTGGTAATAGATGTTACCACTGTAAATTTAAAATAAAAATGAATTTTAAGGTAAAATTTGACGAGGGTGGATGGAATGTTTGGCTGGTGCGGATTAGCACAGATAACGGGTTTGTGAATGATCCACCCTAATCGTCTAAGGATCGATCCTTGTGTTTGTCCAATCTGAGTAAAACAGTACAACCACAAGTTAAAATGGGTACAACCTAACTAATTAACCTATAATAGTTTAGTTTTTGTGTCACTATTGGAAAATGGGTATCAGGGATTTACTGATTACTCAAAGTGAGGGGCAGGGATTTACTGCACTCACATGGCGCAAGAGGGGCTTCGATCGTGGTGGATTTAACCCTCCAATGGTGAAACCTCAATGGTGATATAAAACTATACTAGAGTAGGTGAAAAGCTTTGTGATGTTTTATCTGGGTCTCATGCCAAAGGAAGCGTGTTGATTGTAAGGATAACATATCTCTTGTGGGTAAAGTTGTACAAACTCTGCAGAGTAATAAAACTATTCGAATAGCCGTGCCCACGGTCAAGGGCGGACAAGGAATGCATTCACATAGTAGAGATTTGAATTTGAATTTAAAACGAAAAGGTTTTGGAAAAACTAGAGAGTGGATAGAACTCTCGTGATTTTGGTCTGGTGGATGTAACCAGTTCAGGTGGTTTTAACCTCTATTTTGAATCTTGGCGGATATAGCCTATTTAACAGTGATGGTGGTTGTAACCTTCACTAAAGTACTTATTAAACTTCAGATTATAAAAATTAAGTGTTTAATAAAATTGCTTTTAGAAGGAGTATATAAATTTAAAATAAAATGCTGATTTGTGCAAAAGAGCCATATAGCCTTCCTTTGTTCAACCTTGCATCTAATGCATCTTTCCCAAGACTTGCGGAGTACATTTTTGTACTCACATACTACACTTTACAATAATTCTCAGAGGAGGTTGAAGCTCGGAAGGAGATTACGACTCTGCTCCGCTTATGCGCTGTGATGGTTTCTTTCCGGAGGACTAGGTCTCGTTGCTCAAGTCAATTGCCTGTGGCAGATTGATGGGCCGTTTATCTGAATATTTCGCTTCCGCTGTTTTATTTTGTGTAAGAGGTTCAGTGAACCGCAGTTGTAAGGCCTTGGGCCAGGACTTATGTATTTCCATTATTATTGTAATAAAACGATGTTGGCAATGTATCATTTTGTCTGATTATCTGTGTGTACTAGCGTTGATCTGGGACTAGTACTGCAATACACAGGGGGGTCTGGGAGTTTCTACTTCCGGGTCTCACAGAAGTGGTATCAGAGCCAACTTGACTATAGGACGAGCCCTAGGTTTTAGCAAGCCTTAAGGAGTTATGTTTAATAAAAATTTATATACAAAAACTTAAGTCTCTTTGCTTCTACTCTTCTCTTACTTAGTATCTTGATCTTTTCTTCCTTGTCACTCTATAAAAGTTTTACTGATCTCTCGTATTTTCAAATTTGTAGATGGCAGGTTCTTCGTCGTCAGCTCCATGGGATCACCTTTCTCACGGTGAGAGCGAGGGGGCGTTCGTGTCTTCTACGGCAGTTGATGCAGCATCTGAAGTATACACAGCAGCCCATCTTCAGAGGGCGGAACACTAGAGTTATGACTATGGATTCATGGTCCATGGAGGTGTTTATTTACGCTCAAGATGGGAAGATTGACTCGGTGGAACGTCATATTGAGCATCCTCGGACCCACTGCTCGGATGCTATCCAAGATGCAGCTCAGATGGCGATTGCAGAGTTGTGCAAGAGGCATAAGGAAGAACTGCGACAGTCACCTTTCAGCTTCTTCCCGACTACGAGAGCAGGACAGACTCACCCGGAGCCTTTCCAGATTGTGGTGGATGACCCTCGTCTGTCCCACCAGGTGCAGCTTACTCAGGCGACTTCATCGAGCTACGAGCTACGACCACTCCGACACCCTTCGAGCACAGCTGCTTCAGAGTGAGTCTGCTCACGCCGACGCAGTTCAGGCAAGGATTGCTGCCGAGGCAGAGGTGGAGCGTCTCCGAGCTGCCACTACTACACCGACCCTGCCAGCCCCTGTTTCCGCACCAGTCAGACCTTCAGGACCTCGCATTAGGCTCACTGCGCGGAAGAGTGTGCGACGCCCCGGTCCACCACCCAGCATCGACATTGGAGATTGTAGCAGAGGACGCCACCGCTCTCGTTCCAGATCGCCTGCGTTCAGCCAGAGTCGATCTCGGTCCCGTTCACCGAACAACTGCGCTACATGTGGACAGAGTCACTCCGTTGAGTCAGAGGAAGACCCCGAGGAGGATCCTGAGGAGCGCATCATCGTGGAGGATGAGTAGATGTTAGACGGTAGTACCCTTTTGAGTTATTTTCGATATTAGAACGCTTTATGATAATGTGATGTAATAAATGGAATGTACCGAGCCTTGTGCACTTGTGGTACAACCATTCTTAAAAAAATTAATTTGAATTTCAAAAGTTGTGCTCATTGGTTGTTGCTTTGTTTTTGAGTGTTGGTTTGGGATATGGCTAATCACCCAACTTCTTATCTATGCTTTTCCCTCTTACCTTGTGCTTTTCTTGGTGGAGCTTCAGATGGTGAATACAAGGAGCAACGTCAACAATAATCAGGCACCCAATGACAACAATGCCCCAATTCCACCCCCGCCAGCTCAAGCCCCGAACTTGGAACAGATGATGGCCATGCAATTGCAGCTTCTTCAAGCATTAGCTCAGAACCAAGTTCAGCAAGTTCATCAAGCACCAGCTCAGCCACCCCAATCCAAGTTAGGAGAATTCATGAGGATACGACCTCCGACTTTCGCAGGATCTGTCGATCCGTTGGAAGCGGACGACTGGATAAAGGAAGTTGAACGGAAATTAAATTTGGCACAATGCAATGAGAATGAGAAAGTTCTTTATGCTGCCCATCAACTCAAGGGAGTTGCAGCAAACTGGTGGGAAAACTATTGCGCTGCACACCAAAATGCTCAGAATATTGTTTGGGCAGACTTTGTGCGAGCTTTCCGAGCTACTCACATACCTATGAGTATCATGGAAATGAAAAGGAAAGAATTTCACCAACTACAGCAGGGAAACCTTAGTGTTTCCACATATTTGAGTAAATTCATTCAACTCTCAAGATATGCATCAGAGGATGTGGCAACTGATGAAGCCAAGATTTGGAGGTTTATGGGAGGCTTGGACCCTAATCTCAAGGTGCAGTTAGTATCCAATGACTATCCCACTTTTCAACATTTGGTGAACAAAGCTCTTGTGCAAGAAGATGCCCAGCGTCAGCTCTTTGAGTCCAGAAAGAGGAAGTTTCAAGCTCAACAGTCTGCGAGCAGCTCACGTCAACGTTCCAACTCACAGCAGTTTAGCCGGCCTTCTTTGCTCAACCAATCAATGACATCGATTTCTGCACCCGTCCTTTACCTCAAGCACCTCGATCTGGAAATACAGCTCAACCTCAACAGAATAAGACTACAGCTGCAGGAGTGCAATGCTTCAATTGCAAGAACATGGGGCATTATGCTAATAATTGTCCCCAGAAACGTCAAGCGATAACCCCGGTTCGCTTCAACCTTGATCCTACACTGGCGAGAGCTCCAACCGCTGGTCAGGGACGTGGAAGCCCTCAGACTCCCAAGACTCCACAGACATTCAACAAAGGGCACATCAACCATGTCACCGCAGCGACCTGACAGATACACGGGCGTGGTTCGGTAAGTTTCTTGCTAATTCAGTTCCCGCAATTACATTATTTGATTCCGGAGCTTCACATTCCTTCGTAACAAAAGTGTTTGTGGAAAGAAATAATTGGAATGTTTGTTTGCTTAAGAACCTTATGTTAGTCCAATCACCTGGAAAAGAATTGAGGACTAAATTGGTTTGCCCTAGAGCAACTATAGATATAAACGGAGTAAAGTTCCTAGCGAACCTTATTATACTAGACTCTGAAGGCATAGATATAATACTTGGGATGGATTGGTTGACCAAGTATAAAGGACAGATAGATTGTGCCAATCGTGTCATTACTCTCACAAATTCTGATGGAATTCAGATTAGATATGAATCCAATATACCCTCAAGTAAGGGAAGTCTGTTGACCAATTTAAAAGGAAGAAGTTTGGAGGATGTGTCCGTAGTAAGTGAATACCCTGATGTATTCCCTGAGGATTTACCAGGAATGCCACCAGACCGAGAGATTGAATTTGTTATAAATCTGGTTCCTGGTACAGCACCAATAGCTAAGAGACCCTATCGGATGTCAGCTAATGATCTAGCGGAAGTTAAGAGGGAAATTCAAGAATTGCAAGAGAAAGGTTTCATTAAACCGAGTTCTTCACCTTGGGGAGCGCCAGTGCTCCTAGTAAACAAGAAGGATGGTAGCCAGCGTATGTGTGTGGATTACAGAGCCTTGAATGAGGTAACAATCAAGAATAAGTATCCCTTGCCTCGTATTGATGATCTGTTCGATCAGCTAAAATGATCAAGCATCTTCTCTAAGATTGATCTCCGGTCAGGATACCATCAATTAAAAATTAGACCAGAAGATATACCTAAGACAGCCTTTTCTACTCGATATGGATTATACGAGTATACGGTGATGTCTTTTGGTTTGACTAATGCACAAGCGTACTTTATGAATTTGATGAATAAAGTATTCATGAATTATTTAGATAAGTTTGTTGTTGTCTTTATAGATGACATTCTTATCTATTCCAAAACTGAGAAAGAACACGAAGGACATCTGAGGATAGTTCTACAAAGATTAAGAGAACATCAATTGTATGCCAAATTCAGCAAATGTGCATTTTGGTTGAAGAAAGTTGAGTTTTTAGGACATGTAATTTCTGTAGAAGGAGTATCTGTGGATCCAGGAAAGATTAAGGATGTGTTAAATTGGATCCAACCCAAGACTGTAACGGAAATCCGGAGTTTCCTGGGATTAGCAGGTTACTATCGTTGTTTTATTGAAGGTTTTTCCAAGATTGCTAGACCTCTCACGCAGTTATTAAAGAAGGAAAAGAAATTTGAATGGAGTAAATCTTGTGAGGACAGTTTTCAGGAGTTAAAGAAGAGATTAACTGCACTAGCTTTTATGTTGCCCGATATTATGAAAGACTTTGAAGTTTATTGTGATGCGTCGAGACAAGGTCTTGGTTGTGTATTAATGCAAGAAGGAAGGGTGGTAGCGTATGCATCAAGACAGTTAAGACCGCATGAAGAAAATTATCCCACTAATGATTTAGAGCTAGCTGCTGTTGTGCATTCTCTAAAGTTATGGAGGCATTACTTAATCAGTAATCGGTGTGAAATATATACAGATCATAAAAGTTTAAAGTATATATTCACTCAACCTGACCTTTATCTGAGACAAAGAAGATGGCTGGAATTGATAAAAGATTATGATGTGGAATACATTATCATCCAGGAAAAGCTAACGTAATAGCCGATGCTTTGAGTCGGAAGAGTCATATTAACAAGCTGTCAGTTCCAGATAAGCAGCTAACTCTCCATGAAGAATTTCAACGATTGAATTTGGAAATAGTTAACGAAGGTATTCTGTCTACATTAAAGGTTCACCCTACTTTGGAAGATCAGATCAAAGCAGCCCAACGAGAGGATGAATATGTTAAAGAAATTAAAGAAAATATGAAGAAAGGTAAAGCGCCTGGATTTTCAGAAGATGAAGAGGGAATTCTTTGGTTTGGAAAGAGAATCCTAGTACCCGAGAAAAAGGAAATAAAAGATTTAATCTTAAAAGAAGCTCATGAAGCAGGATACTCAATTCATCCCGAAGTACAAAATGTATCAGGATCTAAAGGAAAGTTACTGGTGGACCAGTATGAAAAGGGAAATTGCAGAATATGTAGCCTTATGTGATATATGTCAGCGAGTTAAAGCAGAGCATCAAAGACCTGCTGGTCTTTTGCAACCCTTACAGATACCTGAATGGAAATGGGAGGAAATCGGAATGGATTTTATAACTGGACTATCAAAGACCAAGTCCGGTTATGATTCAATTTGGGTTATAGTGGATCGCTTAACAAAAGTTGCACATTTTATACCAGTAAAGACTACATATTCAGGAGATAGATTGGCAGAGCTTTATATGTCAAGAATTGTTAGTTTACATGGAATTCCAAAGAAGATCGTATCGGATAGAGGATCTCAATTTACCTCAAGATTTTGGCAGAAGCTTCATGAAGTTCTGGGCACTAATTTAAACTTCAGTACTGCCTATCATCCTCAAACAGATGGTCAGACAGAAAGGGTAAATCAAATATTGGAAGATATGTTGAGAGCATGCGCATTAGCTAATAAAGCCAGTTGGGACCACAGTTTGCCTTACGCAGAATTCTCTTACAATAATAGTTACCAATCAAGTTTACAGATGTCTCCATTTGAAGCTCTATATGGTAGAAAGTGTAGATCACCTTTGTATTGGTCGAGACAGAGAAAGTCAAGTATTTGGACCGATGTATTGAAGCTAGCGTAAGAACAAGTTCGTTTAATTCGAGACAGGTTGAAAATAGCACGCACCGTGCAAAAGAGCTATGCGGACAATCGTCGCAGAATGTTAGAGTTTCAACCAGGAGATCATGTGTATTTGAAAGTGTCACCCCTAAAAGGGATGCGTCGTTTGAGGTTAGTGGTAAACTTGCTCGAGGTATATTGGATCATTTCCAATCTTAGCGTAAGAGGAGAAGTTGCTTATCGCTTAAAGCTTCCTACCCAATTGTCAGATGTACATGATGTGTTTCATGTGTCGCAATTGAAAAAGTGTTTACGAGTCCCAGAAGAGTTAATGCCTTTAGAGGAAGTGGATCTAAAAGGGGATTTGACATATTCAGAGTTTCCAGTCAAGATTTTAGAAGAAGCAGAACGTCGCACCCGAAACAAAACCATCAAATTTTGCAAAGTACAGTGGAACAATTGTCCAGAGTCGAAAGCCACTTGGGAGTGAGAAGAAGATCTAAGAGCAGAGTTCCCTAGTCTTTTCCCCAGTCCTTCCGAATCTCGGGGTCGTGATTCTTTCTAAGGGGGGTAGGTTTGTAACATCTCAATTTTTTTGCTTTATTTGGAAAGGATAAATTTTAAATTAATTAATTCAAATTATTTGGATTTTACAGAGTTAAAAGTTTCTGTTTGAAACTAAAAATTAATATCAATATAGATTGGAAATATTTTTCTTAAGTCTAAAACCTCTCCAGGAATTTCTGTAAATTTTTCTGGAATTTTTAAAATTTATTTGGTATTTTTCTGAGTATTTTAAAGCCTCCTAATCATTTCTGAAAATCAAAAAGTAATTAAAATTCTGAAACTCTCCTGGAGCCGACAAGTGTCGCCGATACTTAATCTCAACCGCTCCTTCTCACTTAATGCACCAATCGGCTCGGATTCTCTCACGGTTGTCGGATTGAATCGTGATCGTCCCCGATCACTTACCCCTTCGCCAACAATCGGTGGTCCAGATCGCTTTTCTTTGCCACCCGTCGCACATCCACCCGTCCCCCTCATTCTTTCCCATTTTCTTTCTCTCGCCAACATGCGGGGCCCGCTGTCAGACCCGTCGTCTCCGCCGGTTCTTCCTCCCCGCACCCCGCCGCTGCCGCCATTAGTGCCGAAAACTGAAGCTTTCAATGCTTCAGTTCCTTTCCAGTTTACTTCCCCGTGCCGACTGCATATTAATCCCCCGCCTCCACCGCGTCCGTTTCTGGCATAAAGACGCGCGTTACTCCTCTCCTCGCCGTCGCATTCATCCCCTCCGACCGTTTCAGCTCCGACGAACTTCGCGCGGCCGTTACAACCCTCCCCGGTCTATAAAACCCGCACCCCGAGGTCCCTCTACCGCTGCCGCCCCTCCCTCACTTCTCAAGCGAATCACCCGAGCGCCAGAGCCCCCCTACGCCCGATTTCTTCCCCGCGGCTTCAAATACTCCGGCGAGCAATTGCGGCCGTCTCGGGCTTCCTCACTCCTCGCCGACACCTCCCCGACGTTGCTGGTGCCAAGGAGATTCCCGGTGACCCCTTCCTCGAGCTGCTGCGCCACCGGAGCTCCTCCGCCGCCGTGAGGTTCCTCCCCGATCGCCGCCCGTCCTCGCCGATCCTTCCCTCCGGTCACCCTCGGCCTCCGCGCAAGGTACCGATGCATTCCCTGCATCCTCCTCTTCATTTCGGTACCCTCGGCCGGCGCCGCCGATCACGAGCTCGGCGACCCTCGGTCCCGCGGCGCCACCGCCGCCGCCCGACCTCGTCGGCCGTCGGTGAGGTGGCAGCAGCGTGGTGACGGACGGCGCCACGTCGCCGCCACCCGAGCGCCTCCCGCCACCTCGCGCGCGCGCCACGCCGGCAAAATGCGTGGCGTGGCAGCCACGCGGCGACCACGCGCCGCCCACGTGGAGGCCACGTCGACCCCTCCGCCACGCCACCCTACCGCTTTAAATTAAAATCCAAAATTCCTTGTCGACGCCATCTTTGGCGCATTAAATCTGATTTTTCAAGATAAAATAATTCGCCGAAAATCTATTCTCTTGCTGACGTCATATTCCAGATTTTCCTTTAGGAAAATAATTATTGCTGACGTCATAAATGATTTTCGGTTTAAATTTTAATCCAGAAAATAGCCTTTTTCTTTTATTTTGTATTTAAACTTTGGAAGGCTATAACTTTTGCATTTTAACTCCAAATTGACCCATTCAAATTTCTAAATTCATCTAAAATTCCAACTTTCATTTGGTATATTTATTTTTAATTTTTGAGTTTTTATTTTATTTTATTTATTTGGTTCTTCTCGTTTCTCGTGTAGAATCCGATCTGTCCGACGATTTTCAAGAGCAACTTCGGGAAGATTCCAACATAATTCCAGAAGGCAAGTCTTCTTGACCATTTTGCTCCTATGTTTTATAAATAGTTTTTGCAATTATTTTAAATTATTTGAATTGCTATGTTTAGTAAATTGATAATTTAAATTCTAAAATTTAGATAAGCACCCAATTTGTTATGCTCTCTTTTGGGAATTATGTACCATGTACCCTTGACAACTTAGGATAATCTTTGGCTCAATAATGAGTTGGTATTATTTTTGTTGAATTTAAATTATTAGCAAATGCTTAGTCTAGCTGATAAATGTAAAAATGCTCATATGAGAAAAATGGTTAATGAGTGATTTGTGATTTAATGTTTTGTTTGAAAAGTGGTAATAGATGTTACCACTGTAAATTTAAAATAAAAATGAATTTTAAGGTAAAATTTGACGAGGGTGGATGGAATGTTTGGCTGGTGCGGATTAGCACAGATAACGGGTTTGTGAATGATCCACCCTAATCGTCTAAGGACCGATCCTTGTGTTTGTCCAATCAGAGTAAAACAGTACAACCACAAGTTAAAATGGGTACAACCTAGCTAATTAACCTATAATAGTTTAGTTTTTGTGTCACTATTGGAAAATGGGTATCAGGGATTTACTGATTACTCAAAGTGAGGGGCAGGGATTTACTGCACTCACATGGCGCAAGAGGGGGCTTCTGACTGTGGTGGATTTAACCCTCCAGCGGTGAAACCTCAGCGGGTGATATAAAACTATACTAGAGTAGGTGAAAAGCTTTGTGATGTTTTATCTGGGTCTCATGCCAAAGGAAGCGTGTTGACTGTAAGGATAACATATCTCTTGTGGGTAAAGTTGTACAAACTCTGCAGAGTAATAAAACTATTCGAATAGCCGTGCCCGCGGTCAAGGGCGGACAAGGAATTCATTCACATAGTAGAGATTTGAATTTGAATTTAAAAAGAAAAGGTTTTGGAAAAACTAGAGAGTGGATAGAACTCTCGTGATTTTGGTCTGGTGGATGTAACCAGTTCAGGTGGTTTTAACCTCTATTTTGAATCTTGGCGGATATAGCCTATTTAACAGTGATGGTGGTTGTAACCTTCCCTAAAGTACTTATTAAACTTCAGATTATAAAAATTAAGTGTTTAATAAAATTGCTTTTAGAAGGAGTATATAAATTTAAAATAAAATGCTGATTTGTGCAAAAGAGCCATATAGCCTTCCTTTGTTCAACCTTGCATCTAATGCATCTTTCCCAAGACTTGCGGAGTACATTTTTGTACTCACATACTACACTTTACAATAATTCTCAGAGGAGGTTGAAGCTCAGGAAGGAGATTACGACTACTGTTCCGCTTGCGGCTGTGATGGTTTCTTTCCGGAGAACTAGGTCTCGTTGCTCAAGTCAATTGCCTGTGGCAGATTGATGGGCCGTTTATCTGAATATTTCGCCTCATTGTTTTATTTTGTGTAAGAGGTTCTGAACGCAGTTGTAAGGCCTTGGGCCAGGACTTATGTATTTCCATTATTATTGTAATAAAGCGATGTTGGCAATGTATCATTTTGTCTGATTATCTGTGTGTACTAGCGTTGATCTGGGACTAGTACTGCAATACACAGGGGGGTCTGGGAGTTTCTACTTCCGGGTCTCACAATCATCTTCAGCGTCACCGACCATCTGGACCTCAACACCTCCTGTGCCTAGTCCTAGTCCTCTTCGCCTCACCATGACCTAGCTCCGAAGCCCTGCAGTCACACAGATAAGCAAACCATCAAATAGCACCGCACGAAATAGTGTAATCAACATTAGCACAGGTAAAAGGTACTCAGCCCTAGAATACCCAAAACAAACTCAAACTCTCTAATACAACCGTCAATTACTCATCACAAACCTGGGGTTACCTCCACATGGTCTCTCACATATGCGCCATTTTGAATTGGAAATAAACTCAACCTTTGGAGGACTAGTGCAGAACGGCCCGACCTACTACGTGGACATGGTCCAGTCGCCTGACAGTTAGGCGACTGTAATGATATCGCCTAATGGTCCACTGACTGTATGCGTATCGCACGGCTGTTGGATGACAGGTTTCAGTCATCCAACGGTTGGGCAACTGGAGCTCATTCCTATAAATTTTTTTGTGCTGGTATATTTCTGTAATTTTAAATTAAAATTGGATTATTTAAAAATTTGTTATTTGGCAGTAAAGATATTAGGCACTAGTCATGAGGGCTGTGAGCAATGAGTGATGAGGCATGTGGCATTCATGGTATTTCATGATAGCAAAGAGCCAAGCGCGCTCCATAGCAGATTAAACTTGTTACGAAACCTAGAAGATTTTAGTGTGGAAAATACCAGAATTGCTCCTAGTGGGGTTAGGCTATACATAGAGAGGCATTGTATCATGTAAATTAATCTGAGAATCAATAAAGACTACGTTCTGGTGTTCTCACTCAATTGGGGTCTCTTGTGATTGATCTATTATTCTTGGTGATTAATTGCGTGATTTGCGTTACTGTTCATCTACTTTCCATCGGTTTCTCACTATGTTATCAACACGAAGCTCTACGAGGTGTACCGTATGCAAATTATGAACTAATCTCTTATGCATTGCTGTTCATGTTTCAATCTAGATTGCTTTTATATTATCTAGCAATGCTATGTTTGGATCAATCTTATGTAATTGTTTCTAGCAAGTAGATTGATTTGATATCTACATAATATATCTAGATTTCGGTAGATCATCTAGAGTCTAGATCGGTTTGCGATCTCATATTGGAAATCACATGAATATGATTTGGGGCTGTCGGCCGCTACATGGGTCGGCCACCGCAGCACCGCCCAAATCAACCACCGCCACTAGGCCTGAAGTCGCCACCAACCTCCCTGGCACGGCTGAGCCCCTCGCACCTGAAGCAGCCACCGCTTCGGCTTCCCACGCTTAGATCTCGCCGCCGCACCCACCCTTGGCCGCTCAGTCGGCGCATTTGCCGCCACTCGAAACCGTGTGCACCGCCGCTAGCACCCAGTCTTAGAGGCTATCAGCTGCTGCCGTGCCTTCGCCCGAAACATCGTGCTGAACTCCACGAGCCCGAAGTTACTCGGCGCCCGCCGGACTACTGCACTCGTCACGCAGGCCACCCGCGCCCAAAGCGCACACCACCGCTCTAGGTCCAAAACCACTGCCGCTGCCCATACTCCTAGCGCCTCGCGCTGCCGCTCAGAGTGCTATTTTCGCTAGCTATTTTCGCTCAGAGTGCGATACTCCCGGCCCATTAGGCAAAACCCTAGCTATTTTCGCTGTGCAACCGAAGAAGAACGGGTCGAGGAGGCCCATGAGTGGCCGGTGGGGAGGATAAAAGGTAGAAGGCCAGGATTTTTTTTTGCGTAAAGGCCCCTGAAGTTTCAGGAAATCATTAGTTCATGATAGTATGCGGGAAAGTTTTCATATAGGTCCCCAAGTTCTCGGTAAAATTAAATAAGCCTACTAAAAATTAAAAATAGGTATAAAATTTGACCCTGACGTCTATCAAAATTACAATCAAGTCTAGCACACTGGCTTCTTCTCATGTGATCTATTTCCTAGATTATTTAAACTTTATTATAATCTAGTTAATCTTATGGCATTATTATTTTATATTTCTGAATTTTCTTCAGCATATTATTTTTTGCTTATTTAGTAATTCTAAAAAAGCTTATTAATTAGCAAAAAATTGTTAAAATTGTTAGAAAATTCCAGAAAAATCCTAAATGATATCTGCTGAATAAATAAATGCCACACCTTGTTGATTTAGCAATATTCATGCTATTTACTTGTAGTAAATTTAGAATTATGCATGAATAATATAGGAAATATCTACCCTTGATGGTAGCAACTACCTTACCTGGGCCATGGATGCAAAGATCAACTTGACGGCCAGATCCCTCGGTGCCGCCTTAACCCAACCAGCAACTGGGGCTCCTGCCTAGGGGTGAAAACAAATCGAATAATTTCCAACCGATCCGAACAAATACGGATACGGATTGTGTTGGATCAGATTTTTTCGGATAATTCTCGGATCGGATACGGATACAGATTTTTTTTATCGGATACAGATACGTTAATTTTGGATGTATAGTTTAAGGGGTTTTCATGTTCTAATAAATATTCGTAACCATATTCATTTCGATTCGTATTCGATCCGTATCTATATTCGATATTATTCGTATTTGTATTCGTATTTGAGTTATCCGTATTCGTATCCGAATCCGAAAAAAATATGAAAACAAATATGGTAGAGGTATTATCCGTCCATATTCGATCTGTTTTCACCCCTACTCCTGCCATTCCTGATGTCGTAAATGTGCGACACTATATGTATTGCTCTAAACATCGTTACGGCGTCCCTGGGAAGGTTTAGCGTAATCGCAGAGTCGTCTGGTTTTCAATAGATCGTGGGAGGTAAAATAATTTTTTTTTTCAGAATATTACAAAATAGAAAATAAATTAAATAAATAAAAAAGCCATTTTTGGGTTGCATAGAGGGATGAGCTTGCCACTTGGGCCAACAAGCCCAAGTGGTGGCCGCACCCCCTAACCCTAGCCCCTCCATATTTAACCCCTTGGGCGCCTCCCCCTCCCCCCTTTTTCCCCCTAGCCGCCACCCCCCACCCCTCCCTACGCCTCCATCTCTCCCACCAAGGTGTTACCCTGACCATTGGTGCAAAGGAGAAAGCAAGGAGAAGGGAAGAAGAGAAGGAAGAGAAGGAAGAGAGGAACAGGAAGAGGAGGAGAGAAGAGGGGTGATCTTAAGGGATCACCTAGATAACTTTTCTCTATCTTAAATCCTTCTATTTTTAGAGTAATTAGGGTTCTTGATACGATATTAGAAGGATATTAGCAAAATGATTAACTGATTAGTGATTTTCTGCTATCTGCGTGTAGACAGATTTGTGCAGCGCGGCTGTTTGCGTAGATTATAGCGTCGAAATGGTTTTTCCTGTGGGTCTGGCCAAAAGGATAGTTGTAGAGGGCGACGAGATCTATTTTCTGCAATGTTTCTAGAATATTTGGCCGCGGGATTTGGGCGCAGCAGAGTCAGAAACTTTGCTGTTTGGTAGAGGTGCAGACTAATACAGATTACTGTTCGGGTGTAGTTTCAGAGTAGTAGATGATTTTTATGATTTTGGCCACAATTATGAAAGTTGTAGGGAATTCTGTTATGTAACTACTGTATAAAAATCATGAATTTTAGAGCTTTGTATAGAAGGTAATGTGCGTTAGAAGTTAACTGGCTTGATTGCCAAAACAGAGTATGTTCTCTGTTTTGCGCATTAAATTACACTATGTTAGCAGCAAAGTAAAATTTAGTAGTCTACTTGAAAATTGAAGATATTTCAGTGTAGTTTCTATAAATATATCATTTTCTGTAAATGGCTTAATAGTTTTAAAGATACAAAAATATTAAACAGTGCTACCGTAGTGGGCTAGGTGAGGGATCGACGAGCGGAGAGATTTTTGTCGGGTTTGGGGTTTAGCGGCGTCTTTATTTTGTTAAGTCGCAATTACCTTGTCGTAGTCGTGTGTTGAGAGGTAATTTTGAACAGGTGGCTTCGCTCCTAACCACATGTGATCGCTTCACTTCAACGGTAGAGGCAAGTAAACGTAGCGGATGTGCTACCGATTAACTCGTTAATCATACTACCTTCACGTTAAATGTTTCTCTTAATCTGATATGCTTTGCCTTTGCTACATAATTTCTTAATATGATCTATGTGATAGCAATTTAAGAATCATTTGTTTATATCTTGATGGATTACTTATAGTTAGTGGTAGTGTTCTTGATGAAACATGTGTGGATGATGAGGTAGAATACTTGAAGAATATATTGTTGATCTTTGTAGTTATATTATTATGAATCTTGAGAATCATATCATTCATGTCATGACATGTTAATCTGAATTGTGGATGGCGCTGCACATCGCCGCGACCGTACCAGTACAGCATCGTATATTGCCGTAGTACGATGCACACTCTTACCTTATTGGGTAAGGGTGTAGTGGATTATATGCATGCACATGCATTTACTTGTAGATAAAATTACTGTGTACATATGTTATTTGCTGAAATCTTTGAGGTTTGACTCGTCGGAGTCATCGGTGGATTGATAATTGTGATAGAGGATTTAGTTGTGGTCGTTGTGGTAATGAAATGTTAATGATTAAACATGTGTAGTTTAATTAGCTTGTTAATCAGTTTGCTTGCTGAGATTTTTATCTCACCCTTGTTTTTCCCCCTACAGGTGATCCTTGAACATGCATAGGAAGGGTAGAGTGGCACAACACAAATGCACTTCATTCTATGATTCATGCTGTAATAAATTGAGAAGACTCTAGCTAAACATTTATCTACCTCGTTGATGGTTACTTCAAATTAATAATGCTAGATTGTGAACTATTTTTCCTTGGTTAAATTGTTACTGGTTATTGTTAATTAATTTTTACCTTTTGTCTTGTTATGCTTCCGCTTAGCTTATCATGTTTCGAAATTTGTTGCCTGTATATTTTATCTTGTAATTTGGCTAGATGTGGAGTGGTTTAGTGGTATCCCAGAATAATATGGGTCCTGAGGTATTACACTATACTTCTTGAGACACCACATCAACCTAGACTTAAAGTTTGAGTATCTTCTGGAAGAAGACTCGCTGGCACTATGGAACTCTCTAAAGGAAATGTATGATCAGCAGAGATCCATCATGCTACTTGAAGCACAGAGTGAGTGGACCAACATTAGGTTCCAGGATTTCAAGAAGGTGTTTGCATACAATTATGCTATTCACAAGCTTGTTGCTAAGCTCAGATTCTGTAACCAGAAGATCACAGATGTTGAGATGATTGATAGGACTTTGAGCACTTTTCATCCTACTCACAGGACACTCTAGTAGCAATATCATCAAGCCAAGTACAAGAAATACTCAAAGCTAATTACCGAGAAGAATGATGAGTTACTAATGAAGAATTGTTAGACTCGTCCCACCGGGTCACAACCACTGTTAGAAGCATATGCTAATTTTCAGAGGATTAGTGGTAACCAGGGCTACGGAAAGGGCCCTATGCAGAGGGTTGGACAGTGGAAAAAACTAAACATGCAGAAGGAAAATGGCAAGCCTCGTTGGATGGGACAAGGGAGAGTGAAAGCATCTAGGCCCCTAATTTAGGGTTTTGGTAATTAATGACAAATTAAGAATATGGGACTAACATGTGTGTTGAGAATGTATAGTTGAAGTCTCATATGTGCAAAAGTGAAGAACAAGCTACAAAGGAAATTTGAAGCTCAAGAAGTATCAAGATTGAGGTACATAAAATTTAGGATCTCTTTTCGGTTTACCGGTCTTAGGAGAAAAGGTGGAAGACCGGATTATAGGTTAGATGCCGTACTATTAAGAGGGATCATTGAAAGTAGCTTGATAGCGTGTTTGGGTGCACACTGGATCAATCTAGAATCATACATGCATTTGAAAATGTGTTTGAAAACTCACTGTGTTTTCTTTGGAAAATCGGTAGCACCGCACCTTCCTGCGGTACTACCGCAGTGCGGTAGTACCGGCATATAAACTGCGGTACTACCGATTTATTTGCGGTACGTTTTTTCCAGAAAGCATCTCCTTGGAGACTCAGCCTCTAAAAAATCGGTAGTACCGGAATATGAATGACAGTAGTATCGCACTGTGGTAATACCGCATGATACAGCGGTAGTACCGATTGTCGGAATGATTTTTCCAGAAGAGAATCCTCTTGGGGACTTCACCTAAAACAACTCGGTAGTACCGGAATATCAACGGCGGTAGTACCGCACTGCGGTAGTACCGCATGGTACTGCGGTAGTACCGATAGTCGGAACGTTTTTTCCAGATAGGTCCCCAAGAAGAACTTAGCCGCAATGAAATCGGTAGCACCGATTTATGCACGGTGGTACATCCGCAGTGCGGTAGTACCGCACCTACCTGCGGTAGTACCGCAGTGCGGTAGTGCCGCACTTTCAACGGCGGTAGTACCGCACTAAAATTCAACGGCTAGTTCTGACCGCCTGACATAGCCGTTACTGTTTGCTACAGTAAAAAATCGGTAGTACCGCAGTTTCAACAGCGGTAGTACCGTTTTCCCTGATTTTTCAGGATTAATTTTATCCAACGGTTAGTTTTGGTTGGTGAGGCTATAAATACCCCTCCACCTGCACTTGGGCAGGTTGCTGAAGTTTATTGAACTCATTTGAGCCCTGAAGCATTCACTCCACTCTCTTTGCACTCTTGAGCATTCATTTTGAGCTAGTGGAGAGATTTTCGAGTGCATTCAATTAGTGTTGATCCATTGTGCACTTGAGAGCCGTCAAGTGAAATCGAGGTCTATTCTCTTGGTGCTTGCCGGCACCTAGACGGCGGGAAGATCGATTGCCGGTGATTTCTTCAAGGAAGAGCTACCAATAGTGATCGAGGTGTTTCGGCTTAATTCGTGGAGCCGATCCGATTAGTTCGGGCTAACCTCAACGTAGATTAGTGGAAACCGGTAAGTTTCCGATACCACGGTAAAAACATCAAGTGTCTTTGTGATTGTCTCTTGTTCTTTATTTAATTGATATTGCACTCTATTGCTTATTGTCAATTGCCTAGAATCATTCTTATTGTGTAGGTTTGCTCATCACTTAGTTGATTGCCTAGTGATCATCTAGACCTTAATTGTTTAATTTAGTAAAGATTTTTATAACCTCCTATTCACCCCCCTCTAGTCGGTTATCCTTGATCCTACAAGTTGTATCAGAGCTTGGTCTCTCATTCATTAGACTTAACCGTTTAGAGAGAAAAGGATGGCTAACGAGGGGATTGCAATAGGCAAGGCACCAAAATTTGATGGCACAAATTATTCTTATTGGAAAATTAGAATGTCAATTTATCTCAAAGCCATAAGCCCGAGCATATGGAAAATAGTAAATAAGGGTTATGTTATGCCACTTGATCCATCACACCTCACGGATCAAGATACTCGTAACTCTCATTTAGATGTCCAAGCAATGAATGCATTATTTGGAGCATTGAACGCGGATGAGTTCAATAGGGTGAGCAACCTAGAAACCGCTCATGCTATTTGGACAACCCTCTCGGAAATCCATGAGGGAACATCCACGGTCAAAGAAGCCAAATTGCATCAGCTTAGGATCAAGTATGAAACATTTACAATGTTGCCACACGAGGGTATCAATGAGATGTACTCTCGCTTGAACAATATTGTAAATGAGCTCAAGGGTCTCGACACGTCACTAACCGATCTTGATATTGTGAGAAAAATGCTTAGGGCGTTGCCGGAAAAATATGAGATGTTGGTGACCATCTTCCTCAACTCGCCCGATTTGCCAAAAATGACGCCAACGCAACTATTGGGTAATTTAATTACCAATGAGTTGTACAAAAAGGACAAGGAGGAACTTTTGAAGCAATCCTCCTCCAAGGGCAAGAAGGTCACCGCTTTCAAAGCCAAAGCGGTGTCAAGCGAAGAATCTGAGAATGAGGAAGATGAGTCCGAGGAGGAAATGGCTCTTCTTGTGAGAAGAATGAAGAGATTCATGAGAAGATATCTACACCAAAGTGGAGCACAAGGATCAAGCAAGAATGAGCGATCTTTTGACAAAAAAGCGCTATAGCAACATTCGTTGCTATGAGTGCAATGAGAAGGGGCACATCGCTTCTAAATGCCCCACAAGGAAGGACGACAAGGGCAAGTCATTCAAGAAGAAGGAATTCAACCCAAAGAAGAAGCTCTTCAAAAGGCTTCACAAGGATGGCAAGAATGAAGCTCACATTGGAGAATGGAACTCCGATGAAGATTATTCGGATTCCGACTCCGATGAAGAAGAGTCTTCTAAAAAGAAGGGACTCGTCGGCATAGCCATCAAAGAGGCACCATCACTATTCTCCACTCCCACATGCCTCATGGTCAAGGGAGAAAAGGTAAAACTTTGTGATGAAGATGATGAGCCTTCATATGATGAATTAATGGATATGCTAGTTGACTTGAATATATTTCTTGGAAAAGAGAAGGCAAAATTCAAAGAGCTCAAGAAAAAGCATGAATCTCTTAAAGAGTTACATGAGGAGCTAATTGAATCTCATGCCTTACTTCTCCAAGAAACATCAAGCAAATCTATTTCTAGTATTGGAATTACTTGTAATATTATGAATGATGTGCCTAGCCTAGAAAATGCTAAAATTAATACTTCTACCTCATGTGATGATTTAAATACCATGTTTTGTAGTTCAAGTATTAATAATTTTGTTAACTTATGTGATGAAGAACTTATTGTTGAAAATTACAAATTAAAAGATCAAGTTAATCAATTGAATAAAAGTTTGGAAAGATTCTTCAAGGGTAAGGCCACCCTTGACAAATTGTTGAGTGAGCAAAGATGCTCATTCAACAAGGAGGGACTTGGGTATGTACCCAAGAAAGGTAAGAAACCTTCAAAACCAGTCACAAGGTTTGTGAGGCCAATTGGTAAGCAAAACCAATAAATAAAAACTGCTTCTACTCATCTATTTGACTCTTGCTATTTGCTAAAGAAATCTAGTAGTGGGAAAATCATTGCAAAATTTATTGGCACTTCAATTTTAGGCGCTAAAAAGAATGCTATTTGGGTGCCCAAAGCCTTGGTTACTAACCTCCAAGGACTCAAACAAATTTGGGTACCTAAAAGAAATTGATTTTATTTTGTAGGTGAATTACAAGACCGGTGGTCGACATTGAGTGCTAGATAGCGGGTGCACTCAACACATGACCGGAAACCGAAAGATGTTCACCACATTTGAAAATGGGGGCAATGAGAAGATCACCTTTGGCGATAATAGCAAAGGAAAGGTAATAGGATTGGGTAAAATTGCTATCTCCAATGACCTTTCCATTTCTACTATCTCTTTGGTAGAAACATTGAATTTCAACTTGCTATCTATTGCTCAATTATGTGATTTAGGCTTAATTTGCTCATTCTCAAGAGGTGGTGTATCAATTTCAAAAGAAAAGGATAATGAAATTGTCTTCAAAGGCTTTCGTTTTGGAAATCTTTATTTAGTAGATTTTAGCTAAATGACTCGGTTTGAAAACTTGTCTTTTAGCTAAAACCTCCTTGGGTTGGTTATGGCATAGAAGATTGTGTCATGTGGGCATGGTTCAACTCAAAAAGCTTTTCAAAAATGATTTAGTTGTTGGCATGAAGGATGTGAAATTTGAGAAAAACAAGCTTTGTAGCGCTTGTCAAGCCGGAAAGCAAGTGGCTAATTCTCATCCATCTAAAAGTATCATGTCAATATCTATATCTTTAGAGCTCTTACATATGGATTTGTTTGGGCCAACAACCTATAAGAGCTTAGGAGGCAACAACTATTGTTTGGTCATTGTGGATGATTATTCCCGATATAAATGGGTCTTCTTCCTAAATGACAAGAGTGATGTCCCCGAGATTTTCAAAAGCTTTGCAAAAAGGGCTCAAAATGAATTTGATTTTAAAATGAAAAAAGTTAGAAGTGACAATGGTTCCGAGTTCAAGAATGCAAAAATTGAGGATTTTTGTGATGAACTTGGAATAAAGCACGAATTTTCTTCAACTTACACTTCGGAGCAAAGTGGAGTTGTAGAGAGGAAAAATCGTACATTAATTGAAATGGCTAGGACAATGCTTGATAAGTATAACACTTCCGACATCTTTTGGGCGGAAGCAATCAATACCTTATGTCATGCCATAAATCACCTTTATTTACATTGTCTCTTGAAAAAGACCTCTTATGAACTCCTCATGGGAAGGAGGCCAAACATCTCTTACTTTAGAGTATTTGGATACAAATGCTTTATCCTAAGAAAAGATGTTTGGCTCTCAAAATTTCAAAGTCGATGTGATGAATGTTTTCTTTTAGGTTATTCATCTAATAGCAAAGCATATAGGGTTTTCAATAAAAGCACAGGAATAATTGTAGAATCTTGTGATGTTCAATTTGATGAGACTAATGGCTCTCAAGAAGAGCAAGAAAATTGGGATGATGTAGGTGATGAGGGACTAAGAAAGGCTATGGAAAACATGCAAATTGGGAGCATCAAGCCAAAAGTGGACACAAATGATCTATCCTCGTCAACTCAAGTTCAACCGCCTACATCCTTTACTTCAAGTACTATTCAAATTCAAGATGAAGAAAAAGATGAATAACCTCAACCGTTAAGAATTCACAACGCATTATCTAGAGATCATCCAATTAATCAAATATTGGGTGATGTGGGTAAGGGTGTTCAAACTCGCTCTAGATTTGTTTTATTTTGCGAACATTACTCGTTTGTCTCCTCTATTGAACCAAAGGTGGTAGATGATGCTTTAGAGGATCCCGATTGGGTTAATGCTATGCATGAGGAACTAACACAACTTCGCAAGAAATGAATTATAGAGCTTGGTGGAAAGACCCGAGAAACAAAATGTAATTGGTACTAAATAGATTTTCCGCAACAAACAAGATGAAAACGGAATTGTGGTAAGAAACAAAGCAAGGTTAGTCGCTCAAGGTTATACTCAAGTCGAGGGATTAGATTATGATGAAACTTTTGCTCCCGTAGCTAGACTTGAGTCAATTAGAATCTTGCTTGCCTTTGCATCATGCTTTGATATTAAACTTTATCAAATGGATGTCAAAAGTGCATTTCTAAATGGAAAAATAACCGAACTTGTGTTTGTTGAGCAACCTCCCGGATTTGAGGATCCTAATAATCCTAATCATGTTTATAAACTCTCAAAGGCGCTATACGGACTTAAACAAGCCCCTAGGGCATGGTATGAGCGTCTTCGAGATTTTCTAATCTCAAAAGGATTCAAAATCGGGAAGGTTGATACCACATTATTTACTAAAATTATTGATGATGAATTCTTTGTATGTCAAATTTATGTTGATGATATAATATTTGGTTCTACTAACCAAAACTTTTGCAAAGAATTCGGTGGTATGATGTCTAGAGAGTTTGAAATGTCAATGATAGGAGAATTGAGTTATTTTCTTAGACTCCAAATCAAGCAACTCAAAAATGGGACCTTCATTAGCCAAACCAAATATGCAAGAGACTTACTCAAGAAGTTTGGCATGGAGGATGCAAAGCCCATCAATACTCCCATGGCAACCAACGGGCATTTGGACTTAAATGAAGGAGGTAAGTCGGTAGATTTAAAACTTTATAGATCCATGATTGGTAGTTTGCTTTATCTTACCGCATCTAGGCCCGATATTATGTTTAGTGTGTGTATGTGTGCAAGGTTTCAAGCATCTCCAAAAGAGTGCCACTTAGTGGCCGTAAAGAGAATTCTAAGATATTTAAAACATTCCTCTAATATAGGTTTGTGGTTTCCAAAAGGTGCAAAATTTGATTTAATTGGATATTCGGATTCTGACTATACGGGTTGCAAAGTGGATAGAAAGAGCACCTCTGGAAGTTGTCAATTGTTAGGAAGATCAGTACTATCTTGGTCCTCAAAGAAACAAAACTCCGTTGCTCTTTCAACCACCGAAGCCGAATATATCTCCGCCAGAAGTTGTTGTGCACAATTATTATGGATGAGGCAAACATTAATGGATTATGGAATCAAATTTGATAAGACGCCTCTTTTATGTGATAATAAAAGTGCGGTGAAAATAGCTAATAACCCAGTTCAACACTCAAGAACCAAGCATATAGATATTAGACATCATTTCTTGAGAGATCACATTAGTAAAGGGGATATTGACATTAGCCACATAAAAATCGAAAACCAATTAGCGGATATTCTCACCAAACCATTAGATGAAAGCCGCTTTTGCAAGTTGAGAAATGAATTAAATGTATTAGACTTCTCAAATGTTGCTTGAACCCTTGTTGCATGTATATAAGTGTTGCTTTGGCCATTTGAGTATTCTTGTGAAATTTTTATCAAAAATCATTGCCAAAATCTTGTACTTTCATAAAAATTATTTGATTAGCCTTCAAATAGGTTCCAAATGCATAATGATCCTGAATGATTCTTATTTGAGTGCAAAACTAGGGGTCATTTGCATAATTTCTTCTTTCATCCTCAAAATCAGGAAGTCCCAAAAAAATCGGTACTACCGCAGTTCGCTGCGCGGTACTACCGCGGAGCGGTACTACCACTGTGAGGCGCGGTACTGCCGCAGTGCGGTACTACCGCGGGTAAGTGCGGTACTACCGGTTTTTCTTAAAGAGGTCAGTTACTTCCGGATTTTTCTCCCTTTCATTCCAAAAACCGTTCCCTCTCTCCTCTTTACTCCAAACAACCGAACTCTCCCCTTCTCTCTCCTCTCTCTAATCTCCAAGAACCCTCTCAAATCCTCCTCTCCGATCTCCAAATCCGGTGGGATTTTCATGGTTCTTGGACGTGCTCCTGCCTCTCTAGTGTTCTCCTTCTCCATTCCTTGAGGTATTTCGAATCAAATCCGAAGTTTCATCTCTTTTTGGACTCTCTCATGAATGTAGGTTAAAATTTGAAATGTGGATGTTTTGATGCTATATTCTTAGGCAAATTGTTAGGATTAGTGATGTTTGATGTTGTTACATCTTTCTAGTAGATCATATCCATCAAAAACATCACTTGGAATCATAGACAAATCTGCCCTAGAAAATTTCAGGAAAATCGGTAATACCGCTTGAGGGCGCGGTATTACACAGGCGGTACTACCGCTCCTGACCCCGGTACTACCGCTGTGCGGTACTACCGCAAGGGTCAGCGGTACTACCGCACCCCGGTACTACCGCCTTATGTACTGCGGTACTACCGATTTCCCTGAAAAATTCCAGCAACATGTCTTCATTCAGTTTCAACCTAATTTTCATAATCTCCAGCACTCTTTGACTCCCTCTTTCCTTGTCTATCTCAAGATGGCTCCCAAGACTCGGAATGCTGTCCGAAAGGTTGCCGAAAGCAGAAATCCGGTGAGGAAAGCTTATGCAAGTAGCGGGAGTGCAGGACAAGGCTCCTCTCGTCACGCTCCTGCCCATGTTCCTCCTCCTACTGAGCTAGAACATGAGGAGCAGCCAAAGCAGACTCAGGAGGATAGTGATGATGGAACCCCCAATGGTTCCGATACCGAGTCTGACCGCTATGGGAATTCCTCTGATAGCGAACTTCATGATGTCGCTGAGGAAGGGGATGAAGATGAAGGAGATGGTAATGATGAGGATCAGGGTCCTCTTATCAGTGACCGACGAGATTACATTCGCAGCATGCATTGTGATGATTATGCAATTCTCAGATCTCGGAGGCAGTCTCTCCTTCCCAAGAATACTTCAAATCCAAGATTTCATACACAGTTTCAGGAACAAGTGTATGAAGAATTCTTCCTCCACACTAAGTTTGCCAATCACAAATACGTTGACTGGGAACATATAGATGGCATTCCTGCGTATGCTGGTATTTGGCGCATGTTTCAAGAGTCAGGAATACACCACCTTGTGACTCTCAAGTCGGACTACAACGAAGAGTTGATTCGGCAATTTTATGCCACCCTATGGATTTCCCCTAACTTTGAGCACATGGAATGGATGACTGAGAACAATATGTGAGCTCAAACAAGGCGGATTTTGAGGCAGCACTAACCACTTTCTCCAGCCAATATGAAAAGGTGTTTGCCAGCCCAGCTATTGCCCTTCACCAATGCTCTCAATTTTATGATCAAAGCAAGAGGTTTGTGCATGGCAAGGCTAACCATCTTCTGCCCGTTCCTAGCTTAATCAATAAGATCATCAATCAAACCATCTTGCCAAAAAGTGGAAACTGTGATGCTGTTAGAGGTCATGTTTGGAACTTGATCCACTACATTACCTCAGGGACACGGTTTGATGTGATTGATTTGATGATTCGTGGGATGGACGAATCTAAGAATGATAGGTCTCGCAGGATTAATTATGCAGCCTATATCATGAAGCTTATCATTCACAAGATCGGTCCTTTCAGAGGTGGCAAAGGAGGAGTGCATAAGGCATATAAGCCAAGAGAGATTGTGTTGCCTCCTCACCCAAGTGCGCATCCTGGCGCTTCCTCCTCTTCTCAGCCTCAGGGGGAGCAAGGGTCGTAAGGCGATGATATTTTTATGGCCCAGCTTTATTCTGCACTTATGGGGCTAAGTGGCAGCATGACCTCCATGACTGACAATATGGCCACAATGAGCGGCAACATAACTTCTCTCACAGAGCAGTTTTCTTCCCTCTCCGGTGACATCTCCTCTCTTTCTGGACATGTTACCACTCTTGACGATCGGATGACCTCTCTTGAGAATGTCGTAGCGCCTTGTCACTACGTGCGTAACCCCTGTCCTCGCTGTGGTCCGTCTCCTCACGCTCAAGACCCCGCTCCTTAAGAATAATCTTTTTGGTCCTTGATGCCAAAGGGGGAGAAGTAAGTGGATGAGGGTAGAAGAGAAGAAGACAATCAATCAAGCTTTATCTTTATCGTTTGCTATTATTGTAATAGTTTATGTGGTGTAATAACACTTTGAATGTTTATTTCTTTCTATGTGTGATGAACTCTGTGAGATGTAATGAA
This sequence comes from Melocanna baccifera, assembly GCA_036346265.1. Classification (NCBI taxonomy): domain Eukaryota; kingdom Viridiplantae; phylum Streptophyta; class Magnoliopsida; order Poales; family Poaceae; genus Melocanna; species Melocanna baccifera. The sequence goes on along the minus strand of CM070682.1, from coordinate 25,161,095 downwards.
CAAAATGCTTTCGTTGTTTATGTTATCTAAATTTCAGCTCATTGATCTTCATTGTTGAATGTGTACGCTAAGTGAAATTTAAAAATGTTTTATCGCATTTTTTTCTCACTCTTGCAAATCCTTGCATACTTGTAGGGGGAGTGTTTCACTTTTTGACTCTAGAATGATATCAATTTAAAATGAAAAATTAAATTCTACCTTCTTGAGTCAACAAAATTGAGTATACAACTTGTTAAAATTCAAGCAGTATATTCAAATCTTCCTTCTCTTATAAAATGTAAAGGTGTTGTCATCAATTACCAAAAAAGGGGAGATTGAAAACATCTAGGCCCCTAATTTAGAGTTTTGGTAATTAATGACAAATTAAGAATATGGGACTAACATGTGTGTTGAGAATGTATAGCTGAAGTCTCATATGTGCAAAAATGAAGAACAAGCTACAAAGGAAATTTGAAGCTCAAGAAGTATCAAGATTGAGGTACATAAAATTTAGGATCTCTTTTCAGTTTACCGGTCTTAGGAGAAAAGGTGGAAGACCGGATTATAGGTTAGATGCCGTACTATTAAGAGGGATCATTGAAAGTAGCTTAATAGCGTGTTTGGGTGCACACTGGATCAATCTAGAATCATACATGCATTTGAAAATGTGTTTGAAAACTCACTGTGTTTTCTCAGGAAAATCGGTAGCACCGCACCTTCCTACGGTACTACCGCAGTGCGGTAGTACCGGCATATAAACTGCGGTACTACCGCAAGACGGTAGTACCGATTTATTTGCGGTACGTTTTTTTCCAGAAAGCATCTCCTTGGGGACTCAGCCTCTAAAAAATCGGTAGTACCGGAATATGAATGGCGGTAGTACCGCACTGTGGTAATACCGCATGATACAGCGGTAGTACCGATTGTTGGAATGATTTTTCCAGAAGAGTATCCTCTTGGGGACTTCACCTAAAACAACTCGGTAGTACCGGAATATCAACGGCGGTAGTACCGCACTACGGTAGTACCGCATGGTACTGCGGTAGTACCGATAGTCGGAACGTTTTTTCCAGAAAGATCCCCAAGAAGAACTTAGCCGGAAAGAAATCGGTAGCACCGATTTATGCACGGCGGTACATCCGCAGTGCGGTAGTACCGCACCTACCTGCGGTAGTACCACACTTTCAATGGCGGTAGTACTGCACTAAAATCCAACGGCTAGTTCTGACCGCCTGACATAGCCGTTACTATTTGCTACAGTAAAAAATCGGTAGTACCGCAGTTTCAACGGCGGTAGTACCGATTTCCCTGATTTTTCAGGATTAATTTTATCCAACGGCTAGTTTTGGTTGGTGAGGCTATAAATACCCCTCCACCTGCACTTGGGCAGGCTGCTGAAGTTTATTGAACTCATTTGAGCCCTAGAGCATTCACTCCACTCTCTTTGCACTCTTGAGCATTCATTTTGAGCTAGTGGAGAGATTTTCGAGTGCATTCAATTAGTGTTGATCCATTGTGCACTTGAGAGCCGTCAAGTGAAATCGAGGTCTATTCTCTTGGTGCTTGCCGGCACCTAGACGGCGGGAAGATCGATTGCCGGTGATTTCTTCAAGGAAGATTGTGAAGAAGCCCGGGCAAGTTTGTGAGTGGTGTGGAGCTCGCCATCTCCGGAGCGGAGGAAGAGCTACCAATAGTGATCGAGGTGTTTCGGCTTAATTCGTGGAGCCGATCCGATTAGTTCGGGCTAACCTCAACGTGGATTAGTGGAAACCGGCAAGTTTCTGATACCACGGTAAAAACATCAAGTGTCTTTGTGGTTGTCTCTTGTTCTTTATTTAATTGATATTGCACTCTATTGCTTATTGTCAATTGCCTAGAATCATTCTTATTGTGTAGGTTTGCTCATCACTTAGTTGATTGCCTAGTGATCATCTAGACCTTAATTGTTTAATTTAGTAAAGATTTTTATAACCTCCTATTCACCCCCTCTAGTCGGTTATCCTTGATCCTATAGAGAGGCAAGCAATAGAAGCCAGACTTGGGTAGCAAGAAGACCTACCCTCCTTCGCCTTGCTACAGATGTGGTTGTATGGACCATTGGTCCCGCAATTACCATACCCCAAGGCATCTTGTGGAGCTCTACCAAGAGTAAGTTACAAAAGGCAAGAAGACGCCAGTGAAGAAGACTGTAGAGACACACTTTGTTGATCAAGCCAGATACTGATAATAGCGATGCCCCGAGTGCAATAATGGAGCTCGACGCTATACTAGGTGGTGATCACATCAAGGTTAACACATATGGCGACCTGCACTAGGCTATAGGTTATCTCCTCAGGCAACTCTAGATATCATAGTTTCCTTAAATTTGCTTTATCACTTTAGGTTATTCCACAAGAATAGTGGATTGTTTATGCTCTTATGAAGCATTAATTGTTTAGAATTTGTACATTATTCAATGAATAAAATGAGTTGCCTATTCTTTTATAACTTTATTTCTGTTAAATTATTGTTTGATTATATTATGCTCTATATAGAACAACTCATTAAATCCGATGGTGGGGGAAGAGATTTGTCTGGTAGCTAGTGGAATCACCAACTCGATACTAAGGGAAACAAAGTATTTTCATACGTTAATAAAGAAAATGGGAAATGTCATGACCTTCACCGGAAGCGATGCTCTAATTGTTGGCACTGAAAGAGCCACAGTTATTCTCTCTATGGTTACCCAAATAGTAATTGAGGATACTCTCTTGTATCCCGAATCAAAGCGTACTCTGTTGAGTTTCATGGATATTCGCTTGAATGATATCCATATTAAAACCAAAAATAAGGGTAGTGTAGAATAACCCCTCTTGACCAAATCTGACAGCGATCATAAAAGAGTGGTTGAAAAGCTTCCCCCTTCTGCTCTGGGTTATATTACATCTACATAACACCTGAAAATATGTAGCAATGAAAATGGAGTATAAAGTCTTGGAACCTTTTGTGATCTGGTATGATCGCTTAGGGCACCCTGGGATAGGTATGATGAGAAAAATAATAAGCAACTTTGTTGGCCATAGCTTAAAAACTCTATCATTTCCTAAACCTGAAGATTTCTTGTGCCCTGCCTATGCTTAAGGAAAACTCATTACTAGATCCTCTTACTTGAAAGTAGAGGTGAAATCACCTATTTTCCTAGAGAGAATACAAGGTGATATCTGTGGACCCATTTAACCCGTGTCAGGCCCTTTTAGATATTTTATGGTGGTACTAGATGCTTCTACTAGGTGGTCCAATGTATGCCTGCTATCTACTAAGAACGACGCATTTGCTAAACTAATTGCTCAAATTATCATATTAAGGGCAAAATTTTTAGATAAAAGAATTAAGTCCATCCGAATGGACAATGCCGGCGAGTTTATATCTAAGGCATTTAATGACTATTATTTAGTCTTAGGCATTAAGGTAGAGCACTCTGTACCACATGTCCACACTTATAATGGCTTTGCAGAGTCATTTATCAAAAGGATTAAGCTGATTACTAGACCCCTACTACAGAATTGTAGGCTCCCCACCAGCTGTTGGGGCTATACAGTGTTGCATGCAGCAGCACTTATGAATTTAAGATCGACTGCATGCTATCAAGTTTCCCCTTTACAACTAGTGCATGCAAAAGAACCAAGTATTTTTCACTTGCGAACATATGGTTGTGCTGTATATGTACCAATTTCACCACCACAACGAATAGCCGTAGGTCCCCACCGGAAGTTAGGAGTATATGTTGGTTTTGAGTCCCTATCGATTATTAAATATCTTGAGCCTACCATGGGAGACATGTTTATGGCTCGATATGCCGATTGCATCTTCGATTGGAATGCTAAGAAATAGATTGGAATGCCTAGGCATTCAGGCCCTGGATCCACGCAATATAGAAACTGAACTAGAAGTTCAACGAATAATAAATATGTAGCAAATTGTAAATAATTTGCTAGATGCCTTCACTGATCAGAAGGGAGTGACAAAGTCTTACATACTAGCAACAAATGCTCTGGAGAGAGTGAAAATACCACAGAAGGATATCCGAACCACTCCAACCCCTCATGTGAAGGAGAGGGGGAGAGCACCGGAGAATGAGGCCTCAATTCCGCGGAGACGTCTGGAAAAATGAAACTCAACGAGAATAAGACATCTCTTGTATTAGTTGAAGGAGCTCAACCTGAAGTTGAGAATACCCCTGAAGGAAATGATCCTAAAGATCGTAACCCTAGTACAATTGCACACACATAAAGTAATACTGGGATTTCGGAACAACCAGACTCCGTTGTTGTGGGAAATCACGATGAGTTGGATGAGATAAATGAGAAAATATCCACTAATTTTGTTGATTTAGGAGAACTATATAAGAGAAAGGCTACAGTTGTCGATATCTATTTCGCCTCCAAGATTGCAAGAAACCTTGAACTGGATCCAGAACCAAAGTTCTTAGCTATATGCCAGAAGCGTTCAGACTGGGGTAAGTAGAAGGAAGCAATTGAGGCAGAATTACTCTCGTTGAATAAAAGAAAAGTGTTTAGCCTGATAGCCCAAATATTGCCCAAGATATTCCCTGTAGGATGCAAATGGATTTTCGTCCTATGAGGTGGTGAGATACAAAGCGAGACTTGTGGCACAAGGGTTCACGCAGAGATCCGATATTGATTATGATGAAACCGATTCTCCCGCTAGGTGTGGAATAACGTTTCGATATTTGATACCAATGGCAACAAATATGAATTTAAGTATGTAGTTAATGGATGTAGTGACCACATACCTATATGGATCACTTGATTCAGATATTTATATGAAAATCCCAAAATGAGTAAAGATTCTGGATCAGGATAAATTGAATCGAAACTTGTACAATGTCAAGCTGGAAAGGTAGTTGTACGGTTTAAAACAATCTAGTAGAATTGGTACAACCGTCTTAGTGAATTCCTACTGAAGAAGGGATATACTAATGGTGAAGACCGTCCCTGTGTATTCATAAAGAAATATCAGAATGAATTCTGTATTATTTCAGTATATGTTGATGATCTGAATATCATCGGAATGGCCGAGGACATAAAGGAAGCAAGTTCCTATCTTGTTAAAGAATTTGAAATGAAGGACTTTGACCGAATCAAGTTTTGCTTAGATTTGCAGCTCGAGCATATCTCTAAAGGAGTTTTAGTACATCAATTCTCTTATATCAAGAAGGTCTTAGAGAAATTTAACATAGATAAGTCATATCTAATGAAAACACCGATGGTGGTTCGATCTCTAGAAGCGGATAAAGACCTTTTTAGACCAAGAATGGAAAATGAGGAAATTCTTGGACCGGAAGTCCCTTACTTAAGTGCCATTGGGGCACTAATGTACCTGGCTAACTGCATAAGATCGGATATTGACTTTGCAGTAAACTTGCTAGCTAGACACAGTGCAACTCCAACCCAAAGACATTGGGATGGCATTAAAACTCTACTCAGGTATCTTTAGGGTATACAAGATCTCGGATTATTTTACCTGAAGAACTAAGACTTAACTATGGTTGGATATACAGATACAGGATATCTATTTGATCCACATATTACGAAATCCTAGACAAATTTTGTATTTCTTTGTGGTAGTATAACCATTTCTTGGTAGTCATTCAAGTAGACCTTGGTAGCTACGTCTACAAACCACTCAGAAATAATCGCATTATATGAAGCCTTATGGGAATATGTTTGGCTTAGATGGATGGTTAGCCATATCTAGAAGTCATATGGCATGAGCACTGTCAATGGCCCCACTATTATTTATGAAGATAATATTACTTGTGTTGTACAAATACAAATGAGTTATGTTAAGAGTAATATTACAAAGCATATTGCTCCTAAATTCTTTTATCCTCATAAGCTTCAAAAGAACGGTGAGATAAAAATATTAAAAGCTAAGTCTTGTGATAATCTAGCAGATTTATGCACAAAATCACTCCCAACCTCTAGTTTCCATAAATACATTTGAGGCATAGGTATGAGACGATTTAGAGAATTACAAGATTTAGAGGGAGTGAATATCTGAACTATAGCCCATATATAAGGCTAGAAGACTTACATGATCCTGAAGATCTAAATATTACACTCTTTTTTCCTTTGTGACTTTTTTCTAAAGTTTTCTAACGTAAATGTTTTTAATGAGGCAATAAGTGTCACAAGTAACGGATGCAATGTGTACTCTTTTCTCCATCTTTTTTTCCCTCTGGATTTTTGGAAGGAATTTTTTATGAGACATATGCATACTATGGTATTCGTCAAGGGGGAGTGTTACGAAGCCTAAAAGGTTTCGATGTGGACAAATATCAGAATTGCCTCTGGTAGGTTTAGACTATAAATAGAGAGACATTGTACCATGTAAATCAATCTAAGAATCAATAAAGACTACGTTCTGGTGTTTTATCTCAATTAGCGTCTCCTATAATTACTCTATTATTCTTAACAATTAATTACATAGTTTACATTATTATTTATCTACTCTCCATCGGTTTCTCAACAAACCCTGGATGGACAGCTGCTCGTCCACTTCATCGACGTGGCTAGCGTTTGCCATGCTGTCCAACCGAGGATGCCTGGCAATTTCTTAGCCACGAAGTTTGAGCACTGAATATACTTTTAACGAGTAAATTGTGTTTTTTCACCCGCAAGTTTATCGTTGGTTCCACTCTGTACTTGGATTACCATATATTTACACTCGTTAGAGTGAATCAAATAAAATTTTATTTTATACTAGACCAATTTTATTTGGCTTAAATCAGTTCTACATAATGATGATAAGTCAGTATGTATAATTTTAATTGTCACGGGTCAAGGTATGGCCTCGACATGGAGCACATGCATGTACGAGAGAGACGACTATGAGATGCTAATTAAGTATTAATTAGCCGGGCGTAGAAATGCTTCTGTAGATCGGCTCGTATACTTGTACTAGTACTGTCTAAGCGGAGGTGCTGCCAGAGTACGTGCTCCGTACTAGTGCTTGTATAAGTCGATGTGCCGCCGTCGTGAATAGCGGACCAACGGATGACATAACCGACAACGTGTGCACTGTAGGAATGAAGGGTTGGTTGCTCGGGCAAGCGATGCATATGCTTCCGTTTTTAATTAGGTGCATGAAAAACCATCGCTTTAACTAGATAAAATCAGCATATTTAAATTTAATCAAGAATTAATTAAGTAACAAATGATGCAATTGCAACTAATTCAATTACATAAATGACTAGACAATGAGGAAAAATCTTACAACATTCGAATTTCACAACAAACACAAAGTGGTAAGATTAAACCATATTAAAGGGTATCGTTTACATCATGATAATAAAATTACAAGGATACAATAATTACTAAAATACACTTATATTCTCAAACGCATATAACATATAATTAATTATACATCAAGGGTAAATTAAGCTATTTGTGCCATAGGAGTGGGTACCGAGGATCTACAGTAGAAAAACCAACCAAGAATCCAAAGAGCAATCAACTAGAAAAACATGAGAGAAGGAAGATTGCCGTCATAACCCGTCCGATTTAGAACTTCGAAGCATAGTGTTCATCGAGATACCAAGTCCGTCCAGGACTAGTTAGCACCTCTCGCTATTGTGGACTTCATCATCTAGTTAAACAAGGCCAAAACACATAGAAATCTCACCACATTTGCCTTCATAAGAGAGAAATCAACCTACAGTGCCAAAAGACTCTAGGGACCTTCGGTGAATACAAAACAACCAACATTTTACCACACATAGTATAATGTGTGGGAGAGGGTGATAAGGAGGTAGCCAGCTGAGCGGGAGAGAGAGAGAGAATACATTACACCCATCTCCCCAAAGCCACTAGAGAGAAGGCGATCTCACACCGTGCCCCAAACTTCACCCACCTTACTTCCTAGATCCATCTGAGCATAGGAGGGCACGGCAAATGGGGGCTTGAAGCTACCCTGGCAGACTCGGAGGAGAGGGAGGAAGCATAAGAGGAGTTGGTGAAGAACCGAGGAGGAGAAGGCGAGCCACGTCCTTGGTTGTCCTGGAGCGAGGAGCCGCCTAGGTCCAAAGGAGACCAAGGAGGAGGAGACAGCCACTCGAGAGAGCATGTGGGGAGGACCATCGTCACAAGCCCAACCTTGACCTGACGAAATCGAGTAGGATACCCCACAGCCTTGTCCCTTCATTCCCCAAATCTCACCGAAAATCATATCACCTCATGGGTGACCTTAGCAAATTGAGTGAGGAAAGTAACAAAGGGAATAGGACTGCATTTTTACCTTGGCCGAACAGAGCAGTGATAAGTAGCATCGCTGGCTCACAACGGTGGCTAGCCCGACGAGCAATGACATGCTCCTCGATGCATGCAAAACCCCCTAGCCCTGTCATAGCTTGCTCAACCACGGAACCGCATCATCACTTCCAAATCAATCCCATGCTAAATAAATATGAAAATAAACCATACCGTGCAAAAGAACACGAAAAGTTAGAACCGGTTTAGCTAGAGAGTAGAGGGGAAGAGCAGACCTAGTGGGGCTATGCCTTAATCCACCACCATTGGCATTGGATCCGATCGGATGGGAGATGAAGAGATGCGGGAATCGTGGTTAGATGAGAAAGGAAAAGAGATTAGAGAAGAACAAATTCAACTGAAGGAGCACTAGGTGTAATTCCTAAAAATAACCCTCCTAAGGAGTTGGTTCTGTGGAACAAGTCGTACGAGGGAGTTGAAGTTAGAATCTAACTCATGCTGTGATAAAAGGCGATATGAGGGAGAGAAAGCCTAAAGCTGGATCTAAACCATAGTTGCCTTTTCTATTTATTTCTCTGGCGCTTGGTTTTTATTCTGTCACGGCTGCCACCGTTATCTGTGCGCCATCCGAAATCCCATCGCCGTAGCGTTTCTATGGCCACACACCGCTCTTGCGCTCACCTGATCGCCAGCTGCCACCATCGCCAGGCCATTGCGTGGCAGCGCATCGCGCCTGTCGCTCACCTCAGCGCATCCACGTTCTAGTCTTCCCACGGGTTGGCTTCGTCGCCAGTGCCGTTTGCCATCCACCAGCATGTTTTGTCGTCCATCGCAAACAATGCACGCGCTGATCCAGAGCAGCACACCATAGCGCCCGTAACAGTGCACCCACGTAGAGAGAGAAACCCGGCTGCTACAGAGAGCGCTCCTGGAGAGAGAAGAAACGACGGAAAAGAAAGAAGAAAAAAAAAGAAATTATGAGGAAGGAATTGTAATTTTAGCGTACTTCATCAGGATAATAATATAGTTATTTTCTCTCTGTTTTGCTAATTTTTAGTAGAGATTAGAGTTAGAATTAGAGAAAGAATATTCGCAAGTTTTCGTCGGTGTTTGTCTGAAGTAATGTGTAACTATTATTTCGGGTACCATGTGGGCTAAATTTGAGAATTTTATCTACTAGAGTTGTAGACGAATTCAATATCCTTTTGTAGAATTTATATTCGTGTTGATTGGACGAGTGGATTTGGATATATGAATTTTCTAAGCCCTCATTAATCATGTTTTGGCAACACAAGTTAATCCTTAGATTAAAAATAGTAAATGCACTAATTTGAGAATTTGGTAAACATGAACATTGTAGGTAATTTATTGAGGTTTGCAGAAAGTCTAAGAATATAATTTTTAAATAAGTAGAATAGAAGTTATACATTTTGTGAGGCTACCATCCAGTACCAGGTTGCTACTGGACGTAGTAGTGAAAAAACATTAACTTAACATAGTAAATGGTAGAATTAAATTTGAGGCATAATTAGAAAGTGGTAGAAAATTTCCTGTAGATTCTAAAAATATCAAAAGTTCAATAGGTTTGCTTGTGTACATTAAAAGATATTAAATTATTAATTCTTTTGTCCTAAAGATAATAGATATATCTTCTGGGTTAAAAATGGTGGTTTAGATGATTTAATATGGACATTTCACGAGCTAGGAAATTGTAAAAAAATTTATGTAGATTCCAGAAATGGTATGATTTGCTATTTTACGAGGTAGGAGCTAAGAATTCTGATACTTTTTTAATACCAGGACAACGAGATTGATTATCTAGTAAAGGGAGAAAGTTGTAAGTTTAGTGAGCGTGTAGGAGCGTTGTTATTTATTTGTTAGCTTGTAATGTTATGGTTTGTATTGAGAATGAATAATTACGATAGGTAGAGTAGCGTTGATTGTGTTGTCATCTCTTAACTAAACCGGTCGTCGCAACTAGAGAGGCAAGTACATAGTAAAATGATGGCTGATAGTTGATAATTGCAATTTTGTCTATGTCATGCAATATTTGGTCATATTCTATCTAGTATGGTATTAATTTGATGATAACTTTAATATGTGATAAAATAATGGTAAATGACATTTATGACAAGGCATATGTATTACGAGTTAGGACGGTGAGAAAGTCAATAGCTATGAGTAAGCTATGTGACTATTTAGGTGTGCACTTGGGTAAGACCTGTAGAGGTAAGGACCTCCACGGGATAGAGAAAAGGACCTACTTCGGTAGGCGCCTCCACGGGATGGAGATAGAGAGTGAAATCAATGGGTGTATTTTTCGCTATACCGGTATAAGGTACAGAGGAGACATGAGCATAAGCATTGTATTGTACTAAGAGAAATTGAGATGAGAAAAGAGAATGGTGGAAAATTGAGAAAAATGATGACTTGAATATTGTACTTAGTGCGTCATGTACTTATTCTTGGTAGGTGAATATTGAAGGTGATATGCATGGAAGGGAGTAGAGCATGGAATAATTGCACTTTTGTAGCCTTCACTTCACCTACCAAACCATTCACTTATTGTCACAAATAAACTAGTTATCCATGTAAAAATTAGATGCTTAATGATTTCCTTAGTTCCTTAAAGTTCATAATATTTTTGTCTAATAATTCCTTGGTTAGTTGTATAATTATTAATAAATATTGAGTTGTTGCCTATGTTTGTATTGGATGGTTGGTTCAGTGAGATGGATAGTGATGCCGAGAGATAGAGGTCGTTGTTGTGGCTATGGCATGACCAGACTATAACACCGGGTGTGATGCATGATTAATATAGAGTTTTCCTTGGATAACCTTAGTTACCAATGATCGGGGATGAGTTTCTATTATTCATTTTTCATTCGATTGGTGAGTTATTATTATTTTCATGAATTTTCATTGGTTAGTTATTTGTAGTGTTAATAATGTATTTTTATTCGCTATTCTATTTATGAAGAAATTGTGGTTTTTCCAAATGTTGAGCTATTCTTGTTGCTCATTGTCGAGACCTGAATATGCAAATCCAGACTCTCTGTGTATACCGCACTAGTCCAGGATCATACTAGTGCACATAGTATAAACATAGATGAAATATCGACCATATACACGATTAATAAAGAGAAAGACTCAAATATTATTAATTATCAGAGTTACGACCTTATGGCTAAGCTTACAAATAATAGCATGAAGAGCTTAAGAATCTAACAGCGAAAAACAGAAATAAGCGTAGTAACGATTCAACATACCCACAGATAATCGACTGGGGAGTGAAGTCCTAATCCGCGAAGTTGTCAAAGTATCCTTCTTTAGGTATCTCCTTTCCTTCTTCTTCAATTGAGTAACAGTAGTCATAAAGCTGTGAGTATATTGGTACTCAGCAAGTCGTTTGTAACAAATATGCAATATAACATGTAATGCTTACCAATGGATGACTGAAAGGTTATTTTGTAGAAAATAATATTTTAAAGTAAATACAATAAATAGATTGAAAGCAAACTTTAAAGAAAATGATAACAAATAAATCACCAAAGGAATTGAATAAACCACTTGTGAACTAACTATTCACAGGTTACTCCACCAGTGAACTAACTATTCCCTTTTCAAAGTTATCCAAACCAAGTCATTATAAAATCTAACCTTTGTGTGAAATCACCGAGCATTGTCCATAACCAAGGATATGACTATTCAAATAGTTTGACACTATATAGAGGTTGTACAACTGTACTCATACGATGTGATCATCCTCACATTAAAGAAAATCACAACAAGACCTTTATAATGCTCAATCTCACCCGCTAGAGTTTTGCATTACACCCCATTGCGCCTCATGGAAATCAACAACCATGTTCATCACAATGGCGAGATTAAAATTAAAATATCACAAGTTAATCAGCTAGGTCTATCCCATACTAGACATACGATTTACATGGTAATGCTCAGATCAATGGCACTCAAAGTTAAGTCCTTAGACAATACCCAGACAAGATATCCATATTCCTCAAAGTGAATCTACACTTCCCTCTTTACTACATGATCACTCACTCGAGTGAAAACTAAATTTGTATAACTAACACCAATGACATACCAATGTCATGGCATATAAATTTTATGATTGTGGCTACAACCACAATTCAATATCCCATTACGTGATGATGAACCTAACATAACTATAAGCATGGCTAAGCTTATCAAACGTACAGCCCATGTGACAACTAGTATGGCATCATAAGATAATTTTCTATCCTATGGTGATAATGGAATCATGATATTCAAATTATCAAATGGGAGATTAATTAAGTCAGACATTAACTACCACATACAAAGGTTTGTAATAAAATAACAATGCATGATAATTTAAAATAAAATAAAAAGAATAATATATTAAAAACTAGGCTCAACATGATCAAACGATATGACTTGCCTTGGCCTTGCTCAGTTATGAATTCTTGATCTTCTAGTGGTACTTACGCTTCTTCGAAGACACGATCTAACGAGAGATAAAACAAATAAAATAAACATAAATTCAAATAAAACTCATATGAACTTCAAAAACTTCAAAACTAGAACCAAAAGGTAGAGCTCAATTTTAGATAAATTTTAAAAAAGAACAGGGTCAATCAGAGCTAGGACGGAGAAGAACGGGCTCTTGGAAAATTTAATCTAAAGAAAATACTAGGAAATTAAAAATTTTACTGTGCTGTGGACTCAGCTCATGGAATCGCTAGTTTACAATGAACTCGACGTATGGAATAGTGCACAGGAGACTGGGCTTACAGACATGGCGGCTAGGGCTGATGTGGTAGAGACGTGGTCAGACACGTAGCTGATAGGTGGCAGGTAGGGCTGACGTGGTGGTTGATGTGGCACTAACACATGGCATTCTGATGTGTCATGCTGATGTGGCACTAGGATGGCTCAGTTGGCTGATGTGGTAGGTGATGTGACATGTTAGATTAGGGCTGATGTGGATGCTTGCATGGCTGCTGACTCGGATAGGCTACTTCATGGGGTCTACAGAACAGTGCATCCTACAGATGGGCCCTGGGTGTCAGACTCTCGGTGCACAGTAGACCAAGTCCACAAAGAAGCCAAAGCATCGCCCAACATTGGTGTGGGGTGACGTTATAGTGATTCAACGGTGAGACAAGAGCCACGTGGTTGCATCCTGACTGCTAGTTTGGATTGTCAGCTCGAATTTGATCTAGCGATCGCGATGATGATCGGATGGCCAAGAGGTTGAAGGCGGATGGTAGGCGAACCGAGGAGCGCATAGGACAATCAAGGTGGTTGGTCTGGATGGTAGCGAGCCTGGACAAGGCAGGGGACATGGCGGCGCTGCTCACCTTCGGTGAAGAGAAAACCGACGGTGACAGATGGCGGTGGCGGTAGACGAGAACGACGGAGACAGCCGAAGACGAAGGTCGGGATGGCGGCGAATGGACCAGAGGATGAAGATGGCGGAGCAAGACGGTGGCGATGCAATGTCCAGTGAGGACAGCGGTGCACGAGCGAGGACGAGTAGCTGCGGGGAGTAGGAGCTGAGGTTCAGCACAGCTATTTAAGTGCGGAGCTCGAGGTTGACCGGGTTGAGTGGCATGGAGGTCAAGTCAGAGACGGCGGCGAGTGCTCGACTCGAGCATGAAAACCGAGGCGGCAGCGGAGTCCTTCCCTGAAATGACGATGAATAGTGATTGGGTCAGTGGATTTGCAACACATGGCAAAGGGGCGAGATCGGACAATCGGCAGTGGATGGCACAGATGAATAGTGCAAGACCATCCAAATGTGCGACACGTGTCACAAGATTGGATCTGGTGGCTAAGGCAAGGGATGACTTGGATGGTTGACATGTGGCAAAGGGGAAATTGGACGACTGAGGGTGATTAGGCTGAATGAACAGTAAAGGGATTAGCCTGTTACTATTTTTAAGACTTTTGGGGGTTTTCTATTTAAGAAGTTCAAATAAAAGCAAATGTGCTCTAGAAAAATCATTGAGACATAAGGAACCCAAATAAAATATTTCAAGAAAATGTTAATATTTGATTTATTCATATTAAATCCTTTTAATTACTAAAAATTCATTTTAATCTTGTGTTAAATCCAAAAAAATTCAAATGGTGATTTTTCTTTTAAAAACTTCAAACAAACTCTTAAAATCAGGATGTTACACTGATGAAAGTTGTCATGTTGCTGGGTCATCTTTTCGTAGTGGACTTACCATTTTATTGAGGGATTGAACTTGGATCACGAAGAACATCTTTTGTAAGCCATATTTTATGCAGAAGTTTTAAAGCCATGTGTTTTTGGAGTAAATTGTGTGTTGAAGGTTAATGCCTGATTTTGTAAAAAAATATATATATACTAAACTTTTGTTGTGATGACTTTTTCTGTTTGGAAAAAATGTTGGTAATACATGCAATATCAAGTTGGGTAAAGGAAGTAGTGTATCAATAATTGTAAGTAACATCTTTGCATGTAAAATTGATTAAATGTGATAATGCCCTGTAGTAGTTTCATGATAAATAGTGACTAAGAGTATTTTTATTATTATTTAAATTGTTATGGTTATAGGGAAGTGTGGAGCATAATTAGAATGTTAAGAATTCCCAAACCATAGTGGATGAATTGGGTTATTTGGTCCCAATAGATTATTCTAAGTATTGCTGATGGTTACACGATAGTTATGTGAGGTTTTTTCTATCCTTGACAAATATTAATTCTGAATTAATCTTTTCTAGGAATACTTGGGGGGTGTGTGTGTGTGTGTGTGTGTGTATGCTTGATTTACATGTTTTTTGCCATGCTAAAACTGATCTAATGTATATAAAGGAATAAGTGAATATTGTTGTATCATCATGTGAAATATTGTTTACTAGAGGTTGTAACTTTGATGTTTTAATGGTATTTTGCTCTAAGTTCTGAACATAGGATGTAATTTTAAAAAGTCTATGTTTATAACTATCTATGTGATTACATCTAGTAGTAGGACAAGAAATATATTCCACAATCAAGATAATTGTCATTATTAATGAGAATCATTAGAAGGCAATTATTATGTGTTAAATTTGGTGTTGAGTATCACTAGGTGTTGAATGAATAAAGTTTAATAAATGTTTTATATTTGTGATGCTTTGTAAGTTTTAAAACTTAGGCTAGGGTAATAAAATAATATGAAGCAATTCAGACTGATTTTAGAAAGCTTTAAAATATAGTAGTAACTTTCAATAATTCTTGTTAAGCGTTTGTTAAATTTGTACTTGTATAATCATTGGTATGTGCATTTGTGGGTGATGTTAAACAAAAAAAATAGGTCGACCTTCAGGAATAACTTAGTTGAATGTTTTGGGTTTTGTACTCATAATTCATTTCAGGTTTGTTAGCTTTTATGGTAGTGGTGCTTTATATAAAAAGTGTATGTAGTGGTGTACGTATTTTTCTTGTAAGCAAATTCATTACAAGCATTAAAGCTTTTATGTATGCTATCATTTCATTGTCCTTTTAATATATAAACATGTGGATTCCTGAATTCATCAAAAGAATGAAAACGTGATACATTTTTTAGGTTATTACCATTGTTTTCATGTCATCTAATGCAGACCTAAAAGTTTGGTGTGATAACCTAATCATTGGGATAGCTAATTGAATGGTGATGAACACTGATCTATTGTCATGGTATATAAATTGTTCCTTAATGAATGACCTGATTGGAAATTGAATATCTTCTTAATGGCGGTCGATAGAGGCTAGGTTCACTCTATCATTTACATTCAAAATGTTATTGTAGGAGTCTTTAGAATTGAAATCATGAAGTGATATTGCTTAGTATCTCTGTCCAGCAAGAGGTAGTGGGGAATTTATGATTGTGAATTGTAATGTTTTAGGTTATCAGCATTTCAAAGTTTTAATCGTAATGTAATTTTTGGTAATAAAAGTGAAGTTGGATTTATGTTGATTTCTGTGATGAGGACATCACTTCCTTGAATACACACAACACTCATCCACAAGATGATAGGCAAGGAACTATGACGAGTACGATAGTTGAATTATCATGCAAGCTCATTCATAGGATTGTTTAATTTAGCTTCTGAGAATGGGTTACTGCCTGATTCATATTATATGATTGTGCTTAGGAACATAGGCATGGACTAAGGAGAGGCACATAGAGTAAAGGACATACTTGAGATGAACATTGAAATTCACCATGTCACTTTGAGGCCAAGACAACTAAAGATGAAAGCTAGGCATGTTCTAGAATCCAGTTCAGCCTTTGGAGACAGCGTTGACTTCAAACGAGCATAGAAGATGTATATAGAGTCCAAATAAGGTGATCTTAGACTTGTCTTCTTTCCAATGGTTCTAATCTCACCTTAAAACTCCACCTAAACATGTCACAATCTATGAAACAAATTTGTATCAGTTCCAAACCTCGGCCTTGGGCCTTATATCAGTTTAAGCCCAACTGGAGAGTTGTACTGGGATGTTTCTCCTCCCTCATGGATGTGCTCCCCACATCCCTAGCCCCTCAAATAGGACAGGGACACCACATTTAGGGTTTAGGCTTGTTTAGATTGATTTTATTCAGAAACATCAGTTGTGTACTTGTGTCGACTAGACTAACTATGACGACTTTATGCCTCTCCATTGTTCGATCAAACCTCATATTTCATTCGCAAATTCAGAACACACTTATTTCTTTCTACTTGATTCTTGATTGCTTCCAGGAAAGATCACTTGTGTTAGGCACGGTTGGTAACGACAAGGGTGTGGTATAGCGATTACAACACGAACTTGGTTATTTCGGTCAAGTAGCCTTATCGTCATCGTCATATCAATCAATCATAGTTACCATTATCATCGGAAGATCAGGCCAAATTCTCTCATCATTGTGATAGCTATGTGGGTGGAAATTCTAAAGGGTAGTTGTCCTTTAAAAGAACTAAGTTGACGTGATTCAATAGGGAATCAATTTATATGTGATTTGGAATAAAGAAAAAACAAAATAAATGATATTACTTTTGTGATGGAGCTTTGCTAATGCATTCAACATTTTGAGTACTAGAGTTTCCCTAGACTAGTATTGGTGTTGCAATGAGGTAGAGTTTAACCTTAAATTTAAAAGAAAATAGGTATACAAGATATATGATGTTTTGGAAATTTATGGCTCAACAGAAATTATACATTAAATTCAAGGAAACCCCCTTTTTTTCTGGGGTAGTGAGATACATTTCTAGTTCTTGTTACTTTTTTTTGTTTTGTTCATCGTTGTTTGTAGAGAAAAGTGGTTTTATGGTGTTATGGGTGGTCTTTTTCTATGCTTAAAAAGGAGGAATGGTTATTTTGCGCACCTGAGTGATTTTGCCTTCAGCTTATGCAATTTTTAAATGCAAACTATTTATTTGGAAAGTTGAATGATTTCTTAGCAAATTTTTCTTTTCGAAGTGGTTCTTGATTGCATATTGCTTATTTGGGAGTCGAATGATTTTTAGTGAACTCCTTGTTATTTCTCGAGTAGATTGTTTAAGGAGTGTAGTATGTCAATTGCTTTCCCATGTTAAAGAAGGGATGCATCCCAAAGAGTGAGGGAATCTCATGAGGGTTAAGGGAAGACCTCCTGGTGTTATTGAGAGTTATGGCATTTGTGCTAGGAAAAGCAAAGATGGCCTTTTGGTTTTCTAGAGTGTGGTTTAGATTTCTTTTTCTTGAGGTAAGTTTGTGATGAAGACATCCCCACTACATATACATCTTCTACTCCAAGAGTGCATAAGGTCCAATGACCTATTCATGAAGCACAAAAGGGCCTAATGACAAGAGCAAGGGTCAAGCTACTACAACGATAGGTGATTTTGTTTCTTAAGGAATTTTCTTTAGTTGATGATGAGATTGGGATACTACCTCCTGCTAGTACTTTATGTATACTCAGGTATGATTTATGTGAAGACTTTGGAAGCAAAGCTTTGGGGGGAGTAGTTAGATGAAGGAGGCCGTCAGACTTCTATGTGACCAAGGAACTAAAGACCAAGCAGCCATCAACCAAAAGAAGGCTACATGATCACAAGTCCCATGGCATGAACAAAATATGGCATGCATGCCATTATTTGGACCAAAAGCCTATATAAGACTCGGTCTTGTAATCGAACAAGCGCTTAGCCCAAAACAAAAGGAAACTGAATAGCTAAAATTTTGGAATTGAGATTGGAAACCTTCACCGAATAAGAGATTGGTTCGGACTTTCCAAAAAACAAACCAACTTAAGATCAGCCAATGCTTCCTATGTGTGTGTTAGTGGAGGAGGCGCTATAAAAACCCTTGCATGCTCCTATTTTGGGGCAGACCACTTTTTGATAAAAATCAATTTACTAAAATTCTTATTCGTGTTCTTCCTAGTTCCCAAAATTCCATCGAGAATTAGTTATGTTCCTCAATTAAGATCGTTCAGTCTTTTCGTTGGAAATTGGGTGCACGATAGATCTTTGCTTGATGGCCGGTGAAATCGACACGAGTGTGTTTTGACGAATTAAAGAGTGTTCGTCCCCTGCACTGGCATTGGAGGATCACTATGATTTATCAAGACTCCCGTAAATATCTAATTGTACGTCAAGAAAATCGGACGATCCCATATCATCTTGGTATTAGAGTGTAGTTTACTCAGTAGGATTTTATCCCTTTTAATTTTAGTTTATTACTTGTTGTCCAATAGTCCATATAGCCAAAAATTGCCTCACAAAAATATAGAAAATTTGAACTCTAGTTTCGCATCTGTTATTTTTGTGAGTTTTATTAGGTTTTGATCCATTACAAATTCTGTTTATGTGCTGATCATCGTGTCCTTCACGTAGTTTGTTCTTGTATCCACATAAAATCTAAAAATTTGTTGGTTGATATCCTAAACTAGTATTAAAAAAACTAGTTGGAGGTTGTTTGGACCGACCGAAGTCCATCCGCTGAATGATCGGACCGTCTGAAGTCCATCGGATGACGTTTGGACTATCCAAATAGATCGAGTGATGATCGGACCATCCGAAGCGATCGGGAGACTTTCGAATAGTCCGAAGGGGCTCAGAGACTTTCGAATCATCTGAAGGGGCTCGGTGTAATATCCCGAATGGTAGTCAGAATTTGGTGAATAAAATAATAATAATAAATAAATAAATAAAAATAATAGAATTAAAGAAGTAATTTTCTGAGGTTTGCAAAAGGGAAGAAAATTCAGTATTGTGATGAGTTTGAGGTCGTAGAGTATTATTCCAAACAGCGTTCAGAGATTTTGGTGATTAAAATCGAGAAATGAATGAGGGTTAGAGAAATAATTTCCAAGGTGATCAATGGAGAATTAAATTTTAAATTTTTGAGGATCAAAAAGGGGCTAAAATTCTGAAATTTTAGTGGTGTTTGGGGGCGTGGGCCTTTGGCCCAAGGTTTTAGCCCATTGGGGGGGGGGGCACCCCTTTACCCCCACAAAACCCCAGGGTTTCTCCCCTCCCCCTTTCTCCCCCTTGGCTGCCCCTCCCTACCCCCACCTCTCCCATGTCCCCTCCTCCCCTGCAATCTCTCCCCCAATCTGCAGCACCTTCACCCCCTTGGCAACCGAGCAAAAGAGAAGAAGGGTAGGAAGAACAGGAAGACAAGGACGAATAGGAAGGAGAAGTAGAGGAGTAGGGTGGTTTGTGCTAGTGTTCAGAGTTTCATGCTGTGGTCTTGTAACATCCCAAATTTAAGGGATTATTGTAATTGAAAAATTAAGGAAAATCTTTTCTTATTTGTGGAGATTTTCAAAATTTCGTTTATCTGAACTCTTGATCTGACTTTTCTGGCGGCAAAAATTTAATTAAGAGAAGTAAAACTTCAAAAGTAAGAATCAAGAATTCAAAATCTGAATTCTCAGAACCCTGGCAAATCTTAAATCCTAAATTCAAATTTTCTAACCATTTAAAACATCAAGGTTCAAAATAACATTTAATGTTATCATTCAGATTTCTTTACTAAATCCTTTCAGCAAGAAAATTTAATTGGGAAAATCCTTAAAATCGGAAAAATCCCTTTTTCCGGTCGGCCCATTCTCTCTTCGGCCCACTTGGCCCGACCCGACCCTTCCTCCGCTTTCCTTATCACCGATTTCCCTGGCTCCCATTTCTTCCCCGTTTCCTCCCCTTTCCAGAAGCCGCCGCTGGCCCTTGCAGTCTTCTTCCTCCCCTCTCTCCACCGGCATCCCGGCCCGACTTCTTCTCCCCGTGCCGCCTTAGCCTAACCTGGCTCGACCCCCCGCAGGTTCCAGCCCAGCACCCCACTCTTCTTTCCCCTTGCTCATCCCTCTGCTGGCTCCGGGATGGTCTGACCCGGTTCCCTTCCCCCTCACCGCACCAAGCCTGGCAGTTGGCCCATTCCGTCGCCCCGCTGCTTCGGCCCACCGGCGCCGCACAGCAGCCCCTTGCTAGCCGTACCCCAAGCACCGACCTCGCCCACGGTTTTGAGCACCCCGGTTTTCCTCGTCACATCCTAACCTGCGCCTAGCACCACTGCTCCACCGGCCCACCGCCCCCTCTTCCGTCAGTCGCCTTCAAGTGCCTTGTACGCTACCACTGTCCGGCATTACTCCACCTGCACCCACCTTCATTGGAGTTCAACGGCCTCCCTCTCCACTGGCTCTACCGCCGCATGTCACCCTGCGTTGAGCTAGCTAACGCCGCCCCTTCCCTATTGTTGGCCTTGCCTGCACCTTGCGCCGAGCCTATGTCTGCGTTCCTGGCCGTCACCGCTAATTACTCCTCAACCACTGCATTCAGGGTCACCACTCATATGCCTTCGTTAACTCCAGCGCCCCAGCACCACTCGCTGTGTATAATACTCCCCAAAGCCTTCCACCTCTCCCCAAAGTAAATTGGAGTTCCATCGTCAGGATTTGCGGCAATCGCTATCTTCTTCCTGCCAGCTAGACCCCTCTGCGTGAGCCTCCCTGTGCCGCCTGTGGCCTCCAGCGCCATCCTGCCTCGCAGCCCTCTGGCCAAGCCACCGCCTTGGTAAGACTCCCCCTTGCCCGCTCCTACTCGTGCGCATCTCATTTTTCCTTTCTCTCGTTCTCTGATTGGTGCTGCCTTGCAGCCGCGCCAAGTTGTTGCTCCGCGCCGCCGCTAGCTTTCTTGGCCTCATTCCCTGCTGCCCAGCTGCAGCTATGGTGTCACCGCCTTAGGAGTTTCCCGGTTCATCGACCACTGCCAACCCTCCGGCCACCCTTCCTCGGCGACATCATTGACAGCTCAGTACCGAGCCTCTCCTCTGTCTCAAGCAATTAGGCCAAGTACCTGGCCCTCTGTGTCATGTCTGTGGCCATCTCCCTTTCTCTGTGGTATTGTCAGGTGGGCCATTGCATTTGTGTGTAGCCATTGGTTATCATTTGTATAATGTCATCCATTGCAAAATTTTGAAAAGATTAATCCACAGGTTAACCCATGAAGCAAACGAATGAAGCATGTTAGGAGATGTCTTCTTTTGGAATAATGAGGTAATTTTGAAATCAACTAGTAATGCTGTGTCAACCAATGGCAAATTTATCTTTGTATGGAGATTATTTAAATCCCAAGCCTCATGTCTAATTTTTTTTTCCAATTGATAAATGAATTACAAAGATACAATAGCAATTGTTGTTAAGAATTCCAATATAAAGACAATTTATTAATGAGAAGATATAAATGTTAAGATCTTAAGTTCTATTAAAAAATTTTTGCAAGATTATGTATCCTAAGATTAATTAATGCAGAAATTTAAAGTAACTTGTTACCTGGTTTTGGAATTTAAAAGTCTTTATAAAAGATAATCTCCAACACTTCTCAGTTCCATCCAGAAACTTGAATATTAATTTAACTACTTGAAGCTCACATGACCTGCTACCTACTGTACCTTTACCCCGGAATCCATAAACCTCAACTGCAAAGCAAGTTTATTGGATTATTAATAACCAAGTATTCATTGCTAAAATCCAGCGGGCTCTCTTTTTAATGAAAGTATTAATTTTCTCTATTCATCTATAAAATGCAAAGAGTTGAACCTCTTATTGGATTAACAGAATCTTAAACTTAAATAAAGGAGCATTACTCTCTACCACGACTAAATTATCTTGGAACAATCCCATTAAATCAACCTAAGTCTGAAATCTTGCAAGATTAAAAGCATAAAATAATAATCACTGAGCAATTATCATTCATGATAGAAAGTCTTGCTAAAACACAGCTTTGCATCCAAATTAGTCTAATCAATTTCCAGCAATTCAGAATAATTACTTTGGTGCAATCTTATTAATTTATAAATCATGTTTCTAGCAAATTGTCACCATCCATCCTCTTTAATAAGTTGAGGAATACTAGCTTGCTGCTAGCCACAATTGGATAAATACTCCACCTCATCCTATATCTAAAACCATAAAATACATGCAAATCACTTTTCCCGGCAATCTTCCTAACGATACCTGTAAGTCCTGTTTAACTTTTGGAACTTCCTTGATAAATATAAATCAATAAAAGGAAATCTATATATAAGAAATCAAGCCTTGTATCTTGAACCCAGCAGAAAGATCCTACGGGTAATCCCGTGATCAACATTTTGTTTCTTAAAATTTTCCCTCTCGGTAAAGCTATTTAACCAAATCCTTTCTTCGCTAAAAATCTGTTCCAATCGCTCCCTCTCTATTCTCAATTTATAAACAACATAAAAAAAGAGTTCAATTAAATTAAACTAAACTTTTGTCGCTGTTTGGATTTATTCGGTTTTCCCTATGTTGCCGCGTATTAGAAGGTTGTAGACTAAAGACAACAAGACCAAGCAGATTCGGGCTACAACGAAGATTCAAGATTTGTTGCGACTGACTGGTTAAGCAAGCTTTTGAATGAAATCAAGGCCGCGGTAAATAATCAAGGTAAGGCATCACTTTGATCATATTGATCCCACGTTTTGCAAAAGTTATGTTTTTTCAAATTATCAAAATGCATGCTTATTTGTTATGCAAATTATATCAAAGGTAAGGTAGATATTGCCATTTTATGCTACCAATATTATTGATATGACATTCTTTACCATCTGATTCGACTAATCCTTGTCGCCTTAGATTATAATGCTATATCATTAGCTAAGTCATATTTATCGCCATATGAGTCAAAAGCTAGGGCATTTAATTGTCCGGCTCATCATTATTCTTCAAACACGTGAAATTATTTTGGGCAGTCATGGGATGTAGATGACTGATAATTGTGTACAGCTTACCTTCTCAAAACCTCAAAACTGCTTTACCTGTCTAGGCGGTTGGTAAGAGTGGTTGGGGTTGGATTGTGGTATGCACCGCCTAGACAAATTAAGGACTTAATCTTGTATGACCTCTCTATGTAAAACAGTACAACCACAAGCTGGCAAAGTGTAGGCATGACTGAATAATTTGTACTCGCCAGTAAACGAATGCATTTTGGGGAAAGCACGATTTTTGTCACTGGACGCAAAGCGTCCTGGAGATGGTCGTGTCACCGGATAGCGGTGGGCGCAAGAGAGGGTCTAGCTGGCGCCTAAATGGCCTTCTGTAGATGGAAACCTTAGCGAGTGCATTCTTTTACTAGATACATTGTAAAGGTCATGTGATAATCCGGTTGATCTGCATGTCTAAGGAAACGTGCAGAATATAACAATTGGGTTATCTCTTGTGGGTAAAGATGTTCAGCTCTGTAGAGTCTAAACTATTCGAATAGCCGCGCTCACGGTCAAGAGCGGACATGGGAACATCCTCGAGTTAGTTCTATTTCAAAAACCTTTTGCGGGTGGGATGAAAACTAATTAGGGAGAAGTACTCTACTTTGTTGGATTTTTCCTGGAAAGATGTACTCCAGCGGTAATTAGGGTGGATGTAGCCCAGTAATCAAACTTAGCATTGGTGGAGGTAACCATACACTGTAAAAGGTGGATGTAACTTGTGCTACTATTAATATTGCACTCTCTCTTTACAACTTGCATTTTGGTTAAAACTGCTAAGTCATAGGAATTTTATGTATGATAATTGGAAATGCTTCTTTGGCAAATAAAATAACCTCAAGCCTCCTTTCACAGCCTTGCATGTAATAGTTATTAGCGTTGCATTCTGTGTGGTGGCTTGTTGAGTACAATTTATGCTCACTATTGCTTATTACCCTCCAGTCAGTCAAGAACAGAAGAAAGCCTTGCAATGCTCCAGAAGGGTCGACAAAGCTGGTATTCAAGAAGGCCATGGACATAGGTCGTGAAACCCCAGTTGGCTCCCTGTGGGTAAGTCCTGAGGGTCCCACTTGTGTGAAGATTTTCCGCTGCTGCATTCTCTGCTTTCTCGGCCTAATCGGCCCATGTAAGTTATTACTGTATAAATTATGCTTCCGCTTAATATGTTTTTAGATATACAGTGATGTAACTGTGAGCACTGGCTACTGATCGAGGGAACAGTGCAGAAATCACAGAGGAATTCGGATTCTAAATCCGGTTCTGACAGGTCTCCAAGTGTAACAAATAATTTCCAATCCTATTGTTCTTCGTAATTTCTCAATCAGGTTAGTTTTGGGTTATTCATTCGATCTGCACAGTCTGCTGTATTCTGCGAATTAGGGGACCTTGGGTGCAAGATCTGGGGATTTCAGCTCCTAGAGATTTTTATAGGAATTCATCATCTTTCTGTAGAGTGCTCACTCACGTCATTCTGATAACTGCATTGCTGTGCAATCTGATCAATCAAGTTCAGGTAGTCGGTGCTATTTAAAAGATTAAAAAATATAATATGTTCTAATAAGTGAATAAGGTCATAATGAACTCTGTAGGAGATTTCCTAAGGTTTCTAGAGAGTCTAAGAATGCAAATTTTTAATGGATGGATTAGGAGTTATGCAAATTCTAACACTACTGTCAGGCATTGGCTGACTGCTGGATCAGTTAGAGTAGAAGTGATGTTTTGGTTTAGCAAAAGCCAGAATTAAAATTTAATGGCAACTAAAAAATTGTGGGAAATTTCCTTTATCTTTCAGATATGTCAAGGTTTGCTATATTTGCTATGGCATATTAAAAGATACAAAATTTGCAAGTATATTGTCCAGAGAATTGTGAGATATGTTTTTCATGTTAATTTTGGGGGCTTAAATGAATTAATCTAAGGATCATGCCAACTAAGAAATTGTCCAAAATTTTGTGTAGTTTCTTAAAATGGTATGGTTTGCTTTCTTTCTATGATGGAATTGAGAGTTATGTCATTTTTTGTACTGGGACAGCAAGGGGACAGACCGGTATTTGTTTGAAAAGTTGGGGTTTTCAGAAAACGTATAGGCTTGTTGTTGTTTACTTGTATTTTGTATTGTGTTAGCATATTTTGAGAGTGGATAATCTCTGTATGAGTAGGGACTTCAAATATGATACCATCTTCATATCCTTCCGATAGGCGTATTTAAGTGAAAGGCAAGTGTATTGTAGAATAGTATTTGGGCGCTTAAAAATTGGGTTGAATGATGCCTTACTTTAATTATTTCTCTTGTTAGTGTTGAATTTATATTGTTCTCCGCTTATGATATGATGATAAATGTGAGATTAGAGATAAAATGATGAATACTACTAATTGTTTAATATGATGGAAGGAAATGACTACATCACATTGCATGATGAACATTCATGATTCATATGATGCGCTGAGACTCTGTATGAAAAAAAAACAGAGCAATCCTATATGAAAAAGGACAGGGTCAGGTGGGATATAAATATTTGGATTCATGAGAACCGGTATATGCAAAAGAAGGCGTTGACTTTGAGTATTGCATTCATGAGAAGAGAATTAGAAAGAAATGGCATGTGCATGTAATTGAATGGAAAGAACAATTTGAAATTGAGATAATGATGGTTGAGATGAAATGTTAAAATATTACTACCTTGTATATTATTTTACTTTGTACTTGCTGAGTCATGGACTCAACCTTACCTTCTTGTTGCTTTTAGGTGAGCGATGATGACAACATGCATGGGAAGGTGTAGAACATGGACTGTTGCACTTTATAACCCTTCACTTCACCTAGAAATGCTTCATATTTTTGGTAATGAACAATTTATAATTATTCTTAGTAATAATTGATTAATTGTGGTTTATCTTAGCTCCCCGTAGTCTGTAATACTACTAGATGATGCGTTCTTGGTTTAAACTTATTTATAATGTTCTTGGTAATTATTTGGTTCGTATTAACTTCACTTTAAGAGCTATCTTGCTGCTAAAATTTATATTTATTCTCTTACGGAATGTTTATTCTTATTATTTAGATGCCATTAGTGTTTTTATTGGTTTTATTTTGGTGACGAAAGTGGTTGTAAGTGACATCTTCGGCTTTTGTTAAGCTAGGGTGTTACACTCAGTGACGTTTGGACCAACCAAAGGGAGCAAGAGCTGTTTGAACCATCCGAAGGGAGCAGGTGCAGTCTAGACCATTCGAGGGAGTGGGTGCTGTTCATAACATATGAATGGAGCGGCTGGTGATCGGACCATCTGGAGGGATTAACTGGTGATCAAACCATTCGAAGAGTTTGGCGAGACTTTTGGACCATCTGAAAATAGCTGAAGACTTCATTGCGAACATCTGTTCGAAATTTTCACTTAAATCCTTTGAACAATTGAGACTAGTTTTTGATATTGCATATTGAGCTGCTCTTGAATTAATTATTTTTGGCTGAATATTGTTGGCTCGTATATTACTCATCCGGTTGATTAAAAAATTAGAGTTTAGAGAGAGAGTATCTTTTAATTACTTTTGTACCCCTGCCTTCTACAAAAAGTTTGTGACTCATATACCTCCCTAGACTTGGAAAAGGGATTGGAAGAGATTTGAGATAGTTACAGGGTAGCGAAAAAAAGGGATTTAAAAAAAAGAGAGGGAAGGCCGATTTGGGTGAGTACCATTAGCCATAAATGCAGCTTGAATATTTAATTTCTTTGAGCAATCATGTACCCTTAAATTCATATTATTGCAATTGGCTAGTATCTCTCTTAGTATTTGGTACAAAATAAGCAATTTAATCATCAATTGCAGATTGCTTCTATTTAGTTCCTTTCTTTGTTTGCATTGAGTCACACTGATCATTGCATGCGTGTTCATACACTTCACTTATATCCTTTGGATAAGCACATAGAAAAGAATTTTTTAGCTTAGATTATTACTTAAATTTACAACATCTTAAAATTCAGATTGTGTAGTATAAATATTTCTATACCCAACTCCACTAAATATCCTTTGCCGCGTAATTGTGAACTATTTTTTAAATCCGCTTGATCATCATTTGCTATTGTAGTCACCACCAAGTGTAAGTTTCTTTTCATCTCAATTCACTTCAAAAAGGTGAGAAATTTATATGGGAGAGGAAAAGAGTGAGATTAAGTGAATTCCACATATCATACATATATTGGTCCTATTTGTGCTTTCATTTGTGCCATTAACTATGTTAGGTGGATACGATAATTTAGGAGAGGAATATGATCTGAACACCCCGAAGACTCGTTTTCAATTCCAAACTTTGAGGGAAACTTTGCACAATGAGTTCGCCATAACTGCTTCTACCTTGAAGAACAACTCAAGGTAGAAATCAACAATTCATGCAAGATAAGTGCATTGAGATGAACTAGCAAATGAATATGTTACGTACAAACATTGTGAACGCCATTTGTCCACCCTCACCTGGGAGAGGTGAAGTGGGCGACTTCCCTGGTCCGGAGAGGGGCCTTAGACATGGAGGCCGTTGTGGGGAAGCACCTTGCTTCGACGATAATGACTTTTTATACTACGATGTTGGCTATCATCATTGTAATCGTTACGGCAATGAACAACCAAACGAGGAGAAATTTAGTAAGCTTAAATTTACAATACCATCATTTTCAGGTACACATTAGCCCGAAGAATACCTCACTTGGGAGCTCAAGGTGGATAAAGTGTTCCGCTTACACAATTATTCTGAAGAGAAGAAAATTCACGTGGTGGACTTGAATTTAATGATTATGCATTGATTTAGTGGGAACAGGTGCAAAATCAAAGGAGGAAGAACAATGAGTCACCTATTACTACATGGGAAGAGATGAAGTATCACATGAGTGTAAGATTCATTCCTAAACATTATAAACATGATCTCTTTAATAAATTATAACAATTGAAGCAAGAGAGTTTTATGGTTGAGGAGTACTACAAATAAATAGAAATGGCCATGATTAGGGCTAATGTTTATGAACAAGAAGAGCAAACCATGGCTCACTTCCTTATTGGTTTGCACCCTTCTATTAAGCAGATTGCCGAGTTTTAACCTTACAATAACATGGTGGAGTTGTTGCATCAAGCCACCAAAACTGAGAGACAAGTACAACAAGATATGAGGGCTTCAAAAATAACTTCCTATATTCCTCATACAATACCTATAGGAGGTAAGTTCATATCCTGTTTCAATTCGTTTAAGACTAATCCATCTAGTGGAAGCTTTACTTCTAGTACAGTATTGCCCCAAACGCAAAGAATGCAACCACTTCTATTTCAAAGAGAGGACCAGCCCCCTTCATCATCATCTTCGGTTGGTTCTACGGTCAAGAGTAGCTCCATCCAATGCTTCAAGTGTCTTGGTCGTGGACATATGCAAAAAGAATGCCCAAATAATAAGGTAATATTAATAATGGAGAACGGAGAGTACGATTCTATTAGTGATGAAGATGGAGAATACCTTGCTGATTTTGAAGAGAATGAAGATGATCATGGGAAACAAAGAAGAGAGGAGGCACATGGGGATGGGTACTATGACCCTATGTCCAATCCTATCCTTGTGTGTATCCCTTTCAGTGTTAAGCGTTCAAGCCAAATCCAACCATAAGCAGCGCTACAACCTCTTCTCAACAAGAGCTCAGGTAAGCAAAGATGATAAGTGTTGCAAGGTTATTATTGATGGTGGTAGTTATTATAACTTGGCTAGTAAAGAAATTTACACTAAACTTGGGTTGAAATACAAGAAACATCCACATCCATATTAGATTCAATGGTTGTTTTTCAAGGTTATGTTGTTTCAGCTCATGGGATTAAAGTGGATGAATCTAAAATTGAAATTATTCAAAATTGGTCTACTCCTATGAATGTTAGTCAAATTCGTAGCTTCCATAGTCTTGCTAGTTTTTATCAGCGATTTATGAAAGATTTTAGCACCATTACTGCCCCATTAAATGAATTAACTAAAAAGGAGTCACTTTTGAGTGGGGAGAAAAACAAGACAAACCCTTTGTTGAATTGAAAATATATTTGACTGAAGCACCATTGCTTGTTTTACCTGATTTTACTAAAACTTTTGAAATTGAATGTGATGCTAGTGGAATATGTATTAGTGGTGTTTTGATGCAAGGAGGAAAGCCCATTGCATATTTTAGTGAGAAACTTCATGGTGCACAATTGAATTACCCTATTTATGATAAAGAATTGTATGTTGTTGTGCGTGTGCTAAAAACTTGGTAACATTATCTTTGACCTAAGAAATTTATTATACATTCTGATCATGAAGTTTTGAAATACTTAAAGGGCTAAGCTAAATTGAATAGTAGATATGCTATGTAGGTAGAATTCATTGAGACCTTCCATTACATTGTCAAATACAAGAAAGGTAAAGAAAATATGGTAGCTGATATATTGTCTAGAAAATATGTACTTTTAACTCAATTGAAAGTAAAGGTACTAGGGTTAGAAAGTTTGAAAGATTTATATGCTTTCGATCATAACTTTTTAGCACCATATTCTAATTACAAAGATGAAAAAAGGTGAAATAAGTTTCATAATATTCATGATGGCTTTCTTTTTTGCATGAATAAGTTATGTGTTCCAGATTCTTTCATTCGTTTGCTACTATTGCAGGAGTCTTATGCATGGGGACTAATGGGACATTTTGGATAAGAGAAGACATATATGATCTTGGTCGATCACTTTTATTGGCCAAAAATGAGGAGAGACGTCGAGAGGTTTGTTCAAAGATACATCACATTCCATAAGGCAAAGTTAAAACTTAATCCACATGGTTTGTATACTCTACTTCTAGTTCCTAGTGCTCCTTGTGAAGATATTAGCATGGATTTTGTGTTAGGACTACTTAGAACTAAGAGGTAGAGGGATTCTGTTTTTGTTCTTATGGATAGATTTTCTAAGATGGTATATTTTATTCTTTATCATAAGAGCGACGATTTGTCACATGTAGCTGACCTATTTTTCATGGAGATTGTGAGATTGCATAGCATGCCAAGAATTATTGTTTTAGATCACGACGTCAAATTTATGAGCTACTTTTAGAAGATTTTACAGGCCAAGCTTAGGATAAAGTTGCTCTTTTTGACAATTTGTCACCCATAAACTGATGGACAAATAGAGGTGGTGAACTGTACACTCAAAATGCTGTTGTGGGAAGATTGTCTACCGCATGTTAAATTTGTGTATAATAGAGCGGTGCATTTTACAACTCAACTAAATCCATTTGAGGTAGTGTATGGCTTCAAACCAATCATGCTACTTGACTTAATGTCACTTCTATTACAAGAGCGTCCTAATATGGAGGCTTCGAAATGTGCTAACTTTGTGAAAAAAACTCCATAAAAAGACTAAAAAGGTAATTGAAAGAAATGTACGTACTTATGCTTCAAAAGCTAACAAATCTGGAAAGAAATTACTGTTTAAACAAGGTGACTTAGTATGGGTACACCTTTGCAAAGACTACTTTCCGGAGAAGCATAAATCAAAGTTGATGTCCCGTGGTGATTGTCCTTTGAAAGTACTTGCTAAGATCAATGATAATGCATACAAGATAGAGCTTCTAGGAGATGATTATGAGGGAAGTACTACTTTTAATGTTCCTAATTTATCTCTATTCTTTGGGCACGATGACAAAGAGTTGAGATTGACTCCTTTTCAAGAGGGGATGATGATGAGGATGTGCCTACTACATATACATCTTCTACTCTAAGAGCACATAAGAAGATCCAAGGTCCTATTCATGAAGCACCAAAGGGCCTAATGATAAGGGCAAGGATCAAGCTACTACAACGACAAGTGCTTTTGTTCCTTAAAAAATTTCCTGTAGTTGATTGGAATACTACCTCCTGCTAGTACTTTGACTGAAAGCCCATATAAGACTTGGTCTTGTAATCGGATAGGGGCTTAGCCCGAAACAAAGGGAAACCAAACAACTAAAATTTAAGAATTGAGATTGGAAACCTTGACCAAATAAGAGATTGGTTTGGCCTTGCCAAAAACTGAACCAACTTAAGATCAGCTAAGGCTTCCTGCGTGTGTGTTAGTAGAGGAGGTGATATAAAAACCCTTGCGCACTCCTATTTTGGGGCAGACTACGTTTTGATAAAAATTAATCTACTAAAGTTCTTATTCATGTTCTTCCTGGTTGCCAAAATTCTATGGATAATTAGGCGTGTTCCTCAATTAAGATAGTTCAGCCTTTCTACTGGGAATTAGGTGCACGATAAATATTTGCTTGGTGGTCGACGAAATCAACGCGACGGTGTTTTGGCAAATTAAAGAGTGTTCGTCCCTTGCACTGCCATTGGAGGATCACTACGATTTATCAAGACTCCTATGAGTATTCAATCATACATCGAGTAGATCGGACTACCCCATATCAGTTTGTGCTTGATAAATTTTTTCAGTGGGTTGTAGTTCTTATGAGTAGAATGGGATTGACATAGAATGTGGTACCGAATCTAAAGGAGG
The DNA here is from genome assembly GCA_036346265.1 of Melocanna baccifera. Lineage (NCBI taxonomy): Eukaryota > Viridiplantae > Streptophyta > Magnoliopsida > Poales > Poaceae > Melocanna > Melocanna baccifera. The sequence continues at coordinate 25,129,087 of CM070682.1, read as the reverse complement.
GAGCATATAATACCCTAAACCTTAATTAAATATAAAGTGAAAAGGTAAATTTAAAATATGTAGCTTAGTTTGAAAATATGAGACAATTGGTGTGTAGAGCTCTTTAAGTTGATTCTACCCGGTTCAGAGTTTGAGATGAGGCTTTGCGGATTCATGAAGGTTAGACAGCTGTGTCTAATCAGAAAAAAGAGGGTTTGGGCACTCGGTAGAGCTTTGACAAGGTGAGAATTCGAGGATTGGACTCTGGTAAGGGTATCTAGTTACTCCTGAGGGTATCTTCTACCAAAGACATTGTACAGTTTGATGCCAAGGGAAAGTTTAGCTCAAGATACGTCGGACCATTACCGATAGTGGCGTATAGTGTTGAGGGAGTAATTGGGGAGAAGTTGTAGCATGAAATATCATTAGAGCAATTGGCCATTAGTATGATCCCACCTTTGGAGCCCTTTCAATGTAGAGAACTAGAGATTGAGGGAGTCAAAACTGGTGCAAGCCATGAGATGTTGATGAATGTTGAGGTGCTTTGGTCGCATCAAATAGAGTAGGAAATGAGTTGGGAGTTAGAGTATCACGTGAGTGCTAACTATCCGGAGTTGTTCATGTCATGTACATGCTAGAGTTTGATTGTAGTCTTGATTAGATTTTTTGTGGAGAGGTGTGAGATGTAGAATTCAAAGCTAAATCCTATTAAGGGAGTAGAATCTAATACCCTGCAAATAACCCTCCCAAGGATCTATTCATAATTAGTGAAAAGGGGATACATGAAAAGATGATGTTTTAGATTTTTAAGGAGTTGGTTCTCTAGAACAAGTCATACGAGGATGTGGGGCTAGAATCCAATCCATGTCGTGATAAAAGGGGGCGTAAGGGAGAGAAAGCCCAAAACCAAATCTAAACCCTAGTTTCCTTTTCTTTTTATTTCTCTGGCGCTTGGTTTTTCTTTTATTCCGCCGACGCAGCCATCCGTTATCTGTGCGCCATCTGAAATCCACCACCGTAGTGTTTCCATGGCCACACGCCGCTCTTGCACTCACCTGATCGCCAGCGGCCACCATCACGAGGCCATAGCGCGCCAGCGCATCGTGCCTGTCGCTCGCCTCAGTGCATGCATGCGCTAGTCTTTCTGCGTGTTGTCTTCGTCGCTAGTGCCGTTCGCCATGCGCCAACATGTTTGTTGTCCATTACAAGCAACGCACGTGCCGATTGCCAGCAACACACCATAGCGCCCGCAACAGTGCGCCCACATAGAGAGCGAAACCTGGTTGCCACAGTGACCCACGGTAGAGAGGGGAAGGGATTGTAATTTTGGTGTACTTCATTAGAGTAACGATCTAGTTATTTTCTCTCTGTTTTGCTAATTTCTTTGTAGAGATCAGAGTTAGAATTAGAGAGAGAGAGAGAGTATTCGCAGGTTTTCATCAGGGTTCGATTCATAGGTTGGTTTGTCTATAGTAATGTGTAACTATTATTTCGGTACCGTATGGGCTAAATTTAAGAATTTCATCTACTAGAGAGTTGTATAGTGTTTTGATATTACTCTATATAATTTTTATTCGTGTCGACCGGATGAGTAGATTTTGAGATATAAATTTTATAAGTCTACTGTCTGGTAAATTTGTCGTATTTTGGCAGCACATGTTAATCCTTAGATTAAAAATATTAAATGAACTAATTTAGAAATTTGGTCAACATGAACATTGTAGATAATTTCTTAGGTTTTTCAAATAGTCTAAGAACATAATTGTTAGATAAGTAGAATAGAAGTTATGAATTTTGGGAACCTACTATCTAGTTCTGGGTTGCTGCAGGACACAGTCAAAGGAAAACATTAATTTGACTTAGTAAATGTTATAATTAAATTTTAGGCATAACTAGAAAGTGGTAGAAATTTTCCTATAGATTCTGAAAATGTCATAGTGAGATAGGTTTGCATGTGTAGATTAAAAGATATTAAATTATTAATCTATTGTCCAAATTATGATAGATTTATTTTTGTTGGTTAAAAACGGAGTTTAGACAATAGCCAGAAGGCTAAAGAAACTAGCAGCAGATATAATGATAAACATAATAGCCATTCGACATGCTCACGGGTAATCGACTAAGAGGCGAAGTCCTATTCTGTGAAGTTATCAAAGAATCCACCTTCAAGTACTTCTATCTAACATGGCTCCTCTTTAATAACTAAGCAATTATGGATATAACCACGAGCACATAGACTACTTGGCAAGTCATTTGTAACAAGATGCATTACAATTATTCAAGGCTTAACAAATGATAGCTGAGTGGTTATTTTGCAGAAAACAATAATTTAAGTTAATACAATAAATAGATTAAAAACGCATTTATGAAAACAACGTAAAGAATTTAGTAAAGAATCAAGGATTGAATAAACCACCAGTGAACTGACCATTCACTTCCCATCCAATTTACTTTCTTGCCAAACTAAGTTTTAGGAGAAACCTAACCCTCGTGTGAAATCACCAAATATTGTCCATGACCAGGGACATGGATATTCAAATAGTTTTACACTCTGAAAAGGTTGCACAACTTTACCCACATCATATGATCATCTTGTAATGTCACCGGTATAACAAACTTCCTTAAGCATGTTGACCAAGAAGATCACAACAAGGATTTATAAGGCTCATTCTCAAACTAATCATTGCCTACCAAGGTTTCACTACCAAATAGGCTAACCACCTAGTCGGTAAAAGCCCCCCTCTTGCGCCAACAGAATATCTCATTGGCAAAATCTAGGTTGAAATATTACAAATTAATCAGCTAGGTCTTTCCTATACTGGACATGTGGTTGTATGATAAGGCCTAGATCAATAGCATACAAAGTTAAGTCCTTAGAAATTACCTAGGCAAGTCATCCACATCCCAAAAGTGTTAACCACACTTTCCACTTTACTGCACAATCACTCGCTCAAGTGAAAACCATTTTGTATAACTAACACCAATGATACTATCCATGTCATGGTACTCAAATTTATAACTGTGACTAATCATCATGATTCAATATCTCATTAATACATAATTAATTAATTAATCAACATTTGATGATGAGCCCACCGTACTATAAGTATGGCTAAGCATACTAAACGTATAATACATATGAGTACTAATACTACATCACTAGATAATTACTCATCCTATGGTGACAATGGACTCATGGTATTTAAATTACCAAGGTAGAATTAATCACATTGGATGTTAACTACCAGTTACAAGGTTTTGTATTAAATTAGCAATGCAAGATAATTTAAAATAAAATAATAAATAATAAGTCTGAAAACTATGTTCAATATGATTAAAGATCATGATTTACCTTGGCTTTGCTCAATTACCAATTCTTGGTCTTCAGTGCCTACTTTTACTCTTTTGAAGACGTTATCTAATGAGAGAGAAAGCGAATGACATACAAATAAAATCCAAAAATTACAAAACTAGAACTAAAAGATAGTGCTCAATTTTTGATGAATTTACAAAGAAGAATCAGGTTAATCGGAGCTAGGACAGAGAAGAATAGGCTCTTGAAATATTTATTAACTAAAAAAATCTAGAAACTGAAAAATCTATTGTGTTGTGGATCAGGTCTATGAAATAGTACGGGTCTACTGTGGACTCAGTGCATGGAATAGTGCACAAGTGGCGGCTTAGCTGACATGGCACTAGGGCTGTGTAGCTTGACATGTGGTGAAAATTGGTGAGGTGGTAGTGACACATGGACCTAGGGCCGACGTGGCTTGACATGGAGTAGTACGTACTGACAAGTGAGACCACATTGTTGTGACTTGGCTCGTGGTGGGTAGGGTCTATGGATGAACTCAATCAACGACGTGGCACACGTTGACTTCACTGACAAAGATGGCTAGAGCTGATTAAGGCATATCACTGGAGATCTGTAGGATTTTTGCATCCCTTGCCAATTCCTGATTAAAAGTGGGAAGAAATTTGCATGGACTTCATCACCGAACTTCCTAGGACTCAGTACGGTTATGACTCTATTTGGATGGTGATAGATGATATGACTAAGGTAGCGCATTTTGTACTAGTCAATACTACCTACTCTAGAGGCAATCTAGCAGAGCTATATATGTCTAGGATTGATGCCTACATGGAGTTCCCAAGAAGATTATGTCAGATCGAGAAAACCAGCTTACCTTCTAGTTCTGGCAGAAGTTTCATGAAGAGTTGGAATCGTGCCTTATCCTACCACCCTCAGACCAATGGTCAGACTAAGCGAGTCAACCAAGTGATGGAGGACATGTGGAGAGTTTGTGTGTTGGATTTTTGAGACAGTTGGAGTCGTGCCTTATCCTCTACTGAATTCTCCTACAACAACAGCTATTAAGCCAATCTCCAGATGGCACCCTTTGAAGTGCTTTATGGAAGAAAGTGTAGAACGCTACTGTTGTGGGATTGACCAGAAGAATCTCAAGACCTCAGACCCAATATGCTCTAAGACTCTGAAAAGAAAGTCTGAAAGATCAAGGATAGACTAAAGATAGCCTAGTCCCGACAGAAGGGCTATGCCAATAATCGTTGCTGAGACTTGACCTTCGAAGTTGGTGACTTTGTTTACCTTAGGATACCCTACTTAGAGTTTCAGACCAAAGGAAAGCTTGCACCGAGGTTCATGGGACCATTCAAGATCTTGAGCCGTAGAGGAGAAGTCTCCTGCCAGTTGAAGTTGCCACCAACCATGGCTAGAGTACATGATGTCTTCCATATGTCCTAATTAAAAAAGTGTCTTTGAGTACCTACAACGTAGGCAACACTCGAGACTCTTCATCTTCAAGAAGACCTCACCTACAGGGAACTGCCAATCAAGATCCTTGAGAGAGCAGAATGTTAGACTAGGAGGAAGACCATCTGATTCTGCAAAGTGCATTGGAGCAATCATTCCGTGGATGAAGCCACCAATGAACGAGTGGATGATCTGAAGGACAACCATCCCCCCTCTTTGCTAGCCCATACAAATCTGGATGTCAAGATTTTTCCTAAGGAGGGAGGAGGTTTGTGACATCCTAAAATTTTAATTTCATTGGATTTTTTAGATTTTATTTTCTCCCTTTTTATTTTAGCCTAGAATAAGACTATTTAAAATTGGTATTTATTTGTACCCAAATCAAGTTTATTTTATTTTTGATGAGTTCCTTATGAGTTGTTGAATTTTTGAGAATTTTTAGAATTTATTTGGAATTTTGTGCTAAATTCTGAGCTTTATTTGGATTATCAGCCGTTTTTAAAAAGAAAACAAAAATTAAAAATCCTCTCTCTCTCTCCTGGGCCGACACATGGCCAGCCCATATCCTCCCTCCATGCCATGTGGTGCCATCCCCTCACGCCCGCGCCACCCCCCTTCTATCTCTCCGCGCTGTGCCCACTCGTCGGTGCCCCCTCCCTCTCTCCCTTCCTCTCATCTCTCTTACTAATGCCTTGGCCCCACTGCCCCCTTCTTCCTTCCCCTGTCCTCCTTCCTCACACTTCTTTCTCATATAGCACCGCCACTCGGCCGTTGAACCATCTTGGGTCTTCTGCTTCGCCCGTTTTTTGCCACATGATCTTTGCGCCATTGCGAATTCTGGGAATCCCACCACTTAATCCCCCTTCTGTGCTCACCCTTCTCCCCTTATCCTTCTGGCCATTTTAGCGCTATTGGTGCACCGGTGAGAAATTACCGTGTGCATACACCCCCTCTATGGCTATGAAAGGGTCCCATGCACTCCCTTGCTCCCCACACCACAACTCACATCGCATTGCACCTCCCATCGCCCCCAAGTCCGTAGCACCAAGCTTCTACTATTTTGATTGCTGAAGGTCTAGCAAGGTTTTCCAGCTACTTCAAGCCACCTTCGGGAACACCACTACCACCGTCGCAAGCCAATCCCTGCCACCGCCTCCTTTCATTGCTGGCCACCTCCGGATGTCTCCGACCACTGCATGTAGGTGAAACCAACTCACCGTCACCTTCTCTTCATCTCCCTTCCCTCACCGCTTTCTATCGACCCTCTAGTCTTGCGTGCCACCGCGAGCCAGCGAAGTCTCGTTAGCACAAGCTAATGTGGAGGCTGACATGGCAGCTGATGTGGCACCACATGCATGACACACCAGCACCAAGTGCCACACCACCCCCTACTCACCACGTCAACCAAGAATCAGCCATGGACCCGGTCACTGTACCTAGGCCCACATGTCAACCTCAATGCCAAAAATATTTAAATTCTTGTTGATATCAACATAACATCATAATATCAATTTTCCTTTAGAAAATAATTCGGCCGAAAATGTAATTCTCTTGCTGATGTCATAATCCCCTTTTCTTTAAAAAAATTCTAGAAATTCAAATTAATTCATTTTCTTTAGAATTAAACTTCTAAGAGACCGTTCTCCTTCATCCTATTTTTGATTGAGGCCACTCAAAATTTTAAAATTATATAAAATCATGACCTATCCAAATTTGCCCTAATTTCAAATATTTGGAGTTTATTTTATTTGAGTTTGGGTGGTTATTTTCACATGTAGACTGTGATGATTCCGAGAAATTCCTCTACGATGATTCACACCAATCTGTAAAGCAAGGTAAGTTACACACCTTGACCATGTAGATCCTAATTTGCAAATAAAATTATATTGCAAGCTTAATTTTATGCATTGTCTTTTAATCCCAGTTTTAACTTAGTTAATGCCTATTTGTTATGACACCTTCGACATCATAAATCCTTGTACCTCATCGTCCTAGAATAAAACTCTAGTTAGTACTCTAGTATTAGCTAGAACATTTTGTAGCAAATGTTTAAACCTGTGTAGAAATAATTTTAGGCTTGGGATAACATTTTCGCATAAAATGATAAGCTTTTTAAAATGTATTCTTAACTCAAGAAGGTATATGAAATATTTTAAAATAAAATATAAAAACATGGATTAGACTTAGGCAAATGGTTAGGTGCTGAGTGCTTGCTAGCATACGTTGTTGCTTAGTGGCTCAACATGGGGGCTAGGCACAAGAGGGGACCTCGATCTCGTGGATTCTTTATTGGGGTGATGTCTTTGCTTTGTAAAGATCTTGTTATGATTACTCAGTCATACACCTACAGAAGAGTGTAGTGGTTGACAACATGAGTTAATCATATCGTATGGGTAAAATTATACCACCTCTACAGAGTATATAAACTATCCTGGATAGTGGTGCCCACGGTCATGGGTATGATGAGTAAAGGTTTTCATAGATTAGACTTTGTTTTTCATAAAATGGTTTTGAATAAAAATGTGGAATCTTTTTGGAGAAAGATGGTCTGGGTGGGATACCCGTGGTTAAGTTAGTATTAGGTCGGTGCCTGCGCTAATGGTATTAATTTGCTTAAATTACTATCTTTACTTACTATATTAAGTTCAGCAATTTCCTATCTATTTACTGTATTTCTTTAAATTCTATTTTACGCTCAAATAACTATATATGTCTTTACTTGTTAGCCTTGCATTATTATTGCACTTTCTGTGTAACTTGTGGAGTACAACTTTATGCTCACCCTTGCTATCCCTACACAAAAGAGGACAACTACGACTATGGTAAGGATCAGGATGAGTAGGCCACGTCTTACCATAAGACGCCTGTGGGTAGGCTCTTTAGGCTTTGCTGCTTATTTACTTGTTTTCGTTGTTATTTCCCATTTATTTATTTAAGCCAATAGAATTGCTGTAAAATTTGGCCATAAGGTCGTACTCTTTATTTAATAAAAGTTTGTCATTGTCCTCGAAATGTATCCTTGTTACCACTGTGTGCATTAGCTAATTTTGGACTAGTACAATTTATACAAAGGATTCAGAGTTATTGCTCTTTGGTCTGACACACTATCACACAGAGGGTCATCACAGATAGTTCTAAACCCTCATCACATATTATTTTTGAACTATCTGTTTTATTGTGTATGTGATAATAGACAATTATCATTGATGATTTTTGTGCCATCTGTGATAAGTCACAGCACAGACGATTAATATAAAGAACCGTCTATGAATACCAATTATCATAGAGGGCTTTGAACATAAAACCATTTTTGATATGTCAGCCATCATAGACGGTTGTGTTTACCAACCGTCTGTGATGGGCTACATGTCATAGACGGATGGTGCACAGAACCTTCTGTGATAGTAGGTGTTCACAGATACTTTATACCATAAAACCGTCTATGATAGTTTACTCTATATATAGGAAATTGTTTTTGTTCTTTAGATAGCCTCAAAAATGCTAGCCATGCCCCTAAAAACAATATGCAGATAACAAATACAAGAAAATACATAAAATACATAGATATATATCATATACAAATATATCGATCATAAATACACATATATATCACAGATAAACAAATTTACATATTGATTATAGATGAATAGATGTTGATGTCCTATCACTAGAAAGAGTAAAGTCATAATCATTTGTATATTAATTAATAAGTAGGAAATAATTATTGTGAGATTAACAAACCTCTGGATCCTTGGGTCTACCACCCATGATTTCTTGCATATGGCGATAAACATAGAATCCACATATGTTGCCCTGTAGCTGTTGGTGGCACTGCAAAAATAGAATTACATACATAGGTTTATTCAGCTTGAGAGGCATCATTACGAAGTGTGATATAAGAGTATTGTGTACTAGCAGGTACCAGATATTGTGTCATAAGTCATAATGTGGTGTTCCCTTCCATGTGTCTCCCTCTTTTGGCAATGTATGTGGTGAACGACCTATATGATTCAAAAACATTAGCCTTAGCCATAGCAAACAAAGGTACATAGAGTTATTTATGGTTGAAATGAGTTTACCTGTCGATTAATTATTGCAAAAATGTGAAGTCATGCTTGCTTTTGATTAGGGAATCAAGGTATGTTATCTTGTTTCACTTTGGTACAATGACAATTAGAATCCTGTGCCACCTACACAAGTATATCACCATAGTCCTTAAAACTCAGTTCGTGTTTCATATGAAGTACAAATCAATGAGTAAAACAATGAGCGAAGCACTTAGGGTAGAAGTATGTACTCCTTGTCATTGTGAGAATGTAATCCTGTTGTTACATAATTCTCAACGTAGGATGTATTTTGGTTGATATATTGCTCAGAGATTATGTGTGGGCTAAGAAAACTGGTCGGTTCTTTTCTTCATTTAGCTTATAGCATCATGTGTGTATACACAAGCAAGGAGTTATGGCATTTAATGGTATTACATGAATGTAGAATGTAATTGTACACACTTACAGTGTTCAACATCTTAAAAGTGAGGCGTTGAGGGTGTCGAGGTTAAAGAGTTTGAACAAGTCATCGAAACCCACCACAAAGAAACTGGCTCATGGAGAAAATACTCCACCATGTACTTGACAGTGCAACCCATAGGGCATTGTGTCCTCGTCTCATTGGTCTTTTCCATGTACCACAGATGCAAACAAGCAGCACCGATTCCATTGCTAACTAAGAGCATATCTAGGACCAATCTATTTCCTAGTGAGATGTCCAGCGGTTTTGAGGTGTGTTGATTTTCTTCGATTTGGTCTTGCTAACACATCGATATTTGTTCTGCATAGGAGAAACATGGGCACGTTGTTGATCTATGCTTGGTGTGGTCTTCATGATAGCTAATATGGGGGCCTACTGATGTAGATTAGGTGCACGTGCTGACATCGAAGGGAGGGTTAGAGAGGCCATAGGTTGTAGATGGTCATGTGGAGAGCCCAGCTATTCATGCTGGGTAGATGCCAGCACGAAAGGGTCCTAGGTGATGTCCCTCTTGGGTCACTAGATGATCCCCTAGTGTCATGATCTCGTCATTTGGGAGCATCTCTAGTGGGGATGGTCCTAAAAACATCATGTATTATGTCCATTGGATTTTCGTGAAACCAGTCCCTAGCTGGACACTATGCACCGACGTCCTTAGCGGGTATGCATACATAATGATACATGATTAGCTAAGGCATCCAATACACCTATCTTGTACAATTCTAGAGGTGTACATTACCTGGATATCGTTGATAGGTAACTAGATGTCACTATGTTCAAAAGCGGTGCGGACGCATAGCTACTCGATGTTGAGGGGGACTAGCTCCCAAAATAATGGGGGTGGCTTGCAACTGGTTGAGCACTTGATTCAGTTTTTCCTCCAATGATGCTATCTGTCCTCGAAACTCTACAGGAATCTCTTCTTTCAACCGTTCCTCGCTCGGCCATGAATTCATCTAGAAATCCCTGCCTCCAAGCTACGTAAAACCCCAGTGCCTTGCATGTGACATAGGTGCTTCTTATTTCCCAAGGCCATGGATAGTATATCCCTCTCTGTGACTGCTTCAAAAGAGTCTTGGGAAAATGCGATACTCAATGTTTGTTGCAAGACATTATCATGTTATTTTAGACCCTATGAAGGGACTTATTAATAACTAGGTAGTTCGACATATCTTACCAAATGTTAAGACACTTCCTCGTCTGTGGGGTTTATGAAAGAGATGGCATCCAAAGACATAGTTGATGACCTCGCTCTTAACTAGTTTTGAACATGCTTGTCTGTGATCCTAGCAAATGGTGGAGAAGCTTCTGACCGGATTGTCTCCTCATCCTTCCTCTTCCATTGCAGGATTTTATCCGGTACTACTACAAAAGAGCCTATTAGTTGACTATATCACATACTGAAGGACCGAAATGGCAACAGATGGGGGTGAATGTTGCAGAAAACTGTACTTTTAAAACAACACTAAAACTGCAGGAAACTGCACTTAAAACAACACTGCTAGTTGAGAATAGAACAGAGAAAACAACAACTGAAAGTAACACAAATTGCTGTCCAAAATAGCCTGAAAAGCACAAAGTAAAAGCTGAAAAGCACAAAGTAAAAGCTAAAAAGCACAAAGCAAAAGAAGCACAAAGTAAAAGCTGAAAAGCACAAAGTAAAAGCTGAACCAAAAATCAGCAACTAGCAGCAGCCAAATAACCACAGATAGATAGCAGAAAATAGCAGCAACTGAATACAGAAAATGCTCCCAGAGACCTGGCTGAAACAGCTAAAAAGAGAGGCAGAGCAAGCCAAAAAAACTGGAAGAAAAATTCAGAACAAAGCAGCAAACATGGAACACATAAACTTATCTCCTATTACTTCCTGACCACAAGAATCAAATATTTTGCTCTCAGAAATACTAGCCAACGGGCCTTGTGAATATATCTAGTTTTGAGCCAAGAAAATCTGCAATTAAATAAAAATTTCAGAGAGCCAAAAAGATTAGAATGCTTGCTTTCGGGATGAACTAACCAAGAGGCCTTGAGATGTTTTCCAGTTCAAAGCAAAGAAAGAGCAGTCAAAAGATCAACTGAAAACTGGAGAAAACCGATTTGCTCATGGAAATTAACTGAGCAAATGATCTTGAGACAGATTTCCACCACAAGCACGAACAAGGTTTACTCTCTCAAGAACTGAAAAAAAATAAAACACAGGAGCCAAACATCTCAAGCAAAAAGATTTCTTAGATTGAGACAAAGAGAGATGAATGATTATAAAAGAGAATTGTTTACAAGAACTCTCCCATCTCTCACTTTCACACACACATGAAGAGAAATAAATGAAACCCTAATTTCATTCTCTCTCTCTCAAGAACATAAGCCCACACATGGAGAGAAAACTTTAACACTCATAGAGCACAAGCATTAAAGAAAACCCTAACACTCACACCCTTCTCTCTCAATCTCTCCCACTAGAGAGCACCCTCTATTTATAGCCTCCACTAATGGGTTTACAACACACTTTACCCATTAGCTCTTAACTACTTTTAGCACTTTACCCATTAGCTCTCAACAACTCATTACTTTACCCATTCTCTCCTAATCAAATCCATCTGTGATAATTCATAGACGGTTATTTATACAAACCATCTGTGATAATGACAGACATCACAGGCGGTTTGTATAAATAACCGTCTGTACTAGTTTACAAACAGTTATTAATACAAACCATCTATGATTGTTTCATGTCACAAACGGTTGGTGGTTCGAACCATCTAAAATATATCATGCTATTATTATATATCCAACATGGTCTCAATAGATCTGTTTTTATTGCACTGCGTTGAAGGAGGCGACCGGCTTTAGGGGGCTTGGTGAAAACATACCGCTCATAGATCATAGATAGGTTTAGAGAGAGATGGTGATTTTCTCCAATTTAAGAATGGATCAGTACTCCTAGTTTACTTTAATATATTCTTGCTTGATATATATATTGCTTAATGACTACATGGCTAGCTACTTAATTTAGATATAGACAATTTATTATAAGGTGAATGACAATTATGTGTGTAAGTAGCTAGATTGGTTAACTATAGTAGCATTAATAATCCAATTTGACACTAGCTAATTTGTTACATGTGTAGCATAGATAGACCGAACTAGATGTACGTTGACAACCGTGTGAATGAGGAGTATATTAATAGCGTGTCGGCTTTTAGAAGAGCGGTCGAGCAGGATATGTTGAAGAAGGGGATAGAGTATATGTATTATACATGCATTGATTGCGATAATCTAAAGATGTTTACTAACTCAGCGCAGATCGAAACTCACTTGATTCGAAGGGGTTTCAAAAAGGGGTATACATGTTGGACAAGTCATAATGAAGAGAAGATTATACAGAAAGGTAATTATAATATAATTGAGGGAGACAATGATATGCCAGTTGTGGACTGTGCTTTCGATAAAGATTGGTCGTAGGATGACAATCAGGATCAGATACTACACGATGTAGAAGGGAACTATAATGAAAGAGAGTTTGGTAAATTCGATGGCTTAATGGAGGACTCGGAGAAACCCTTGTTCCCGGGTTACAAGCCGCAATACATAAGATTGTCATCTATTCTTGAACTGCTGTAATTGAAGGCAAGCAATGGTTGGTCCGCTAAAAGCTTTACGGCATTATTAGGTCTCCTAGCAAATATCCTTCCAGAGGAAAATGTATTGCCGAAAACCACCTACCAAGTCAAGAAGGTTCTTTGTCCATTGGCAATGGAAGTAGAAAGAATGCATGTATGTCCGAATGATTGTATCCTCTACCGTAAAAAGTATCCAAGCTTATATATTTGTTCGGTGTGCAAAGCATCCTGATACAAGTATAAAAATGACTTCGATGGTGGGGAATGCATCGAGGTGAAACAAGGACATCCTGCTAAGATGTTGTGGTATCTATTTATAATTTTTCATTTGAAGCATTTATTTATAAACTAAAAGGATGCAAGATTACTGCATTCGCACTTGGAGAAGTGTACGAAAGATGGAATGATAAGACATGCTATTGATTCTGCTTAGTAGAGGAACATCGATAGGATGTTTGTAGATTTCAGTGTAGAACCAAGGAATATAAGGTTTGGGTTGAGTACAAATAGTATGAATTCTTTCGATAATATGAGCAACCGATATAGCACCTGGCCCGTGACTATATGCATGTATAACCTTCCTCCTTGGCTGTGTATGAAGCGGAAGTACATTTTGATATCACTACTTATCCAAGGGCTAAGCAGCCTGGGAACGATATTGATGTGTACCTAGCACTACTGATGCATGATCTTGTGATACTTTGGAACAAAGGGGTACATGTATGGGATACGGACAGACGAGAGAACTTCACTATATGTGCTATGTTGTTCTACACTGTCAATGATTTTCCTGCCTATGGTAACCTATAAGGGTTGAGTATAAAAGGAACCAAAACATGTCTGCATTGCTTAGATTATACCGAGAGTGTGTGGTTGAACAACTTGCGCGAAACTATGTACATGCGTCACTGTAGGTTCCTTCCAAGGTATCACCCATACCGCAAGATGAAGAAATAATTTGACAGAAAAAATAGGATGACTCAGCACCAAGGACTTTTAGTGGGAAAGAGGTTTACAATGTGGTCAAGGATATCAATGTTGTGCTTGAAAAAAGACATAAGTTGAGGACCCGTCAGAAGAACATGTCGAAGAAGAGGTCAATATTTTTGGACTCGCCTTATTGGGAGCACTTAAAAGTTCTCAATTGCATCGATGTCATGCACATAGAGAATAATATATGTGATAGCTTGATTGGTCTCTTACCGAACATTCATGACAGAACAAAGGATGGTGTCAACGTATATCGTGACTTGGTCGCTATGAACATCAGGATTGAGTTATCACCGATATAGACCAACAAAGTCCGGGCACACCTTCCCCCAGGTTGCTACACTCTGTCTAAGTCTGAGAGAACTGAATTATGTCAGTGCTTGCATAGTGTGAAAGTTCCATTCGATCACTCCGCTAGAATGAAGGAACTTGTTTTCATAGAAGATTTAAAATTAATTGGCATGAAGTCTCATGACTGTCATGAGCTAATGACACAAATGCTTTCTGTTGTAATTAGAAGTATTTTGCCGAACAAGGATCGAGTGACAATCATGAGAATATGTTATTTATTTAACACAATTACTCAGAAGGTTATCAATCTCGATGGACTAAATGCTCTGCAGACCGAGGTGATGATGTCAAATCCCGGAGCAATGACTCCAGGATCCTCTAGGTAAATCGTACTACTCTAGGATCATATCATGCACAATGACATTTATTCATTAACTAAATATGGGCCTGATGGCTAAAGTTTACATCAATGGTTCATAAACCATAATTAAATATAAGCAGCAGAAGAATAATAATAAAGCAGTAGCCTATCCTGCTAACCTACAGACGAATGACTGTAAGACGTGGCCTACTCGTCGATATCCTCACTAAAACTGGTGAAGGCATTCTCTAAAAATAGTGAATGAAGTAATATGAGTACATAAAGTACTCTATAAGTTACACCAGAAGGTTTAACAGAATTCATGCAAGTATAAGAATTGACAATGGAAGGCATAATAGGTTTGTTTGAGCGAAAAGCATAATTTAAGGTTTCACCACAACATGTATACACAAGATACGATTATCTCATACTGTCAGTGTCGAGACCCGAATATGCAAATTCGGTCTCTCTGTGTAAACTGCACTAGTCCAGGATCACGCTAGTGCACACAGTCAAACATAGATGTCATCACAGTCATACACACGATAATGATAAAGAAAACTTGGATATCGATAAAATATCAAAGGTACAACCTTATGGCCAAGCTTACAATATCTCTAGCCGGAAGGGCTTAACAAAATAGCAGCGAAAATCCAAAATAAAGCGTAGCGGCCAATCGACAAGCCCACAGGCTATCGAGTGGAGAACGAAGCCTAATCCGTGAAGTCGTCGTAGTACTCTTCTTCTGGAACCTCCGGCTGATAGTACTCCTCTCCCTCAACTGAGCAACATAGGCGTAAAGCCGTGAGTACATTGGTACTCAGCAAGTCGTTTGTAACAAATGAATGCAATATAATATGCAAGGCTTACCAAAGGAAGGCTGAAAGGTTAATTTGCATAAAAGCATTTCACAATGAAATATAACAAATAACTTTAAAGCGAAAGTTAAGTGAAAACAGTATTAATGAATAATCAAAGGATTAAACATGAACCACTTGTGAACACCCATTCACAAGCTAGACCAATAGTGAACTACCTGTCCACCTCCAACATAAACCACCAAGTTATAAGTGAAACACTAACCCTCGTGTGAAATCCCCGAGCAATGTCCATGACCGAGGACGCGGCTATTCGAATAGTTTTACACTCTGCAGAGGTTGCACAACTGTACCCACACGATGTGATTAGCCTCGATCTCAGAAAATCACAACAAGGCCTTTACAATGCTCTACCTCAACCCAATCCTGCCCGCTAGGGTTTCGCATCACACCCCCCTTGCGCCACATGGAAATCAGCAACTATGTCCATCACAATGGCAGAATTGCAGTGGGATATTACAAATTAATCAGCCAGGTCCATCCCATAATAGACATGTGGTTTGCACGATTAAGCTCAGATCAATGGCGTACAAAGTTAAGTCCTTAACATTACCCGGGCGAGGCTACCACATCCCCCAAAGTACATCTGTACTTCCCCCTTTACTGCACGATCACTCACCCGAGTGCAAAAACTACATTTGTATAACCAAGCCAACGACACACCAATGACGTGGCACACATTTTATTAAACATGGCACCAACCACAGTTCCATATATCATTAAGTCAAATTAAAGGTTAACATGTGATGATAAGACCATTCGCGATTATAAGCAATACTAAGCATCTACTCGTACAAACCATGTGACAATAATCGTACATCACTAGTAAGTTTCCCATTCTATGGTGACAATGGTATCATGGCATTCCAAAGTATCAAGGAGGTATAATCTTAATTGGGACGATAACTACCAGTTACAACGGTTGAATAAAAATAGCGATGCAATGTAATTTAAAACAAAATAAATAAATAGTAGATTGCAAACTGGGTTCAACATGATCAAAGGAAACGACTTGCCTTGGTTATGCTCAGCGAGGTACTCCTGGTCTTCGGGCGCGGAACCTGCTCCTCCGGAATCCGAATCTAGCGAGAGAGAAAGCGACCGAAACCAAAGAAACACATAAAATGATAAGCAAAAGAACTCCAAAAATCACAAAACCAGAACCAACAGCTAGAGCTCGATTTTAGATGAATTTAGAAAAAAGAACGGGGTCAATCGGAGCTATGACGGAGGAGAACGGGCTCTCGGAAAATTAAACCTAAATTAAATCGGGAAAATGAAAAATGTTACTGTGCTGTGGACCCGGTCCATAGAATCACCGTTCTACCATGAACCCGGCGTATGGAACAGTGCACGCGGGCGGTGGGGTGCTGACGCGGCGGCTAGGGCTGATGTGGCAGCAGCATATGCTGCCACGTGGCAGGGTGCTGACGTGGCACCCAGGGACGGGTTCCGGCTGACGTGGCATGTCCACGTGGCATGCCACGTCGGCTAGGGCTGACGTGGCCTAGGGCTGACGCGGCGCGGGCGGCGGCAGCGAGGATCCGACGGTCGCGGAGGCGACACGCGGCGGGATCTAGGGCGTCGATCCAGATCTGAGGCGACGGCGGCAATGGAGCGGCGCGGGCGCGGGCGACGGGCGGATCGTCAACGCGCGTGGCGCGGCGCGCGTCGCGCGCGCGTCGCGCGTCGCCGCGCGGCGTGGCGAGCGGGAGATGGCGGCGCGTGGCGGCGCGGCGCGCGCGAGGCGTCGCGGGCGCGAAGTGCGCGGGTGGGCGGTCGCGGCGACCGAGGCGAGCGCGGGCGCGGCGAGCGGTGACGGAGGCGATCGCGACGGCACTCACCGCGGCGAGGCAGCGGCGAGAGGGGTCTCCGGCGGCGGGGCGACTCCGGCGACGGTTGCGGATGGGGGAGACGCGGCACAGGCGGCGGCGGAGCAACTCCGGCGGCGGCGCAGGCGTGAGGACGGGCGAGTAGCGGCGGCGGTGGAGATCGGGTGTCGGCACGCGAATCACGGACGAGCGGCGGGTTTTAACACGCGAACCGAGGAGTCCAATCCGGATACGGCGACGGTCGCAACGCGGACGGGTTTCAACGGCTGGGATGCAGCGCGGGAGAGATCGGACGGCTGAGGGCACGGCGAGGGTTAGGGTTAGGGTTTGCGATCGCGCGGGTGATCGGACGGTTGGGGAGGCGCGGCACGGGATCGGACGGCGGAGAAAGGAGGCGAGGCGTGGGCGCTGGCGGGCACTAGCAGCGCGACGCATGGCGGGTGCATCGCGATCCGACGGCGGGGAGCGGGGTGGGGCGCGGAGCGGGGCGCGGACGCGGGGATGGCGCCGCGTGGCAGCGGGGAGAATCGGGCGGTGCGGGCGCGGGCGGGAAGGAGGAGTACGGCGGCGACGCGGGGGTGGGCGGATAACCGACGCGTGGCGGCGGCGAGATCGTGCGGCGGTAGATTTTTCTGTTTCTTTTCTTTTTCCAGAAATTCAAATAAACTTCCAGAGGCTTTAGAAAATAGCAAATAAATCCCAAAAATTCACCAAAAATACCAGAAAATTCCTTGAGACCTGAAGAATCCAAATAAAATATTTCCAGCTTATGTTAATGTTTATTTTAATCATATTAAATCTTTCAAAATTCTAAAAATTCATTTGAAGCTTAAATTAAATTCAGAAAATTCCAGAAAATTTATTTTTAAATTCCAGGCTTTAAAAATCTCAGAAAAACAGGATGTTACAAACCTTAGCCCCTTAAACGAGATCTCGACCCCGAGATCTGGGCCAACTAAGAGAATAGGTTCGGAAACTCTGCTCTGAGGTCCTCCTCGCGCTCCCAGGTTGCTTCCTCCTTGGAGTGGTTGCTCCACTGGACTTTGCAGAAACGGACCACTTTATTCCGGGTGACTCGCTCTGACACTTCCAAGACTTTGACTGGATGCTCCTTGTACGACAGATCCTCCTGCAGGTCAATGGCCTCAACTGGCACAACCTCCTCTGGCACACGCAGGCACTTTTTCAGCTGGGACACATGAAAAACGTCATGTACCCCACTGAAGAACGCAGGTAGCTCCAACTGATAAGCAACCTCTCCCCTGCGTTTCAGAATCCTAAACGGACCAACATACCTTAGCGCAAGCTTCCCTTTTAGCTGAAACCTCTTCACACCTTTGAACGGTGTGATCCTAAGATACACGAAATCATCTGGCTCAAAACTCAGCTCTCGACGTCTGGTATCTGCATAACTCTTCTGTCTGGCCTGGGCGGTTTTCAACCTTTCCTGTATCAAACGAACCTTATCCTCAGCTTCTTTCAAACAGTCTGGACCAAAAACCTGTCCTTCCCCTGTCTCTTTCCAATTGAGAGGGGTCCTGCTTTCCTGCCATAAAGTGCCTCAAACGGTGACATCTGCAAACTGGCCTGATAACTGTTGTTGTACGAGAACTCTGCAAAAGGCAAGCAACTGTCCCACTTGGAACCATGATCAAGCACACAGGCTCTCAACATACCCTCCAAAATCTGATTTACTCGCTCTGTCTGACCATCTGTCTGGGGGTGATACGCTGTACTGAAGTTCAGGTGAGTTCCCATAGCCTTATGGAAACTACCCCAAAAATGAGGGGTGAACTGTGATCCACGATCTGACACAATCTTCTTGGGCACACCATGCAAACTGACAATCCTGGACATATATAGCTCTGCTAGTCTGTCACCACTGTAGGTCGTCTTAACTGGAATGAAAATGAGCAACCTTGGTCAATCGGTCCACGATGACCCAAATCGAATCATAGCCCTCTTTGGTCTTAGGAAGACCGACTATGAAGTCCATACCAATTTCTTCCCACTTCCACTCGGAAACTTTCAATGGCTGTAGCAAACCTGCAGGTCTCTGATGCTCTGCCTTTACTCTCTGACAAACGTCACAAAGGGCTACATACTCAGCGATCTCACGCTTCATGCTTGGCCACCAATACTTATCCTTAATGTCCTGATACATCTTGGTACTGCCTGGATGAATCGAATACAACGACTCATGAGCCTCTTTTAACAACACATCCTTTAATTCTTGCTTGTTGGGCACACACAACCGCTGCTTGAACCATAAGGTTCCTTGGTCATCCACTGAAAATCCTGACTCTTTACCTTCACTTAAGTTCTTTTTGATCCGCTGAAATTCCTCATCATCTGACTGAGCCTGACGAATCTGACCATCCAAAGTAGGCTGCATCTCCATAGCTGCCAAAAATCCTGGCTCAACCAACTCAAGGCTAAGCTTCTGAAATTCCTCATGCAAAGCTGGCTGACTCTCTCGAACCATCACTGAATTGCAGTATACCTTTCTGCTCAAGGCATCTGCAACAACATTAGCTTTCCCAGGATGATAATGTATACTAACATTATAATCCTTTATCAGCTCTAACCACCTCCTCTGCCTGAGGTTAAGCTCGGACTGGGTAAAGATGTATTTCAGACTCTTATGATCCGTGTAAACCTCACATCTATTACCCATCAGATAATGACGCCAAATCTTTAAAGCATGCACTACGGCTGCTAGCTCCAAATCATGAGTAGGGTAGTTCTCCTCATGCGGTCTCAACTGGCGTGAGGCATAAGCTACCACTCTCTTGTCTTGCATCAAGACACAACCCAAACCTTTGCGAGATGCATCGCAATATATCTCAAAATCCTTATTAATATCAGGCAACACAAGCACTGGGGCTGTGGTCAAACTCTCCTTAAGTTTCTGGAAACTTTTCTCACACTCTGGCGTCCAAGTGAATTTCTTTTCCTTCTTGAGCAACTGCGTGAGGGGTCTGGCTACACTGGAGAATCCCTCAATGAAGCGACGGTAATATCCTGCCATACCCAGAAAACTCTTGACCTGGGTAACTGAAGTGGGTGACTGCCAATCCAAAACACCACTCACTTTTCCTGGGTCAACTGCGACTCCTTTTGCTGTCAACACATGCCCTAGAAAGGCGACTTTCTTCATCCAAAACTCACATTTGCTGAACTTAGCATATAACTGATTATCCCTCAATCTCTGCAACGCTAATCTCAAGTGCTCCTGATGCTCTCTCTCATCCTTGGAATATATCAAAATGTCGTCAATGAACACAACGACAAACTTATCCAAATACTCCATGAACACTTTATTCATCAAATACATGAAATATGCTGGGGCATTGGTCAAACCAAATGACATCACTGTGAACTCGTATAGACCATAACGAGTCGAGAAGACTGTCTTGGGTATGTCCTCTTTGCGAATCCTCATCTGATGATATCCTGATCTCAAATCAATTTTGGAGAACACTACTGCTCCCTTAAGCTGATCAAATAAGTCATCAATCCTGGGCAGAGGGTACTTATTCTTGATGGTGACCTCATTAAGTGCTCTGTAGTCCACACACATGCGCTGACTACCATCCTTCTTCTTGACGAACAACACTGGCGCTCCCCACGGGGATGAACTCGGTCTAATGTAACCCTTATCCAAAAGCTCCTGAATTTGCTTCTTCAACTCTGCCAAATCATTGGCTGGCATCCGATAGGGTCTCTTGGAAATCGAAGCGGTACCTGGCACAAGCTCAATCAAAAACACAACCTCTCGCTCAGGTGGCATACCTGGAAGGTCATCTGGAAACACGTCGGGGTACTCCCTGACAACTGGTACATCCTCCAACTAGATCACCTTGCTCTGGCAAACCATGGTAGCTCTGCCGACACTCATTGGATCTGAATCGCACCTTAACCCCATCTGAATTGGTTAAGGTTACTGCTCTGCTCCCACAGTCTAACACTGCCTGCTGCTTCTGAAGCCAATCCATTCCCAAGATTACATCTAGGGACTGCATATCCAACAAAATCAGGTTGGCCCTGAACTCAACTCCCTGAATGGTTATCCTGACTCCTGGACAACCTAGGTTGGACCTTAACTCGGATCCGGGGGATTGGATTAAAAGAACAGATCCAAGAGCAACAGTTTTCAATTGTTTCTTTAAAGCAAAACTCTGAGAAACAAACGAATGCGAAGCTCCAGAATCAAATAAAACTGTGGCAGGAACTGAATGTACTAGGAACGTACCAATCACAACGTCTGGTGCTGCCTGGGCATCTTCTGCGGTGACGTGGTTCACCTGACCTCTCACCACCGGCGTCCTGCTGGCCTGTCCTGATGCCGGGGGTGCTCCTCGTCCTGCTCCTGGGGTAGGAGTACGACCAGGTGTGGCTCCCAAGTCGAAGCGTACTGGCGTCGGGGCCTGCCTCTGAGGGCACTTGCTAGCATAGTGTCCCACCTCATGACACTTGAAGCAAGTGACGATGCCTTTCGAGTTATTGCTCTTCTGCTGCTGCGACCATCGGAACTCGGACGCCGTCCCGATCGAAACCGACGTGGCGTGAGCCGGGTCTGGTGGCCGACGCTGCTGCTTCTTCTTTGTGGCACTCGTGCAGGCTGGTAGGAACCAAAACGAGGCCTCTGGGACTGATGCGACTGTGACCCCTGCTGGATCAACCTCATCTTGCGAGACTCCTCGAGCTCGCGGCGACTCTCCTCAATGAGAATGGCCTTATCCACCAACTGCTGAAAACTGGTATAGTCGTTGCCTACGACTTGCACCTTCAAAGCTGGGTTCAAGCCCTTCTTGAACCTCTTCGCGCGAAGCTGCATCGACGCTACATCCTCCGCGCGCAGAAGCGAAGCCAACTGAGTGAATTTATTGAGATATTCACTCACTGACAGGTTCCTCTGCTGGAATTCCCGGAACTCATCCTTCTTCATCTCAACCACTCCATCCATGACATGGGCAGTATGGAAGACCTTGGCGAACTCCTTCCAAGTGATGTTGTTCTGGTTCTCATGGGCGGCACAGTAGTTCTCCCACCATTCTGCTGCTGGTCCCTCAAGCTGATGTGCTGCATATAACACCTTCTCTCTGTCGGTGCACTGAGCCAAGTTCAGTTTCTTCTCAACTGAACGGACCCAATCATCGGCCTCCAAAGGCTCTGACGAACTGGAGAAAACAGGCGGTCTCGTCCTCATGAACTTTGCATAGCCGACTCACGACGAGGTGCCGGTGGTGGCACTGCTCTGGTCTTTGTCGCTGCATCATGGTTCGCATACTTTGCATCATGGTGCGCATTATCTCGAGTCCGCCACCAAAACCGACGAGGCGGGATCCAAGGTAGGTGGCACCGCTGCGCAAAGATCGCTGCTCTCTGGGTCTGGTTCGCTTGATTATGGCTGGAGGAGTTCCTGGTATCAACCATCTTGCTCTGAAAAGAAAACAACTGCTGACTGACCAAAGGTAAAAGACGAGAGGGAAAAGTATAGATAAGAGGTAAATGCGTCTAACGGGGTTTTGCTTAAGGGAAACCTAAACTAAGCAAACACTTAGCCAAAAAGGCTAACAAAGAAACTGAACAAAAATAAACTCCATTAAAAGATTGACATGATCGCAATATAATGCTTTTAAGGCAATATTTGCAGCTCACATCACACACAACTGCAAATAAAATCCAACGTGTCTACTCGTACTATCTACTCTGAAGGCTCCCACTCGGGTCCTGACAAATAGGACACACTACTATCGTCCTCTGAATCGCTGTAGACAGCCCACGAGTTGCGGACCGACGGTGACTGCTCTCTGACCGGGACTGGGATGAACCGACTGAGATAGGCTCGACGATCTCCGGTGATACGACGTCTCTGCTCCGGGCTCGGCGGTGTAGGCGACGGTAGAGGTACTGGTGACTGCGGTCGGGGCTCCTCCCAGACTGGCTCCGGTAGTCTAGGGGTGACTCCGTACTACTCCTTGAACTTCCGGACGAGTCTGGCCATGTTGATCTTGTATAGTTTGCAAAGGCGACGGATGGCTTTGTGCGCAACTCCTTGTGCTGACATCTCTCCACTGGCACCAGCATTCTTGAAGCTGTGGTGCAGCACCTGCTTGCCGACTCGGGTGGTGAAGTATAGCCTGGAGATGCTCCCGATGCGTTGACCCTTATGCTTCTCATCCTTGGTGAGGTAGACGGGCAATCTCTTCAATCCGAGGCTCCGCAACAGAACGCGTAGAAGTGATCTCCATCCTCCTGTCGGGCTGTAAGAAGCTTGGGACATCTAATGCATTTATAAAGGAAAGATCAGTTTATAACCTTATGAAAACAAATTTTGCAAGAGTTGGGGCGAGAGACAAGAATCCTTAACAATGAGGTAAGAAGATAGAGATATTACTAAATATCAAGTTTAGTTGGTTTGATTTAGAAAATAAGTTTTTGGGCTACGACCAATCTAACTAGGGCTTCGTCCTCTACGATCGATATGGCTCTGATACCATCTCTGTCGAGACCCGAATATGCAAATTCGGTCTCTCTGTGTAAACTGCACTAGTCCAGGATCACGCTAGTGCACACAGTCAAACATAGATGCCATCACAGTCATACACACGATAATGATAAAGGAAAACTCGGATATCGATAAAATATCAAAGGTACGACCTAATGGCCAAGCTTACAATATCTCTAGCCGGAAGGGCTTAACAAAATAGCAGCGGAAATCCAAAATAAAGCGTAGCGGCCAATCGACAAGCCCACAGGCTATCGAGTGGAGAACGAAGCCTAATCCGTGAAGTCGTCGTAGTACTCTCCTTTTGGAACCTCCTGCTGATAGTACTCCTCTCCCTCAACTGAGCAACATAGGCGTAAAGCCGTGAGTACATTGGTACTCAGCAAGTCGTTTGTAACAAATGAATGCAATATAATATGCAAGGCTTACCAAAGGAAGGCTGAAAGGTTAATTTGCATAAAAGCATTTCACAATGAAATATAATAAATAACTTTAAAGTGTAAGTTAAGTGAAAACAGTATTAATGAATAATCAAAGGATTAAACATGAACCACTAGTGAACACCCATTCACAAGCTAGACCAACAGTGAACTACCTGTCCACCTCCAACATAAACCACCAAGTTATAAGTGAAACACTAACCCTCGTGTGAAATCCCCGAGCAATGTCCATGACCGAGGACGCAGCTATTCGAATAGTTTTACACTCTACAGAGGTTGCACAACTATACCCACACGATGTGATTAGCCTTGATCTCAAGAAATCACAACAAGGCCTTTACAATGCTCTACCTCAACCCAATCCTGCCCGCTAGGGTTTCGCATCACACCCCCCTTGCGCCACATGGAAATCAGCAACCATGTCCATCACTATGGTAGAATTGACGTGGGATATTACAAATTAATCAGTCAGGTCCATCCCATAATAGACATGTGGTTTGCACGATTAAGCTCAGATCAATGGCGCACAAAGTTAAGTCCTTAACATTACCCAGGCGAGGCTACCACATCCCCCAAAGTACATCTGTACTTCCCTCTTTACCGCACGATCACTCGCCCGAGTGCAAAAACTACATTTGTATAACCAAGCCAACGACACACCAATGACGTGGCACACATTTTATTAAACGTGGCACCAACCACAGTTCCATATATCATTAAGTCAAATTAAAGGTTAACATGTGATGATAAGACCATTCGCGATTATAAGCAACACTAAGCATCTACTCGTACAACCCATGTGACAATAATCGTACATCACTAGTAAGTTGCCCATCCTATGGTGACAATGGTATCATGGCATTCCAAAGTATCAAGGAGGTATAATCTTAATTGGGACGATAACTACCAGTTACAACGGTTGAATAAAAATAGCGATGCAATGTAATTTAAAACAAAATAAATAAATAGTAGATTGCAAACTGGGTTCAACATGATCAAAGGACACGACTTGCCTTGGTTATGCTCAGCGAGGTACTCCTGGTCTTCGGGCGCGGAACCTGCTCCTCCGGAATCCGAATCTAGCGAGAGAGAAAGCGACCGAAACTAAAGAAACACATAAAATGATAAGCAAAAGAACTCCAAAAATCACAAAACCAGAACCAACAGCTAGAGCTCGATTTTAGATGAATTTAGAAAAAAGAACGGGGTCAATCGGAGCTAGGACGGAGGAGAACGGGCTCTCGAAAAATTAAACCTAAATTAAATCGGAAAAATAAAAAATGTTACTGTGCTGTGGACCCGGTCCACGGAATCACCGGTCTACCGTGAACCCGGCGTACAAAACAGTGCACGCGGGCGGCGGGGTGCTGACGCGGCGGCTAGGGCTGACGTGGCAGCAGCATATGCTGCCACGTGGCGAAGTCTTGGCGTGGCACCGGGGCGGTTCCGGCCGGCGTGGCGGCGTGGCATGTCCACGTGGCATGCCACGTCGGCTAGGGCTGACGTGGCCTAGGGCTGACGCGGCGCGGGCAGCGGCGGCGAGGATCCGACGGTCGCGGAGGCGACACGCGGCGGGATCTGGGGCGTCGATCCAGATCTGAGGCGACGGCGGCGATGGAGCAGCGCGGGCGCGGGCGACGGGCGGATCTCCGACACGTGGCGCGGCGCGTCGCGCGACGCGGCGGAGCGGGAGATGGCGGCGCGTGGCCAGCGCGAGAGTGGATTGGCGGCGCGTGGCGGCGCGGCGCGCGAGGCGTCGCGGCGCGCGGGTGCGCGGTGGGCGTCGCGCGGCCGAGGCGAAGTGCGGGCGGGCGAGCGGCGACGGATGCGGTCGGGCGACGGCGCTCACCGCGGCAGAGGCAGCGACGGGAGGGTCTCGGCGGCGGGCAACTCCGGCGGCGGTTGCGGGCGAGAGACGCAGCACGGCGGCGGCGGTGCAACTCCGGCGCGCGCAGCGTGAGGACGGGCGAGGAGCGGCGGCGCGGGCACGAGGACGGGCGAGGAGCGGCGGCGGCGGAGTTCGGGTGTCGGCACGCGAACCGACGCGGGTGTGGGCGGATAACCGACGCGTGGCGGCGGCGAGATCGGGCGGCGGTGGATTTTTCTGTTTGTTTTTTCTTCCAGAAATTCAAATAAACTTCCAGAGGCTCTAGAAAATAGCAAATAAATCCCAAAAATTCACCAAAAATACCCGAAAATTTCTTGAGACCTGAAGAATCCAAATAAAATATTTCCAGCTTATGTTAATGTTTATTTTAATCATATTAAATCTTTGAAAATTCTAAAAATTCATTTGAAGCTTAAATTAAATTCAGAAAATTCCAGAAAATTCATTTTTAAATTCCAGACTTTAAAAATCTCAGAAAAACAGGATGTTACAGTCGGTCATTACATGCTTCCGTAGGCGTGCGATTGAGAAAATCATAACAAGGCCATTACAATGCAAAGCTTTCAACTTGTTCATGCCACCACTAAAGTTTCACCACAACATAAATCCACATGTTAGGGCCCCCTCTTGAGCCGTGTGAGACTTCTTATGGTCTATGCTATGCTCACATTCAACTTATAGCGAGACCAAAGTTGGAACATCATAAATTAATCAGCTAAGACTATCACATACTAGCCTTGTGGTAGTATGTTAGAGCTTTATCAGGCTGATCCTTGAATACATTTTAGAAACCATCATTTTATGCGAAACAAATATTCCCACCATCATTATTCTAAGCATAGCTAAGTAATTCTATAAAATTTCTAGTTAATACTATTATACTAACTAGATTTTCATGTAAGGGGATAAGGCATGGTTATTCAAGGTCAAATTTGGCTATATACAAAGGAATTGGGCATAACTAGAGTTTGAATTGAATTTAAACTATGTTTCAATAAAAGTACATATGCATAATAATTTTAAAAATAATTTAAATTACTGAGAGCAAAATGATCAAAGGTGTAACTTGCCTTACTTGAAGTCTTGGTGCAGTGAGTCGTCAAAATCGTACTCTCCGGAATCGTCGTAATCTATACGCGATGAACCAAATTAAATAAATTCAAATAAAATTTAAGTAGTTTGGGATTTTAGATGATGTGGCAGGGATGATGTGGTAGGTTATGTGGCAAAATTTGACCATGTGGCGCAACATGTGGCGCTAACGTGGTTGCCAGGTAGGTCTGGTGCAGACGTGGCTTACCATGTGGCTACCATGTGGTTGATGGGTGGGCCGAGAAAGGAAGGCCAGAGGAAACCATTAGATGGAGATCAGGCTATTGTGATGCACATGAAAGTTCAAACTAGTTCAAATGGTGAAGTATTGTTCGGACCGTCTGATCGGCAAGGAAAAGTTCAGACCAGTTCGAAAGGCAAGAGACTTTTGGAGCGTCCGATTGATAATGGACTGTCCGATTGCAAAGGGAATGTTTGGACCGTCTGAATGACAAAGGACGTTCAGACCGTCCGATCGGCAATGAACGATCGATTGACCCAAAAGACGTTCAGACCATCCGAAAGTTTAGAAGAGTTTGGACAATCTGATCGGTCCATGGGGACATTCGGAACATCCGAACGGTGACTGGCAGGGATGGCAACGCGACGCTCAAAGCCCAAGGGATCACCGGTGGTGTAGAGCACAGTGTTGGTCGGCAAGGCGTGCAATATGGAGAGGGAGGCGAGAGGAATTCATTGGCGCAAGAAAGCATTATCGAGGATGGACGGAGGGCTGTCAGCATCGAGGAAGGCAGCGGTGCGGCTCGGGGTTCTGGTGGGGATGGTGCTCCGGTGGTGCCTGAGCTTAGCGGAGGGGCAGGATACGTTCACATGGGCCCAGTGAAGGTAAAGGTGGAGGCGGTGACACTCGGCATGTCTTCGGTCGGTGGCAATTCCTCGCGGAGTCCGACTCAAGCCGAAATAGTGAGCTTCATGGCGCGGTAGTGCTCGGCTACTCGGGAAAGTGGTTGAGGATGGGGAAAAGGTGCGATAGGCGGAGAGGAAGCTCAGGGAGGGCTTTATATAGGAGGCGACAAAGTGCGAAGCTTGGGGGGCTTGCTAGAATTTAAGGCCAGTCGAAAAGGGCTTAAAGGGGAGGCTTAATGGGGTTTAAAGAGGGAAAACCGGTAGAAACTTAGTGGAGGAGTTATGGATACTAATGGCATCAAATGCTGGGGCCAACAGGAAGAAACGATCGAATTTATGAGATTGAGGGGCGCGGCAATGGTGGTTGGCGTAATGGAGAAGAAGGGGAGGAAGGAGGAGCTAACAAATGGGTCCCACCTATTGGCGCGAGAGAGAAGGGAGAGGAGGAAGTGGACAGCTGGATATTAGCCATGTGGCAAACGAAATAAATCTTGGTCGTCGGCAGGTAAACGAAGGGGTAATTGGACACGGTCGGCTAAGATTAAAATTGACCAGGCATATTTGATCTGGGCTTGACAAAGGATTTAAAATTAGATTTTAATTTTTAAAAAGGCTTAGCAATTTTCAAAACACTTTGAAAAATAGCCAATAAAGTCTAAAAAATTCAAAAAAAATCACAAAAATTCTTGAATATATTCTAGACTTAGGAAAAATATTTCCAACATAAAGTTGGTCTTTAAATGTTTACAAAAATACTTTTAGTTTTGTAATTGATTTTTAAAATTCTAGAAAAACACAGAAAAACTAGATAAAAGTCAAATGCTTCAAAATAATTAATTTGAAATAGGATTTTTATAGAAATTAAAATAATTTTTTTCTTTAATTTTTCTTTTTACTTTAAATTACTTTTGAGAAGAAAAAGCATTTTCAAAAGTTAAAAATTGGCAAACAAAAACACCAAAATTGAGGCAACCAAATAACACTTGTTTTTATTTTAAATTAAATTAATTTTTTTACTAAAAATATTAAAATAAACAGTTGGGTTGTTACAGGTGACGACTCTATGTCATCTCGGGATGTATTTCTCTCTGTCATTTTTTGATATCATAGTCCATCTAGTTGTCCACCTTGTGAAAGAGATAAAGATATGTGGCCCCGTGTTTCTATGTCATATATATCCATTCAAGAGGTACATGGGAATTCTCTAGTCCTATGTACACAATCAATCTCGGTCGGAGGGTAGATCATCAAAGATTATACAACCGAAGAGGTTATTGAGTTCTGTATCGATTATATGGCTCAGGTTAAACCGATAGGTATACCTCAACTCATCATGAGGTGAGGGTAGAGGGTGTCAGGACCATTAGAAGGAAAGCAATAACTCTAGATCTAGATACATATGCTTAAGCCCATTTCATGGTCTTGCAACACATGACTTAAGTGTTTCTGTATATTGAAGAGTACAAGGACATGCTACGCTAAGAGAATATAGGCTAGTCAGAGGTTTGGATGATGAGACAACACAACCGTCGGTTCAACAAATGATTAAAGATGCAATTGACTAGGAGGTCGTCAAGTGAAATGTTACAATGGTTGTCAAAAGAGCCAAAATTTACAAGTATGACACGGCAAGGATATGATATTAATGGGTACACATTTTATACAACATATCAGAATAAAAAGAGTATAGTGCAGAAATCAGGTGTCCGCATAGATGGGTACACATTTCATGCGCACTTCAGCACCACTGGCCCAAGCTCGTACTACGGGCTTGTAGAGGAGATTTGGGAGCTTGAATACATAATTTTCAAGATCTCTCTATTTCGGTGCCGTTGGGTCCAACTCCTGCGGGGTGTAAAGGTCGACAAGTACGGCATCACTACTGTGGACTTTAAATGTGTAGGATACAAAGATGAACCGTTCGTACTCATGAGGCAAGTTTTTGAAGAGTTTTTTGGAACTGACCCAACAAATAAGAAGCACCGTGTAGTTCTTTATAGAAAAATAAGCATTGTCAGAGTTGTGAATGTCGTGGATGAGTAAGAGTATAATCAATTTAACAAGTTGCCTCCATTCGAAGACAGCATTAAGCTCGAGGAAGAACAAGATAATGAAGCAAGCTATATGCGTATTGATCATAGTGAATAGCTTTATTTACAAGGAAATAGCCAAGTGTAATCAATGATTCCACACAGTGTACACCTATTTGGAAATTATTACAATGTAATCATAATTAAGAAATTCAGCATGTAATTATAGAACCATGTGAAGGATTGGAAATGGCAACAAAGGGGGGTGAATGGTGCCTTTTTAAAAAATTACCCCGAGTACTGACACAATCTTCTTGTCCAACAGCTACAAAAGCTATGAACACAGAAGATGGATGCTCACTATAATGCAAGAATCGAATTGACAAAAGACCTAGAACACACTTGGTTGGAGAACCTATAAGGCAGCAGGTTATAATTTGGCCTTAAAGAAGTCTCAGAGAATCAACTGAACAGAATAGCACAAAACTTCTCTAAGAAAATAGGCATCACATAGATTAATGCAGCATACTATTAATCTGGTAAGAACTAATGACCAAAAACTGAATTTAAAGAAGTAAAACCAAAGCAAAGCTTGCAAAAAGACACAAAACAAAGGCTACTGAAAACTGCAACTGAAAACTTAAGAACCGAAGCCGCAGATTGCAAACATAAGCTACATAGCAATTACCAATTATGCTGCCGAAAAAGATGATACCTTGCTGTCCGAAAATGAGAACTAAAGCTGCTGGACAGACTGAAAAGAGAAAAGGGAGGAAAGCTAAAAATGCTACTGCTGCAGAACCGAGAGCAAGAAACACAAAAAACTCAAACTGCTGCTACTAAAAGAAGGTTGCTGCTGCTGTCCAAAACTGAGGACTGCACACATGCATTGCCTGAAAATCAGCCAAACAGCAGAACAATTGACTGCTAGAAAACTGCTATGCTGGCCAAATAGAATGCCTGCTACAAACAGCCTGGCCAAAAGCAGTTAAGGGAGAACTACTGCAGATTTGAACCTTCCTAGACAGAGAACTGCTCAACAAAACAGACCGAACTAACAATAAAAACAGCACACACACTGTCTCCTGGACAACGGAACTAAAAAGGAGACAGTAAAACCGAACCAAAGATGAACAAGAAGCAAAGAAGGAGAAACTGCAGAAAGCCAAAAACCAGAACTGAAGAACATCAAGAACTGAAAACAGATTGCTGAAGTTTCTTAAAAAATTTATGCTCTTAGGAAAGCTAGCCAACTGGCTTTGAGAAAATTCCTAGTTCCGAGCAAAACCAATTTGCAGCAACTAGAAACAAGAAGCAACTCAAGAACTAAGGAGACAAAAGAGAGGAAGGAGGAGCAAAAGAACTAAGAGCACATCACAAAGATAACCAGAAAATCAGAGCATCTCTCACAAAAAAATCTTCATATTAACGAAAAGAGATGAATGATTATCAAAGAGGAATGATTACAAAAGGTTTAGTCATCTCATATCATGGGCAACACAACACCTATAGAGACAACCAACAACCATATTTTCACATGAAAATAAAACTCTAAAGCCCTCTCTCCTAGAGCACAAGCATTAGGAAACCCTAACACTCACACACCTCTCTCACCCTCTCAATCTCTCCCACTAGAGAGCACCTCTATTTATAGCCTCTATTAATGGGTTTACAAAACAACTTTACCCATTAGGTCACAACAACTCATAGCACGTTATCCATTATGCCCTAACCAAATCCACTTCTTTTTTGTACAACCCTGCGTATTTACCAAAATACCACTCCTACACCTTCCGGGAAGCTTCCTCCTTTCTTGTTGTCCAAGCTTCGTGCAATCATTTCGAGTCCTCGCCGTCTTCGACACATCCGACCGCTCTGACCTCAACACCGCCTGTGCCTAGTCCGGTCATCTCGTGTCTCGCCACGACTTCGTCTCAAAGTCCTGCAGCCATCACCAACAAGAAAACACATCACATAGCACCGCATAAACTATTATATATAAACATTAGCATCAGTAAATAGCACAAACTACCCGAAAATAAACTCAAACTTTCCAAAACACGTGTCAATTACTCATCACATAACCAGGGTTACCTCCACATGGTCTCCCACCATGGTATTGTAATTGATTAAGTAATTAAGAAATAATTACATTTATGATTATGCTTACCTTTTTTCATAAGACTTAGCTAGTATTTCCTTTGAAAAATAGGACTATCATAGGCGGTTTTGCTGAACAAACCATTTGTGATAATTCTATCATAGATGGTTATAGCATGGAGTCGTTTGTGATATTCCACATATCACAAATGGTTTTAGCATGGAACCATCTGTGATATGTGGATATCATAAACGGTTCTAGAATGGAACCGTCTCTGATATTATTATAACAAATGATTCTATTACAGTACCGTCTATGATAGTGCCTCTATAAATAGGCCTTACTAGTTTTTACCCCCTCAATCTGCACTTGTGCGCTCCGTCTCCGTCGCCCCTGCTAGGTTTTGCTAAATCTAGTACATTGCCTCTCCTTCCTAACGCTGTCTCTCCCTTCGACGCCACCTCTCCTCCCAACACCACCTCTTCTTCCAACGCTGCTTCTCCCTTCGACGCTGCCTCTCCTCCCTACGCCACTTCTCCCTCCCAACGCCGCCTCTTCTCCCTAAGGTATGAATCCCGAATCCCACTTCTTTTGGAGGTGTGGTAGATGAGAGATGTGGTGGCTCTGCATGTGAGGAGGGACATCTGTGATTTGTTGCAAATTTGAAATTGCAAAGAGATATATGTGGGTTTAGATATTAGCTCAATGATAATACTAGTCTAATACTGAAATTGGATATTCAAGCTTGATCTCTATATTGTTACTATTACTGTCATTTGTCAATCTTGTGATCTGTCACTTTCGGAATATTTTGCTAATTTTGTTTGCGATCTTCAGTACTACATGACATACGCTTCACTTGTTAGTTAATTCCGTTTGCTATCAAACTTGTTGAATCTATGATTGTAATGTTGGGAGTGTATTAAGTTGAAGTACTATCCTATGATCACTAGCTTTGCCTTCCTGCTGGTTGATAGTTTAATTAATGAATTTAAGCTTGGTAGATAAGTACTTTGTTATTTAAGAGCTCAAGATTTGAATCGCATTTGTTATATCCAATTAGTGAAGAGTATAGACCATAGTAGCGGGACAGCCAAGATTAATTCTTGTATAACCCTATATCTGAGAGCACTAAACTAAATTTTGAGTTTTATGCTAATTATAGTTGATTCCCTGTTCTTGATAATGCTCATTATGGTCATTTCAGCAGTCATCATGCTTCCTGCTTTATGTCTACGCTTTTAATGATATGGTAGAATTACAATTTATATGCAATTTTTGTCATTTATGTACTGCTAGAAATGTGCTCTGATCATATTTAATTATACTGGAAGGCCAATTATGCCTATATTTAATTTATGTACTGCTAGAAATGTGCTCTGATCATTTACATACTTATGCCTATATTAGCCGAGTACAAGGCCAATTATAGACCTTCAAAGGGCATGAAGCAAATTATACACTCATAGCTCACTGTAATTAGTGTTTTCTTGTAGGAGAGATGATGTCCGCATAATCATCGTCATCGCCATTGATGTCACTGAATGGATCTGAATCTCCGAAGATCAGGGTAACTAAGCATGGCAGAGGAGTATCGAAAAGGTCATATGGCCAAATGACCATCACGGTAGTCTCTCAGGATGGGGTCCCTCTACAACCGATGAAAGCAGTAGTAGCATTCCAGACTACCTACAAGATAATTGGAAGGCAACAGGTCCTCATCACCATAGCAAGATGGAAATATTTCATAAAGGTTTAGAAAAATCAACTGTGGGTGGAAATAACATAGTCATTTGAGATCCCAGCAGAAACCTAGGGACTCGTGCAACGACAAGCGCTCCTCACAATTGGAAAAGTATGGAAAAACTTCAAGAGTACGCTTGTCACATGGTATGTGGCCAAGGTATCCTTTCGTGTCACCGAAAACATGGGAGGCCTTCGTGCAGATGAAGACGACGACCGAATTTGAACAACAAAGTGAGGCGCACAAGGCTCTCTAGGCAAAAAAAACTCACCCTCACAGACTCAGCACCATGGGGTACGCGGGTAAAATCCCGCAATAGAGGATGCAGGATGAGGTCGCAATCTGATCGAAGACCTCCCCGCCATTTTCCAAGATCGCAAACGAGTGTGCCCAAAACTGGTTAGGAGCGAGATCATCAACCACACCTTCGGGTGTCTCCTCTTTCAAAAACCCTACAGACGAGAAAGTGTCTCAATGCCTGGTAAGATATGTTAAACTACCTAGTTGTTAATAGCTCTTGAATTTCATGGGGTCTAAAATAACATAATTGCCTCTTGCAGCAAGTATTGACTACTAAATCTTTCCAAGGCTCCTTTGAAGAAGACAGAGAAAGGGATATACTATCATAGGGCCTGGGAAACAAGGAGCACCCAGGTCGCACACGAGGCCTGGGGATTTACGTTCCTTGGAGGCACGAATTCCTAAATGACTCTAAGGCGTATAGGAGTAAGAAGAGATCCAAGGCCTATCGCGATAAACAAATGAAATTGGAGCTTTGTACACAACTGGAGAAATAGCTATCTGCCTCACTTTGAGTGCAGATAACTACCTCACTTCAAGTAGAGATAGATTCATTAAGGAAAGAACTGAGATAAGTCTGTAACCAATCGCAACCCACCCCCATTAATGTGGTAGCCAGTCCCCCTCAACGTTGAAGTAGCTACGCGTCCACACTAATTTCTGAATAGAGCGACGCCCACTTACCTATCGATAACATTCAGGTGATGTACCTCTCTAGAATACTACATAGATAGACCTGGTGGACGCCTTAGCTCATCGTGTGTCATTATATAGGAGCCCATGCTGTGCATCATCAGAGTTAGGCTTATTGGCTCTATTCCCATTGATGTTGAGCGAGGGATGACATATCTATGGTTGTCAGGGACGTTGGTGCACGGTGCCCAACTAGAGACCGATTTTGTGAAGGTCCAGGTGGGCATGATTAACGATATTTTCAGGACTATCCCTCTTGAGAAGCTCCCAAATGAAGAGATTATGACATTAGGGGATGCCATCCACACATTCATTCAGTGGCCTAAGAGGAACATCGCTCTAGACTTGTCCATGTCGTGATCTCCACATCTAGTGGCCCAAGAGGGACATCATCCTGGAACCATTACATTAGCTCCTATGGCTCCAGCTCAAGCTCTACTTTAGAAGCTCGTCGCATCGGCTCTAGTGGAGATGTCATTGAAAATGTATCATAAGTAAGGTGCTAAGACCAAACCAAAGAAGATTAAGGTGCCTCCCGGGCAATGGAAGTTCATTTTTGGAGTGTTGTTGGTCCTTGAGTCACAATTACCCAGCCTTGGACTGGTTTGCAGGACTTTATATATCTGGTACGTGCAGAGGTCCAACATGAAGCCAAACTGACAAAGTGCATTCACCATGAGATACACAGAAACGCATTTCCTCCATAACTCAGGCTACTTCGTCGTGACCTTCGAAGATTTATTCTTACTATTCAACCTCAACGAACTCGACGCCTCACTTCTACGATGTTGGACACTATAAGTATACTATACAATTATGTTCTACATTTATATAATACCGATAAATATCATAACTCATTGCTTATGTATAAATCTATGATCCAACAAGTCTGGAAGTCTCCTTGACCCACAATTAGTCTTTGAGCAATCCATCAATGCTAATGCATCCTTCGTCCAAGATTACATAATGAGGGGATTGCTTGCCCACAGTGACAAGGAGTACATCATGGTACCCTTCAACTAAAGGTAAGTGCTTCACTAGTTACCATACAAGTTTCATTTATACTTTATATGCAATATGAACTTAGAATTAATCACTACCATGACATATATAGCAACTAGGATTTTGATTGTGATTATACCAAAGTGGAGCAAGGTAATACACCTTGATTCCTTACTTAGGAGCAATCACAATTTCACCTGTATGCAACAAGCAATTTATAGATAAACTCATTTCCTCCATACATAACTCTATTGTAATCTTCCCTTCATTTGCAATGGTTAAGGCTAACTTTTTGGAATCATATAGGTCATTTAGCATTTATGTTGCCCAGATAGAGAGACACAAGGAATCCAGCGCCACACTGTGACACATGACGTGATTTCCTGTACCTGCTACAACACAATACTCCTATATCACACTTTGTTATAATGCCTCTACAACTGATAATATCTATGTATGTAATTCTATTTTTGTAGTACCACCAACAGCTACACGACAACGTATGTGGATACTATGTTTGCCGCCACATGGAGGAAATCCTGGACACTAAGACTAATAATTCAGAGGTTTGTCAGCCTATCAATAATTATTTCGTGATTATCAATATATATATATGTGCTAATGACTTAACACTACTATCGACAGTGTGTGGAATTCGACAAAAATACAATCAATCTTGATAAACTCATCGAAATTCGAGGAAAGCTCTTCCAAATCTTGATAGCGGAGGTCGTAAACAACAATGGAGAGTTCCACCATGGTGATGATAATTAAATGTTGAAACATTAGATATAATTATAATCACTCAATTGTGTTTAATCAAACAATTCATTCAAACGATTGTCATGTACTATATATGTGATATGATTGCGTTGTTTACTTTATTTGTGAGATATGGTAATTATTGTCCTGTGCTATATATTTGTGAGATCTTCTATTTACTTTAGAGGGCATGGCTAACATTTTCTAAGACTAGCTAAAAAATAGAAAATAATATACTTTTTAAATAGCTATCACAGACGTCTATAATGTATATATATCACAGACCATTTTTAAAATAAACCATCTGTAATATTTCTACTCTCATAGACGATTTTTTAAATAAAAAATATCTGTGATATTTCTACTATCACAAATGATTTTTTTAAAAACCATCTGTGATATGTTCACTATCACTAACGATTAATATAAAAAACCGTCTGTGATACTGACATATCACAGGTGGTTATATTGAAAAATCGTCTATGTTTATACCTATCTCAGATGGTTCGGGAGCCGTCTATGATAACCACCTATTATCACTGACACATAAATTCAGACGGTTAGAAACCGTTTGTGATGACCCTTTCTGCAGTAGTGCATGTACCTAGCGGTGCTGAGTCTGTAGGGTGAGTGTTTTGTGTCTATATAGACTTGTACGCCACACTTTGCTCCTGAAATTAGGCCATCGTCTTCATCCGCACAATGGTGTCCCATGTATCCATTGACACAGAAAGATACTTCATGAAGGACGCTTGATCCTTGTTCACATACTCTGTGACAAGCATGCTCTCAAAGGTCATTTACTCTTTTCCCATCATGAGGAATGCCTGCCATCACACGGTCCCTCGACTTCTGTTGGGATCTCAAATGACCTTGAAATTTCATCCCATAGCTGCTCTTTCTCTTCTCTTGTTAGAGACTTCCAACTTAGTGTGGTGATAGGGACTCGTTTGTGATAATTATATACATCACAACTAATTTTTAATCTGAACTATCTATGATAATTTACAAACGATTCTTAATAAGAAACTATTTGTGATAATTATATATGAAAGACGGTTTTAGCCATCGTTAGTAACATGACAGTCACGCTTGTGAAACCGTCTATAGTAATTACAACAATGACAGATTCTGCAAAACCATATGTGATAAGACATCCAGTGTAGCCTTCTATGTAGTAGTGTTTATTGTACGGTTTTGAATCCCTTTGTAACGCATGAGCACTTTAATAGTTAAAACAAAATGTGAGAGCACCCTATATACAGTATGTCCAAATAAAGAAATAAACTGGGACGAATCCAACCCACTAAAGGTCTCTGGCTTTGTCATTTTAGTTTGTTAACATCACAAGAAGTCATTTTTACCCCTAACCGCCCTTTTGCAGTACAACTATATATCATTTTACCGCCTATTCATCTGGCTATTTTTCTCATTCTTTCACCAACTTCTTGCGAATTACTCATATAATTGTGACACACTAGTGGCTACGCAAGTACCCCATGGAACCACCAGATTTGATTTTTCAATAGGATTTGTTTATTGAACAAGAGACATTCGTGCTCAGAAAGGTTCTATTTCAAATGCAAGTATATGTGCATACAAGGCTCAATCAATGGAAGGGTATATGGTTGATTGAGCGTGAAGCTATGTTTAAATTTAAAGAAAATAAGTAATTGCTGAGGTGTATTAAAATGCAAATTTAAATAAAGAATTATGTAAGTACCAAGTAATGAATTGAATTTTAACAAGTGTATGTATGCCTATATGTATGTATGTATATATGTATGTATGTCCCACCAGCCCGTGCTCGCCCCCTCCCTCTTCCTCTCCCCACAGCTATCGGCGCCAAGTTTCCTTCTCACCTCCGACCATCGAACGAAGCTTCTCTGTTCCTGTGTGGGTGTTCCTCTCCGTGTTCCCGCGATCTGAACCGATCGAACAGTTCAGATCACGGAAATATAGAGGAGAACACCTACACAGGGACAGGAAAGCTGTTTTCCCGACCATCGCCCGCAGCTGACTGCCCACTTCAACGCCTCACGGCCTGTGGCGTCAGCATCCGTGGCATCCACACCTTCCCAGGAACCCGTTTCACGAGTTACCTTCAACTCTCTGGCCCTCACCTGCCACCGGCAAATTCACGTACCCCAGCAAACCGCTCCCCTGTTTCAGCCCCTCTTTTCCTGTGTCTCCTGTGAAGGGACTGCCCATTTTTGTCTCTTGCGTAATGACAGGTGGGACCCTCCTTGCTAGATTGTAATGAAATTACTTAAATTAAGTAGTGATTAATGGAATTAGTAGAAACAAGAGATGGAAAAAATTATACTAGGTCAGTGTTCCATAAAATGAGTAGTAGATAAATTAAAAAATGCCTAAAGAATAAATCATAAGTCCTTGCATATCAGTAAAGATGATAGAACTGACTAATATAAGGTTTAAACCATAACTATTATTTCTATGCCTTAGAAATTTATGAGAATCCTTTTTTGAATATTGATTAAATGGCTTGAGTATTAAGCCACTAATACTTAAGCTACAAATACACGACTTAAAAGATTGCCTTGCTTATAATTAAATAAGTCTCAAAACTAATTAGTATGCCACTAAAAGTTATTTTTAAATCCAAGTACTAATGAAAGACACCATTGTGGTATGTAGTTGTATAATTGTCCGAGTATCATAAGAACCTCAATTAAAATGGCATATGGATTAGCATTAAGGCGAGTAGCCGATATGTTGCTACATTAAAATTAAAATACATATTTACAAGAAAAGGATAAAAGAATGTAGTTGTTGTAGATATAAACAGTAATCAAGGTTAGTTTGGATAAGCAATGACCGATTAGGGTACACAAATTATTTACTAAGCTTACTAGAATTTAAATTGAAGTTTCCCATTTACTTAGTAATCCTAACCAAAATATAAATTTGATAGAAATAGAGGTGGTATAAGGCCAACCAATATATCTTTCAGAAACTTGTATATCAGTCAAGGGTCCTATTAAAAATGTAATCCTTGACATTAGCATGTTGCTGATAATTATATCTTAATGGTGGGTTTAAATTAAAATGATAATTGAAGTATAATTGTGTATGCAAGCTAGGCCCACATTAATAGGTTTTAATTAAAATTAAAACTGTGCAAGATGATAAGTACAAATACATGAAATATCAGTGACACTTAATTCCTAGAGCATCTTAAATTAAACATCATGTTAAAATATAACTTCATGCGTCTATTAAAATATGATGACCCCTCGGTCAGGGACGGAGCTAGAACGAGAATGACCAGGGTTCACCACTTCTCTATATATATAGTAATATATATAATTTTTAAGCCATATTATATGATAAATAGTAATACATCTAGTAATTTTTAATTCCTTCATTGGGCTTCAAAGAAGGAACCGGATGCATTAAGTTTGGGCTAAAAAATTCATATATAGGCTAGAGATGCTGATACCTGCTAAAAAAAATTTTGGACCCGATGTCCTATGACACCGGGCCCGTTACTTGGTTCCGCCCATGCCCTCCGTCGTCGGTCATTAAAAAGAACAATCTCACTAATCTGTCATGTAGTGGACTATATACTGATAGGACCGATTAGTTATACCTTGACTAAGAGGATCCGTCACAATACCAATAGGCTGTAATATAACGTCTAATAATACTTGATGAAGCCAAGAGCTGCATTTTGCCCGAACACATTCAAACCCTAAAATCAATCATCACTTTTGGTCTAATAATGAATAACAACTGAACTAAAAGTAACCATTGAATAGCAATGATAAAATAAATAACCCCAAGCTTTAATTGGTAAGTAACACCCTAGAAAATGCCACACCTTGAATCGACCAAAATACGAGCGCTAAGATTAACTTGATAAGATAAATTCGTTCACATTGCATGTGGACTCAAGTCCTAACTCTCCAATGTTAACATTCATCAAATAAATACTTAATACCCCAGTTAAACTCAAACATTTGTCCATAGGTTTAGCCTGAATCATGGAACTTACTTAACAAATATAAAAGTAATAAAATAAGTTACTAAATAATAGATTGAATCATGGTATTCTACTATCAGCTATGCCTAGCCATTTTCTAACCCAAAGCAGATTATTCTTATGAATAGTCCTCTTATCATGAACCTTCCTTGACATCTGTCTCAGCGGATTTCCCTTCGTCATTTCTCACTTCATTTGAATCTCGCTAACTCCGTCTATATCTGCGCTCACTAAATCTCACCTCAAATCACCTACCTAATCATAATAAAGCATAATTGAGTCAACTTGGACTTATTTGGACTTTTGAGTTATTTGAATTTATTTGAGTTTAGTTATTTATTGTGTAATTAGAATTTGAAGTATCAAGGAAGTAAAGGATCGAGTGAGGCCAAGATCAAGATAAAGACAAAGATTGAGAGTACAAGACTGTCGCCTAAGAAGGCTATGAGTAAGACAAGGCCATGGCAAATTGAGCAAGGTAAGTCATACTTTGGTCATATTGCACATACCCTTTGAATGCAAGTTATTTTCTTTGAAAATATCAAATTGCATGTTGTACGTTATTATGCAAATTATGTTTGCATTAGTCCATAATTCCCTCATAGATAATTGCTTAATTATATCCCATTTCCTGGTTTTAGACATGAACCCTTGTCACCCTAGAATTAATGGTTAATACACTTGTAATAAGTCTATATCTAAATGCCATACTTAGTCTTGCTTAGATACTTGGGGACATTAAATTACTCACGCATTATTTCGACAATAAAAACCCAATTTGGGTGGTCATTGATGGAGAGTGGATTTTATGTTATAACATAGATATTTTATGCTTCCAAAAACCTCAAATGCTTAACTATCTGTGCGGATGGTTCAGGGGTGTGGTCCAGTGGATGCACGAGAGTGTGGAGTGTGGTAGAACCACCTAGATAATTCTAAGGACTGAATCTTATAATGACCTTCTAATATAAAACAATACAATCACAAGCAGGTAAAATGTAAGTAGAGCTAACTAATTTACATTGACCCAGTGTGGTTATATAAAGGTGTGCACACGTGCAAAGGGAAGGATGGTCTCATCCCCGCCTTTGGCATGTCGATTCAAGAGGAAAACTTCTCGAGAGATGGTCTTATCCTATAGAAAAAGAACTTAGCGGAGATAACCACACTAGGAAGATGTATTGTAACAGCATTGTTATGATTACTCAGTTGCACGCCTAAGAAAGCGAGTAATGGCCGACATTGTGAAATAATCATCTCTTATGAGTAAAGATGTATAACCTTTGTAGAGTATAAACTATTTGAACAGTAGTACTCACGGTCATGGGTGAACGTTGGGAACTTTACATTGATATAGTTCTATTTGAAAAACTTTATGGGTGATATAAAAAATTGGTCTTTGTGTTGCCCTGGATGGTCGGTCCCAGTGATGATAATAAGTGGATATGATACTGAAAAACTAGCATATAATACAAGTGACATGTAACGGTGGATGGAATCTATACTACTATTATTGTAATCTTTCACACACTTTTGAAAACTCTTTTTCAGTTAAAATTGTAAGTCTCAGGTTTTTCTTATACCTATATCTCAAAATAGTGGCACTTTGCAAACAAAAGAACCTTAAGCTTTTCTTTGTTCAACCTTTTATTTATTATTAATGTATTTTGTGTGATGGCTTACTAAGTAACTTTGTACTCACACTTACTTAATTACAATTATTTAGTAAGTCAGAAGAAGAAATACAAGTCGTGTGATCATCTAAAAGTATCAACAAGACTAGAAGACGATGAGGCAAAGAAATAGGTTATGAATCCCAGTTGGCTGCCTATGGGCATAACCTGAGGGTCTTACCTGTGTGAAGTTTCTGTTTTCGCTACTGCTTTTTATTGATTTC
Source organism: Melocanna baccifera (assembly GCA_036346265.1). Taxonomy (NCBI): domain Eukaryota; kingdom Viridiplantae; phylum Streptophyta; class Magnoliopsida; order Poales; family Poaceae; genus Melocanna; species Melocanna baccifera. The sequence continues at coordinate 25,086,499 of CM070682.1, read as the reverse complement.
GGTCTGATTGGTCAATGAGTAAGTCTACTATTATATATATACTTCTACATGATATGTACTTTGGATGTTTAGTAGTATATCTGTGAGCATTATCTCCTGATCTAGGGAATAGTGTGGTCGAATCACACAGGATTCTAGATTACAAAATTCGGGTCTGACATAACAACATTATTTAAGCGGTACATAAGAAGTGAAAGTACATACTCATAAAGCATATAATTATTTTTCTATATATATAAGAAGTGAGAGTACATACTCCCAGAATAGATCAGTTGTAATTTTTCATACTAATTAAATAATTTTGAGAACTAATAATTTGCCCAAATTGTCCAAAATTTGCCAAAATTACTCTAGTATTTTTCATATTCATCGACTAAGCATGTGCTAAGAATTTACTAAATAAATCTAAACAAACTTGTTAAAATTCATCAATTTCAGTGGGTACCTATACTAGGGTGACAACGGTACTGGTCAACAACATCAAGGAATATGCATCGCAATTTGTTGGCATTAATTTAAGCTTAATTGAAATTCTGACATTATACATAAATTAAGCATGAAAAATATATTTGAATTAGACAACATACTTAGCATTGAAATATATGTATAATATGATCAAGGAGGTCAACTTGCCTTGCTCGGTTAACACTCTAACTTCAGCAATGTTGTGCTCATAATCGGCAACTTCTAGAACATCTATTTCTATAAGCAGGAAAAGCATAACAACACAAATAAAAGCCAAATAAATTCACCATTTTAGAAAAATTTAGAGTAAAAAATGAGGTCAATCAAGGTATGTACGAGGGAGAACGAGTCACTAGAAGTTTTGCCGTGAGCAAAAATTAAAAATAAAAGAGAAATAAAATAAATCAAAAAGAAATAAAAAATGCTAAGGGTCGTACCTATCTGTCACTAATGGCATTTCCTTAAGTAAAATAATTTAAAAAGAAAATAAAATTCCAACTGGCCCCATCTGTTAGCCTCTGTTGTATTTTTAATAAGAAAATAAGTCAGAAAAGAAATTAAAAACCCATGGCCCCAGCTGTCAGAGAGGCATACTCTCTCTCTCTTTGCTCTATATATTTTGGAAGTTTTTCCTGATTTAAACTTTGGAAGGTTCATTTTCTCTCATTTTATATCCAAATTGACTGAAAGTTACTTCTAAATTCAACTCAATTGAAGATATTTCTAACTAAGGAATAATCATGAACTTTGGAGTTCATTCAAATTAACTAGGAAACAAGTTAAGGTTAACCACAGGTTGTAAATTAGCTACGCTCATGCAATTAGGCATTGAAATAATTAGAGTTAATGTTTGATAGAAGATAATTAATATGCTATTAGTATTTAATTTGAAGTAGTTAGATAAAAATAGAGGCTAATTATGATGTCAGCAATATTGTTTTAGAAACCCAAATATCAATTGAAGACCTATTAAAATAAAATCTTGCATAAATGATAATTAAATTAATTATCATGTCATTATCCCTAAATTTAAATTACAAATTTAATTAAAGATGTAGTAGTAAAATTGGTATCACACGTACTCCATATAATTAGAATGTAAATCAAAGTCAGTTAGTGTCCTAACTAAAGTTAGTTGCTAATTAACAATTAGTAGTGTAACCTATCCGCCACTTAAGTGTGTCTCCAGTTAAGGGTATTAAAGAAATCAATTAAATAACTAATCCCACATTTTAGTTAATTATTAATTATAAATTAAACCTTAAATAATAATATGTACCAAACTTCCCAGCAATGAGAAATGTAAGATTAATATGGTTAATTAAAATTATATCTATCGCATGTAGAACTAGTGTCATAATCCTCAAATAATAATATTTGGTAAATAATGCCTGGTACACGTATAGACCTTCGTATCTGTCCATAGGTTTCACCTAACTCATGAAACTTCCTTAATAAATAGAAAATAATAATAAAAGAAATCAGTAAGTTAAGTTCACACAGTAGCATCTGCCGGTCAACTATGTCTAACCACCTTCGAATCCAGATTGGAATATTCCCATGAATATTCATTTATCCTTCTTAATCCTTCCTTGATATTATTCCTAGCATATTTCCTCCCTAACATTTTTCCTTCACTCAAACTTCATTTGAACCTTGTTACATCCCACACCCCACCAAACTTTATTTCATGTCACTAACTTAGTCATAATAAAATTTAATTGAGTTCATTTGGATTTATTCGGATTTTGAGTTATTTAGATTTATTTGGATTAGGTTGTTTATCACATAACTATAATTTGAAGTCTTAATGGAGCGCCAGATCGAGAGAGATGAAGATTGATATAAAGACCAAAGAGTTTCAAGACCATTAACTGAGAAGTTTTTGAGCAAGATTAATGTCACAACAAATTGAGTGAGGCAAGTCATCACTTTGATGATTTGCACCTACTTTTGAATACAAATTATATTCTTTTTAAATTATCAAATTGCATGCTTTACTTTATTATACAAATTATATTCGTATTAGCTCATAGTTAATCCCCTATGGATAATTGTTTAATTACATCTTACTCATTGGCTTTGGAAATAAATCCTTGTCATGCTAGAACTAATGGTATACATACTAGATGATAAGTCCATGTCTAATTGCCATACTTAGCCTTACTAAGATACATGTGGGCAATATTTTGCCGTGACATCATTTTAAACATAAAAACTTGGATTTAGGTAGCCATTGGATGGAAATGGCAAGTATTTGAACTGAAAGGATACTTTGGAACCCAAAACTCTAAAGCTGCTACGTACCTGGGCGAATGGTAAGTGGGGATTAGTGTGGTTCGAACACAAGAGTGTGGTACATAGTAGAACCGCCCAGGTAACTTTAAGGACTAAATCTTGTAATGAACTCCTAATATAAAACAATGCAACCATAAGCTATAATGGGTGCCACCTAGCTAATAAATGTGCATCAACCCTGCGTTTGATACGTCATCTGGTTGAACATGGGATGAGTGCTGGATAGAAGCCTATGTTCGGCACAGGAGGGAGCCTCTGGAGTGGGTTGATAGAACCCACGGTGGTGGAAACCTTAGTGGGTGTAGCCACGTTGATAAGATGCATTGTAAATGCCTTGTGTTTATCTTCTTGATTTGCTTGATTAGGAAACATGTGGAATATAACAAGTTAAACATCTCCTGTGGGTAAAGTGTGCGATCATTGCGGAGTGAAAACTGTTCAAACAGCCGTGGGCATGATCATGGATAGGCATGAAAATTTACTCGAGTTATATCTATTTTATAGAAGAATATCTGTAGGTGGGATGAAAAACATGAAAGGTGGATAGAACCCTGAGTATTGATTTCCACTGAGGTGGATCCAGTGATTATAATAGGTGAATAGAACCTAAATATTAATAATAGCATATGGTGGATAGAACAATGCTCTGCACTAGGTGGATAAAATCTACACTACAATTATTATTGCATACTTTTACACTCTTTAAAACATAGTTTAGCCACTAGGCTTTCAACTTATTGTATTTTAATTGTTGCTTTTTGCAAATAAAACAATCTCAAGCCTCCCTATATTAGCCTTGTATTTATTATAATTGTATTTTGTGTGGTAGCTTGATGAGTACATTTGTACTCACTATTACTCAATTAATATCATTCAGTAAGTAAGAAGGAAAAAGATAAGCCCCACGGATATCTAAAAGGTGTTAACAAAACTAGAAGATGAAGAAACAAGTACTAGATCGTGAACCTCAGTTGGTTGTCCGTGGGTATATTATGAGGATCCCACATGTATGTTGTTTCGTTTTCGCTGCTGCTCTTTAAAGGTTTCGACCTGATCAGTCTATGCGTAAGTCTACTATTTTATTAGATCTGTGTTTACGAGATATGTATTTGATGTTTAACAGTGTATTAGTGTGCATTATGTACTAATTTAGAAAATAGTACGGTAGAATTACAGAAAATTCCGAATTGCAAATCTGGTTCTGACAGTAACAAAACTTAAACAAAGCCTAAGTAACGTCAGAACGAAATGTTACGAAACAGACATAAACAATCTCAAAAGTAGATTTACATACACCATATGTATCTATATATCTCGTCAGCATCTTCTAGAACACAATGTGTTGTTGAACATCACTCTATCTAGCCACATTGGGATAGGTTCTTCATGCGTGTAATCCCTTTATTTCTATCACACAGAAGCATGCTCGCAGCCCCATCAAACCCCAAACTACACGTGCCCTTTCGCATCATGGTGCACAAATCTACACCCTTTGTGCAGAAAAGCCACCATCTTACTCAATACTCAACAAATCTAGATTTCATATGTGATTCCAACCTTGAGCAGTTGGCCACGTGGAATGGACAACATCTTCTCTCCTTTCCTGGAGTTTTTCCTTAGGAAGTTGAAAATGTAGTTTACAGCAACCTTCTTAAGGAGGTTGGAATGAGGCTTGGCCACCACTTCACTCTCTGCAATTATGTAAACCACACCATTATCCACCTCGCGTTGGATCAACTTTTGGTCCTCCTCGATCTTTAACATCTCGTCTAGGTTCATCTTGGTCGTCTAGTTTATATCAAAATATGTAGAATTATCACCCGCATATGAGAATATATAATTGATAAGAATGTTTTTGGACTAATAAGCAATTGAGCTGCTAAGTAATTGATAATTCATTACCTGGAAATGCGCCAATCGGCTGCTCATCCCAACTGGATGCATTGTGAGCTCAGAGAAAGATTGGATCGGTGTAATCATCTCCTCGGCATAGATGCCATGGCCTGAGGGTTTATCCCAAGAAAAGCTGTCAATCCGAATGCTAGGGTAGCTCTTGAGTGGTTCGCCGGTGCTGTAGAGATTGAGGTCCCGTACGTAGTATTGGAGGTACTCGACGAGGGTTGTGACGAAGTCATTGGCCATCTCGAGGGTGTCTCGGTACCCATATCGTGCCACACACCGGAACACCATGCACTCCTTGGGCTCCACTTGCCGGAAGAGGAAGCGCTCCGAGACATCCACATGAGGGATAGGCAAGTGCTTCACGGAGATGAAGACGATCACCGAGTGGATGGTAGGTATCTTCTCGATGAGGTGAGGAAATATGGGCGGGATGCCTTGCACCAGCTCGGTGTAGAAGAGCCCAACTCCTGGAACCCTCGTCAGATCGTGACGCTCGAGGAGTTCCTTCACCTCGTCACGCGACACGGTGTGCTCAAGCTCGTACTTGTATCGTTTCACGTGCACATAGTGCCACACGATCATGATCACCATGAGAACTGCTGACATGGCCAAGGGCAAGTACGGCCCATGCGTGAACTTGTACAGAACAGCTGACAGGTAGATGGTCTCCGACGACATGAAGACGACAAAGAAGACGGCGATCCACCAGATGTTTACCTTCCATACTAGGAGCATCACTATTGTCATCAAGAGAGTTGTGATGACCATCACAAGGACCACGCAAATTTCTGTTTTGACAGATGCATCATATAAGTGTAGTCAGAGGCATTCATGTTTGTGTATATGGATGCCTCAATGTAGAAGTTCATATATTTGTGCTTGTGAGCAGATCAAAAGGAAGATATATAGAAAATAACAAACGTTCATTGTATTTGGATGCATCCTTACCATGTGCTTTGGCAATGAAACCAGTTGTCCTGAAGCTTATGGTAACTACACAAGCAGCTGCGCAAAGAAAGAAGTTCACTTCAGGGATGTACAACTGGCCCGAATAACGCCTTGATGTGTGCAGTATCTTCACCCTTGGGAAGCAGCTAAGTGTCTGTAAATGTGACATGGTTGCAAAGGCACACGAGACCATGGCTTGGCTTCCGATGACTGATGTAGTAAGCCCGAGGATGAACGTTGGCCAGAACAAAGGTCCTGAAATTACAGTCCAGAGTGCCGTCCACTCAGTTTGTGATGAAGAACATAGAACTATATACTGCTGCGATATCTTTTGGATTACATACTTGGAATCGAATTGAAGAAAGCATTGGATATATATTGCATGTCCGTGTGTTTCCTCAGGTATGCTGCTTGCCCAATATAAGTGAGCAACACCGATGGGAGTAAGACAAAGCTAAAGCTTAGCTGAAACATGAAAAGAGAAGCTGTTCAATTCCATCTTCGTGATGTCTGTATATCTACATATAATCCTATCAAAGAAAAAATAAATTTGTACTGTCGCAAATTGAAAGAAGCATTTTACATTCCTTTAATCCTTAGATTTAAAGTTTAAAATTCAAATTTGATTCGAACCGCTTGACCAAAATGCCTTTCGCTACCCTCCGAAATAAATTGTAAAACAAAATAGTTTTCCCTATGTTACACAATCTACAGTACACCCTCACAACTCTTCATACGTATTCTCTCCTAGTCACCTTAATTTTTTTAGGATACAAACTATACAAAAATCTTCTTGACTTGCCTTGAATTTAAAAATATGTCAAAAACCAATATTCATTTACCTGAATTGACTTAATGCTGAAGTATCCTAAATCAGCAAAGAGGGCTTCTGTGCCTGTCACACAAGAGTAACTCTTTCTCATTTCAGTAAATGGTGTATATATCTTGTCATGCAAATTAATGTATACTTATTTTCATGCACACTGATTGCATATTGAAGCAAAGAACAGTACACAATTCTTCCCTAATAGCTAGTGAGGTATTGTAAAGAAAATGATCAATGTGAATGCAGTATCGATATCGATATTGTCAGAATGCTGGTTTGTTTTCGTCAGATGATGTAGGCCTACCGGTGAAGCAAAGGAGAATTTCACCAAGTGAGACCCATCCTTTCTTCTTGTTCCTTCGGAAATAGTCGATGATATATTTCGGGTTGAATGCCCTCAGGGTGCCAATATCGTACTTGATCAGGTCATAAATCCCAACACCTCCAATGAGGAGCAGCCACAAAACAACAACCGGCGCAAACGTGTAACCAATCTTGTCGGTCCCGAAGCGCTGCACCGCGAAGAACACCACCAGAATCGCCACCGTGATCCATACAATTTCATCTGTTAAGAAGTAACCAAAAATCAGAAATTAATTTTGATGGACGTACGTTACATGTTTTTTCAGTATAGGTGGAAAACATGTGGTGTCAGACTCGGAACTAGTAAACTGTCGTGACAATTTGGCCAACAGCTACTCATACCAGATTTTATTTTTAATCGAGAACTCATAATCTTGTGGACAAGAATTATTGATCAATTCAGTCAGTCAACGTCTGCAATTAATTTTAGACTTAATTACGTCTGCAGTTATAGTCAAAAGCAAAACATGATATGAATTTTTTTTTAGAGTACAACGGTGCACATATGCATGCATGTATTCACGCGCATCCTCTATACACATATCCTAACTCACACACTTGATGCATCCACTATAACATCTTTAAGGTAGCTTTCAGAATAGCGATGGCTTTTGATTTTTACTGAAATTTTACTGTAGATGGCTTATTTTTACTGTAGCTGAGTTAGCTTATTGAGCATAATTAAATTTAAAAAATATATAAAAATATAACCAGCTCACTAGTCTAGAGCGGATAATGCAAAGGAATACGAGAAAAAACGAAACAAAAAAAACCAAAAAAAAATCACTATGTGACAAAATTGCTACAGTAAACATGACGCTAAACAGTAAAAAAATTGAAGTTGAGCGCGCCCTAATTAGAGCGGAATTCTACACCTCATGAAGCATAGACACATACTTTGACCATTGGATATATATATATATATGTGTGTGTGTGCGGTATTCCCCTTCTTAAGACCTAGTTCTAGGGGATAACTACCAAAATTCATCGTTTGATGGAGGGATCGAACTTAGGACCGTTTCCACCACGCTCAGTTCCTCACATGCTCTGAATTTGGTCGCGTACGTAAGAAGTAACATGTATAGGGCGGACTATTAGCTGCATCATGTAGTCATGTATCGACAAATTAATTGCTCAAAGCCTTGTTCTCTAACTTCCTTTTTTGCTTCGCAGCTAACTCGATTGAAATTCTCTACCAGCTTATTGTTGTTGATATCCTGGAAGACCAATTAACGGGAAATGCATGATACACATTTTTTCTGTATCTGTTTGTACCTGTTGTCAGATGAGGTGCCCTCAGTTTCAGGCCGTTGACCGCCGACAGTACTGGATAATTTTCAGAACAATAAAAATTTTAAAATCGTCAGATCATCCGCAACCTCGAACGGTTTTTAATTAACCACCATGAATAAATTAATTGTTCAAGTATATCATAGTATCGTACCGGATATTGGAGGTGTAAGCATGCAGTCGCTGATGGCCAGCGCCGTCGCAAAGATGGCGAGGAAGAAGAGCACAATTTTTGCTGGTTTGCTCGTCTCCAGAAGATTTTTCATCCACTGTGCTCTCCTCAGCGTCGCTGACGGCTGTGCATGATTCTTGTACCTCGACACGAGCTCATCCTCGACCTGTTGATTTGGGAGCAGGGCCACCCTCGCGTACCGCGAGATCAACGAGTAGAGAGCAAACGTCCCACCTGACAAATCGAACAACTTTGATACTGTCATCCCCAATTGATCATGCTCACATACATCTAATGCGTGACGACCAGATGAAATTTTAGTTCCGAACAAGATGAACGAACCGACGCACCATCGCCATCATCGTTGGCGTGCAGGGCGACGAAGACGATCTTGACCATTGTGAACAGCACGAAGCTGTAGATGATCAGGGAGAGCACACCCAGGACGTCGTCCTCGTCGCCGATGCCGTACTTGAAGGTGTTCGAGTACACGTACAGCGGCGACGTGCCGAGGTCGGCGTAGAGGATCCCGACGCATTGGAACCCCAGCCGCAGCGTCCGTACCCAGCTATCCTGCACGTATCATCAATCAACCAATGGTAAGAGGAATTAAACAACATAGAAAAACAAGACACACATATGGCAACTGCCTGCGTTCTACGTACGTACGTACGTTCATCTCTTAATTAACCAGATGAATTCTAATTAATGCTAGCTAGAAGTATGGGCAGTTGGGCACCACATGAGAACTTGTCCAAGTTGTCCAGGTAGCAGCCAAGTACTGGCGAACAACGCACGTACGGCAAGTTTACTTGCCTTGTTCATGAATTTCAAAGAGCAAGAACAACGAATGAACTACCTGTCCATGGTGGCCGGCGTGGGCCGGTCTCGTCGCGTCGCGGTAGAGGGAGTCCTGCCGCAGGACGTCCACCGGCGGCACCTCCGGATCGCCGCTGTGGGGCACAATCTCCAGGCTACTTCTCGCACTGGCCTGTGCCATCTTAATTTCTCCCGCTGCTGCTGCTGCTTCCTTTCGTCAAGTGTTGCAGTTGTGTTAACTCCCTTTGTACTGTGAAAAGGCTCACCACTTACGCTGCCATTTATAAGCTGCTGTGAGCATATGTGGTTGTTTGCTTCCCTGCAGCTCATGTCACCATGAGCTGCTCAGTCCTTTTATAAGCAACCTAGCTAGAGCTAGCTTGGAAAGTTCTTATTTTTTGGAGAGACCCCAAATCAGAAATAATTTTCGTAGGCTGCTTTTGCTTGCTTGCTTGCTGCGATAGTATACTTGTAGTTGAAACATCACACGTCGATCGTCAAACTTGACTTCACGAGTCTTTAGTTGGGACTGGATATCACCTTTAGTTAGTACTGGAAGTCTTGAATATTGTTTTATACACCAGACAGTTTACCTAAAAACTTAAGTTAATAATTAAAGATAAATAACTCACTCATACTTCAACATTCCTTCTCGCGTATAGACTCTCTCAACACTCCTTCTCATATATAAACTCTCTTAACACTCCTCACATACAGACTCCCTCAAGCCTAATCACTACTACAAAATAAATTATACTAGACATCTCATCACAGATAGTTCATAGGAAACCATCTATGCTGTAATTATCGTATACGGTTTTACAAGCGTGACCGTGTACCATTTGTGATACGCAACTATCACTGATGGTTCTTACAAGTAACCGTCTATGATAGTTTATAAACGGTTATTCATACGAACCGTCTACGATAATGGTAGCCAGCACGGTTATTCATATGAGAAGAAACGTCTGTGATGTCACAGATGGTTCGCGGTTGGACATGTCTAGGATACGCCGCATTATTAAATGTGTAGCCAGCTAGGTTCTGACAGATCTATCTTCATTGCGCTACATTGAAAGAGGCAGGCTTTGGGAAGTTTGGTGAAAGCATACCACTTATTGATCTAGCTTGTAGATCAATTTATTCCTAGAGATTAGAGGTTAGTATTTATTTCTAATTATATACCTTGTAATAGAGAGAGATGATAGCTAGGTTTAGATCTTGCTAGCTTTCTTGTTAGTTTGCTCCAATTCAAGAATAGGTCATTACTCCTAATTTACTTCATTATATACATTGCTTCATAATAGTACGTAGCTAGCTACTTAATTTAGATATGGACAATTTACTTCAATATATTATTACTTGATATATATATATATATATATATATATATATATAGCTCTAATTTAACACTAATTTGTTACATGTGTAACACAGATGGACCAAAATTGCATGTACGTTGAGAACCATATAAGTAAAGAGTATATTAATAGCGTGTCTGCTTTTAGAAGAGCGGCTGAGCAAGATATGTTGAAGAAGAGAATGGAATATAAATATATACTGTCCATGCATTGATTGCAATAATATGAAGATGTTTACCAACTTAGCACAAATCAAAACTGACTTGATTCGAAGGGGTTTCAAAAAGGGGTATACATATTGGATCAGTCATGGTAAAGAAAAGATTATACAGGAAGGTAGTTATAATATCGTTGAGGGAGACAACGATATACCAGTTGTGGATTATACTTTCGATGAGGATAGGTCAGATGATGATAATTTGAATTAGATGCTACGCGATGCATAAGGGGACTATATGAGAGAGAGTTTGATAAATTCAATGGCTTGATAGAAAACTTGAAGAAACCTTTGTTCCCGGCATGCAAGCCACAATACACAAGGTTTCATCTGTTCTTGAACTACTGAAATTGAAGGTAAGCAATGGTTAGTCCGACAAGAGTTTCACGGTATTGTTAGGTCTCCTAGCGAATATCCTTCCAGAGGAAAATGTGTTGCCGAAAACCACTTACCAAGCCAAGAAGGTTCTTTATCGATTGGAATAGAAGTAGAAAGAATACATGCATGTCCAAATGATTGTATCCTCTACTATAAAGAGTATACAAACTTACATATTTGTTAGATATGCAAAGCATCCCGATACAAGCGTAAAAATGACTCCGATGATGACGATGGCATCAAGGTGAAACAAGAACTGCCTGCGTAGATATTGTGGTATCTATATATAATTCTCCATTTGAAGCGTTTATTTGCAAACCGAAAGGATGCAAGATTGCTGCGTTGGCACTCGGATGAGAGTAAGAAAGATAAAATGATAAGACATGCTACTGATTCTACCTAGTGGAGAAACATCGATATGATGTTTGATACTTTGGTTTGAATTAAGTACAGATGGAATGAATCATTTTGATAACATGAGCAACCGACATAGCACCTGGCCCGTGAATGTATACATGTATAACCTTCCTCCTTGGCTATGTTTGAAGTGGAAGTATATTTTGATGTCACTACTTATCCAATGGCCAAAGCAATCTGGGAACGACATCGATGTGTATCTAGTACCATTGGTAGAAGATCTTGTAACACTGTGGAACGATGGAGTACAAGTATGGGATGGGACAAACGAGAGAACTTCACTCTACACGCCATATTGTTCTGCACCATCAATGACTTCCATACCTTTGGTAACCTATCAAGGTTAAGTACAAAAGGAGCCAAAACTTATCCGCACTGCTTAGATTATACTGAGAGTACGTGGTTCAACAACTAGCGCAAAATTATGTGCACGTGTCACCATAGGTTCCTTTCAAGATATTATCCACACTACTACAGAAAAGGTTACAATAGACGATTCAAAACCATCATCACAAATGGTTTCTGAACCATCTAAAATTATATGTCAGTGATAACAAGTGGTTATCACAGACGGCTTTCAAACTATTTGTGATAAGTTCTAACACAAACAGTTTTTCAAAACAACCGTCTGTGATATGTAAAATATCACATACAGCTCATACCAAAAATCATCTGTGATATATTTCATATCACAAATGATTATAAAATATAACTATCTATGATATATTACATATCACAGATAACTAATACTAAAAATCGTCTGTGATATGTTGATATCATAGACGGCTAATACTAATAACTGTATATGATATTTAAATATCACAGACAGTTTGGTATTACAAACCATCTATTAAAGCTATTTGAAAAGCTATATTATTTTCTATTTTTTAGCTAGCCTTAGAAAATGTTAGCCATGATCTTTGAAAACAAGCAAGCATATTACATATATATAGCATAGAACAATCATTACACAGATCTCACAAATGAATTAAATAACTGAATGAAGTACAATTGAATTAATTACTTCATTAAGCACAACTGAGTGAATTACAATTGAATCAAATATTTGAACAAGTAATTATCATAGCGATATATAAGATATCACATAAATTGATGAAATAATTAATTCAATTGTACTCCATTTGAATAACTAATCCAGGTGGGCATGATTAATGTTTGAATAACTAATTATCATTATACAGATCACCATGTTTCTCTATGTAACATTCTAGAGAGTTACATTATCTAGATGTTATCGATAGGTAAGTGGGCATCACTATGTTCAGAAATTAACGTGGACACACAGCTACTCCGATGTTGAGGGAGGCTGGGTACCGCATTAACGAGGGTGAGTTGTGATTGGTTGCAAACTTATCTCAGTTCTTCTCTCAATGATTCTATCTCTCCTCAAAGTAAGACAGTTATCTTCTCTCGAAGTGAGGCAGAATGTTGTTCCTTAAGTTGTGCACAAAGCTCCTGTATCATTTGTTCCTCGCGATGGGACTTGGATCTCTTCCTACTCTTATACGCCTCTGAGTCATTTAGGAATCCGTACATCCAAGGTACATAAACCCCTAGGCCTCGCGTGCGACCTGGGTGCTCCTTGTTTTCCAGGGTCGTAATAGTATATTCTTCTCCTTGTCTGCTTCAAAAGAGCCTTGGGAAGATTTGGTAGTTAGTGCTTGCTGCAAGAGGCAATCATGGTATTTTTGACCCCATGAAGTTATGGAGCTATTATGGAACCAAAGAGGTCATTAAGTTCTACATCGATTACATGGCTCAGGTCGAAGCGATAGGTGTACCTCTATCTCATCAAGAGAGGACGCTAGAGGGTATCGGGACCATTGGAAGAAAATCAATAACTCTAGATCTGTATACGTACGCTCAAGCCTATTTCACAGTCTTACAATATGTGACTAAAATGTCCCCATATATTGAAGAACACAAAGACATGCTATGCCAAGAGAATCCAAGCTAGTAGAGGTTTGGATCATGAGACAGCATAATCATCAGTTTAACGAATGGTTGAAGGTGCAATTCACTAGGAGGTCATCAAGTGAAACACTGTAATGGTTGGCAAAAGGGTAAAAATTTACAATTGTAACATAGTAAGGATATGATATTAATGGGCACATATTTTATACAACAGATTAGGATAGAAAGAGCACAATGCAGAATATAGCTGTCTGCATAGATACATTTCATACGTACTTCAGTATTGTTGGCCTAAGCTCATACTATAGGCTTGCAGAGGAGATTTGGGAGCTTCACTATGTAATTTTCAAAGTCACTCTATTTCAGTGCCGTTGGGTCCAACTCTCACAGGGTGTAAAGATCGAAAGTACAGTATCACTACTATTGACCTTGAATGTGTAGGATACAAAGATGAACCTTTCATACTCACGAGGTAAGTTGTTCAAGTTTTTTATGCAACTGAGCTGGCAAATAAGAAATGTCATATAGTTCTTCATGGAAAAAGAAGGATTGTCAGAATTAAGAATGTCGTGGATGAGAAAGAGTACAATTAATTTGACGAGTTGCCTCTATTCAGAGATAGCATTGGCTCGAGGAAAAATAAGGTGATGAAGAAAGCTATATATATGTCAATCATCGCAAAGGGTTTTATTTAAAAGAAAATAGCCAAGTGTAATGATCCCACACGGCGAACACCTATTTGAAAATTATTACAATGTAATTATAAAAAACTTGGCATGTAATTATGGAACTATTCCATTGTAATTGATTCAGTAATTAAAAATAATTACATTTGTGATTGTATATGCTTTCTTTTTTCATAGGGTAGCTGAGGCTAGCTGAAAACAAGATTTGTTGCACATAGTGAAGGAACTATCATAAGCAGTTTAGTGGAACAAACCATCTGTGATACATATATCACAGACGGTTATATAATAGAACCGTCTGTAATATGTAGCATATCATAGATGGTTACATTATAAAACTGTCTGTGATATGTAGTATGTTACAAGTGGTTTTATTATAAAACCGTCTGTGATATTCCTATATCACAGATGGTTCTATTATGTAACCGTCTGTGATATTAATATCACACATGGTTCTTTAATATAACCATCTGTGATAGTTCTTCCAAAACAGAGTCCTTGCTAGGTTTTGCACTCTCACTTACTTGCACACTACTCCATCTCCGCCCTTGCTAGGTTTTACGCTCTCACTCCTAACTCGCCGCCTCTCCTCCCAATGCTGCCTCTCCTTCCCCGCCACCTCTCCTCCTGAAGCCATCTCTCCTTCCCCACCGCCTCTCCTCCTGATGTTGCCTCTCCCTCTGAACGCCGCCTCTCCCTTCAGATGCCACCTCTCCTCCCTATCTCCTCACCTCCTAAAGGTATGGATCCTAAATCCCACTTCTTTTAGGAGGTAGATCATGATGAGTTTGGACATTCTCTCCTCCCTACCTACTGCTACTACATCAAATGATATGCATTAGACTTTGTTGTAAATGTTTGTGGGCATGGTTTAATGCTCAAAGATGATAGTTGTCTATTACTGAAATTGAGATGATAAACTAATTTAGATTTAGGCTCTTTCAAGTAGTGCTTATTGTTTTCATTTGCTAGTAGCGATGTCAGCTGTACTGGTTCTTTTCAATCATGTGGTTTCTAATTGATTCAATACTATCTAGCTTGTTCTCAGCATATTTGTAGAAGATCCTACTATCTTTGAGGTCACATGATCTTGTTTATTATATGTTGATCAAGTTTCAATGGCTGATAGAAGTACTGTTAATTTGAGAATCAGTCTTTTGGTGTTGTCCTATTAATTCATAGTAAATTCATTCCTTGAGTGTTTGTAGATTTCTGTGAATTTTCACTAAAGCATAATTTTAACAGCTCAAATTCCAAACTTTAGTTATCATTTCTTAATTCGTGAAGAGTATAGACAAACTATCGAAAAAGCCAAGAATTAATCTTGAGCAACTAAACCCAAGAATTAATCTTGAGTAACTCTACCTTTGAGAGCAATAATAATCATTAAAACATGAGCTTTTCTACTAGTTTTAATTATTTATTTACTCTATACCTTGAGTATATTGTACTATATAGATGTCTTGAAAATTTTACATGATATCATGTTAATTTTGACATTTATATGCTGGAATCAAATTTGAAATTTTGCTAAAATTGCATTACTTCCTATATTGGCTGAGTACAAGGCTGATTACCATATAGTCGTTTTCATCTAGGGAATGTATTTGTATTTATTCATTTTCTTTTGTTGGTATCCATGGTACCATTTTTATCAATTTTATTGATTTTGCCTATGACACAGATGAAGTCAGGGTAGTAGCTATGCAAGAGGAACATTACAACACTGAACACTTGGGCTTTAAAAAGAATGAAGCAAATTAATTTGCTTCATGCATTTTGAAGCCCAAGTGTATGATACTTTAATATTCATCTTGTATTTGTTGATAAATATATGTTGTGGTGAAAATATTAAAAAAAAGTTAGGGAATGAGTTTAGAGATAAATTATTGGAGCTATTGTTTCTAAGTGAGTTGGAGTTATTAGAGGCAACATTAAGAGAGGATCATGTTATTGCTATAAGATCTATATGGAATGGCATGTTAGTATTCCAAAGGGACCTTGTAGTAATAATATATGTTACAGAGATCTTCAAAGGGTCTAAAGCAAATCACACACTCTAATATGTCAGGTTCTATAAAGTAAGTTATGGGCGCTATGTCTTCCTTCTTATCATGCTGCATGTTGGGCTTGGTTACTATTTTACACATAAAATAACCTTTAGGTTGATGCATAAGACAGCAACTAAGCTCAACACGCAGCGTGATGAGAAGGAAGAGACTACGGCCATAACCAACTTTATAGAACTTGAAACACTTGTGTGTGTCATTAGCTTTATACTAGAGTGTTGCAAAGAGACCTTGTAGTAATAGTATACGTCGTCAAATGTTCTTATTAGTTTTTTCTTGCAAGAGAGATGACGTCCACACAATCATCATCGACGCCATCGATGTCACCAAATGGGTCTGACGCTCTGAAGACCAGGGTAACTAAGTGTAGTAGAGGAGTATCGAAAAGGCCAAAGGGTTGAATGACCATTACGGTGGTCTCTCCAGATGGGGTCCCTATGCAACCGAAAAAAGTAGCGGTAGCATTCTGAACTACCTGCGGGATAATTGGAAGGCAATGAGTCCCCATCACTTTAGCAAGATGAAAAGTTGACAAAGGATCAGAAAAATCAGCTGTGCATGGAAATACTAGAATCGTTCGAGATCTTAGAAGAAGTTCAAGGACTCGTGTGATGACAAGTGTCCTCACGATGGGAAAAGCGTATAAGATCTTCAAGAGCACGCTTGTCATACAGTATATGACTAAGGATCACACGTCCTTCACGAGGTATTCTTTCTTATCGTCGGAAACATGGGAGACCTTTGTGCAGATGAAGATAATGACCGAATTTCAATAGCAAAGTGCAGCACATAAGGCTCTCCAAGCACAAGACACTCACTCCCACATATTCAACACCACTGGGTGCGTGAGTAAAATCCCACAATGAAGGATGCTGGACGAGGTCACAATCCGATCAAAGGCCACCCTACCATTTGTCGGGATCACAAATTAGCGTGCTCGAAATTAGTTAAGAGCGAGGTCATCAACCACGTCTTCAGGTGTCTTCTCTTTTAAAAACCCTACTGATGAGGAAGTGTCCCAACGCCTGGTAAGATATATTTAACTATCTAGTTATTAATTTATACATAACTTCATGGGGTCTAAAATAATATGATTGCCTCTTGTAGCAAGAATTGACTATCGAATCTTCCCGAGACTCCTTGAAACAAACAGGGAGAGGGATATAGTATCAATGGCCTTGGGAAATAAGGAGCACCTAGATCGCATGCGTGGCCTGGGGGTTTACGTACCTTGGAGGCACGGATTCCCAAACGACTCCAAGGCATATAGAAGTAGGAAGAGATCCAAGGCCCAGTGTGAGGAATAAATGAAACAAGAGCTTCGTGTGCAACTTGAAGAAGAGCTATCTGCCTCACTTTGAGATAAAATAACTACCTCACTTCAAGTAGAGATAGATTCATTGAGTAAAGAATAGAGAGAAGTCTACAACCTCTCGCAAGCCACCCCCATTATTGCGGTACCCAATCCCCCTTAATGTTGGAGTAGCTGTGCATCCACACCAATTTCTGAACATAACGACGCCCACTTACCTATCGATGATATCTAGGTAATGTACCTCCCTATAATGCTACATAGATAGACCTTGTGGATGTCTTAGCTCATCATGTATCGTTATGTGGGAGCCCACACTGTACATCCTTAGAGTTAGGCATGTTGGCTTCATTTCTATTGATGCCAGGCGGGGGATGGTGTATCCATGCCTGCCAGGGATGCTGGTGCATGGTGTCCAACTAGGAACTAGTTTCGTGAAGGTTCAGGTGGACATGATTAATGATATTTTCAGGGCCATCCCTCTCGAAAAGGCCCCAAACGAAGAGTTCATAACACTAGGGGTTGCCGTCCACACATTCATCTAGTGGCTCAAGAGAGATATCACCCTGGACCCTTTTGTGTCGCGATCTCCACACAACCATCCCTATCAAACAGAACCATCTATGATTCCACCTTAAGCTCCACTTCAGAAGGCCATTGCATCGGCTCTCGTAAAGATAACGAGGAAGATATATCACAAGCAAAATACTAAGGCCCACATTAAGGCCCAATCGTAGAAAATTAAGGTGCCTCCCGGACTCTTAAAGTACAAGTTTAGAGTGTCGTTGGTCCCCGAGTCACAATTATCTAGCTTTGGACTAGTTTGCAGGACTTTGTATGCCTGGTACATGCAGAGAACAAACAGAAAGCCAAACTGGCAAAGTGGATTAATTGTGAGATATACATAGGCACTTTTCCTCCATGACTCGGGGTACTTCGTCGTGATCTAAGATTTATTCACTGCTACAGATAGGCCTATCACAGACGGTTCGGAACCGTCATCACAGATGGTTTTCGAACCGTCTGTTTTTATGTGTCAGTGATAATAGGTGGTTATCACAGACGGCTCCCGAGCCGTCTGTGATAACTTACATTACAGACGGTTTTTGCAAACAACCGTCTGTGATAGTCCACTTTTCACAGACGGTTAAAAACAACAACCGTCTATGATACACACAATATCACAAACAGTTCTTGTTCCTAACCGTCTGTGATACACACAATATCACGGACGGTTTGTGACGGTTGTGATATTGTGTGTATAACAGACGGTTGTTGTTTTTAATCGTCTGTGAAAGTGGACTATCACAGACGGTTTTCAACAACGAACCGTCTGTGATAGCAATTGCAACAGCAGTTTTATTTGCCATTTTTTGGCTAGCCTTAGGATATGCTAGCCATGCCCTCTGAAAGCAAGCAACAAGATTACAACATATATATAATCACATACATTGCATATTACACAGATCTGACAAATAAATCATATACATTGCAACTCAAAGTTACACAGATAAGTTAATTGCAACTCAAAGTGAATTATGAATGTAACAAATGGCCAACAAATCACATACAAATACAGAATGAAAATCGTTACACTGTTCTGACAAATGAATTGTTTGATTAAGCACACAACTGAGTGATTTATACAATTGCATCCAATGTTTCAACATCTAATTATCACCATTGCCGGGGTAGAACTCTCCAGCCTTGTTTATACACTGTCCTAGTAAGAACCCGGAGAGTATTGCATGAATTTCGACGAGTTAGTCAAGATCATATGTACTTACGTCGAAGTCCACCCGCTGTCGCTACGAACAATAAGTCATTAATTAGCATGTGTGTGTATATATATACATATATAATCAAAAAATAATAATTATTGCAAGAACATGACAAACCTCTGGATCATTGATCTTACTATCCATGATTTCCTTCATATGGCAGCAAACGTAGAATTCACATACGTTGCCCTGTAGTTGCTGGTGGCACTTCAAAAATAGCATTACGTACATAGGTATTGTCAATTCTAGAGGCATTATAACAAAGTGTGATGTAGGATTGTTGTATTGTAGCGGGTACCGGAAATTGCGTGTTGTGTCGCAGCGTGTCACTAGATTTATCGTGTCTTCCTCCGTGGGCAACATAAGCGGCAAACGACCTACGTGATTCAAAAAAGTTAGCCTCGGCCGTTACAAACGAAGGAAATATTATAATAGAGTTATGTATGGAGAAAATGAGTTTACTTGTTAAGTACTTCTTGCACACGACTGAAGTCATAGTTGCTCCTAAGTAGGGAATCAAAGTATATTATCTTACTCCACTTTGGTATAATTACAATCAAAATCCAGTGTTGCCTAGTCATGTACATACCATATTGATTAATCCTAAGTTCATGCTGCATGTAAAGTACAAATAAAATATGTGTGGTAACTAGTGAAGCACTTACCCTTGGTTGAAAGGAAACATGACGTACTCCTTGTCGATGTGAGCAAGCAATCTCTTCGTTATGTAATCTTACACGAAAGATTCATTATCTTTGATAACAGGATCGGAGACCAAGTGAGGGTCGAGGAAACCCACCGGTTGTCGCAATCGCCGGACTTGTTGGATCATGGATCTATACATAAGGAAAGAGTAATGACATTTATCGGTATAACGTGAATGTAGAACTTCATTGTACAGTACACTTACAGTGTCCAGCAGTGTAGAAGCGAGGCGTCGAGTTCATCGAGATTGAATAGTAAAAATAAGTCTTCGAATGTCACGACGATGTAGCCTGCATCGTGGAGGAAATGCTACTCCGTATATTTCAAAGTGAATGCACTCTGTCGGATTGGCTTCATGTTGGACTTCTGCATGTACCAGGCATGCAATGTTTTGCAAATCATGCCAAGTCCGGGTAATTGTGATTCAGGGACCAACGACACTCATAGAGTGAACTTCCATGTCACGGGAGCCTTATTTTTCTTCCCTTGAGTCTTAGAACCTCGCTTACGAGACGGTCTCGGTGGCGTCTCGGCGGGAGCCGATGCAACAGGCTTTTGAACCAGAGCTGGAGGTGGAGCCACTGGAGCCGATGTGACAGGTCCAGGGCGATGTCCCTCTTTGGACACTGGATGTGGAGATCGTGGCACGGACAAGTCGAGGGCAATATCCCTCTTGGGCCACTGAACAAATGTGTGGACAACATCTCCTAATGTCTTAATCTCTTCGTTTGGGGGCTTCTCAAGAGGGACGGTCTTAAAAATATCATTAATCATGTCCACCTGGACCTTTATGAAATCGATCTCTACTTGTACACCGTGCACCAGCGTACTAAAGGAATACGCGTAGGCTACGGAAGCAGAAAACAAAACTTTTCTATCGCGCACCCAAGAACATCATGCTAAGGAAGGATCATGGATTGTTACCACTTAGACGCGCAGCACAGCGGAAGAAGAATTGAAAACCGATCCAATCACGCGCGTCGAGGTAGTAGTGGAAGTAGCCGATCGTCCCGAACAGATCGTCTCCTCTATGCACGCCGATCAACACTGCAACGAGCAGCGCCTCCACCGGTATCCACACGTCCGGGGCTGGAACGCCGATCGCGAGTGAACTAGCACTCGTGAGCAGCTAGGGTTTGGTTCGGGAGGTGGCGGCTAGGGTTTTGCTAGATGTTAACAGAGACGAATCCTCTCTACCCCTCGCCTCCATATATATAGACCTCCTCACGTGGGCCTCGTGGACCGAGGCCCAATAGGAGTCTATTCGGATCTCTATCCGAATTAAGCACATATCCGAATCATATTCGAATGAGTGTTCCAACCCATTAAGCGTGCGACCCTGTAGGTTCACGTATACTTGGTCGTGACCCGGAAATGCCTTTCTGGTCATGTAAAGATCATATCGGCTGAACCTGTAATGTTCTCTCATGTACAAATCCCTTTGCCTCACGATATAGATTGAGCTCAAGGCGAGACCTGTGTCATCCTCTTAATAGCTCAATCACTCTATCGATTCCGTGATGGATTATAAACTTATGATTGACTCCTCAATCACGTTGGCATGGCCATACACTTTCATAATCCATTACATCGAGGGGCCCAGAAATATCTCTCCCATAAGGAGGGGCAAATTCTATCTTGATCATTCACATCCCACTACATGTTTCATGGCAAACCCGAAGACTACTTTTATGACTACCTAGTTACGGAGTAGTGTTTAGTAGTCCCAAAATAAGCTACTACTCATGTTGGGAACCATGATGATCTCAAGTCTAAGGATTCTACATAAACACTACTTGAGACCAACTGATGACACATAGAATCTCTGCAGTGTCTCATGGCAGGTCTATCCAACATATGTTCACTAACACATGTCCATATTATTGATTTGGTATCACCATACCATGATCCATGAGACATGATCATCAATCAATACATATGCTGATCTTTGGTTTTGAATCATATTTGTTCCTCATATGATATACGATCAGGGATCATTTAGAAATAGCAACATTTTAGTATTTAAGAGTCTCATGAATAAGTCACATACTCATTGATCAATAATGGTGATGTCTATTCCAAGGAATAAAGTAATGTATCATAAACATAGTATGTGATATATACAACATCTCCATGTTGCCTCTAGGGCATATCACTAACATCCGGCGACACGAAAGGATACTTCGTGAAGGGCGTGAGATCCTTGGCCATGTACCGCGTCACAAGAGTGCTCTTAAAATTCTTCCATGCTTTTCCCATTGCGAGGAGCGCGTGTCGTCACACGAGTCCCTGTACTTCTACTGGGATCTCGAACGAATTTGTAGCTTCCTCCCATAGCTGATTTTTGTGATCCATTGACAACTCTCTCCATCTTGCTATGATGATGGGGACCCGTTCCCTTCCAATTATCCCGCATGTACTCCGAAATGATGCCACTGCTTTCTTCAGTTGCAGAGGGACCCCATCCGGAGAAACCACTGTGATGGTCATTCGGTCATCTGACCTTTTCGATACTCCTCGACCACGCTTAGTTTTCCCAATCTTGGGAGCATGAGACCCAGATGACAATGATGAAGACTGTGAGGACGACATTTCTCTTCTAAGAAAAAAATTACTGTAGTGAGCTATGGGCCTTCGAAATAGACCTTGTAGCTAACAAGAGCAGCATATACTAAAAATTTTTGAATGACTGTGTGGACGCAGTGAGGTGTGGGCCTAAACAAAGTTCTATAAAGAAAATGACACAAACTAGTGTATCGAGTTCATTGAAACCGATACACTAGAGTGTGTCACTAGCTTCATGTCCTTTGAAGGTCTATGTTGTATGTACTAAAAATTTTTGGACGACTGTGTGGACGCAGTGAGGTGTGGGTCTAAGCAAAGTTCTATGAAGCAAATGACACAAATTAGTGTATTCAGTTCATTGAAACGGATACACTCGAGTGTGTCACTAGCTTCATGCCTTTTGAAGGTCTATGTGGCATATATTTTTGAACGACTGTGTGGACGCAGTGAGGTGTGGGCCTAAACAAAGTTCTATGAAGCAAATGACACAAACTAGTGTATCAAGTTTATTGAAACCGATACACTAGAGTGTGTCACTAGCTTCATGCCCTTTGAAGGTCTATGTGGTATGTACTAAAAATTTTTGGACGACTATGTGGACGCAGTGAGGTGTGGGCCTAAGCAAAGTTCTATGAAGCAAATAACACAAACTAGTGTATCGAGTTCATTAAAACCGATACACTAGAGTGTGTCAGTAGCTTCATGCGCTTTGAAGGTCTATGTGGCATGTACTAAAAATTTTTGGACGACTATGTGGACGTAGTGAGGTGTGGGCCTAAGCAAAGTTCTATGAAGCAAATAACACAAACTAGTGTATCGAGTTCATTGAAACCGATACACTAGAGTGTGTCAGTAGCTTCATGCCCTTTGAAGGTCTATGTGGCATGTACTAAAAATTTTTGGACGACTATGTGGACGCAGTGAGGTGTGGGCCTAAGCAAAGTTCTATGAAGTAAATGACACAAACTAGTGTATCGAGTTCATTGAAACCGATACACTAGAGTGTGTCACTAACTTCGTGCCCTTTTAAGGTCTATGTGGTATGTACTAAACATGAAATATTCTATATGAAACATGAAATAACTAGATGAAACAAATCTAAAACCTAGCTAGAATCGGGGGAGGAGGGCGCCGGGCTCGCAGGGGAGGAGGGAGCTAGAGTCAGGGGCGTCGGGCTTGGGGGAGGGAGCGGCGTCGGGGAAGGAGGGCACTGGGCTCGGGGAAGGGAGCGGCGTCGGGGGAGGAGGGCACCGGAGTCGGGGGAGGAGGGCACCAGAGTCGGGGGAGGGAGCGGCGTCGGGAGGGAGCGACAGCGGGAGGGAGCTGCGTAGGGAGCGACCGGTGGCAGTGGCGGCGTCGGGAGGGAAGGGCGGCGCGAGAGAGCAATAATATACCAAGGGTGCTGGAGATCTAGAGTGCGTGAGTGTGAAATCTGTGCCCTAGCTGTAGGTATTTATAAGGAAAACTATCACAGACGGTTCCATAAAGGAACCGTCTATGATAGCTCTATCACAGATGGTTCTATAACTAAACCGTCTGTGATATTATGTTATCACAGACGGTTATAAGTTAAGAACCGTCTATGATAGTATTACTATCACCGATGGTTCTTAACTTATAACCGTCTATGATAATATAATATCACAGACGGTGATAAGTTTAGAACCATTTGTGATAATTATCACGGACGGTTCTAAGTTTATAACCATCTGTAATAAGCCTTTGCCCGCTGGCTATAAGCCTTTGCCGGCTGGCTGTTGTAAGTACACTACTAGCATTCAATAAGACCTCACAGAGTGTAATGAATATAACTACACCTACCAGCATTCAATTCACCTATATATATAAATGCAAATTCACAAATACATCACAGTTCCTGAGTCATTTATTACATTTATTACACATAGCTATTTCATTTTAAATAAAATCCTTCACGATGATCGACACGCATATAGTTTGTTTCATTGCATTGTTCTTCCTCGAGCCTCATGCCATCTCCGAATGGAGGCAAATCATCAAATTGATTGTACTCTTCCTCATCCACAACATTCTCAACTCCGACAATCCTTTTTTTCCCTGAAGAACTACATGGCGCTTCTTATTTTACTGGGTCGGTTACATAAAATACTTGAACAACTTACCTCACGAGTACGAATGGTTCATCTTTGTATCCTACACATTCGATGTCCACGGTAGTGACACCGTACTTGTCCACTTTTACACCCCGTGGGAGATGGACCCAACGGCACCGAAATAGAGGAATCTTGAAAATTACGTAGTCAAACTCCCAAATCTCCTCTATAAGCCCGTAGTACGAACTTGGGCCAGCGGTACTTACGTGCGCATCATAGGCATCTATGTGGACACCTGAGTTTTGCACTGTGCTCTTTTTATCCTGATCTGTTGTATAAAATGTGTAGCCATTAATGTCGTATCATTACCATGTCACAATTGTAAATTTTGGCTCTTTTGCCAACCATTGTAGTATTTCACTTGGCGACCTCCTAGTCAATTGCGCCTTCAACCATTCATTGAACTGACGGTTGTGTTGTCTCGTGATCTAAACTTCTGACTAGCTTGCATTCTCTTGACGTAGCATGTCCTTGTGCTTTTCAATATATGGGGTCACTTCAGTCATGTATTGTAAAACCGTGAAATGGGCTTGAGCATACATATTTTGATTCGGAGTTATTGCTTTCCTTCCGATAGTCCCAATACCCTCTAGCCTCTCTTCGTGACGAGATACAGGTACACCTATCGGATCGACCTGAGCCATGTAGCCGATGCAGAATTCAATGATCTCTTCTGTTGTATAACCTTCGATGATGCTACCCTCCAGTCGAGATCGATTACGTATATAGGACTGAGAATTCCCTGTACCTCTCGAAAGGGTACATATGATGTAGAAACACGGGGGCCGCATATTTTTATCTCTTTCACAAGGTGGACAATGAGATGGACCATGATATCAAAAAATGATGGAGAAAAATGCATCTCTAGATAACATAGAGTTGTCACCACCTCAGTGTGCAGAACATCTAGTCCATCGGGATCAATGACCTTCTGAGCAATTACGTTAAAGAAATAACATAACCTTATGATTGTCACTCAAACTTTGTTCGGTAAAATACTTCTAATTGCAACAGGTAGCATTTATGTCATTAGCACATGACAGTCGTGGGACTTCATGCCAATTAATTTCAAATGTTCCATGGAAACAAGTTTCTTCGTGCTGGTGAAGTGACTGGATGGAACTTTCACACCATGTAAGGACTGGCACAGTTCAGTTCTCTCGGACTTAGACAGAGTGTAGCAAGCTGGGGGAAGGTATGTCCAGCCTTTATCGGTCTATATCGGTGCTAACTCGGTCCTGATGTTCATAGCGACCAAGTCACGCCTTGCGTTAACACCATCCTTAGTTTTATCAGGAATATTCAGTAAGAGACCAATCAAACTGTCACATATATTCTTCTCTACGTGTATGACATCGTTGCAATTGCGAACTTCTAAGTGCTCCCAATAAGGCAAGTTCTAAAATATTGATATTTTTTTCCACATGTTCTTCCTCAATTTAAGCCCCTTTCCAAGCACAACATTTATATCCTTGACCATATCATACACCTCTTTCCTGCTAAAAGGTCTTGGTATGAGTCATCTTTTTTTTCCATCAAATTGTTTCTTCATCTTGTGGTATGGGTGATACCTTGGAAGGAACCTACGGTGATGTATGTACACAGTTTTACGCGAGTTGTTCAACCACACACTCTCCGTATAATCTAAGCAGTGCGGACACGCTTTGGCTCCTTTTGTACTCAACCTTGACAGGTTACCAAGGGCCGAAAAATCATTAATGGTGCAGAACAACATAGCGCGTAGAGTAAAGTTCTCTCGTTTGTCCGCATCCCATACATGTACCCCTTTGTTCCACAGTATTGTAAGATCTTCTACCAATGGTGCTAGGAACACATCAATATCGTTGCCTGGTTGCTTTGGCCCTTGGATAAATAGTGACATAAAAATATACTTCCGCTTCATACACAACCAAGGAGGAAGGTTGTACATGCATAGAGTCACAGGCCAGGTGCTATATTGGCTGCTTATGTTACCAAAAGGATTCATTCTATCTGTACTCAACCCAAACCTTATATTTCTCGATTCCATACCAAAATCTACAAACATCCTATCGATGTTTCTCCATTGGGCAGAATCAGCAATATATCTTATCATTCTGTCTTTCTTACGTTTCTCCAAGTGCCAACGCATGAATCTTGCATCCTTGCGGTTTGCAAATAAACGCTTCAAACGGGGGATTACAGGAAGATATCACAACACTTTAGCAGGAGGTCCTTGCTTCACCTCGACAAACATTTAAGCTAGCATACTCTTTACGGTACAGGATACAATCATTCGGACATGCATATATTCTTTTTACTTCCATTCCTAATGGACAAAGAATCTTCTTGGCTTGGTAGGTGGTTCTCGGCAACACATTTCTCTTTAGAAGCATGTCCGCTAGGAGACCTAACAATGCCGTGAAACTCTTGTCGGACCAACCAATACTTGCCTTCAATTTCAGTAGTTTTAGAACTGATGACAACCTCGTGTATTACGGCTTGCATCCCGAGAACAAAGGTTTCTCTGAGTCCTCCATCAAGCCCTCGAATTTACCAAACTCTCTCTCACTGTAGTTCCCTTCTGCATCACGTAACATCTGATCCAGATTGTCATCCTGCGATACATTCGTGGCCTCATGATCAAAAGTACAGTCCACAACTGGCATATCATTGTCCCCCTCAACTATGTCATAACTACCAGCTTCTTGTGTACACTTCTCTTTACCGTGACTGTTCCAACATTTGTACCCTTTTCTGAAACCCCTTCGAATCAAGTGAGCTTCGATCTGCGCTGAGTTGCTAAACATCTTGAGATTATCACAATCAATACATGGACAGTACATATATTTTATCCCCTTCTTTAACATATCCAGCTCGGCCGCTCTTCTAAAAACAGACACGCCAATAATGTACTCTTCACTCACACGGTTCTCAATGTACATCCAGCTTCGATCCATCTACGCTAGCTACACAAGTAACAAATGGTTGCTAAAAATGATTATTACCGCTACTACATAGCATATAAGTTATCATCTCTGGTCTTCCATTAAACAAACATGTATATAAGCATAATTAAAAGTAATTGAGTACTAACATCTGATTAGATCACTAAGAAGACGGCGATATATTTTCACCCCCGAACTCCCTAAAGTCGCCCGCCTTGCTCCACCGATACAGCGCAATGAAGACAGATCTGTGTCGACACCGTCCAAGTATTAATAGTGCAATTTATCACAGACGGTTATTAACACGAACCGTCTGTGACAATTAATATCAAAGACGGTTTGTTACATGACCCGTCTGTGATAATTGAGACATCACAGACGGTTCGTATTAATAACCGTCTGTGAACGTACACAGACGGTTATTAACACGAACCGTCTGTGATGTCTCTATTATCACAGGCGGTTCGTATAACAAACCGTCTGTGAACTATCACGAGCGATTATTAACACGAACCGCTCGCGATGTCTCAATTATCACGGGCAGTGTCGTGTTAATAATCGTCAGGATGATATCACACCGGGTGGTAATATGAACCGTCTGTGATAGTTAAGCACAGACGGTTCCGTATGAACCGTCTGTGATTTACCCGTCCAGTATAGTCTGTTTTGTAGTAGTAATTCTTACTATTTAACCTCGACGAGCTTGACACCTTACTTCTATGATGTTAGATACTGTAAGTGTACAGTACAATCAAGTTCTACATTCACATAATACCGATAAATATCATAACTCATTGCTTATGTATAGATCCATGATCCAACAAGTCTGGAGATAGCGACAGCCGGTGGTTTCTCAACCCACACTTGGTCTCTGAGCAATGCATCAAGAAAAACACATCCTTCGTAGTAGATTACATAACGAAAGAATTGCTTGCTCAGAGTGACAATGACTACATCATGATACCCTTTAACTAGGGGTAAGTGTGTCACTAGTTACCATACAAGTTTTATTTATGATTTATACGCAACATGAATTTAGGATTAATCACTATGGTGACATACATGACTAGGCCTCACTGGATTCGTATTGTGATTGTACCAAAATAGAGTAAGGTAATATACCTTGATTCTCTACTTATGAACAACCACGACTTCACCCTTGTGCAACAAACAATTGATAGGTAAACTCATTTTCTCTATACATAACTCTATTATAGTTTTCCCTTCGTTTGCAATGGCCAAGGCTATCTTTTTGAAATCACGTGGATTATTCGTTCAGCACTTGCGTTGCTTAGGGAGGAAGACACAAGGAATCTAACGACACAAGACGTAATTTTCAGTACCCGCTACAACACAACAATCATATATCACACTTTGTAATAATGCCTCATCTAGAACTGATAATACCTTTGTATGTAATTCAATTTTTATAGTGCCACCAGCAGCTACAGGACAACGTATGTGAATTTTACATTTGCAGACATATGCAGAAAATCATAGGCACTAAGATGAAACATCCAGAGGTTTATCAACCTACCAATATTTATTTCGTAATTATCAATTTCTATATATGTGTGTATATATGGTAAAGACTTTAACACTCCTAGCGACAGGGTGTGGAATTTGACTCAAGTGCATACGAGCTTGACGACCTCGCCAAAATTAGAGAAAAACTCTCCTAATTCTTGATGATGGAAATCATTCAACCGAATATAGAGTTCAACCCTAGTGAAGATGATAATTAGTTATTCAAACATTTGATGCAATTATAATTCACTCAGTTGTGCTTAATCAAATAATTAATTCAATTGTACTTTATTTAATTATTTAATTCATTTGTGATATTTGTGTAATGATTGTCATGTGCTATATATATGCGATCTGCTTACGTTGTTTAATTCATTTATGAGATCTGTGTAATGATTGTTTTTGGTATTACCCATCTGTGATATCTTACGTATCACAAGTGGTTATTAGTATTAACCATCTGTGATATGTAACATATCACAGACGTCTATTTTTAATAACTGTCTATAATAGCAAACATATCACAGACGGTTGTTTAGAAAAACCGTTTGTATTGTAATTTATCACAGATGGTTTGAAAGTCGTCTGTGATAACTACCTGTTATCACAGATGTATAAATTTAGCCCGTTCAAAAGCCGTCTAGGTGATGCCGTCTATGGTGATGGTTTTAAACCGTCTGTGACGATTTTTTTTTGTAGTAGTGAATAGAGTAGGGCTGTAATTTTTTTTAATTACACCAATCGAGTTTTGAATTTAAGATCTTTTAGGCTCTGATACCGTACTAAATTTCACGTTTCAGATAGTTCATTTAAAAGGTTAAATTAATAAGAAAAGATAAATAACACACACACTTATACTTCAATAGTAAGCACTTAATAGTTTCCGATGTCAGCGTCAGTAAGCACTATATAAATAGTTTCCGACGTCAGCGTGAAGCTAGGTGGCGATCGATCGATGGTGAACTATACTTCAACAGTAAGCACTAGATAGTTTCCGATGTCAGCGTCAGTAAGCACTAAATAGTTTCCGACGTCAGCGTGAAGCTAGGTGGCGATCGATCGATGGTGAACTCGGACTGACTGGCTGTTATGTTTTTTTTTTTGTCCATTTGGGTTATCCATCGTTTTCAGAGCTCTCTGATCCGACTTCGTGCGTGTGAAGGGTTCAACAAACAAACCGCATGTACGTTTCCTGTTATGGATCTACCGCATGCGCGCGTGCGCTGTTGCATCGATTAGAATCGACGCTCTGGATCAGCATCCCATGTGCGCTGTTGCATAAAAAGCCAAAACTCAGTTCTGTGTTTACATGTTCCCTGAATTGAATCGTGTAAATCGGTCCAAAATATACGGCTGGACGACACGACTGCAGTAGATCTTACAAATTAAATACTGTCGGGTTGAACTAGCATATCAGAACTTTCCATTGTACAACATTTTCAACCTTATCTAGATTAACAACTTCGCTTTGTGCACCGCTAATTTTCTTACATTGCTTTTTCATAACGTGGCATGATGTTCATACTTACCACAAGTTAGTTATAATGGGAGGAAAAATTCTACGCGGTCGGTGCAAATAAAAGAAACATAGTGTTGACACAGACCCATAAATAGACCCATAACTGGACAGAAAATGACATGATCCAAAATTTTCAAAGTACTTGTGAGAACTCAGAAGAGTTCTTCCTGCAGATCAGACCTAGAGAGAAAAAATTAAGTCAAGTAAACAAGTCAATCTACTTGGTAGTTGGAACGAAATGTGAACCTCATAATAGTATGTAGCTGTAGAACTTTCTTAGCGTGCCAGTTGTGGTTGAATATGAGTTTTTCATTACGAGACCATGCACATGTGGAGGTCACTCTATATTATGTGATGAATATTTGATTTTATTGTACTTCGTTATTGAAATTTGAGATTGATTTTGTATCATTGCATTATCTGGTTTTGCTATCAGGTGCTAAGGACATAGTTGGCGATCTGACTGGGCCATGGTTGGTGGTCTAACTGGTGAGCTTTTGGACCAACCATGGGCAGCGATCTGACCATGGAGGGTTGTATTGGCCCTAGTTGGTGGTATATTTATTCCAGAGAGGTACTCGTTTTGTTGCGCAAAAGTTTTAAGAGCAATGCAACTGGCTATATGATAGCGGTCCAACCATAGGTGTGCCGAGTGGTTTGAACAGCATGCTTGTTGTAGTCAGACCAACTCCTTTGTTGCTGGGGTTTGACCAGATTTGACTGTTGCAGTCAGATTAGTCAGACTGGTCTTAACCCTGTGGTCAGACCGGCCTAGTGATGATTTGAATCGTCTTGTACTTTGGTTGTTCTTTTGGATATTTGGGTTATGTTTGATAGTTGTTTCTGTTGTGTATCTGATCTTCTTAGCTTCCTAGCTACTGAAGTGAAGTTCAAAAGAGTAAAAAAATCATACACCCCCTCTGATTTTCGCATCGGTCCTACATTCATGAACAGACTGTTATACCTACTTTCCAAAATTTGAAGTGTCAAACAAATTATACACTTATGGGAATTCCTTTAAAAAGGCACCTTATGTATGGGAATTAATAATAAGGTCATACGTCTGGTCCAAAGAAAATTTGTTGCACCAGTCCATTTGAAGTGTTGCGGTAGTCAACAATTTCTGTGGTGCAACTCTTTTGTGCCCCAACGAATTGTTGCAACTTTGTGTGATGTTTTACAAAAAGAAAAGGAAAATTATATGGCCGGTGTTTCAAGATCAAACTATATCTATTGCAAAGTATCTCTGTAATGCAAAATTCCCTAAAATATCCAAACCAATTTTTGAAAAATGTTGGATGTATAATAAAATATTTTTATATATACCATGGCTGAAATTTATGATTTAACTCATCGTGAGTTAGGGAGAAACAAAAAGTATAAGTGTAGCAAAGGTACTCGCTTTAATAATTTATCCATTTTTTAGTGGATAGTTCATCCAATTTTGTTTTGATTTTTTTGTTCACTTAATGAGTTATATTGCATTTCTTGTTAGTCTCCAAAAAATTGAAAAATATCTATAATTTATTTTTCTCTGCGTTTTATCATTTTATATGGCACCAAACCTTGCAAGTTACTTGCACTGTATACAACATATCTAGCTATTTTATATTTCTCATTCTTATGTCAACCAGTGTAGCAACCCTCTTTTGCTGGCTAAAGGCCCATTTGCATTTTTCCGGAAGTTTATTCCATGACTTATATTGGATGTTGAGTTTTAAAATAGAGCGGAAAAAGGAGTAATTTCAACAGACAATTAAGAAGCAGGAAAACTGGCAAATAATGGAGGCAAAGTAAGCAACTAAAGTGATGTCCTGGAGAATAGATCGTAACAAACTGTCTCCAGAAAATTATTTTTTGAAAGAAATTGTAACACAACTGTTCGCCTCCCCCAGAACTAACGCAAGAAATTAACTAGCTGGCACAGTGAATAACTATATCCATCTGATGAATATTCTAACCAGACGACTTTGCTTCATAGAAAAGAAGGGAGTACGCACTATAAATACGGTACTTTCCATTTTGAACTTGTCAAGATACTTTGGTCGAAGTAGGAGAGTTGACTCGCAAAGTCAGTGTATGTGAGTAACTATATCCATCTGATGAATATTCTAACCAGACGACTTTGCTTCATAGAAAAGAAGGGAGTACGCACTATAAATGGAATTATTCATCATATACCCTCCTCTTAGACTGAAATTCAGGATTTACCCTCCGGCCCACATGTCAGTGACTCATCCCGACCCTACGTATCAGTGACTCGGGAGGGTAAATCCTGAAACTCTCAAATGTGAGGAGGGTATATGACGAAGTTTCCCCACTATAAATACGGTACTTTCCATTTTGAACTTGTCAAGATACTTTGGTCGAAGTAGGAGAGTTGACTCGCAAAGTCAGTGTATGTGAGTTCTAGTCAGTAGGGCTAGATCGAGCTACAAATTGGAGTGTCGTAGTCGCTTATTTCTCCGCCCGCCGGGAAAGACCGGCCGCATATGGTACTTCAGTTGAAATATCTATACTAATTAGAAGTTCCTCACGAAGCCTTCACATTAATTCAGGTGATAAAAAGCTAGAAATTATCATATTAGTCAAACAAAAAATATCTAGAAACTCTTACATTAATCAAAGAAAAAAAATCTGGAACATCAAGCCGTGCTCAATTTCATATACGTTGCACATATATAGCAGATAGAGGTGATGTGTTTGATATCAATACTACACATGCATGCAAGTCTGCGTGTATCCGATTGGCTGCATATATCAGTTACAAATATAAATCTTGCATGCATCAATTCATGCATGTATGAAAATATGATTAGGTAAGTAATCAACGTTGAGCCCTGCATGTCTCCGAATAGTGTTCCAATTGCCAGATCTCTAATCGCTAATGTCCTTAGTAATCAGTGTATAGCACAGATCAGTGGAAAAAAAGATTTTTTTGCTTCCTTATAAATTGATTTCATGCCAGATGACTTGCAAGTTCTGCGCTAAGCTCCAATCAGATTTCGCCATCCGAGCTAAATTCAATATAGCTAAATTCAAGATAATTAGTCCATAGGATTTTCCTAAGGACAAAATAATCAGTATGATGCTACTTTTATGATAAGAAAACAGTTATATATGAATTGAAATTTGGAGTGGATATAAATTCCAATTCAAACTAAAAAATTAATGAAATTTGTAATTTATATAAATTTAAATTCGGAAATAAAATTATATTGGATTTAAATTCAATTTGGAATATCTATACATATCTAATTGAAATTCTGATTTGATAAAAATTTAATAATGAGTAAATAATTATAGAACTACAATGAAGTCTCAATCATGTTAACGTTTGATACGTACGAGCTAAACAAGCTGGTAGCCTTCGAAGTCCTATCTAAATTCAATTAAAATTTGTAACGTTTTCCATGTAACAAATATTTAAATTTTTTAGCTTGTGCGGATGCACGGGTTATTGACTACTACCTCTAATAATATTCAGCTTTACTTTATATTTCTCTATATATATATATTGAATATAATAATTAGATATAATCTAGTTATTTTTAATATTTTGTCAGTGTATGTGAAAGGGAAAATAGGCCTATATTTTTTTTGCCGGAGGGAGTAATGAATTATTGGATGATGGGGGCTATTATAGGTAATTTTCACAAATGGTGAGGGGGTGATCGTTTCGGTTTTTTTCGGTTTCAGCTTCTAGCTTCAGCTTTTTTTTCACTATTCACTGCACTATCCATTAACTCATTCAGTGTTTTTTCAATCAGCTACAGTATTTTTTCAGCTAAAAACTAAAAACCATCGTTATTCCGATCACCTTTAAATCTACTTTGTTCTCATATACAGTGGAGACTTGAGTCATCGAATTTGGATGGCTGTGTGCACAGTGACCGTGGTACGTACAATAACCACTGGTGAACAGGTGGCACTCAGTTACTTACTGGCCCACCCGCATGGCAAATCCACAAGCCGTGTGTTGCACGCATACCTGCATGATTCTCGGTGCCCTTGACGGTCAGGCGTCGTGCTGATGTGAAATGACAGGCAACTTACCTCTTCAATGCATCCACGTGCGTAAGAAAGATCCGGCCAGCCTGCCACGGCTGGCTCTCTAGCCGCATAAAACTGCAAAACCAAAATGTTTAGCGGGGTTCGGGCTAAACATGTAGCACAAGCCCATGCCGCTCGGCCGGAATTCTTTGCTAAATTAGCCTCCGGACGTAATTTTTTTTTTACAGTTTCAGTTTTGCCTATATTTTTTAGTCTAGTCTCTCTCTAGAGTAAACTTTTTTAAGAGGCTGATACGTGACAAATCCGCTTCTAAGGAACGCAAAAACTATATTTCCATAGTACTGTAGCGCAGTTTTTAAAATTTCACGCTACGCTGCAGCGTACTATTGCTACAGTGCAATAGCCGTGCTACAATACTACGGATTTGGAGTTTCCATGCTCCTCAAGCGTGAATTTGCTACGTGTTAGGCTTAGATAATTTCATGCTCAGAAGGAAGCTAAATTTATATACAAAAATACCCACAGTGCTAAAGTTGTAAAAAAGGCTCCAGGGGCCAAATAAGTGCTGACAATGTTTTTATATATTTATTTCATTATACGTCATCCTTTCATAATAACATAAATTTACATATATTCTGTACAAAGTAAAACAATTTTATGATTTCTCTAGACTTAGGGGGTGATCGGTTTAGCTTTTTTCGGTTTCAGCTTCTAGCTTCAGCTTTTTTTCACTATTCACTACACTATCCACTAACTCAGCTACAGTGTTTTTTCAGCCAGCTACAGTGTTTTTTCAGCCAAAAGCCAAAAGCCATCGCTATTCTGATCACCCTATGCTTGATCTTGGTGGGCTATGCTTGATTGCCAGTCTAGGCTAAACTGAAGAAATAATTTTTTATTAATATTATGTAACATACTGTTGCATTTAAAAAATTACATAAATAATATGTTATCGTTATTTTAAATATTGACAACACTCTATCGCTATTTGAAATAATAACAATCATAACGATAGAAGATTATTTATATAGTTTTTAAACAAAGATATATTGATATAATATTAATAAAAATTGTATTATTTTAAAAAATCGCTAGCAAGCTGGGGTCTTCAGACTCGAAACATGAGTACAATTGGAGAACAGTGACCATGGCCTGATATAGGGGAAGCTAGGCTTTTAGTTTAGGATAGGAAGGAGGATGCGCGTGCGAGCTACGTGATACATGTTGGGCGAGGAGATGGAGGCGACGAGGGAACGAGCTACGTGATACATGTTGGGCGGGAGATGGAGGCGATGAGGGAGTGTGAATGCGCCGTAACTCTAGTTGGTAGACTATGGATCCTTGGTTGTCAAAACGATACATACTATGGAAGGCAGTCCATATTAGCTTTTTTTTGTAAAACAAAAGTCAATATAAATGTTCTAGATTTTATAAATTATTTCTATCGATCATTACTTTTTACCTTTATATATTATAATATATTTTTATATATTATTATATCATAATTTTGTATATTATATGATGATCTAAATATTATATATAGTGTCTTTTGTTGAATAGTTTTTCATATATAATACACTATTATTCATCAACCACTATTATTTATCAGTCGCAGTCAGAAATCATCAATAAAAATTAATATTAACAGACCCTTCAAGCACGTACACGCCCAGACGCTGGCAAAAAAGCTCGCTAAAGCTCGTACCAAAATTATTTCGATTACAATAGCTAACTGGCTCAAATTTGAAAAAAAAAAGTCAATTTTAAGTAAAAAATATTAATGAGACTCAGCTCAAATTTAAAATAAATTTAAATAATCTCTTAAATAATAAATAAAATAATTTTATATCAATTTCGAACTAAACCAGCCCCACGCCCAGTGCCAATCTTATCCCTCGGATCACATCAACGTCCAACACGACGCTCAGGTCGGTGCTCCCCGATCCTTTTCACCCATTAGCTACCAGTAAGAATTTTTATCTCCGAGATCAAATCGGTCTGGATATGCACATATAAACTCGAAGGTGACAAACAAATGAATTGACGCCTTATAATCTCGTACAATTATTGGTGCCTGTCACTGAATAGGAAACTGCTTAATTAGAGGAGTATGACTGAACTCTGTTACTATTATCAGGCTCTTTTACGATAACGTGGGCAATATGACAGGAATAATAGTGTCACTACTATAAAAAATCTAATATTAGGCGTCAAATCACAGACGGTTTTGTGAAACTATCTGTGATGTACACTATCACAGACGGTTTTAATTTGGAGACCGTCTGTATTGTTGAAGGAGTATCACAGACAATTCTTACTGATGAACCGTCTGTGATACTGGAATATCACAAGCGGTTTTTAGTTAAACACCATCTGTGATAATTCCAGATTATCACAGACGGTTTTTAGTTAATAACCGTCTGTGATACTGGAATATCACAGACAGTTTTTAGTTAAAAACCAACTAAAAACCGTCTGTGATATTCCAGATTATCATAGACGGTTTGTAACTAAAATCCGTCTTTGATATTCTAGTATCACAGATGATTTTTGTTAAAAGTCGTCTGTGATAATCCTGCTATGTATTTATTGCGCCGCTCAGACCGCATCTGTCTTCATTTCGATTCAGATCTAGCCGGTGCTGCAGCTGGATGCGGCAATGCTTTCAGGCCATTTTATTTGGTGGAATAAAGTATATTTGGCAGGAGAGTTTTGAAGATTCATCAAGTTCTTAGTTGCCTTAAATATGGTTAGTAATGAAATTTATTTTTCGTTGCATCAAAATTTAGATCTAGTTAATTTTCGGGAACTGTTATATATATACTTTAAAGATATAGCTAATTTAGATTTAGCTAGCCTCAATGCATGTGGTATATATGTAGTAATAATTAATTAAATTAATTTTAATACTAAGTTATTATATATGTGCATAATATAGGACCGAACATGGATGTATACCGCAAACCGTGTGAGTAAAGAGTACATTAATGACGTATTTGCTTTTACCAGAGCTGCCGAGGAGGATATGTTGAATAAGGGGGTGGAATATATGTATTGTCCGTACACTGACTGCGAGAATTTAAAGATTTTTAAGAATCGAGAGCAGATTGAAGCGCACTTGATTCGGAGGGGTTTCAAAAAAGGGTATACGTGTTGGACCAGTCATGGCGAAATCAATGATATACCGCCGAATGACATTACCGGTGAAGTCAATGATATGCCGCCAGATGACATCGCTGGTGAAGTCAATGATATGCTGCCGGATGATGATTGTGGTTTGGATTCGGATAGGCTGCAAGATGACAATCTGGATCAGATGCTTCGTGATGTAGAAGAGAACTATGATGAGAGAGAGTATATTAAATTCCGAGGCTTGATGGAGGACTTAGAGAAACATTTATTCATGTGCTATAGGTCAAAGTACACGAAGTTGTCAGCTGTGCTTGAACTGTTGAAATTGAAGGCAAGCAATGGTTGATCCGACAAGAGTTTCACGGTGCTGCTAGGTCTTTTAGCGAACATGCTTCCGGAGGGAAATGAGTTGCCTAAAATCATGTATAAAGCCAAGAAAGTTTTTTGTCCATTGAGAATGGAAGTAGAAAGAATACATGCATGTCCGAACGACTGTATCCTCTACCGTAAAGAATATGCAAACATGCATGTCTGTCCGATGTGCAACGTATCCCGATACAAACGTAACAATCAATCACATGATGATGGTGAGGGAATAGAGGTGAAGAGAGGACCTCTTGGAAAGGTGGCATGGTATCTTCCTATAATTCCCCGTTTAAAGCGGTTTTTTGCAAATCCAAAAGAGGCAAAATTGCTGCGATGGCACTCGGAGGAGCGCAAGAAGGATGGAATGCTAAGACACCTTGCCAATTCCACCCAGTGGAGAAACATCGATAGGTGCTTTGCAGATTTCAGTGCGGAACCGAGAAATATAAGGTTTGGATTGAGTACAGATGGAATGAATCCTTTCAGTAGCATGAGCAACCGACATAGCACTTGGCCCGTGACTCTGTGCATTTATGACCTTCCTCCTTGGTTGTGTATGAAGCGAAAGTATATTTTGCTGTCGATACTTATCCAACGGACAAAGCAACTTAGGAATGATATTGATGTGTACCTAGCACCGTTGGTGGAAGATCTAAAAGTACTGTCGACACATGACTGAAATGGCCCCTTATGTCGACCAACACAAGTATGTGCTTTGGCAACAGAATCCGGAGCGGCCGGATATTTGGATCATGAGACAACACAACAGTCGGTTCAACCAATGGTTGAAGGAGCAAATCGCTAGGAGCTCGTCAAGTGAGATACTGACATGGTTGGCAAAAGGACCAACATTTATAGTTGTGACATGGCAAGTGTTGTGGCTATAGGCCAAACAGTAAAGAAGGGGACTCGTAGGAGAGGAAGAGGAGAGCCAGATCTGGAGGAGAGCTGTAAGAATGAGAGGATGATCTCCCTAAAGGAATACGCGTAGGCTACGGAAGCAGAAAACAAAACTTTTCTACCGCGCACCCAAGAACATCATGCTAAGGAAGGATCATGGATCGTTACCATTTAGACGCGCAGCGCAGCGGAAGAAGAATTGGAAACCGATCCAATCACGCGCGTCGAGGTAGTAGTGGAAGTAGCCGATCGTCCCGAACAGATCGTCTCCTCCACGCATGCCGATCAGCACTGCAACGAGCAGCGCCTCCACCGGTATCCACACGTCCGGGGCTAGAACGCCGATCGCGAGTGTACTAGCACTCGTGAGCAGCTAGGGTTTGGCTCGGGAGGTGGCGGCTAGGGTTTTTGCTAGATGTTAACAGGGACGAATCCCCTCCGCCCCTTGCCTCCATATATATAGACCTCCTCACGTGGGCCTCGTGGACCGAGGCCCAATAGGAGTCTATTCGGATCTCTATCCGAATTGAGCCCATATCCGAATCATATTCGAATTAGTGTTCCAACCCGTTAAGCGTGCGACCACAGCAGGTTCACGTATACTTGGTCGTGACCGGAAACGCCTTTCGGTTACCATGTTAATAGCGGCCTCTAGTAAGACATATTAACCCCAAAGTATATGTAAAGATCATATCAATTTGAACTGTAATGTTCTCTCATGTACGAATCCCTTTGCCTCACGATATAGATTGAGCTCAAGGCGAGACTGTGTCATCCTCTTAATAGCTCAATCACTCTCTCGATTCCGTGATGGATTATAAACTCGTGATTGACTCCTCAATCACCTTGGCATGGCCATGCACTTTCATAATCCATTACATCGAGGGCCAGAGATATCTCTCCCATAAGGAGGGGCAAATTCTATCTTGATCATTCACATCCCACTACATGTTTCATGGCAAATCCGAAGACTACTTTTATGACTACCCAGTTACGGAGTAGTGTTTAGTAGTCCCAAAATAAGCTACTACTCATGTTGGGAACCATGATGATCTCAAGTCTAAGGACTCTACATAAACACTACTTGAGACCAGCGATGACACATGGAATCTCTGCGTTGTCTCATGGCAGTCTATCCAACATATGTTCACTAACACATGTCCATATTATTGATTTGGTATCACCATACCATGATCCATGAGACATGATCATCAATCAATACATATGCTGATCTTTGTCTTTGAATCATATTTGTTCCTCACATGATATACGATCAGGGATCATTTAGAAATAGCAACATCTTAGTATTTAAGAGTCTCATGAATAAGTCACATACTCATTGATCAATAATGATGATGTCTATTCCAAGGAACAAAGTAATGTATCATAAACATATTATGTGATATATACAACATCTCCATGTTGCCTCTAGGGCATATCACTAACAGTCTCCCACTTGCACTAGTGTCAACCATCTAGGTATCTAATACCCATTGCCCTAGTGTGAGCCTCATGCTTTGGCTGGGGAAGCGGCTTAGTCAACGGATCTGCAATGTTCAAATCCGTTTGTACTTTGCATATCTTCACATCGCCTCTCTCCACTATCTCGCGGATGAGATGAAATCGCGTAAAATGTGCTTGGACTTACAGTGCGATCTAGGCTCCTTGGCTTGTGCAATGGCCCCACTATTGTCACGATGAGGTCCATTGGGCTGGAGGCACTAGCCATCACACCAAGCTCGAAATAAATTTCTTGATCCAAACAGCCTCTTTGGCGCCTTGAGAAGCTGCTATGTACTCGGCTTCATTGTAGAATCGGCAACCGTCTGCTGCTTGGAACTCTTCCACTTACCGCACCGCCATTCAGCGAAACACAAATCCAGTTGCGATCTAAAATCATCTTTGTCGGTTTGGAAGCTAGCATCGGTGTAACCATTTACAACGAGCTCTTCCTCACCTCCATAGACAAGGAACACATCTTTAGTTCTTCTCAAGTACTTCAAGATGTTCTTTACGGCAATCAATGACTTTCACTGGATCTGATGGTATCTACTCATAGCACTTAAAGCATACGAAACATCCGGGCGTGTACAAAGCATGGCATACATAATGGACCCAATAGCGAAGCATATGGAATCGCATTCATTTTATCCGCTCATCGGTGTACTAGGACACGATTCTTGCTAAGATTTATACCATGTGACATAGGTAGAAAACCTTTCTTGGAATCATGCATGTTGAACCTTTTCAACACCTTGTCAATGTACGTATCTTGGCTTAATCCAATTAGCCTTTTGAT
Organism: Melocanna baccifera; assembly: GCA_036346265.1. Classification (NCBI taxonomy): domain Eukaryota; kingdom Viridiplantae; phylum Streptophyta; class Magnoliopsida; order Poales; family Poaceae; genus Melocanna; species Melocanna baccifera. The sequence goes on along the minus strand of CM070682.1, from coordinate 25,045,174 downwards.
CTATCTCTATAGATCTTGATGCCCAGAATATATCTGCCTCTCCTAAGTCTTTCATAGAGAAACTATTTTTAATGAAGACTTAACAGATTCGAGCAAAGGAATATCATTTCCGATCGGTAATATGTCATCCACATATAAGACCGAAATACGAGTGCGCTCCCACTAGCCTTTTGTAAACACAAGGCTCTTCTTCGTTCTTGATGAAACCAAACCCTTTGATTACTTCATCAAAACGAATGTTCCAACTCCGAGATGCTGCTTTAATCCATAAATGGATCTTTGGAGCTTGCATATCTTTCCAAGCGATTGCGGATCGACAAAACCCGTGGGCTGTGTCATGTACACATCCTCACTCAGATTTCCATTAAGGAAAGCTGTTTTGACATCCATTTGCCATATTTCATAGTCGAAATATGCAGCAATCGCTAGAATGATCGAATAGACTTTAGCATTGCGACGGCGAAAAGTTTCATCATAATCAACACCTTGAATTTGTTTGAAACCTTTGGCCTGTCGCGCTTTATAGATGTGAACATTTCCATCAATGTCTATCTTTTTCTTGAAAACCCATTTGCACTCAATGGTTTTAACACCATCAGGTGGATCAACCAAGTTCCAAACTTGATTACTGTGCATGGATTCAATTTCGGATCTCATGGCTTCAAGCCATTTCTCAGAGTCTAGTCCCACCATCGATTCTTCATAGGTCTTAGGCTCATCGTTGTCTAACAACAAAATGTCCCTTTGTTGAGTAGTCAAGAACATGTACCTCTCATGTGCACGACGTGACCTTTCTGACCTACGTGGTGCTGGTGTGTCCACAACAGGTTCTTCAACAGTTTGTTCATCCTGTTGTGGTTCTGTAGGAGCTGAAACGTTATCAGGTGTTTCTTGAATTTCTTTAAGTTGCACTGTGCTCCCACTATTCCTTCTTGAGAGAAACTCTTTCTCTAAGAAGACACTATGCCGGGCGACAAACACTTTGCCTTCTCCTTGATTATAAAAATAATATCCTTTTGTTTCCTTAGGATACCCGATAAAGAAGCATTTATCAGATTTAGGAGTGAGCTTATCAGATTGTAAACGTTTTACATAAGCCTCACATCCCCAAATCTTAAGAAAAGACAAGCTAGGGCGTTGTCTGTCCACATCTCATATGGTGTCTTTTCTCACGATTTTGATGGAACCTGTTTAGTGTGAACGCGTTTGTTTCAAGAGCGTACCCCAAAAAGACAACGGAAGATCACTTTGGCTCATCATGGAGCGCACCATATCTAATAAGGTGCGATTTCTCGTTCGAATACCCCATTCCATTGAGGTGTTCTGGCGGAGTCAATTGTGGAACAATTCCACAATCCTTTAGATGATTGCCAAACTCATGGCTCAAATACTCGCCTCCACGATCGGATCGTAGAAACTTGATTGTCTTGCCTAAATGATTTTGCACTTCATTTTGGAATTCTTTGAACTTTTCAAAGGATTCGGACTTATCTTCATCGGTAGATATACCCATATCTACTAAAGTCATCGATAAAAGTTATGAAATCACGAAAACCACCTCTGTTATTAAGCTCATTGGTCCACATACATCGGTATGTACGAGTGCCAATAAGTCATTTACCCGTTCACCTTGACCGGTGAAATGTGCCTTTGTCATCTTGCCAAGTAAACAAGATTCGCATGTCTCTAATGATTCAAAATCAAATGAGTGCGAATACCATCTCTATGGAGCTTACGCATGTGTTTCTCATTTATGTGACCTAGCGACGATGCCAAATAAGCGTGGGATTCAAATCATTGGACGTTGCCTCTTTGCATTAATGTTATAGACCGGTGACCCTTCAAGAGTAAGAACGTATAACTCATTCACCAATGGAGTATGACAATAGAACATATCTTTGAAATAAAGAGAACAACCATTGTCCATAGATTTAAAGTCATAACCTTACGCTTGCAAACATGAAGCGAAATAATGTTCTTTGAAAGAGATGGAACACAATAACAATTATTCAATTCCAAAACTAATCCGAAGGTAAAGACAATGGCATGGTGCCAACAGCTACCGCAGCAACTTTTGCTCCATTGCCAACGCGAAGATCCACTTCGCTCCTCCTCAAACTTCTACTTCTTATTAGCCCCGCAACGATTTGCAAATGTGAGCAACCGATCCGGTATCAAATACCCAAGAATCAGTTGATGAAGTAGCAAGATTGATCTCTATAACATTTATACAGAGTGGAAGTCGTACTTCCTTCTTCTTCTCAAGATCCTTCAAGTACTTTGGGCGTTCCTTTTCCAATGTCACGATTGCTTACGATGTAACAATCTGCATCGGGATGAGCATCGCCCTTCTTGTCTTTCTTGGCCTTAGAACCGCTCGCGATCGCATCGAGAGCTTTCTTTCTTTTGACCGCGCTTCTCTTGACATAGGGCTTGCCCTTGCCTTTCGCATCATCATCACATGATTGCTGCTTTTCTTAATGCTTTCCTTGGCAGATTTTAGCATCCCATGCAACTCGGCCGAGTCTTGTCCAGTTGTTCATGTGAAAGTTCATTATGAATGGCTCAAAGCTCGGGAAGCGACTGGAGAATCACATCAGTAGCCAACTCTTGGCTAAGGGGAAAACCAAGCTTTTCCAGACTCTCAATGTAGCCAATCATCTTAATCACATGAGGGCTGACGGGATTCCTTACGCAAGCTCTGCACGCAAATAAGGACTTTGAAGTATTGAACCTCTCACCCTTGCTTGGTTCTCAAACATACCACGTAACCCCACAATGATATTGTAGGCATCTGTGTTCTCATATTGCTTCTGAAGCTCAGAGGACATTGTGGCAAGCATGAGACAGCTCACATCAAGGCAATCATTCGTTTGCTTCTCATAAGCTCTCCGTGCAGCCACAGTAGCATTATCGAGCAAGTCTTCGGGTAAGGAGACTCAGGACATACTCCTGCGCTCTTGCTTGAGAACAATTCTCAAGTTGCGATACCAATCCAAAAGTTTGTTCCATTGAGTTTTCTTTCTCAAGAACAGATCGCAAATTAAAAATCTTTGGATGCGGCGTTAGCTGACATGATCTACAACATAAGAATATGCAAAGTTTAGCACTATGTTTATGTTCATCTTTTATTAAACTATTTAGCAAAAGACTCCTACTATGAGTTTTGCAACAAAAACTCCCTCTAAGTTACATAGTGGGTAAAGATCCTCATTTCACTAATTCCTAGTGAGCTTTGGCATCACGGCTAGAAAACTAGTGACATGGGTAAGCAACACTTTGCTAATCACATCCCTATGTGACTCTACTTTGGGTGACATTAGTATGCCTCGGCCCCAATCTATGCCCCAAGGTCCAAAACTATTTTGATAACCTTGTTAAGTAAACGAAATGCTTCCGCATGTAGATGTCCGACATCTACCCCAAATGATGATGATAACCGATGGCACTCTACTTTGGTAGACCTACCATGCGGTGATCATTATCTTTTGGTGCAGCATATGGAAGGGCATTAACACCTAATTTTAAGAGGGATTCTATCCTACCAAAGCAACATATCACATATATCATTGCATAAGAATAAGATAGATAACATCATAGATAAACACATTTAACTATGAAGTAGTATGGCCCAAAAATGGTGATATCCATCTCCAAGTAGGTGTAGACGATCTCCATCCTCCACATCACTCATTTAGGCCACCATGCTTAAAAGCTTGTAACCTCAAAACTAGGCTACTACCTATAATAGCTAGAAATTGAAGATTACAAAGATAGATTCAAGCATTAAGGTCGACACGCAGGTCGTTAAATACAATATATACAGCTAACAATAGCTGAAATAATCATGACACGCAGGCCATGAACGAATGTTACATGCATCACATACATCTCATACATTCAAATAAGCTATAGGGCCATACTATTCACATCATTCTCTGCAAAAACAAGTTAGACGTAGAATCGCATTCTACCTAACGATGTGAACCCAAGACATTTATAGTTGTGACAGGCAAGTGTTATGGCTATAGGCCAAACAGTAAAGAAGGGGACTCGTAGGAGAGGAAGAGGAGAGCCAGATCTGGAGGAGAGCTGTAAGAATGAGAGGATGATCTCCCTAAAGGAATACGCGTAGGCTACGGAAGCAGAAAACAAAACTTTTCTACCGCGCACCCAAGAACATCATGCTAAGAAAGGATCATGGATCGTTACCACTTAGACGCGCAGCGCAGCGGAAGAAGAATTGGAAACCGATCCAATCACGCGCGTCGAGGTAGTAGTGGAAGTAGCCGATCGTCCCAAACAAATCGTCTCCTCCACGCACGCCGATCAGTACTGCAACGAGCAGCGCCTCCACCGGTATCCACACGTCCGGGGCTGGAACGCCGATCGCGAGTGTACTAGCACTTGTGAGCAGCTAGGGTTTGGCTCGGGAGGTGGCGGCTAGGGTTTTTGCTAGATGTTAACAGGGACGAATCCCCTCCGCCCCTTGCCTCCATATATATAGACCTCCTCACGTGGGCCTCGTGGACCGAGGCCCAATAGGAGTCTATTCGGATCTCTATCCGAATTGAGCCCATATCCGAATCATATTCGAATTAGTGTTCCAACCCGTTAAGCGTGCGACCCCTGAAGGTTCACGTATATTGGTCCTTACCCGGAAACGCCTTTCCGGTTACCATGTTAATAGCGGCCTCTAGTAAGACATATTAACCCCAAAGTATATGTAAAGATCATATCGGCTGAACCTGTAATGTTCTCTCATGTACGAATCCCTTTGCCTCACGATATAGATTGAGCTCAAGGCGAGACCTGTGTCATCCTCTTAATAGCTCAATCACTCTCTCGATTCCGTGATGGATTATAAACTCGTGATTGACTCCTCAATCACCTTGGCATGGTCATGCACTTTCATAATCCATTTCATCGAGGGCCCAGAGATATCTCTCCCATAAGGAGGGCAAATTCTATCTTGATCATTCACATCCCACTACATGTTTCATGGCAAACCCGAAGACTACTTTTATGACTACCCGATTACGGAGTAGTGTTTAGTAGTCCCAAAATAAGCTACTACTCATGTTAGGAACCATGATGATCTCAAGTCTAAGGACTCTACATAAACACTACTTGAGACCAGCGATAACACATGGAATCTCTGCGGTGTCTCATGGCAGTCTATCCAACATATGTTCACTAACACATGTCCATATTATTGATTTGGTATCACCATACCATGATCCATGAGACATGATCATCAATCAATACATATGCTGATCTTTGTCTTTGAATCATATTTGTTCCTCACATGATATACGATCAGGGATCATTTAGAAATAGCAACATCTTAGTATTTAAGAGTCTCATGAATAAGTCACATACTCATTGATCAATAATGATGATGTCTATTCCAAGGAACAAAGTAATGTATCATAAACATAGTATGTGATATATACAACATCTCCATGTTGCCTCTAGGGCATATCACTAACACTCCCTCCTGCCCCTCCTGGGGGCTTATATACATGAGTGGGGTAGAATGGGAAATTTCCATTTTACCCCTTAGTGCTTACAGAGGATGATGAGGGTACATTGGTATATTTACACCTCTACACTATCGAGTTTATTACATATTAGGCCAGTTGCGAGGCCCAGTCACGGGGGGTTGGGCCACCCCCACAACAGTACTCCCTCGTAAGTAAGCGCGGAGGTCCCGATGGGCGAGTTGGCGTGCCACACTATCTCAGCCCCTCGTTCCCCGACAGCAAGTACCGACGGGCCGAAGCAACTAGTAGCTTGCATCCCCCTAAGGCAGTGCCTACGAAGAGGTACGCAGAATCCCACTCCGAAGCCGGGTCGTCGCCTACGAGGTGGGCGGCGAGGCGCTGCTCCAAAACCAGGTCGTCCCGTCGAGGCCGTACCTACTAGGCGGACGACGAAGTCGTCGCCACCTCGCCGAGGCAATGCCTACGAGGCGGGCGGTGAGGCGCTGCTCCGAAGCCGGGTCGTCCTGCCGAGGCTGTGCCTACCAGGTGGACGATGAAGTCGTCGCCACCCCACCGAGGCAATGCCTACGAGGCGGGCGGCGAGGCGCTGCTCCAAATCCGGTCGTCCCGCCGAGGCCGTGCCTACCAGGCGAACGACGAAGTTGTCGCCACCCCGCCGAGGCAATGCCTACGAGGCGGGCAGCGAGGCATTACTCCGAAGCCAAGTCGTCCCACCGAGGCCATGCCTACCAGGCGGACGACGAAGTCCTGCGTCGGAGCGTCCCCCTACCTGCAAAAACAGTGCCCGCGGAGAGTGTGCACTGGCGGCGTAGGCCGAGGGTGCTACGCACGCAGAGGTAGGGATTCAAAAATAGCGCGGGCGCTTACAGCGTAGGCCAGGGGCGCTACGCATGCGGAGGCAGGGAGGTGAAGCTGCTGTTCCCATCCCTTCAAAAATAGTGCCCACGGAGGGTGGGCGCTTACAGCGTAGGCCAGGGGCGCTACGCACGCGGAGGTAGACAGGCGAAGCTGCCATTCCCGTACCTTCAAAAATAGTGCCCGCGAAGGGCGGGCGCTTACAGCGTAGGCTAGGGGCGCTACGCACACAGAGGCAGGGAGGCGAGGCTACCGTTCCTGTACCTTCAAACATAGTGCCCGTGGAGGGCGGGCGCTTACAGTGTAGGCCAAAGGCGCTACGCATGCGGAGGCAGGGAGGTGAAGCTACCGTTCCTGTACCTTCAAAAATAGTGCCCGCGGAGGGCGGGCGCTTACAGCGTAGACCAGGGGCGCTGCGCACACGGAGGCAGGGAGGCGAGGCTGCCGTTCCAGTACCTTCAAAAATAGTGCCCACGGAGGGCGGGCGCTTACAGCGTAGGCCAGGGGCGCTACGCACACGGAGGCAGGGAGGCGAAGCTGCCGTTCCCCTCCATTCAAAAATAGTACCCGCGGAGGGCGGGTGCTTACAGCGTAGACCAGGGGCGCTATGCACGCGGAGACAGGGAGGCGAAGCTGTCATTCCTATACCTTCAAAATAGTACCCGCGGAGGGCGGGCGCTTACAGCGTAGGCCAGGGGCGCTACGAACACGGAGGCAGGGAGGCGAGGTTGCCGTTCCCCTACCTTCAAAAATTGTGCCCACGGAAGGCGGGCACTTACAGCGTAGGCCAGGGGCGCTACGCACACAGAGGCAGGGAGGCGAGGCTACCATTCCCCTACGTTCAAAAATAGTGCCCGCGAAGGGCGGACGCTTACATCGTAGGCCAGGGGCGCTATGCACACGGAGGCAGGGAGGTGATGCTGCCATTCCCCTACCTTCAAAAATGTAATGCAGTCCCTGGTGCAACGCACGCGAAGACGCGACACCCAGGTGGTGCGCCGCAAAAGTGAGGCACTCCTTGGTGTCTCGGCCATCATGTAGTTTTTATGCTCTATAGAGTGCGTGGGAACATCAATCACGTCGTTATACTCCGGAGAGTACGCGTGGCGGTAGCACCGACGCATGCGCGGAACTCCGCGTCTTGTGTATACTCAGTAGAATGCGTGCGGAGGCGGGCCTCGACGCTATGGCTTATTTATACTCCGCAGAGTGCGTGCTGAGGTGGATCTCGACGCTACGTCTTATTTATACTCCGCAGAATGCGTGCGGAGGCGGACCTCGATGCCACGTCTTATTTATACTCCGTAGAGTGCGCGCGGAGGTGTCCCCCGTTGCGTCTTATTTATATTCCGTAGAGTGCGTGTGGAGGTATGCCTCGACGGTCACGTCTTATCTATACTTCGTAGAGTGCGTGCGGAGGTATGCCTCGACGGTCACGTCTTATTTATACTCCGTAGAGTGTGTGTGGAGGTATGCCTCGACGGTCACGTCTTATTTATACTCTGTAGAGTGCGTGCGGAGGTATGCCTCGACGGTCACATCTTATTTATACTCCGTAGAGTGCGTGCGGAGGTATGCCTCGACGGTCACATCTTATTTATACTCCGTAGAGTGCTCGATGCAGAGTTGAATGTCCACGTCACAGAGTCTGGAGTGAATACCCGGGTTGCAGGGTCCTTCATGTGAGCGCGATGGTCTCCGATGCTGAGGGTGATAGGCTCCGAAGACACTGGCGGAGACTTCGAAGAGCTTGGTGAAGACTCTAGAGAGGTCGGCGCCGACTTCGAATGGCCCACTAGACACTGATGAGGACTTCGAAGAGCTTGGTGAAGACTCCGGAGAGGTTGGCGCTGACTCCGAATGGCTCGGCGAAGAGTCCCGGTGGTAGACGATTGCGGAGGCGAGCGGAGGTCGGAGCCCGTCTTTGCTGACAGATGACCTTATCGGCACGGCGGGGTCCCATTCCCTGGTAGCTTCTGATGTCGAAGTAGGTCTGCGCTGGCAGATGCGCACTACGGAGCCATCAGCCATGGTCGTCGGCTTAAGTTGTGCACATACTCGTGGAGGCTCGACGTCGTGTGGTGCGGACGACTCGCGCTTTGGTGAGGCTTCGTCGTCGCGTGTGTGGCCGACACAGACAAGACCTCGCTGTTGCCTGAAGCCCAGCAGAGCGCACCAAACACCGAGCAGAGGTTGGCGAAGTCCTGCTGAGACCCTTGCGGAGTTTGGCGAAGCGAAGCCCATCAACACGAAGGCACAGCCCTAGACTGCCGAGCCGCTTGCAACTGCACACGGGTACGCGCACGCAGCAGGCAAGGCAGGGCCTGCGAAGTCCGAGGCGTGAAGCATCCTGGAGTCGAGCGAAGGCCGACGAGGGTGCGCGCGGAGACCGACGAGGTCTTACTGAGGCGAAAAGCCTGAGCAGGCCAAGCCGGCGAACGTAGAGCTGACGGGGCGAAGATTAAGACGAGGCCGACGCGGGGGCCCACGCAGATTAGCAGAGCTGATACGGTCGGGTTGGAGATGACACGCCGCGGTTCAGTCGACACAGGGACTTCCTAGTGTTATCTGAACGAAGCCATGGCGTGGGTGCATGCCTGATGACAGACCTGCATGCACGTCTCGGCTGACTTCGGAACCACGTTAGTGTATACCAACATGTTTACGTACCTGATGAGCGCGCAGGCTGCGGGGATGCGACTGAACGACTCCCGGAGACTCCAAGCAGAGACCTAGGGGCGAAGACTCGGGGGCGAAGACCCGGGGCCAAAGGCGCAGGCACAAAGGTCAGAGACTTTATGACGAGGGGGCCGCGTTGGCTGCAGCAGCACCACCTCCCCAAGCTTCTCTTGGTCGGGGTGCAGACGTAGTAGCTCTGGCACAGGACTGGTGGATCTACCAGGTCTACTTGGAGCCTTTGGCAGTATGTTCATCTCAGCCGGGTTGGATCCGTCGCACCATGGTGTGGCCCCGCCGGGCCATGGAGCATGTCTCCCTCGTGATGGCGATCCGTCCACCATGGATGTCAGTTTTCGGTGTCGACCCCACTTCGCTTTCACAGATACATCCTCCACGTCGCGGACTCCTCCCCGTCGTGGAGCTCGTCGGCGGTTGACGTGCAGCCTCCAGCCATCTCAGAGGCGTGCTCGTCATGAGTTTCTTGCATGCATGAGTTAGTATACACGCACGTATCCCTGTAAACATTCATGCGTGTGCATGCATGTTTGCTTGCTTGAGTGTGCCTGATTCCGTGCGTGTATGCATTAGCATGACAGGCATGCATGCGCATGCTGACACGCCTCCGCGCCTCAGCATCAACCCTCGTCGGCCCTCCGTGCCTCACCGATGACCACGTCGAGCCTCCACGGCAGCTTAGACAAGGCGTGCCTCCGCGCCACACCCAGAGCTACTGAGGTCATCTCCACGCCATACCAGGCATCGGCAAAGCACCCTTCGAGCCGCATGCATGCATGCATACAACGCTGTCACGGAGGCGAGGTCGTAGAGCCATGGTGAGTGCTCGTCATGGAAGGTTGCGACGTGGATCTCGACACGGAGACCTCGACAGTGCCCAGCTGGAAGCTTGCTCGACGCGGAGTCTTCACCAAGGAGCCCAACGCGGAGACCTCGACTGTGCGCAGAAGCCAGAGGCTAGCGCCTGTGAGGTTCCAAAGACGCTAGCGGAGACTTCGAAGAGCTTGGTGAAGACCCCGGAGAGGTCGGTACAAACTCCGAAGAGCTCGTCGAAGACTTCGAGCCAAGGTCGACGCCACCGACGCGAAGTCGCGGAGCCGAGGTCGATGTTGCCGACGCGAAGTCCATGCCGGCGGGCGCGGAGCATTAAGGATACCGCGCGCCACTTCGCACTGCGGAATCACGACAGAGCTTGAAGCCTCCTCGCCATGGAAGACCTCGTGTGGCTTCCCTGTCTTGTGACGACGGAGACTTAGAAGAGATCTTGCAGACAAGAAGCTCGATGAAGCTCGCTAAGGTCGGCTTGGACTCCGGCGCCAGCACACTGACGTGGCTGACGGCTGTGGGCATCGTTGGGATGCCCTCAGCGTCACAGACTGGGAGGCAATGTCATCCGCATAGGCAGGCATGCCATATCGGTGTATTCCTACATGAATACGTACCCGCACAAGCCATGTAGGCATGCATGAGTACACGTCAGTGAGCGGGCCATCGCTGATGGAGTTGATTGTGCGCTTGATGGACTTGGCAGCATCACGGAGTAGACTCCGCAGGGGCGAACACCCGGGGTGCTTGAAGCTCGTAGAGGCCCCGACATGCCCTGGCCGACACATGTACGAGGACTCCTCCCATGGCCGTAGCCGAACTAGCTCCGCAAGTAACGGCTATCTCCGGTACTCCGCCGAGGGGTCTTCGCACCAAGTCCCCGTGGCTGTGCAGCGACATGGAGGTCTCTGCGCTGAGCAACGGTTCCCCGCCACGGTGTGGTGGCCTCCCGTGAGGGCAGGCGAGGCCACTCTAAGGTCGATCAAAGACCAGCAAGGGTGCACGCGGAGCTGGGGACGCGAAGGCCAGCGAGGTCCTATAGAAGCGAGGGGTCCACGTGCGCGAAACCGGCGAAGGCGTAGCCAACGGGGGCGAGGCTGAGATGGAGCCGACGCGAGGCCCGCGTAGTCCAGCGGAGCCGACATGGTTGGGTTGGAGACGACCTACTAGCAGTCCCGCGCGTAGGCACCGAGGACGCGGAAGCCAGATTTGCGGTGCAGACTCTGACAGTGCGCAAAGCTAGCCATCTCCACGGTCCAAGACCTCGCTTCCCTACATGACCACCCCCAGTAGAGAGAAGATAGCAGCAACATAAAAATAGGCGATTCGATTAGATCCATCCAGCGCCGCATCTGGGCGATTCAACTAGGTCTGCTCAATATTGTATCTACCAAACATGACGAAGCATGCAAGCAAAACCCATACACCTCCATAGCCAGGATGGTTAAATTCTTAGCAAGCGAACTACTTATCTGTCGCCGATGCTCCTGGTAGCAGCATGCTCCCAGGAGCAGAAAAGATCCGCATAGCTGTCGCTTTTTGTTGAATGTTTGGAGAAATCTCTCCCATACATGACTCCTCGTCGTCCCCACGGACGGCGTCATCTGTTGTGGCTACAAGCCAAACAGTAAAGAAGGTGACTCGTAGGAGAGGAAGAGGAGAGCCAGATCTGGGGGAGAGCTATAAGAATGAGAGGATGATCTCCCTCCTGCTCCTCCTGGGGGCTTATATACATGAGTGGGTAGGATGGGAAATTCCCATTCTACCCCTTAGTGCTTACAAAGGATGATGGGGGTACATTGGTATATTTACACCTCTACACTATTGAGCCTATTACATATTAGGCCAGTTGCGAGGCCCAGTCCGGGGGGTTGGGCCACCCCCCACAACAGCAAGGATATAACATAAATGGGTACACATTCTATACACAGGCTCAGAATATAAAGAGTACTAACCAGAACAGCGGTGTCCGCATAGATGCGTTTCGTACCGATGGGTTGAGAAACTCGTACTATGGGTTCATATAAGAGATTTGGGAGCTCGACTACGTGGTTTTTAAGATCCCCTTATTTCGCTGCTGTTGGGTGCATCTCCCACAGGTCAAGGTTGATAAGTACGGTGTCACTACCGTGGACCTCCAACGTGTTAGGTACAAAGACGAACCATTCGTACTCACCAATCAAGTTGTTCAAGTTTTCTATGTAACCGACTCGGTAAATAAGAAGCGCCATGTAGTTCTTCATGAAAAAAGGAGAATTGTCGGAGTAGAGAATGTAGTGGACGAGGAAGAATACAATCAATTTGACGAGTTACCTACTTTTGGAAATGGCATAAGGGTCGACGACGAACAACGTGACGAAACTAGTTACGTACGCATTGATCATTATGAAGGACTAAATTTTAAAGAAAATAAGCAAGTGGAATGAGAATGTGCGACATATATGTGGGCATTTGCATTTATATATATAACAATGTATGTATGTGATGTATATGTGAATTGACATTTATGTATATAACAATGCATATATGTGATGTATATGTGAATTGACATTTATGTATATAACAATGTATGTGTGTGATGTATTTGTGAATTTGCATTTATGTATAAGTGAAAATGTGTGATATATAGGTGAATTTTGAGAATGAGTTATACAAATGTATCCCTATGTTCATTGGGTTGTTGTAAAGAAATATATTAGGTTGTTGTAAAGAAATACACTCTGTGAGGTCTTATTACAGTGCTGGCTGGTGTAGTTAATAACTACAATCGGGGCAAAGGCTTATTACAGATGGTTCTAAGTTTAGAATCGTCTATGATATTTATCATCTATGATAAATATCACAGATGATTCTAAACTTAGAACCATCTGTGATAACTACCACCACAGACGGTTATAAACTTAGAACCGTCTGTAAGATATCAATATCACAGACGGTTCTTAATTAGAACCGTCTATAATAAGCCTTTATATATAAGCCGCCAGCTAGGGTTTTCTGCAAACTGAGTTATTAGCTACACCAACCAGCCGATCGAGAGCACTCAAGACTACGCCGCCGCTCTCCCGAGCCTGTCACCGCCTCCGTCCCCAAGCCCGCCAGCGTCCTCCTCCTCCCCCGGGCCCATCGCCGACCTCCCCGAGCCTGTCGCCGCCTCCGGTCCCCGAGCCCGCCAGCGCCCTCCTCCTCCCCCGGGCTCATCGCCGACCTCCCCGAGCCTAGCGCTGCCTCCCTGGACTCCGGTGCCCTCCTCTCCAGTGAGCCCAGCACCCTCCTATCCCGATTCCGGCGCCCTCCACCCCCGCGAGCCTGGCGCCCCCCTCCCCCAACTCTGGCACCCTCCTCCCTCATCCTCATTTAGCAAATAAAGGTGCTGCATATGAATATATACTTTTGGTTTCGTATGTAGCTGTGAATGCTAAGGAAACAGTGGGTTAATTGCTCTATGATGATATAAGTCATATACTGAGATTGGTTAATTTAGTCTTTGAGCTCTAGTTTACAATGTCACTGTCATTTTCATTTACTGTGAGCTTTGTTGGTCATTCTCCAAATATAGATATATTATTCATGTGTTACTGGTACATGCTGTCACTAGATCATAGCAATTCCATATATATATATATATATATATATATATAAATACTTTCTACACCCGGGTGTAATTACACCCACCTCTAATATACCACCTAAACGAATTTGAAATACTCCTTTATCACTTTGGATATACTCATATACTAATTATGAGATACTTCAATGTGAACCACATGAAAAAATTACAAGGAAGTCTATAGTTTTTAGCGTATTTTGTAAATACCTTCATATACGCACATAAAAAGGAGTATGTCTAAAAAAATGTACATACTACCTCTGAAAAATTGTTCATACCACCTAGATGATCTTAAATACTCGTATACTATACGTACATACTCTCATTACGAGATACTCCCTACGTTGTGAGAAACGATATAGGTGTAATTACACCTGTGTAGAAAAGAGGTTTCCTATATATATATATATATATATATATATATATATATATATTACATGTCTATTAGAAGTCATACTTGATAAGTTGAGTTTGCCTTGTTTGTGGAAAGACAGTATTGGACTTTCTCTAATTAGGCTATATCTTGGCTATTTTGCTGCTGGTCGAATTTACACATGCTGGATATATTTTACCTTGAATGTAGAGTTTGATTTTAGAGCTCAAAGATTGAATTCTTAGTTGGCATAACCAATTGATGAAGAGTATAAGACTTGGTAGCGGGACGGCCAAGTCTTAAATATGAATATGTGACTATCCCAATTCCATGTGTTGTTGAAGACGAAGAATCCACAATCGTCCCTGGGTTATTCTTAAATGTCAGCTTTGAGGCTTTGATGGATGGTCTTGGTTGGCATCTGCAAAAATATTTAAAGTTGGTGCCTTTGTCTTTAACTAGTGATTTCATAGTTTATCTATGTATAATTTGTCTCTCAACTATAGTTGGCTTATGTATAGTTTGTCTCTCAACTATAGTTGGCCTATGTATAGTTTGTCTTCAGCAACAGAGCGAGGGGTACATGTGCTTACCTATGTATAGTTTATCTCTTAACTATAGTTGGCCTTTCATGCCTTAAGTTAGTATATATTCATGCCTTAAGATGTCGAGAGGCGAACTCTGTAATTCCCCTCCAGCAAAAGTTTATATATATATATGTATATATATGTGTGTATATATATATATATGTATATATATATGTATGTATGTATATATGTATATATATATGTATGTATGTATATATGTATATATATGTATATATATATATTCTGGCATAAGCAAGTCCACCAATAGTCATAGGTTTTTGATCCAAAACCTAGGTCGAAGAAGAAGACGAGACTGAATTCTGAACTAAGATTGAGGGAGTACTAGCATTGCAGAGTGTTTGCAGAATGAGTAGTACTATGAAAAGTTGCACTAGGAGTACTGCTCATTCTGTAAACACTATACAATGCTAGTACTCCCTGATAAGTAGTATTATTGGTTACTTCACTAGTCTCATTGCACGTTATACACTTATTAATATATGTACTTTTCATATTGATATATATGCTACATTGTGCTTACTTTTCATATATGAGAAGGCCAACATGTCATCCGCGTATTCTTCAACATCATCGGCGGATGTGTCCGCTCCAAAATCAACATGCAAAGGAAGATGACTATCGAAAAAGCCTAATGGCCGATTTACCATCACAGAGGTTGATAGATCTGGGACCCCCTCTCCTTCCTCGCCAAGCAGCAGGCGTATTTCAAAGAACGATCGGAATAGTTGCACGAGAATGAATTGAGATTACATTCGATTCGTTGAAGAGCGTGAGTGAGACTCAGAAACGTGAGCTGCTGACAGAGATTTTTGCATCGTTCGAGATCCCAGAAGAACACCACGACTCCGTGCAATGAAATGCCTTGCTAGCGGCGTGCAAAGCATGAAAGAACTTCAAGAGCGTGCTTGTCAAGCAGTATGTGGAGAAGGATCTAACGCCGTTTGATAAGTACCCATTCCTAGAACCACAATGGGAAGAGTTTAAGGCGTCGAAGACGATCGAAGCTTTCAGAAGTGCAAGTGCGGCGCACAAGGCCCTCCAGGCAAAAAACACACACCCCCACAGACTCGGCATAGCTGGGTATACGGGTAAAATCCCGCAGTGGAGGCAGGAGGATAAACAGGCAATCCTGCGGGACATCGCCCCGCCATTTGCCACGATCCCGAATGAGTGCGCTCGAAATTAGATTAGGGCGAGGTCATCTACCACGTCGTCGGGGGACATCTCCTTCCGGAATCCTGCAAACCAAGAAGTGTCCCACCGTTTGGTAAGATATCGAACTACGTAGCTTGTAATTACTCCAAAACTTTGTAGGAAGTGAAATGACATGTCGGGCTCTTAAAGGATACGCTGAGTATCGAATCTTCGCAGGGATCATTCCAGTCAACTAGGGAGAAATATATACTCTCCGTAGCATTGGGAAACAAGGAGTACCCGGGTCGTACGAGAGGTCTTGGGCTTTATGTTCCTTGGAAACAAGGTTTCTCAGAAAACTCCGAATTGTATCAGAGTAGAAAGAGAAATAAAGCCGAGCGTGACGCACAACTACGAGAGTAGATCAAGGTATCTTTTAGAGAGGAGCTTGTTGATTACGTTAGAGATGAGGTGCAAAGATTTACAGAAGAAAATCAGCAGGCCGCCGCCGCTCCTGTGCTAGCCAGCCCCCCAACCGTCGGAGTAGCTGCGCGTCCAATCCTACGACGGAAAGCGAGGGCAAATTTCCTATGGACGACATCCAGGTGGCTACGAAGTGCAAGCTCCAAGTGAGATATGCCTTTGTTGCCTTGTGCGCTGCTTGGGGCCAGGCATATTCATCTGGTCCCGGGGCTTTGGTGCACGGTGCATCTTTAGAGCCAAGCTTCCGAAAAGTGAATATGGATGGTGTGCATGCCAATTTCGAGGTCGTCCCGCTACCAATGCCCCCCAACAACGAGCTCGTGACTCTAGGGCAAGCCAATGGAACCTTCATCAAGTGGTCCAAAAGCGACATCTGTCTGGAGGCTTCTTTACCGGTAGCAGGTCCACAAGGGCAATCCGAACCAGAGCTACATGCACTGGTGCTATCATCACAAGGCCTATCTCCACCACCGCTACCTATACCGGTGTTTAGTTCACGGTAGCAATTCCCGGTGTAGCAACTTCCACCGGTGCTACCTTTACAGTCGACCTATAGCCGAGGCAGTAGGGGCAACAAGGGCAAATCAAAGAAGACCGATGATGATATCCCGTACTTGCCATTGGCCCGCAAATTCGTGCTAGGTGAGCCGATGATCGTCCCGGAAGAGCGTCTCGTACTCCTAGGACTTACTTGCCAGATATTACACAATTGGTATATGGCACAGTCCAATAAGCCACAGGAAGAACGATGCTCAGGTATCACTGTCAAATTCAGGCCGGATCATTTACAGCACAATATTCAGGATTGTGTCTTCGTGGCGACCTTTGAAGATTTATTCGATCTTTACGCGCTCAATGCTCTCGACGCCTCACTCATTCGATGCTGGACGCTGTAAGTGTGTACAATCACAGTCTCCGTTCATGTCATATCGATAAATGTCATATATAATTTGTTGCTTTTGTGTGTACATATATAGATTCATGCTGACTCAAGCTAGATCATCCAAATCATCGGTTGGTTTTTGGACCCATACTTGGTCGCCATGCATACCATCACCGAAGATGCATCCTTCGTTGAGAGGTACATTACAACAGCACTGCTGGCTCAACGCGATAAGGAATACGTACTTATGCCCTACAATCAGAAGTTCCACTGGATTTTGATAGTAATTGTACCAAAATGGAACAAGGTATTATACCTTGATTCCCTAAGTAAGAATAATACCGACTACACAGTTATTAGCCAATTAATCGATAGGTAAGTACATTTTCTCCATACATAACTATATTGTACTCTTTCTTTCCATGCGAATGACTAATGTTAACTTTTTTGAATCACGTAGGTCATTCACCCTATTCGTTGCAAAGGCAGGTCTCTCGACGCAAGGGGCTAACGGTCTGAAACATTTAAAAAATTTTCGGTATTCACTAGTACACATTAATTAATTCTATACAACAGTTGATAGTAATACCTCTTAAATTAACACATTCTATTTTTTGCAATGTCACCAACAGACGCTGGGCAATACATGTGGATTCTACGTTTGCCACCATATGAGACTACTCCTCGATTCCTCGAAGATCACCAATTCAAAGGTTTGTCAATCTTTCTATAATTATTTCATACTTATCATGTTATATATATACGCATATTAATATTCCTATTGACAGGCTGCGTTCATCCCGGCAACTGCATTGCAATAGGCCGACCTTGCACATATTCGAGGACAGTGCGCGTACTTTTTGATGGCTGAAGTCATAAACTCAGAAGGAGAGTTTCAAAACAAAGAATGACTTTTTATTGCTCTATCATTCCGGAATCGAGGTCTCGTGAAAGGAACAATCTATAATCAACGACTTGTCAGGCTGCACAAGCAATACTTCTTCGATGGCAATCATGCACCATCCAAGTATTGCTTGTGCAGCCTGGCAAGTTCGTTGATTATGGATCTATTCCTTTTGTAAGACCTCGATTCCGGAGTGATAGAGCAATAAAAAATGCAATGTAGATATTTTGTAATTGTGTATTTGTTAATGGATATTTTATTTCATTTCAATTAATTGATTTGCCAAATGGATGTTTTATATTTGTCAAATGAATTGAGATGTGAATTGGATGTTTTATGTTTGTGAAATGAATTGAGATGTGAATTGTATATATACATATACATGTTGATCTGCTTGTTTCAGAGGGCATGGCTAGCATTTCCTAAGGCTAGCCAATAAACAGAAATAGATTTAGGGGTAGAAAAGAATATCACAGACGGTTTGTAACTGAAAACTGTCTGTGATAGCTGATAATCACAGACGGTTTGTAAGTAAAAGTCATCTGTGATAGGTGATAATCACATACGGTTTTTAACTAAAAATCGTCTGTGATATATCCATATCACAGATGGTTTTTCACTAAAGATATATCACAGATGATTTTTAGTAAAAAATTGTTTGTGATACGGATATATCACAGATGATTTTTAGTTAAAAACCGTCTGTGATTATCACCTATTATAGACGGCTTTTACTTACAAACCGTCTGTGATTATCAGCTATCATAGATAGTTTTTAGTTACAGACTGTCTGTGATATTTACACTACAGACGGTTTGAAAATCATCTGTGATAACCTTCGATTATCACTAACCCATAAATTCAGATGGTTTAGAAAACCATCTGTGATGACGTTTTTGAACCATCTATAATACGGTCTTCTATAGTAGTATGTGCACTTTCCTAAATTATACCAACTAATGTTTAATTCACAAAGTCAGGTTAGGTTTAACATATCCCATTTCAATCTACGAGCGTGGCGATGGCTTTGCAGGTTGTATGGCGAACTACTCCAGCTTTTTGCTTCTAAAATTTCGGTTTTAGTTTTTTTGGTCTTTTTTGGTTTTATCTCTTATTTCTTTGTACTGTCTTTGTATTTCTTTTAGCTCTTATTTGTTTTTATTTTTTTAATTTATAAAAAGCTATCAACCGCTATATTATTTTTGCAGCTATAATACGTACAAAAAAGTGATAAGCTCCTGCTTAAAAGCCGTTTGGATCAGGAGTTAGGCGAGGTGAGGAACCAACTGGGCCCCGCTCATTTTTGATTTAAAATCAGCTTCTACTTCTGACTTAAAACCCGCTCACGACGGCTTTTTTGCAGTGGCATCGATGGGCGTTTGCTTCTCGACACCGTTCACTATTTTGTCCTTTTGCTTTTTTTTTGTTTTTTGGTATTTTTGTGTTGTATTTTTTTCCCTATTTTCTTTTGTATTGTTTGTGATAGATTAGTATGTCATTTTTATTTTTACATTTTTTAAATTTAATTATGCCCAAGAAGGCAACTCAGTTATAGTAAAAAATAAATCAGTTACAGTGAAATTTCAGTCAGAAATCAGAAACTATCGCTATTCCGAACGCCCTCTAATAAATTAAACTCTTTAGTATGTCATCCATGAACGTACTTCTTCCAATTACTTGTTGATGGAAGGTAGCAAACTACGTCATCTATGATCGTACTTCTTCCAATGGTATGTTGTTATCCATTATAATGGCAAAGTTGTTATCCATTATGTGCGGCTAAACCGGAATTTAATTCTGACCAAGACGAACGACGACATATATATGTATATATGTCGATGTCTAAGGTGATTTGTCGATTGTCTTGAATTTGAGTTGTTCCTGCTTGTAACATCTTAAAATTTGGCTTTCTTTATAATTTTATTTTTAAATTATTATTTCAAAGATTTGAAATTTATTTGGATTTTCTGTATAATTCTAGAATCAATCTTCAAAATCAAATTCAAATCCAAAATTTAAATCCAATTCCAAATTAAAAATTTAAATTTCAAAATTCGAATCTCAGCTCAAAGTCCAATTTTCATTTCAATTTCAAATCTCACTTGAAATCCCAACTTTGAATTATCTCCTGGGCCAAAAATATTTTCCTTTTTCAGCCCACCTTATTTTTTTTCTTCTTGGGCTGAGCCCACCTCCTCCTAGTCCACTGGCATAGCCGGCAGCTTTCTTCCTTTCTTTCCTTTTTCCTCTCTATTTCTCCCTCTACTCTGTTGCCCAAGAGCCTGTGCGTGCGCCAACGCCACTCACACTGTCCAGTCGAGCCACCTCCATGCCCATCTGGAAATCGCCGCATTCAAGCCACCGTCATCACCATTAATCAGCCGTTTCCATCCGCATTGTAACGCATTCCTAAAACTCTTGCATGATCCCATTATGCCCTGTCGGTTTCCCTCCTTGCCAATTACTTAAAATTGGAGCACAACGAACCCGTTCCATCACCTTGCAAGTCCCCTTGTCTTCGTGGGTTGTCGTGTCCTGTTGAAGTCGTCGTCGAGCTGGTATCTACGCTGCCGCCCACGATTGTCGTCCCTCTGCCCCGCAATCTTCTCCATCGGATCCTCTTGTATATCTCTTCGCACCTCATCATGTTCCTAATCCTGGTGAGTTTGTATCCCAAGCTCCCCTTCTACCTTCCCTTTGTTTCTCTCTCTGTGAGAATGACAGCCATGGCTTACACGTCAATCTTCCTTTATTCATTTTAAAATCCAATAAAATATGCTAGGGGATATTCTCTTCCCTTTCAAGTTTAATACTTTCTCTTCTGGTAAAACTTTCGATGACCTGTTCTCAACCATCCGAACTCCGATTTAAACGATTCAAATTTATAAATTAATCTATATTCTTCTAATTTTATTTTAATTTATTTGTTTATTTGTTGTGTTTTCATTTTGCATGTACAGTGTGTCTTTGTTGAAGAGTACGCTAACTAGTAAGAAGCACCAGTTCACATCAACCAAGGAAAGTATTCTTTAATCATATTGATTCTATGTTTTTCAAAGTTATTTCTTATATTATTTAAAATCTATTACACATGGCGAATTACATAAAATGATAATTATATCATTCAATTATTAGGAATTAGCTAAATCCTACTTGAAAGGACTTCTATTGATATTTGAAATCCATGTTCCTTTGTCCTCCTAGTATAGATTACCATTAATAATGAGTACATTAATGTGGTTAGTTTAGAACGTTAGAATTGCTTAGAGATGCTTTTTTGGTCATTATCATCCATTGAGTGGAAAATTATATACAGATATTCTTCAAGGTCATTTTATCAAATGTTTGGCAATAAGTATTGCCATTGATTTATAAACTAAAATAAAATGGTGAAAACTATTTTAGATTTGGGCAGATGGTAAGATTGGATTGGTGCAGATAGAGCACGAGATCTTGTATTGTGAAAGTACTGCCCTAGTTAATTAAGGACCGATGATTGTGACTATTCTAACTGATCACTACCGTACAACTAGAAGTCTAAATGGGTATGACTTATCTAATTAATTTGCAATGGTCTAACTTAGATTCTGCTAAAGGGCTGAATGTGGGTATCAGATAGAGACATTGCCACATGGCGTAATGGGGGGCTTCTGACTAGGTGGTTAGAACCTTTCGGCGGTGAAACCTTAGTAGGCGGAGTTAGGTTAGGTTGGCGCATTGTAAAGGCTTTATGATAATCACTTAGTCGCACGTCTAAGAAAGTATGTATTAATCGATAATATAAGTTGATTATCTCTTATGTATTATACAACATCTTAAGAGTGAACTATTCGAAGAGCTATGCATATGGGTAAGGTGTATTTTCATATGGTAGATTTGTGGTTTTATTTTTAAATGAGTTTTTAACAATCTGTGAGTGGTTAGAGCTCTCAGGTGTTTATTTTGCCAGCTAGAGCCAGTCAATTAGGTAGAACTTGATTCATTGAATTTTGATAGACAAAGCCTTAATACTAGTATTGGTAGATGGAACCTTCACTAGAAAAATATCTAGTTTCAATTATTGCAATTATTTTGTGAAATGAGTGCTTTGTAAAATATAAAAGGAAGAGAGCTTGTCGACAAGAAGATTAACTGTTGGATCCCGGAACAACAACTCCGGAACCCTCTGTGTAAATCACACTATCCCAGGAAAAACTAGTGCATATAGGGTTAACAGGGATGTATATCATGCATAATAACCAAACTTTATTAAAACAAATGTATGGGCCTTATGGCCAGGTTTACAGTAAAAGGCTCATGGCCAAACATAAAGATAAATCAGTAGAAAATAAATAAAGTAGCAGCCCATCCTGCCTGTCCACAGGCGAATAACTGTAAGATGTGGCCTATTCGTTGCAATCCTCAACGTAGTCGATGAAGTCATCCTCTGGCAACAATAATTAAGCAAGATTAATGTATAAAGTACTCCACAAGTTACACCAGGAGGTTTAACAGGGTTAATACATACATAAGGATTGATACTGAAAGGCATATTATGGTTATTTGTACGACAAACAATATTAAAGTAAATGCCGTAAAGTAAGTGCAAAAGCTAAATTTAATACAATAAAACAACATTTTAATAAAAATAATATCGTTAGTGTAGGCACCAACCTAACTCTAACCTAACCACGGGTATCCCATCCGGACCATCTTCTCAAAAGATTTCTCATTTATCCACAAACCAGATTTTATAAAACCAAAGTCTAATATGTGAAAAACTATACTACGCATATCTTTGACCGTAGACACGTCTATCTAGGATAGTTAGTTACTCTGCAAAGGTGTACAACTTTACTCACAAGACATATCCTCTCATCGTGCCACACGATTAACACACTGCTTTAGGTGTGCAGCTGAGAGTTCATGATAAGACTATTACAATGTTCCATTGCCAAGCTAGTTATGCTGCCACTAAGTTTTCATCACAACTTGAATCCACATGTTAGAGCCCTCTCCTGTGCTATGTGAGACTTCTCGCGGCCTAGGCCACATTCACATTTAGCCTATAGCAAAACTAAGTTTGAAACTTCATAAATTAGTTAGCCAGATTTGTCTCATACTAGACTTGTGGTAGTACGGTGTGACTTTGTAAATGTAGCTCACAGACCGGTCCTTAATTTGACTTAGACTCAAACCACATATCCCTTGTGTCTAACAATCAATATTGTGTCACTGAACAACAATGCATGCCAGCAAGAAACCACCATCATACCAATGCGTAAATTTAAATTATATTTTATAATTTTATTTTATCAAAATTTTATAGTCCTTGACTCACCGAAGTCCAGTATAAATTTTAGAAATCAACATTTCATGTGAAACAAATATTTTCACCTAAATTATTCTAAGTATGGCTAAGTAATTCTACAAAATTTCTAGTTAATACTAATGTACTAACTAGGTTTTCTTCTAAGATGACAATGCATGATTGTTCAAGGTCAAATTTGGTTATACAAAGGAATTGGGAATAACTAGAATTTAAATCAAATTTAAACTAGATTTGAATATAAGTATACATGCATAATAATTTAAAAATAATATAAATAATTTAAATTACTGATAGCAACATGATCAAAGGTGTAACTTGCTTTGCTCGAAGTCTTGCTGCTGCGAATCATCGAAATTGTACTCTTCAGAATTGTCATAATGTATACACGAAGAACCACAGCAAATAAAATTCAATAAAATTCAAAAAGAGTCCAAAAAATGGGTACTTTAGGATTTTAGCAGAATTTAGAAATTTAAACGGGTCCAGTCAGAGTTAAAACGAGGGAATACGGACTTTCGGAAGTTTGAAACTAAAGAAAAAGAGAGAAAATTCACTATCATGAATTTCATAGATTTTTGGAATTATTTTTGTACTAAAAAAATCAATTTGTCATGTCAACATTATGTTTTGATTTTTTGGCTAAATTATTTTTTGTAAAGGAAATGGTTTGAAATTGCTGACGTGGCCACTGAAGCCAATGTGGCTTGCCACATGGGCCATATGGATGGCACACGGCTGCCACGTGAACTTGGGCTACCAACATGGCCTAGCCGGTGGAGGTGGCGCTTGGGACCCAATGGTCACTGGAGCTCTAGTGGATGGCACCGGCCAGCGACTGACGCAAGGGCAAAAGGGGGTGACAAGGAGGTGTGCTTAGCTTGGCGCGGAGTTTGAGGGGCTTGGAAATGGCCTGACGGTGACAAGGGAGCGGTAGTGGCGCACAGGCGTTAGTGATGAGAGGGCTCTAGCGCCGTTCTCGCTTGGTGGAGGGGCGGCTGGGGTGCGCACGAGTCTGGTGAAGTCGAAGGTGGTGGCGGCGAAGCTCGGCATGGCTCTGGCTGATGGCAATTACTCGCTGGAGTTTGACTTGAGCCAAAATGGGGATCTTGATGGTGTGGTAGCACTCGGTTGCTCGAGAGGATGATTGAGGGTGGGGGAAGATTGTGGTGGGGAGTATCGGTACTGATGTGTGCCTTTTATAAGCTCGGGGAAAGGGGAGTGGCCGACAGTTACTCGCCGGAGTAAAGCGGCCGAACATGGAGCAATTAAGATATTTAGGGGATTTATGGAAGGGTAAAACGGCCAGGACAAGTGAGAACTAAAGAGGGGAGTGATGCGGCCATTAATGACAGCAAATGCTAACGCTAATGGCAACTTTTAAGAGCTCGAGTGGGGGTGGCAATGGTGACGGCGTGGGGAAGAAGAAAGGGAGGAGGAATATGGTGGTGTGGGCCCCACCTATCAGTGAGAGAGAGTAGGGAGAAGGGGAGAGGCAAACGGTTAGATGTTTGCCATGTGGCGCAAGGAAAAAGATCGGGGCCGTCGGCTGATAAGCGAAGGGGTAAGTGAAGGGGAGCGGCCGAGATTAGAGCTCCTACTGATATGGTTGACCCAATAAAGCAGTTCATCGTGGACCTTAATACCACGTCTAAAACTGGAGAAGCAGTTCTCGAACAACGGACCCTCAAGCTTAAGGTACCCTTCTACTATAGTACTAAAATCCATTCAGTGTGTGCTTCTCAAGGTTTTATTAAGAAATTCAACAAAGAATACTGGGGGGATTTCATGTCTTCTGTGAAGGAAATTACTGCAATGACAGAACATATAATTGAAGAGGGGTCCACTCCCGTGGTAGTCAGGGCCACTCTTGACTACCAGAAGAATCAAGAGGAGCAAGGCGTCGAAAGCCTTGCTCAAGGTTCTCGGCCAGATGTGGTTGAGAGTGTCTCCGCACAACCAGAAGTGGTCGAGAGTGGCTCCATGTGACCAGAAGTGGTCGAGAGTGGCTCCATGCGACTAGAAGTGCTCGAGGAGGAGAGGCCGAAGAAACTAATCTCCGAAAAAGTTTATTCAATGTTCAAGATCAAAGGAATGAAAACAACATACGTATAAACATGCACGTAGATCTTTCCTTTCGTTTTGTATTGAAAAACTCTATTACCTTCTTGGTCGTGTAGCTCAACTTCTCCATCAAAGAGGGATGACCCTGCGGGTGAGTCTGTCACGATTTTGCTCATAGTTGGCAAAGAAATAACAATGGTCAAAGAATTGACTAGCCAATCGATGGAGACGGAGGCTCACTCTGAGGCGCCCACGACTACAGAGGTAGTCATGGAAACTGCAGCGCTCACGACCGTAGAGGAGGTCATGGAAACTACTGCGCCCACAACAGTAGAGGAGGTCGTGGGAATCGTTGCACCCACGACCACAGAGGAGGTCGTGGGAATCGAGGAGAGAGGAGAGCTTCTTGAGGAGGTCACCAAAGACATTCCTCCTCAAATTTAGGAAGGTAATATATGGGAAGAGGGTGAACTTCCCAACTTCTTCTCCACCCTATTTAATCCTCCTTTTGTAGTGAGAAACTCGTTTGATTGTCCTGAGGTCCCACACCCAAGAGACCTGCCTCACAGAGGGTAGATTTTTGACAACAGTCATCTCGAGGAGGTGTGGTGGAGGAGGGTTGACGAGCTCAACCAACTATGTGACTCCTCGCATGTTCTCAAAACTTTCACTCGTAGGGAGATGAATGTAAGTATCGAGTACTTAGATATTTTTACAAGAACTTTCACTGGTATCTTATTGGCTTCTCAAATGCAGAGGTCTTTGAAGGATATGGCTATTGTGGCTGAGTACCACAGGCAACTCATTCTCTTGCAAGAAGAGAATGTTAAGCACTCAAAAGAAGTAGAAGCATGGTGAGTTTTTCTTGAAATTAATGTTTGCTTTGATTGTTCAACTAACATTCTTATATTGGCTACTGACATTTCTTGGTAAGCACTCAAAAGAAGTAGAAGCATGGTGAGTTTTTCTTGAAATTAATGTTTGCTTTGATTGTTCAACTAACATTCTTATATTGGCTACTGACATTTCTTGGTCCAGGAGCGACGCACATAGTTCTTAGCAGCTACGCTCGAGAATGAGAAACTCGAGACGTTAAGGCTGAAGAAGGAAGTCGCCGACCTCAGGATTGGCTTAACATAGGCTATTTATAGAGGCAAATCTTTAGAAGAAAAACTAAATAGTAAGTTTCGAACTTACAAGTGCTTTCCCTTCTAACTTTCTTCTTACCTTCCCTGATTTCCTTCCTTTGACAGAAAAAGAAACCGAAATAAAGAGTCTCCACACTGAAGTCGAAGAAAAGGCTAAGGTGATCGGAGCTCTAACTCAAAATGGTAAGGAGAAGGAGGCAAAGACGAAGAAAGAGCTTGAAAGTCTTAAAGCACGACTTTCAGGTAAGAATTACTTCATCTAAACTAGGTGGTCGTAGAATACCCTATGACTAAATAGTCGTAAGACGACTTACAACTAAGTTATCGTAGAAAAACTTACGACTATTTGATGTCATAATCTGACCGTTGATTCCTTATTTGCAAGATCAATAGCCGAGATGAAACGACTTCATGAAGTCTCGACTCATTATGAGGAGGAGAGGAAGTCAGCGAAGTTAGTAGCTCTTCAACATTTGGGATATTTCCTTCCTTTGACAGAAAGAGAAACCGAAATAAAGAGTCTCCGCACCGAAGTCGAAGAAAAGGCTAAGGTGATCGGAGCTCTAACTCAAAGTAGTAAGGAGAAGGAGGCAGAGACGAAGAAAGAGATTGAAAGTCTTAATGCATGACTTTTAGGTAAGAATTACTTCATCTAAACTAGGTGGTTGTAGAATACCCTACTACTAAGTAGTCATAGTATGACTTACAACTAAGCTGTCGTAGCAAAACTTACGACTATGTGATGTCGTAATTTGACTGTTGATTCCCTGTTTGCAGGATCAATAGCCAAGATGAAACGACTTCATGAACTCTCGACTCACGGTGAGGAGGAGATGAAGTCAGTGAAGTTAGCTCTTCAAGACAACATCATTCTCTTCAACAGTTTGCTTGGCAAGTTTGGTTTTGAGAAAGTAGTCCTTTTTGAAGATACCCTAACTGCTTGTGAAAGCACTTTGGGGCTACAAGTCAAGGCCTTAGAAAGACATCTGGGTAACCTAAAGGGTGAGCATATTGACTCGATTTGGGAGGAAGTCAAGAGCGTCGTAAGCTACGCCTTGGTAAAACTCAAGGCTAGCAACCTGAGTCAATCACTCCAAGCAATCGAGCATTATTTTGACTGCTCCGACACCCAAGCGGCTCAATGGATGGAAGAAGTCGAACCTTATGGGTGCAAGGTGTTGGAAGAAATGCAGCTCGACTCGGCCTAGGAAGTCATAGCATTGTAATAAACATTGTAAAAAATTACCTTGTGATGAATCAAAGGTCTTTTCCTTTGATAAACAAGAAGCTTTTCCCTACAATGCATCTTTCTTTTATACTCAAGAAACAAAAGTTGCAAGAAAAAGTTAGAGCTAAGACATGAAGTTATACGAGTAACCTATCCTAGCCCCCGACTATTTACTTAGTTTGTATGAATAAACTAAGCAAATAGTAACAAGTAAAATGAATCATCTAAATACTATTGTTGAAATCGATTATCATGCTCTGGCAGCAAAAGTTTGGAATGAGTCGACCCTAGGGAGTTCCTTCTTGTGGGCAAGACCACGTGCAGAGAGAAAAGTCTCTGACTAGATAGTTGTTACCATACTTCAACCAAGCTAATCGAATCAAAGACAAAAATGGCTTCGAGAGTGAGCCACTGAGGCATAGCGAAGCTTGGTGCCGAGCTGATCGAAAAACTCTTGGAATTTTGTACCAAAAAATTGCTTAAATTATCTGTAATTATTCTACTTGGTACTCCAAACTGAGTAATTACGCTTCTCATCATGAACTTCTTTGTGCCCTCCATTGTTTTGCGAACCACTGGTTCAGCCTCAATCTATTTTGTGAATGTATCAGTAGCCACAAAAAGGAACTTGAAGCCTCCCGGTGCTCATGGAAATGGTCCGAGGTTGTCTAATCCCTAGGTCACAAATGGCCATGAAAGTGGAATCGTTGGAAGTGCTTGAGCTGGTTGGTGTATCTGCTGGCTATGAAACTGGCATTGCACACATTTCTTAACCAACTCTTTGGCTTCATTGAGGGTTATTGGCCAGTAGAAATCTTGTCAAAAGGTCTTACCAACTAGCGTTCTGTAGGATGCAAGTGCTCCATAGATGCCCCTATGTATATCATTGAGGCGTTGCAACCCCTATCTCCACGATATACAATGCATGGGGATGCCTTGAGTACTCCTTTTGTAGAGTACTCCTTTGACCAATGTATACATCTTGGCTTTTTAGGACAAATTATCTGCTTCAAGATCGTCTTCGGGTAAGGAACCCTTTTGAAGATACTTGTAGATGGCGGACATCTAGGTATCTTCGTTCTCAATAGACGCCACCTCATCAGGAGTTGTCTCTACTCTTTTGACTAAAAATGGCTTCTAGAGTTGCTCTAAGAAGACTCCTGATGGAACTAGCGATCGGGATATACTGTAACTCAAAATCGAGAAAGTTCTTTTCTAGATTGTGAACTTCTGTCAGATATTGACACATGGTCGAATTCAAGTATTGATACTCTTTTCTGACCTGATTCATGACTAATCGAGAGTCTCCTCTCATGAGTAGTCGATGAATCCCGAGCGCTTTTATGGCTCGTATGCAAGCCAACAAGCCTTCATACTCAGCCATGTTATTTGTAGCTAGAAAGAGTAATTTGAATGGTATATTTTAAGGTCTCTCTCATAGGAGATTCCAGGACCAGCCCAGCCCTCGAGCCACTTAACATAAGTGACCCATCAAAGTACATCGTTCACGTGTCGTGGGAATCACATTGTTGGGGATCCTGAATAGGTTCAGGATTTTTCCATTCGGCGAAAATGTTTATCAATATTTAGGATTTAATGGTCGTTCGGAACATGAAATGAAGGTTGAACTCCCTAAGTTCCACTGACCATTTATCATGTGTCCCACTGTTTCCCTATCTTGGAGGACCACTCCTAAGGGAAACTCAGATGGCACAAGAATTTTGTGCACATGAAAATAATACCTTAACTTCCTCGAAGACATGAGGAGGGCATATAATAGTTTTTGGACCTATGGGTAGCATTCCTTAGGTCCATGTAAGACTTCGCTTACATAATATACAGGTCACTGAACGTTGTCACATTCCACAATGAGTACAACACTTACTACCTATGGCATGGCGGAAAGATACACGATTAGCGTCTCGCCTGGTTTAAGAGAAACTAGAATGGGAGCATTCGTGAGATACCTCTTGATATCCTCAAAAGCATCATTAGCCTTCTGTGACCACTCGAAACCTTCATGTTTCTTGAGAAGCTTAAAGAAAGGAAGTCCCTTCTCACCTAGGCGTGTGATGAAACGACTTAGAGTCGCCATACAGCCAGTGAGTTTTTGGACTTCTTTCTTCAATATCAGAGGACACATCTGCTCGATGCCTTAATCTTCTTTGGATTTGCTTCGTTACCTCTCGCCAAAACAAGGAATCCGAGCAATTTTCCAAAAGTGACTCCGAACACACATTTCTCAGGATTAAGTTTCAAGCGCTACTTCCTGAGGTTATCAAAAGTCTCCTGCAGGTCTGTAATGTGATCAAGTCATTTGACACTTTTGATAACTATGTCATCAACATAGGCCTCTAGATTGCGACCTATTTAATTTATAAAAGTCAGTTGCATCAAACATTGAAAAGTCGGACTAGCATTTTTTAGACAATATCCCTAATGGTGTGATAAATGCGGTCTTCTCTTCATCTTCTGGAAACATACTAATATAGTGATAATAAGAGTATGCATCCAGAAAACTTAACATTTCAGAACTAACAGTAGAATCAACCAATTGATCGATACGAGGCAAAGGAAAATTATCTTTTGGACAAGCTTTATTCAGATTGGTATAGTCTATATACATACGCCACTTACCATTAGACTTTTTAACCATTATAGGATTAGCTAACCACTTGGAGTGATCAATTTCTCTTAGGCCTATTTCATCCTTATCCCGCCCAGCAGTAGGGGACGGAGCCTCCGCTGCCACCACTTCGAGGGGTAGGGGACGGAGCGCTCACGCGTCTACTCCGACTAGGCGCCAGCTCCGCTGCCACCACTTCGAGGAGTAGGGGACGGAGCGCTCGCGCGTCTACTCCGACTAGGCGCCAGCTCCGCTGCCACCACTTCGAGGAGTAGGGGACGGAGCGCTCGCGCGTCTACTTCGACTAGGCGTCAGCTCCGCTGCCACCACTTTGAGGGGTAGGGGATGGAGCGCTCACGCATCTACTCTGACTAGGCGCCAGCTCCGCTGCCACCACTTCGAGGGGTACGGGACAGAGTGCTCGCGCGTCTACTCCGACTAGGCGCTAGCTCCGCTGCCACCACTTCGAGGGGTAGGGGACGGAGTGCTCACGCGTCTACTCCGACTAGGCGTCAGCTCCGCTGCCACCACTTTGAGGGGTAGGGGACGGAGCGCTCGCGCGCCTATTTCGCCTGGGCGTCAGCTTCGTGCCTACCTCCAGCGTCTACCCCGACTACCCAACAAACTACACAATAAAAGCACATAGCGGATGTGCTAAAAAAAATGAAACGACAGCGGGGACGAACGCTTCGGCTTATCTACCGCGCTGCTACAAAGTGATAACAAAGCTCACCAGGCCAACGCTACTCGTCCAACTTCGCCTGGACGGCCTTCCGCGCCGAAGCCGCACCCGTCGATGGTAGATTCGCCCAGAAGTTCAGCGAGTCTTCAGCTCGCCACCAGCGTCGTAAACAGTGTCGGGTCACGGCGTCAGAAATCAACAGCCGGTCCCTATCGGGCAACTGCTTGGAATAAAATAGTGCGGTTGGTCAAAGAAGGGAAGCAATCTTTACTTCGTTCGCAGCATGGAGTACATAGGTTACAACACACACCGGTGCACAAGAACCCTGGGGTCACACCTGCCTTGAGCCGTCGGCGCCGTCATCGTCGCGTCGGGCAACTTCATCCATCCATTCGCCAAGGTTCCCCTCACCGTACATGTTTTGCCGTAGCTCCACCTTTGCCACGGCCTCCCCGATGTACTCCCAGATCTGTTCGTGAAAAAACCGAACGGCGGGCCGAACAACGCACACGGCACCGGACATCACTCTGGCCCCAGTAGGTATCTCCAGCTGCGGGTCACCCAATTTGTCGACATGACGGTAGCCCCGGTGCTGGAGAAGAGCACACGTCAGGCATGCGGTCACGTAGGAGCAGTGATTGCCAAAGGACGTTGCGGCGGCCTGAGCGAGATCGGTCGCTTCCCCAATCCGTCGAAGTGTCCGTGAAAGCTCTTCGGGTCCGAATGAGCGGGGGGACGCACCTCAGCAATAAGGTTTTCAAGGGTGCCCTCCAGCGCCAGCATGGCCTCCCATGCCGTCGCCGAGGCGTCGCCCAACGCCTGGTCCCGCTCTCTCAGAGACGCAACAAGGCGGCCCTTCTCTTCCTCCAGCACAGCAATCTGCCAAAGCAGGCCATCCCGCTCCTCTATTGCCGCCCGCTGAGCCACCGCCACAAGCTCCTCAGCATATGAGACGGCCCCCGCGCGCTCCGCTTCTAGATGCCGAACGCGGTCGTCCTTAGCGGCATGCGCCTCCTCCGATGCGCGGAGAGCTCCTTCGGCGGCGCGCACCCGGTCCCCCAATGCATCCCGTTCGGGGGCATGGACCTCCTGCAGCGCCCAACCAAGGGCGACGGTCTACACGATAACGCGGTCAGTGCACATCCAAAGGGCCGCGTGCTGCCAAGGGTTAGATACTTACCCTCATTTCGGAGACCTCTAGCACACTCCCAAGCAGTCTCGACCCGCAAGCCTGCAGCGCATCGCGGTCTAGGCTCACGGCCGCGTATCCGTGACCCCCTGCCACGCGGCCAGCACCTCTGCTCGAGGGATGAAGTCCACTAGATGTCGGGAGGCATCCGCGGCGATCGCTTCGGCTGCGCTGGATATCCCATGCAAGCGAACGTCCTTGTGCTCCGAGGGCTGCCCGCGTCCGGGGAGCCATGTTGCTGCAAGGGGACAGGGCGGTCAGCCCTACGAACGCATAGCGGGTCACACCAACCAATGTAAGTTTACTTTCAGCACCGCCCGAATCCGCAAGGATCCCAGCATCCCCGGCCACCCCGCTAGGCAGGGGGCCTCTGTGTCGGAGCTTAGCTCCACCAAGCCCTCGTCCCCGGCAGCCCCAGACCTGGCCGGGGCCGCAGGGACACCGACACACTCGGTATTTGAATCGGAGTCCCATAGGGCCCCGACCTTGCTCGCTGCAGCGAACCCCCTCGCCGAGCGAAGGGTCGATTGTGTGCGGGGCCACTTCGCCTTCGGGGAGTAAGCGGGCGGCCCCGCATCAGAAACCACCGCAGGAGGAGGTTCCACCATTGAAGGAACATACTCTGCTCCAGCATCCTCCACGGGTGACGGCTCCACCTCAACGCCGGCTAGCGGCGAAGCACCGCCCGCGCCTACCTCCAAGTCAGCATGCTTTGTCAAGTCGAAATCCGCGCCCGCTGGTACTCCCCTCTCAGTGGAACCGTGCAGAGGTGGGCTCGGGGCTGGAACATCGCACTCTGGTACTTCCAAGCCCATGGCTACGCACACACAGTTCAACCACCCCACACCTGCCTCCGCGGTCGCAGCTGCGCGTAGGATGTGTTCCCTGGCCGTATACGGTCCGAGGAACGCGTCCATCACACGCTCCACGTCTTCAAGGGAAGCACATGTCAGTGGCAAGAGGCACGATATAAAACAACGGCCTCGAGGGACAGCACACGAAAGCTAGGCCCCGACACAACTTACGCGGGCCGGAGAGTCTCGGCAGCGAACACACGGACGGGCGGACGTGGTCGCGCTGAATTTTCCCAGGCGTAACATGCCACTCCGCCGCAAGTGGCACCACGCCATACATGACGAACTCCTCAGCGAGGTCGCACATGTTGAAGCGGGTAGTGATCCCCATAAGCCTCCGCGCTATTCGCTCATCCTCAGCATCTAGCGGCGCATCGGGCATGGTGTTAAGCACCACCGACCGCCCCGAACACTCAAGCCCGCTACCGCTCACCACACGGTGGTAGAACCACCGCCTCGTCCAGTTCGGCTCCCACTCCGCCCGACCCGACTCCGTGGGAAAAATCTTCTTGCACGGCGAGCGCAAGACGAGGTCGACGCCGCCGAAGCTACGCAACGCCCCGTCTCCCTGATCCTCCGACTCACACCGGGCGTCATGGAGAAACGCGAATAGTGACACGGTCGGCCAACGCCTAGCTGTACACGGTAAGACGGGTTATCACATTCGGCCTTACCTATGCCAGCTCAAGCCCAAAAGCCCGTAGGACGTCCTCGACAAGTCGTGTGGCTGGAATACGCAACCCGGCTTCGAAATAGGCAACGAACACGATCGCCTCTGACTTTTTGAGATGCGGTTCGGTCTCGTCGTCTGTGGGCAGTCGCACTTCCCGACGGTCTGACAACTTCCCTTCGCGCAGGAGGTCGCGAATCGTCTCTTCCGTCACCAGCGTCGAGCCCAGGACACGGGAGCACGGGCCTTCTATCCCCTCCGCCGCCGCCCACTGTCTGTCCACCTGCGTCGAGTCGCGCCCCTCGAGTGTGTATTCTACCTCGAGCAGCGACGGCCACCGGAAGATGGCACTGTTGCCAGCTGCCTGCGTGTGCTCGCAGTCCTACACCATCGTCCTACTAAGAGTTATGCGACGATGGAGGAAGCAAGGAAGACAAGAGATTGAGGGCGTGCGGCTAGAAATTGGAAGGTGAGGCGAGCAGAATGCAGATGGCGCACAGCTGGGAGTATTTAAGACCCCTGCACCCTCCGCCGCCACCAGTAAGGGCAACCGGCTGGAGGTGAACCACTCGCCTCCCCACGATCGAAGCCGAACCGACGCAACTGCCCACGTGCACCGGGCCCACTCAAACGGTGGTCGCCCTGATAGCGCACGACGCGCCAATAGCGCTCCGCCACGCGTCTACTCGGGAATCAGTGCAGCACAACCATGGCTTCGCCATCGATGGGACCTTCGTCTCCGCGGAACAACCCTGGGTCCGCCTTAGGCTCCAACACTTCGAACGCGTACTCGCGCGCTGGTGCGGCACGCCCGGAAGCCCCACCCACACTTCGGTGACTCGGGGCAACCCCGGCACCTGCCGCACCCCGCATTTACCACCCTTGGCGCAAGGAACCGTTTTCGCATCATAATTTATCTAAACATCTTTTCGTGGCTACCAGGTCGCAGAGATCGCTCGCGGGGCAGGTCACTCGGCGGGAACTGCGAAGCTCCCGGGACACGACGCCTCCGCACCAACTCCATGCAGGCGCGGAAGCCCGGTATGCCCCCACACCATGAAGCTGCAAGATCATGGCGACCTTGCTCCGGACGAAGACACCCTCTTTGTCTCGCAAGAATGGCCCCAGACTCGGAGGACACACCGCCTCTTCCTCATCGCAGGGTGTTGTTCCGTCGAACGGAGTCCGGTGGTCCACCCCCAAGGGGGTGCACATCTTTTCGCCAGCTCAAGGATGTACCTTCTTCCGTCCACAAGCATGCACAGAGTGCCCAAACTGGTACTAACCCTACCGCATGCTCGTGAGTGGAAGAGGCATATTCTTGAGACAGACCGTCTCATCAATACATCATCACAATACTGCGGCCATATATATAGCCGTTTTGGAGAAGCGCAACCGGCGGAAGTCTAATCGACGCGGCCGACCGTGTGCACCCCACTGCCGGGAGTCGAACCAACGCGTTCGCTCACGCGCGGGCGATGCCCCAACTTCCTGCGCCCGAGTGCCTCGCCTGCTTCGACGAGGTCTCTGCCTCCGCACGACAACTCGACCTCGCCTACAACCCCCCGTGCCATGCTCGCCCCTGCATCGACTGGCGGTTTCCACATCGCCTTCGCCTATGGGCCCCTGGCTCTGAGTTCGCAGAGCCACGACAGGCCACATACGCCATATCATCTCCGCCTAACATCACACAAGGTCATAGGCCACAGGGACGGAGAGGGCCAAAGGGCTCGGCAACATGGCTTCGGCCTGTGAAGCCCTTCACCATGAGAGGCTCCTGTTGTAGGGGTGGCCCTCACCTAAATCCAGCTAGCATGTTAGGAGGTTGTAAACCCAAAGTCGATATGTACAATGACATAGTTACCCTCGTAGGGATTCTCGGTGTAATCGGTGTAATGGTACAATGGTAAAGACGTTCCTTACGAGGAAGCATATATATCACGCCAGCCCTTGGGAAAGACCCAAGAGGACATTGCTCACCTAAGTCTCCACTACCATACACCTCTCTCTCTGTTTGGTCTGTAACCACAACAGTGACAATGGTCGAAATAGTAAGCAGTTGGAAGCGACTGCGATCAGAGCTTATGGTGGTCTGATGTTTGGGGTGGTCAGAGGCTTGGTGGTCGGAGAGTAGTGGTCATGAGCGACGATGGTCGGATGGCTGACATGGTCGAAAACAAAGGTGGTTGTAGTCGTGGCGGAGTGGTCGAAGGATTCTGGCGACTTGGAGAAGTCTGACGGCTTCGAGTGGTCAGGGAGATCATACAGTTGGGAGAGGTCGGAGGCATCGGACGATTTGGAGAGGTTGAAGGTCGGACGGTTTGGAGAGGTCGAAAGTCGGACAGTTTGGTGAGGTCGAAAGTCGTGATCGACTTCGAGTAGTACTAAGAAGTCTGAGTTATATTGACTTCGAGTAGTACTTGGTGGTCGGAGCTCGGGCTGCCATGGCCTTTGTCTGCAGGGTGGTGCTGGGAACCCTAGGGTTGTCAAAGCTTCGGCCCACGGCGGCAGCCAGAGAGGTGTGAGTGAGAGAGAGGGTGATAAGGGAACTCATAGATACCTTGTGCGTAGCTCGAGGAGGGGCGTAGGTGGTCGGCGATGAAGAGGGGCGGTGGTGGAGCTCGGTTGTCAGTGAAGATGGGTTTTCGACAGTAGGCGCTCTTGGCAAAGGGGCGGAGGAAGTTTGCACAGGCGCGAGGAAGCTCCTGGAGTTGTCGGTGTAGCTCGAGTGAGGTCGATACGACCGGAATTCCTCGTCAGAGGTGATCGACGGTGCGGAGGAGGTGTAGTGGGTTTTTATAGTGCCGAGGAGGGGAGGGGTGGCGGTAATTGCTTGCCGGAGTAACGGCGGTGGGATTTCGGGAGGAGCCAATAAGGCAAGGTTGGGGTTTTAAAAGGAATGAAAGCACGACATTCAGGTGGACTGATCATGGGGATTAATATCCTTTTGGCCGGTGGGGAAGAAATGGAAAGGAGGAGGTGACTCAGACAGACTCGGCGACGCAATTGCGGCAGAGGTGATGGCGTCGGGAGGAAGAAGGAAAGTCCGACAGGTGGTCCCCACATGTCGGTGAGAGAGAAGAGGAGAGAGGAAGGGGTGGACGGTCAGATGGTGGCCGCGTGGCACAAAGGAAAGATCGGGGCCGCCGGCTGATAAGCGAAAGGGTAATTGAAATCGGGCAACTAGGATTTGATGAGGCGATAGTAGATTGAACCAGAGCATGACACTTGTTGGCCCGAGGTGGATTTGTGTTTAAAATTTCTTTTATGTTTTTTAGAAATACTAGAAGGCTTCTAAAAAAATTCCAGAAGATAGCAAACGACTTAAAAAAATTTCAGAAAAATTCTCAAAAATACTATAAATCTCGTGGAGCTCAGGAAAAATAAAATGAACTATTTTTGACTTTTAGAAAATAGGTAAATTGAGTTTTTTAGTCTAGGATTTGAAATAAAATTTAGAAAAATCCAGTTAAATTCTAATAAATCAAATAAATTTTTTTGGATGTTACACGAATTCCCTAAGTTCTACCGACCATTTGGACATATGCCCTGCTATTTCCCTGTTCTAGAGGACCTCTTGTAAGGAAAACTCAGACTGCATAATAATTTTGTGTGTCTGAAAATAGTGCCTTAGTTTCTTCAAAGACATGAAGAGGGCATACAAGAGTTTTTGGACCTGAGGGTAGCGCTCCTTAGGCCAATGTAACCAGTACAACACTTACTACCTATGGCATGATGGATAGATGTACTAGGAGTGTCTTGCCTTGTTTAGGAGAAACCAGAATGGGAGCACTCGTAAGATACCTTTTGACATTCTCGAAAGTATCGTTAACATCTTTCGATGACTCGAAACCTTCATGTTTCTTGAGAAGCTTGAAGAAAGGAAGTCCTTTCTCACCCAGCCTTGCAATGAAATGACTTAGAGTCACCATGTATCTAGTGAGCTTTTGAACCTCTTTCTCGGTGGTCGGAGGGCCCATCTGCTCGATGGCCTTGATCATTTCAGGGTTCGCCTTGATACCTCTTGCCGAGACAAGGAATTCAAGTAATTTTCCTGAAGAAACTCTAAATACACACTTTTTAGGATTGAGTTTCAAGCGGTGCTTTCTAAGGTTGTCGAATGTCTCCTGCAAGTCAGAAATGTGATTAAGTCGTTTGATGCTTTTTATGACCAGATCATCAACATCAATTGCATTAAATGTAGAAAAGTCAGACCAGCATTTTTCAGACCAAATGGCATTTTGAAATAGAAAAATACTCCAAATAGGGTGATAAAAACGGCCTTCTCTTCATCTTCTAAAGACATACTGATCTAGTGGTGACCAGAGTATAAGTCTAGAAAACATAACATCTCAGAACCAACAGTAGAATCAACTAACTGATCAATACAGGGAAGAGAAAAATCATCTTTTGGATAAGCTTTATTTAAATGGTATATTATATACACATGCGCCACTTACTATTAGATTTCAATACCATTACAAGATTAGTTAACCACTTTGAGTTATCGACTTCTCTTATAAAGCCTGCTTTCAGGAGCTTGTCCAATTATGATCGTACGGTTTCCCATTGATTCGGTGTAAATCTCCATAACTTTTATTTTCTGGGCTTTATATCAGGTTGTAACACTAGCCTGTGCTCGATCACCTCCCTAGGGACTCCGGGCATGTTAGATGATTGCCACACGAACACATCTGCATTTGTTAGAAGGCTCAGATGGGTCCAGGGGGACTTCCTAGACTTCCTCTTGCGGCTTCGGTGTAGCTTTAGGCTTGATTGCTCGAAGGCTACGTCTTGGTCGTTTCTTGAGTCGGTAACTGACCGACCAACACGAGGGATGTCAAGACCTGAATATGCAAATTCAGACTCTGTGTATACTACACTAGTTCAGGATCACGCTAGTACACACAGTGTAACATAAATAAAATATCAACCATAAGCAAGATAAAAATAAAGGAAAAGACCCAAATATTAATAATTATCACAATACGATCTTATGGTTAAGCTTACAACTTACTAACCTGAAGGGTTTAAAATCTAGCAACGAAAAATAGAAATAAGTGTAGAAACCATTCGACATGCCCACAAGCAATCGAATGGGAAGTGAAGGCCTACTATGTGAAGTCATCGAAGTATCCTCCCTCTGGTACCTCCTGCTGATACAGTTCCTCCTCCTCAACTAAGCAACAATGGCCATAAAGCTGTGACTACATTGGTACTCAGCAATAATTTAAAGTAAATACGGTAAGTAAATTAAAAGTGAATTTTAGAGAAAAATGATAATAAATAAATAATTAATAAAATTAAATAAACCACTTGTGAACTACCCATTCACAAGCTAAACAACTAGTGAACTAACCATTCACTTTCTAAAGATAACCGACCAAGCTTTTGTGAAAACTCTATCTCTCGTGTGAAATCATCGAGCATTGTCCATAACTAGAGACGCGGCTATTGAATAGTTTTACACTCTACAGAGATTGCACAACTATACCCACATGATGTGATTATCTTTACGTTAAAGAAATCACAACAAGGCCTTTACAAAGTTCAACCTCAACTCAATCCTGCCCCTTAGGGTTTCTCATCACACCCCCTTATGTCTCACGGAAATCAGCAACCATGTTCATCACAATCGCCAGATTGAAATTGAAATATCCCAAATTAATTAGCCAGGTCTATCCCATACTGGACATGTGGTTTGTACGATAAGGCTCAGATCAATGGCGTACAAAGTTAAGTCCTTAACATTATTCAGGTGAGACTTCCACATCCTTCGAAGTGAATCCACATTTCCCCCTTTACTGCATGATCACTCGCCCAACTGAAATCAATTTTGTATAATCAACACCAATGACACATCAATGTCATGGCACACAAATTGTATGACTATGGCTCCAACCACGATTCATTGTGGCTCCAACCACGATTCAATATCTCATTAAGTCAAATTAATTAATTGATTGCATGTGATGACGAACTCATCGAACTATAAGCATGGCTAAGCATATTAATCGTACCACCCATATAACAACTAGTATAGCATTACTAGATAATTTTCTAACCTATGATGACAATGGCATCGTGGTAATCAAAGTATCAAGGTGGGATTAATCAATTGAGACGGTAACTACCAAGTACAAGGGTTCATAATAAAATAGCAATGCAAGATAATTTAAAATAAAGTAGATAAATAATAGATTAAAAACTAGGTTCAACATAATCAAAGAACATAACTTGCCTTGGTCTGGATCAGTTAGGAACTCTAGATCTTCTTGCGGTGCTCCCGCTCTTTCGAAGACGCGATCTAACGAGAAAGAAAACAACCAAGGGACAAAAATAAAATAAAATGAACTCCAAAAACTTTAAAACTGAACCAAAAGATAGAGCTCAATTTTAGATGAATTTAGAAAAACTAACAGGGTCAATCGGAGATAGGACGGAGGAGAACGGGCTATTGAAAAATTAATGTAATGCCCTAAACGTCATTTCGGCGTTCCTGAAAATATTTAGAGGATTCGCAAAATTCTTCCTTTTCGGTAAATCGCAGGAGGCGGGAGAGAGCTGTAGATTTGTCTTAAAGTAAGAAAAATAATTTATTTCAATAAAAAATAAATTTGAGCTGTCTAGAGTGGGCCTAACCACTTTAGGTTAGCCAGCCCAAAGAGGCCCAAGCCGCCCCCTCCCCTCCAAAACCCTAGTCGCCTGCCCTAAACCCCCTGCTTTGGCCACCACCCCTCCCCCAGCCAAGCCCCTTCCCCCTATGCCTCCACCCCCCATTGCTTCACCTTCCTTGCTACCCTACTGGAAAAAAAATCAAAGAAGGGATGGGAAGAAAGGGAGGAAGAGGAGGGAGAGGAAGGAGGGAAGGAAAGAGGAAGAAGGAAAAAGGGGGATCTTGTGGGATTCAACCTAGGTGTGATTTTTCACCTTATTTTTCTTTTGTATAGGACACATGAATTTTCTTGAGGAACACATGAACATCAAAGTTGTATAGGACGCAGAGATCTGGATCCTGTAAGTTTTTCAAATTTTTTGGCCGTGGGATTTGGGCGCTATAGAGGTTGGAACTCTGCTGTGTAGCATAGGAGAATTCAGAATTTAGTTTCAGATTGTGGACAGATTCAAAGGACCTAACGATTTTTATGAACTACCTCATAATAAAAAAAAAGTTGTAGATAATTATGTAATCTAGCTTCTGGTAAAATTTCATAATTTTTACACCGGCGTACAGTGGGTGGTGAATGGTAGAAGCTTGTTGGTTAAAACTTCGTTACAGGTTCTGTCCTCTATATTTCCGTGGTGATTTACATCCCTTTAATAAGAGAATAAAATTATTGTGTCTTTGTCAAAGTTGTAGCCTTCATTCTGTAGATTTCAAAAATATTATTGTTTCCTGTGGTTTGACTAGTGGATTAAAGATACAAAAAGGCAAGCATCACTGCTGCAGTGGACTGAGCATGGGAACGGCAGTTCGAGGGAGAGCGTTGGGTTTCGTGTGTAGTGGTGCTTTATCTTTTTGTTGTGAGTGATAAATTATGGATTTGTGCTAAGTGGTGACTTGTGAACAGGTGTTTTTGCTCTCGACCGTGCTTGTGGCTTTCGTCCCTCCGGTAAAGGCAAGTAAACGTAGCGGCTATTGCTACAGTTTAACTTGTTAATTTTACTACATCCACTTTAATTATTGATTGATTGGCTATTAATTCCTTTTAATCAAGATGCCTTGCTGTGCTACATGCTCCTTTATATATTGTGGTCTAAGTGGTTATATTCTTTAGGAATCAGTTGTGGTTTATGTGGTTATATTCTTTATGAATCATTTGTGGTTTATGTGGCAATATTCTTTAGGAATTAATTGTGGTTTATGGGGTTATATTCTTTATGAATCAATTGTGGTCTATGTGGTAATATTCTTTAGGAATCATTTGTCGTTTATGGGGTTATATTCTTTATGAATCATTGTCGTCTATGTGGCAATATTCTTTAGAAATCAATTGTGGTTTATGTGGTTATATTCTTTATGAATCAATTATAGTCTATGTGGTAATATTCTTATGAATCAATTGTGGTCTATGTGGCTATATTCTTTATGAATCAATTGTGAACTATGTGGTTATATTATTTATGAATCAATTGTGGACTGTGTGGTAATATTCTTTATTTCATATCATGCATATCATTTGCATCATGGATGTCGCTGCACCTAGCCGTGATTGTACCGATACAGCATCGTACATTGTCGTAGTACGATGCACACTCTTATCTTATTGGGTAAGGGTGCAGTGGATCATATACATACATATGCATTTTCTTGTGGATGGATCATTTGCATACATATGCAATTTGTTGTGGATGAATTATTTGCATACATATGCAATTTCTTAGTTCTTATGTAGAATTGACTCATGAGAGTCTCTTGTGGTATGTAGTTTGATGATCTTTTTCTGAGATCTTATGTGGAATTGGATCATGAGAGTCACCTATGGTTTGAGGGTTGTGCATGTGGAGTGGGGTTTACCCTCTTGTGGTATGGTTGTGGTTACGATTGTGACGTGAGGTATTTCTCTTGTAGTAATTGTTGATGGCGGCTATGGTTGTGGAAAATATTAAGGCTAATGAGAATGATATGCTAATGATTTTTGTGGTAGGTAGTTTTGGTGGTTGTGGATATGAATGCGGCCATTGAGAAATTAATTGTTGATGCTTAATCAACCGTAGTTTAATTAACTTGTTAAATAGTTTGTTTGCTGAGATTTTATCTTATTCTTATTTTTTCCCCTTCTAGGTGATTCTTGAGCATGCATAGGAAGGGTAGAGCAGCATGACACTATTACACACCACTTCATGAATTTTGCTGTAATAATTTAGAGGAGTCTTTAATCATTTTCTATCTCCTCATAGTTGAGCACTATTATTTAATTATGTTAGACTGTGATTGGCTTTACTTGTTTATGATCTTTGCGGTTGTACCTTTTAAATATCTTCCATTACTTGTTATATTGTTATGCTTCCACGTAGTTTTCATTATTTTGGGAAGATGCTGCCGGAACTTTCTTGTATCCTGGCTAGTCGTGGTATAATTTAGTAGCATTCTAGGGTAATGTGATTTCTGGGGTGTTACAATTAATCTACTGGAGAATACTAAAAAATCAGAAAAGTTACTGTGTTATGGACTCGGTGCACGAAAAAGCGGGTCTACAGTGGACTCGGCTCATGGAATAGTGTATGAGCAACTGAGATGCTAACGCGATGGCTAGGGTTGACGTGGCAACTGACTAGGCTGACACGTGGCTGACACATGGCACTAGAGCTGACGTGGTATGCTAACGTGGCTAGCTTACGTGGCATCTGGGACGGCCTAGTGCTGACGTGGCATCGATGTGTCACTGGCATGTGGCACCTAGGGCTGATGTGGCAGCCAAGCTGGTGGCTGACTCAGATGGATTGGGCTCACGGGTTCATGGCACAGTGGCGGCTGACAGGTGGGTCAGCTTGCAGAGGCTTAGCTCATGGCAGACGCTCTCCACGGAGGAGGCAAACCAATGCAAGGGCGCGGGTGTGGTGTGACGTCGGCACGATCCGATGGTGTGCCACGTGGGAGGATCTCGGCCGTCTGTACAGATCTGAGCGGACGGTCGAGATAGGGATCGGACGGTCTGAGGGACAACGCGTGGCGTGGCATGGGTCACGAGGCAACAGTTTAGCGTGTTAGGGGTCATGACTGGGCGTGCAAACTAAGGGGTGGTGACACAAGTGACGGAGCGGATGTAGTCGGGAAAAGAGCAGCATGACGGATCACCGGTGGTCTGGACGACAGAGCTCATTGGTGGTCTGGTCGACGGGTGGCTACAGACGACAACTGCGTGAGGTGGGGTCGTCTTGGACGGCAGTAGACGAATATCATGGAAAACTTCGGTGACCGAGCTCCCAGTGACTGCAATGGCAATGGCGGTGGCTGTACGAGAACGGCAAGGTAGGCTAGCGGCTTGGGGTGCGGGAAAGCGAAGACGGGCACGATTTTATGCGTGGACGTAAAGGGATTCTGGGGAGGGCATGGGATGGAGTCTGTGGCAGAGAACGCGTGCGGTGCGGTGGAGTTTAGGACGTGAACACGAACCGATGATGCATTAGAGATGAACTTGTCGTGGCGACGACGAAGAACAGTGCACTGCATTCAGATGCGTGACGCAAGGTGAAGTTGACAGATCGGGCGGCTACGGCAAATGGCACAGGTGAATAGTGGCTAGCCCGCTGGATGGAGGATGTATGTCCTCGGTTGAAATCTGGCGAACGCGAAGCGGTGCGGCTCAGATGGTTGACGCGCGATGGTGGGGCGATCGGGCGACTGGGAGGGATTGTGCCGGGATGAATAGTGGTGGGCTGGCCCAGCACTATGCACAGGTTTTTGGTGTTTTTTCTTTTTTGAGAAATTCAAATAAAATAAAAGGAGCTCTAGAAAATATCAAATAAACCCAAAAAATTCGCAGAAAATTTTAGAACATTTCTTGAGACACAAGGAACCCAACTAAAATATTTTCAGCATATGCTAATATTTATTTTAATTTGATTAAATCATTTTAATTAATGGAATTTTATTTTAAACTTTAATTAATTCTAGAAAATCCAAATAATAAATTTTATTTTAAAAGCTTCAAGAAGCTCTGAAAATCAAGATGTTTCAAGGGACTTATGGTCGTATGTAAGCACTATGTTCTTATCACAGTGCACTGTGATTACTTCCTTAGGAACTGACATTTTCAAACATTGATAGGCGTTGTCAGCAACAATCAGAAAGCGAGCTAGAGTTCGTCATCCGAGTATGGCGTTATACGTCATATTCAAATTGACCACATCAAAGGAAATCTTCTCTATTCTGAAGTTGTTTGGGGAACTAAACGTGATAGGCAGAGAGACTTAGCCAATTGGCTTGGCTGAAGAGCTTGGCACGATCTTATGAAATGTGTATCATACTGACCTTATCCTGGTACGAGGAACCTG
Source organism: Melocanna baccifera (assembly GCA_036346265.1). Classification (NCBI taxonomy): domain Eukaryota; kingdom Viridiplantae; phylum Streptophyta; class Magnoliopsida; order Poales; family Poaceae; genus Melocanna; species Melocanna baccifera. The sequence goes on along the minus strand of CM070682.1, from coordinate 25,000,534 downwards.
CATCTCGTCTAGCATGCTTACAAACGAAATATTTAAAGAACTCCCACTATCAATCAACACGCGATTCACTTGGCAATTGTTGATGGTAGGCTCGACCATGATCAGGAATCGATCAGGTCAAGTTGAAGGGATCAGACAATCATCCTTCTCGAAAGAGATGATGACTTCTGACCACGTAGAATGATTATTAACAAGAGCAGGGTCAATTGAATTTACCTCACGCTCAACAGCCTTGTACTGCCGCTTTAACATATATGCCAAGGACCCTCTGTAGATGTGCTCGATGGTGTGTTTCGGGTCCTACCTCTACAAGGGTAGGGAGCGGCCCCTTACAAGAATAGCAATCCTTGAGTGTCCTTTGGAAAACCTGGCAATTGTGAAGGTCGTGCCCTTCCCTCTTGTGGAAGGGGTACCACCTTGGCTGGTGGTTATTTTGCTCAGAGGCTCTACCCTTGCCCCAATCAGAATACTTCTTGGGGTTACGTGGCTCCTTATCATCTACAACCAATACTTCCTTTGAACTTCCAGCATAAGGCTTCTAACCCTTTGCCTTGCTCTTGGGCTTCCTAGCCTTTCCCTTCTTCTTACTCCCCTCGCCATCCTCTCTAGAGCCTCGATGGTCCTAATCAATGGCCTTTGCCCATTCAACTACTTCATTAGTAGTTATGTAATGGTGAGCCATATCAAAAATCTCAACGATGGTAGTCGGGGGACACAAGGCAATATCCTTTATGATCCTCTTGTTGCGACTCCTTACTTGAATGCTCTTATGATAGAAACGTCAGAAACTTTTGGAATTGAATTATGAACCTGACTGAATCACTTGATGAATTGTCGTAGAGTCTCATTACTTTTCTGCTACATCTGATGCAGGTCGTCCTCTTTCCCAGGATGGTTGTACGTCCCCAAGAAATTGGCCGCTAGGAGTTCACAAAGGTGTTGCCATGAGTAGATTGACTCGAGCAGTTGGTTCAACAACTATGATCGAGCGGAGGCTTCAAGCACTATTGGCAAATAATTTGCCATTACGTGCTCATCACTACCGGCTGCTCAGATTGCGGTTGTATAAATCTAAAGGAATTCGATGGGATTCTGAGATCATCAAATTTCTCCATATTCACTTGACAAAACCACATTGACTAGCGTACTGCTCAAAGTTCAGGCATGAATGCCCAACATCCAGTAATGAGTTCATGACATTTCCTTTGCGGAAAAGGGTAATTGGTGTCACTGGGTGACTGCACTTGGTGATGCCTAGCAATCGGTGGAGGCGACCTGTAGTAGGTCTCATCCATGTGAGGGGAATGCGCCTTGTAGTGCATCTACTACTACAGATTCCTTTCTCAGAGCGGTGATCAATCTCTTTCTCGGTGAAGTTGCTGATTCGAAGTCGTTCGTGGGAACCTCCTCCGACTAGAACGGTGATTAGGGGATCAATGTGGCCTGCCATCATGATGATTCCTATGAGGTGAGTTCTCTGAATGACTGGATGCGGTTGTACCTATCCAACTCAAGGAGTTGTGTCAACAAGAGTGCTCTAGCTGGGCCATCATGTGACAAAGTCTTCGCGTGATCCCTTCGGCAAAGAGGTCGTTGCCTAGCGCTTGAGCGAGTTCTTGGGTTGGGTTCTCCAACAAGTCATTAATCCATTGGAGCTCCCGAGCCTCCTCAGACTAGTACTGAATACACCCAGGCAAAGATCTTTGGGCAGCCAATCACCTCCTCTGGGCAGTCTCTAGGTCTTCGACCACTAAGTTAGTTTGTTGTCATCTTAGAGGAGAGCGATTATTTCTAGGATTTCTCCCACGCTCATTAGAGAATTGATCTCGCTCATCGCTGGAGGTCTCCTCGCCATTCTCAAGAGAGGAGGGAGAGTGTGCTCAAATGGATAGCATCCTGAGGCCTCCTCTCGGAAGGTGATAAGGGTCGATGGAGAGGGCCATGACCTCTCGTCTAGAATTTTCACTTCCGGTGGAGGTCCACTCGTTTGAAGAATCCTCTACTGACACCGCATCATGGCTAGGAGTAAACCCCACCAGGAAGGAAAATTTTAGGTTATAACCATCTTCGGTTGGATCTATATTCTGCAACGGGATGGACAAACCCATAGGGAGCATGCCCTTTGTAGGTTCCAATGGAGAGTCATGACAACCAGATGATGCCGATTTTTCTAGAATATGCGATTTTGGGATTGGCTGGAACCGAACAGACTGTTGTCATTGGTAGACTTGGGTGCATCAAGACGGACCCGTCATCGCATTATGAGTTTGGTTCAAGGTCGGATTGAGGGGAAGTGTGTCCTCCTTGAGGCGTACTGCTATGGGGGATGAGGATCTTCCCTTAGCCTTTCCTGCAGTGTTGCTTTTGAGGCCTCTGGACGGACCTCCAAAGAGAGCCTCACCGTTAAAAGCGAGCATTATCTGCTTGTACTTGTAGCAGGCCTTCAGTTTGAGGTCTGCGTACTCAGCCAAGTCAAACTAGTTCTCCTTGTTCAACTCTCCTACCATGAGGACATCAAAATGAAGAGAGCTTGCCGATAAGAATATTACTAGACTCTTGGAATAAAGTGTCCTCATAGACGACGCCAATTGTCGATGTTTAAATATTGATATTACATATGATTTGTATGTATTCAGGAGAAACTCTCTCAAGGGATAGGCTACGAGTATGCAGAAGACATGAAAATTTTTACACAGGTTCGGGCCTTCTCCTAGAGAATACTAACCCTATGCCCTATGTCACTATTGCTCAAAGAGAATGATTACAACAAAGTAATGTGAATAGAACTTGTAGTATATCTCCATAACCTACTGGCTTCGATCCATTCTTCCTCTGATATTAACCCATATATAGTTGACGAAGTGACGGCCATTGTCATACATCAAGAGACACCTCAATGTTTCGGGATATAACCGTTAGTAGGAGGTTATTATCAGAGAGACGTAATTAGCCATTCACCGTGTGATGGTTGCTATTATATCAGGAGTGTGTGTGGTTATTGAGCATAAACACACATTTTAATTGCCTTGTTAGATGGATTCGTTGCATGGTGGGTCATCGTAGATAGGCTAGTCAGAGACATACTGATCACAGAGAGGTCTACGACCACCGGGTGGTCCTAGGACTACTTATGACTATCTTATGCTTGCAGAAGAACTTATAACTATGAGAAGGTCATAGAAAGATTGATACTAGGTAGTCATAGGATAGTTGACAACTGTGAGATAGTCGTAGAAAGATAGCTTATGACCACTGTACAAATTTCCTCCCTTATTGATAAGGGGTATATTTAAAGTATATGACGATGTAATAATTAGAGGATTACTCTATCCTCATCGTCTAGCCCCCCAACTTCAAGGGAAAATAACTTACTTGAGCAAAAGAAGTCGTAGATGAAAAGTGAATGAAAACAGTGCCTTTTTAATTCTATTCAACCAGAAATGTGCTTGGCCAGAAAGATAATTTTGCTTAAGTTGTGAAGACAAATGAATTTCAAGATGAATTCTAATAGTCCCTCACAGATCTATCCACCGAAGTGATTCCCAAAATAGCCATTCGATTCCTGAGATAGATAACTGACGCACAGTTATAAAAGCTTATATCGGGAATGCCCCTAGATCTCAAGCTCCTCCGTTACTATTACGAGATGAGCCAACAGGCTAGGATCACCGGAAGCTATGGATTAAAGATCCACGATGGCAAGATAGAAATGTACATCCAAATGTACACTCGATCATCATGGCCGGGATAGAAGAAGAGGTGATTCTACTGAAACACCACCAGTGAAGATAGCCTTTCCTTCGTGGAGAAGGCTATGAAGAAGAATACATCCTGGAATTCAGTTCCCAAGAACATGGATTGGATAGCCCCTACATCTCAGCTGTCATGGAGCTGAGGTGCAAGGGACTACCGGGCTGGCACATGGTGAAGGATTATATCACCTGTCACATCAGCCCCTGAAGAAATGAGCATATCCCATATGGATGTACTCAAGAGTAGCTGATGCTACTCGAAACTACGAGAATGGTAAGTAACCATCCCTATCACTTGAAGTGGTGGCTTCTCGTATTTTGGTGGATGTGTCTGCTGAAGAGAAGGAAGAACACCTAAAGGTAATTGAACAATTGACTTCTTCTTTAGACTTACATAGTCGTAGAGAACGACTAAATAGTATTATGTTTTTCCTTGTAGAGCAAAGGCATGATCGACCGTCAAGATGACCAAGAGGTCGAATTGATGGTGATCGGAGTGGAGGCGGAAGAGAAGGGTCAGACTCTACCCAAAAGACATCGGCTGACCAAAGCTATCGACAAGAAGGAGAAAGGGAGCACGAGTCATGCTATGTCCCTTGCCATTCTTCCTCTTGCCCTAACAACTCCGACTGGCACTGTGCAGCAATTCCTTACGGAAACAACTACTGTAAGTGAAATTAGGGTAATCATATTCGAGCAACCTGCTCCTAAGATTAAGGTGTCCTTCTACCTCGACACCGAAACCTACTTAGTTGGTGCTTCTCAAGGCTTTACAAAGCAACTCAAAAAGGAAAATTGAAAGAGTATCATGTCTTTTGTGAAGGAGTCTACTGCTTCAACAGAATCTGTGATCGAGAAGGAGGTTGACCTCCAGAAGGGGCAGGAAGGGCAGGGAGTAGCGACTCTTTTTCAAGACCTTCGACCAGACGTGGTCGAAGATATCATCATTCCTCCACAACCAGACGTGGTCAGAGAAGAGCAATCGAAGAAACTCTCTGGGAAAGTTTCTTCTAAGTTCTAAATTAAGAGTGTTACAATAAGGTATGTAAATGAAAACTTAAACATGGTATTTTTACCTTTCATGCCTTCTTGAATGACGATTTATTCTTATGCTACCCAGCTCGGCATCTCCATCTACCAAAATTATTTCTGCGAAAAAGCCCTCTGCGACTTTGCCCGTAGTCAAGAAAGGGTGAAGATGGTGGTTTAAGAAAGGGAAAGATAAGGGATTGTGGTTTGTGTGGCTAAGAGAGAGAAACTCACGTTAAATCTACATGCATTGTTTGTATGGACCCATGCATAAACATTTGGAAGATAGAATAGATGGCGATGGAAAAGGTGCTTTGATGTTTGGAAGAGAAAAATGTGTATGCCTATTAGCAAAATTCATAAAATTTTTCTGTCGTCGTGTCAACTTTCACTCGTTGATTTTTTTTCTTCTAAAAGAAGTTGACTTTTTTTTGAACGCACATAAGCTGACTGAAGGCACGTAGGTACGTACACTTAGTATGTAGCGATCATCCTGATTTTTTTACTACTGATAAATTATAGATGGAGAATTACAACTGTGACATATGGGGCTTGAAAATTATAAGGACAGTGTTTGTTGTAGCATCCAGAGTTGCCAACAATGTCCAACTCAGGAGGCCAAGCAAGACTATGTCAAACCTTAGTGAAGGACCATGTAAGGAGGTCTAGGGGTTTGTTGTGATAAATCATTGCTATTTTTTTTCTCGAACACGCAGGAGAGTTGCGTATCATTATATTAAGAAGAAAAAGAGTCAAATAGACTCAAATAGACCCTAAAGGGCCGGGAACAGCAAAACAAATTACAACCCACTCACAACACCAAACTAGGACCAAATGCGCCTAAGACCTTTGGCCCCGGCCATACCCCATATTTTTGCCTCATCGATAATGTCCTGCACTAAAGCACTAGAGTTAGGAGAGGCCCCCTCAAAAACACATCTATTCCTATACTTCCAAATCCGCCAAACCACCAACAACACTAGAGAATTAAAACCCTTTTTGTGCTGTTTGTCCAGTTGCTGCAGCACTTGGCACCACCAAGCAATTAAATTAGAATCAGTAGGCCCAGGAGCATGGTGTTGCATGCCAACATTCGATAAAACTGTGAACCACACTATTCTGGAGAACACACAAGTGGTGAGCAGATGCTGGATATCTTCCTCCTCTTGATCACAAAGTGGGCATTTTTCAGGATGGTCTAGACCACGACGAGCCAGGCGGTCAGCGGTCCAACATCGATTAAGAGAGGCCAACCAAGTGAAGAACTTGCAACGAGGAGGGGCCCAAGATTTCCATATTTCTTTCCAAGGCTCAAACTCAACAGCCCCCTAAGGAAACGTCTATAGGCTGATTTGGTGGAGAATTCACCCGACGATGACGGGGCCCACAAATGCTGATCCTCCACTCCAGGGGTAAGATTCACCTGAGCCAAATGATCCCACAATTGAAAGTATTCCATTAGCGCCTCTGTAGACAGACCACCACCAATATCACTGATCCAAGTAGTGTCAGTTAAAGCCTCGTGCACAGTTCTGCATTGTGCAATTCTTCGCTTCACATACTTACACAGGGATGGCGCAAGATCAGGTAAAGATTTTCCATGCAACCATTTGTCACACCAAAAGAGGGTTCTGGAACCATCGCCTATAATTGAGATAACTGAGATGGTGAACAAAGCAACCAAATTGGGATGCACTTGGATATCAAAGCCAGCCCATGGACGGTCAGGCTGTGTCTTCTTGAGCCATAGCCATCTCATCCTCAAGGCCCATCCAAGCACTTCCAAATCAAGAATTCCCAATCCACCAAGATCAAAAGGCCTCTTTACTCGCTCCCAAGCAACAAGGCAATGTCCACCGTTCACTTCCTTGTGACCTTTCCAAAGGAAAGCTCTTCGAATCTTGTCTATGGATTTGATAGCCCATTTGGGGAATTCCAAAGCAAAGAGCTGATAAATAGGTATTGCTGTGAGAACTGCGCGAACAAGAGTGGCCCTCCCAGCTGGATGCATCATGGCTGCTTTCCATCCAGGTAGTTTGTTTGCTATCTTATCAATGATTGTGTAGAAATCAGCCTTGGAAAGCTTTTTGAAGGATAATAGAAGCCCAAGATACTTACAAGGGAACTCTTGTACTTTGCAGGGGATGAATGTTTGTATTGCCTCCATGTCGTGCTCTTGGCATTGGATTGGGCTAGCCGAGCACTTGCTGATATTGGTGACTAGCCCCAATGCTTCACCAAAGACTTGAAGGATTTCTTTAATCATTTCCAAATCTTCCACATAAGGCCGCAAGAACAGCACAACATCATCGTCATAAAGCAAAACCCGCTGGCTTGATCCGTGTGGGAAAAGGGGTTGTAGCAGACCATCATCACTCGCCTTGTTGATTAGAGCATGAAGCACATCCATGACAATAATGAACAGCATTGGGGATAAAGGATCACCTTATCGTAACCCCCGTTGATGATGAATCACTTCTCCTGGCAATCCATTTACCAATACTCTTGTAGAAGAGGTCCTCAAGAGCTTGGCTAGAATGTTGCACCAAATAGGGCTGAATCCCAGGTGTCTTAAAACCTGTAACAAGAATGCCCAAGATACCGAGTCGAATGCCTTAGAAATATCCAATTTAAGGAGCACTCGAGGTTCCTTTTGCTTATGGAGCATTTTTGCAGTTTGCTGGACCAATAAGAAATTGTCACGAATGCATCTTCCCTTAATAAAGGCACTCTGGCTGGGAGAGATCAAAGTCTTTAATTTAGGAGCCAACCTGTTGGCCAACAATTTGGTGATCAATTTTGCAAAGCTATGTACCAAGCTTATATTGGAATACGCGTAGGCTACGGAAGCAGAAAACAAAACTTTTCTACCGCGCACCCAAGAACATCATGCTAAGGAAGGATCATGGATCGTTACCACTTAGACGCGCAGCGCAGCAAGAAGAAGAATTGAAACCGATCCAATCTCGCGCGTCGAGGTAGTAGTGGAAGTAGCCGATCGTCCCGAACAGATCGTCTCCTCCACGCACGCCGATCAAGATCGCAACGAGCAGCGCCTCCACCGTATCCACACGTCCGGGTGGAACGCCGATCGCGAGTGTACTAGCACTCGTGAGCGCCTAGGGTTTGGCTCGGGAGGTGGCGGCTAGGGTTTTGCTAGATGTTAATCGGGCGAATCCTCCGCCCCTCGCCTCCATATATAGACCTCCTCACGTGGGCCTCGTGGACCGAGGCCCAATAGGAGTCTATTCGGATCTCTATCCGATTGAGCCCATATCCGAATCATATTCGAATTAGTGTTCCAACCCGTTAAGCGTGCGACCACAGCAGGTTCACGTATACTTGGTCGTGACCCGAAACGCCTTTCCAGCTACCATGTTAATAGCGGCCTCTAGTAAGACATATTAACCCCAAAGTATATGTAAAGATCATATCGGCTGAACTCTGTAATGTTCTCTCATGTACGAATCCCTTTGCCTCACGATATAGATTGAGCTCAAGGCGAGACTGTGTCATCCTCTTAATAGCTCAATCACTCTCTCGATTCCGTGATGGATTATAAACTCGTGATTGACTCCTCAATCACCTTGGCATGGCCATGCACTTTCATAATCCATTACATCGAGGGCCAGAGATATCTCTCCCATAAGGAGGGGCAAATTCTATCTTGATCATTCACATCCCACTACATGTTTCATGGCAAACCCGAAGACTACTTTTATGACTACCCGATTACGGAGTAGTGTTTAGTAGTCCCAAAATAAGCTACTACTCATGTTGGGAACCATGATGATCTCAAGTCTAAGGACTCTACATAAACACTACTTGAGACCAACGATGACACATGGAATCTCTGCAGTTGTCTCATGGCAGTCTATCCAACATATGTTCACTAACACATGTCCATATTATTGATTTGGTATCACCATACCATGATCCATGAGACATGATCATCAATCAATACATATGCTGATCTTTGTCTTTGAATCATATTTGTTCCTCATATGATATACGATCAGGGATCATTTAGAAATAGCAACATCTTAGTATTTAAGAGTCTCATGAATAAGTCACATACTCATTGATCAATAATGATGATGTCTATTCCAAGGAACAAAGTAATGTATCATAAACATAGTATGTGATATATACAACATCTCCATGTTGCCTCTAGGGCATATCACTAACAGCTTATTGGTCGATAGTCTTTCAATTCGAACGCGTCCGGAGTTTTGGGCAACAAAGTGATGTATGCCGAATTAAGCATGAACAATCTGCTCACATCTCCCTGCAGCACCCGATTAAATGCACCCCCAAGATCCACTTTTATGATATTCCAACAGCTCTTATAGAAGCGTCCCGTATAGCCATCAGGGCCGGGTGCCTTATCCGAAGGAAGAGATTTAACTGTTGCCCAAATTTCCTCCTCAGAAACAGACATCTCCAACGAAGACAAGTTGTGAGAGCCCTGATAAAAGGATTGAAGATTCAACGTACAATCCCGTTGTGAAATTGTACCAAGAAGTTTAGAGTAGAAATGCCATGCTGCCTCTTGCTTCTTATCTTGGCCCGAGATAATGTTATCCCCCACCTTGACCTTGGCCATAAAGTTCTTCCTCTTCCTGTATCTAGCTTGCTGATGAAAAAAGGAAGTGTTTGCGTCACCTTCCTTCAACAAACATAAATTGGAGCGTACTCGAGCGATTGTACGCTCAAGCGAAGCCAAGGCGATTGCGTGCCGCTTGATCTGTCGCCGCAACCAATCCTCTTCCCTGGAGAGGAACCGGTTATCTTGGGCAATTTCCAACCGGTGCAAGATCTCTTTTGCCAATTGAAGTTGTGTCTTTATATGTCCAATCTTCTTTTGGCTCCAAGATTGCAAATCCCTTGCAAGTCTGCTTAGCTTCCAAGAGAACAACTGCAGAGGACATGAGGCTGCGATTGGTTTACACAAGGAATACTCTACCTCCTGCAGGAAGCCTTCAAATTTAGGCTAAAAACTCTCAAAATGGATCCTCCTCTTGCCTTGTAAGTTGTCCTTCAAACCAAGGATTAAGGGGCAATGATCTGAGACCACTGTGGCAGAGCTCTGAAGAATACAATCAGGGAACAAAAGTTCCCAATCTGAAGTCATGAACACTTAGTCCAACCGAACTAAAGTTGGCACTGCACGTTTGTTTGACCAAGTGTATCTCCGACCGAGGAGGGGTAATTCTCTCAGCTCCAGATCATCCAAGAAACAGCGAAAATGACCCATTATTGCCCTGTTAACATTAGTGTTATTCTTGTCTTCAGCCATATAGATCAAGTTGAAATCCCCACCAATAGACCAAGGCCCCGGGCAAGCCTGCCGTATGCCCCGTAGCTCTTGCAAAAATTGAATTTTGTGCGCATCAAACTGAGGCCCATAAACACCTGTGAACCACCACGGCATGTCTTCCTGAGAAACAAATTGAATTGAAACCGAAAAAGTATCAATCCGAGAATGGAGAGCCTGGCACACGCAGCCCTTCCAGGCCACCAATATCCCTCCACTTGTTCCGTTTGCCGGCAATACCACAAATTGGTCAAACTCACTACCAAGCAACGAGCGTACCATAAGTCCTGAGATAGCCTCCTTCTTTGTTTCTTGCAAACATACCACCTCAGGCCGAATAGAGTTAACCATGTGACGCACGGTATCCCTCCTTGCCTTGTGATTCAGCCCCCTCACATTCCATACAAGAATCCTGGAAACCATTAGCTCAAGATTGAGAACGACCGACAAAAGCACCCAGCACAGCACTAATCACCGGTAGCCACGCTTGGGAAGATCGCAACATCACTTGGAGCCTCCCCCGGAGCCGGTGGCTGCCAACCAAACAATGCCGCCAAAGCCGCAATGTGAGTTTGCGATAGGGGCTTATCGAAAACTTGAGCATATCTGTCCAAGTCAAGCTCAGTTAAGTCCTCCTGAGAAGCAACTATCCCCAAACGTTGCATGAGATTGACTTGAGTTTGGGATGCTGCAGGCAAGGATGTCTCATGTCTCTTCTTCAATCTGTTGCTGCGGCGGAGAACGAAGTCTTGCGGGAGGTGCTTGGGTCTTCGGCTTTGAATGATAGGGGCAGGTATCAGTCCATCAGTGGCAAGAGTCACGGCAGTGATGAACTTTTTTGCTGGTGTAGAGAGGAGTGAAGTGGAATCCTTGCGCTGAGAATGCCGTGGTCGGCGCCTACTATAAACAAGCAAAGGAACCGACGGGTCTGCAGAGCTGGAAGGCTCAGGGGCCTCTGAATCCTAGCGCTGGAGGGGCTCCTGAACTGGCCCATCAGGAGGCGGAGCGCCCAAAACTGGCCCATCAGGAGGCAGAGCGTCCAACAAACGCGAGAGGGAGGTGGCCCCGCTCTCGGTCGAAATGCCCGCCTGTGGGTCGGCGATGCTCTCGATCGAAATGGGCCAAGGTCCCGCAACAACAGCCCGCCTGGCGAGAATTGGTCCAAGGACCGGAGCGTGCAACGGTCCCGAGTGAAGGACTACGGGTAGGCTACACTAGCGCATATTAAAAATTTCTACCCGTAAACCAAGATCACTGCAGTTATAGATCACGACCTTAGCAGTATGATCACGGAAACCAGATCTATCCATTACCAGAACTATACAATCGATCACATCGATCATACCGACTTACATATCGCCATATGCAAATCACCCGAACCTATAACATGACAGCAATGGCTCTGATACCACTGAAGGACTACGGGTAGGCTACACTAGCGCATATTAAAATTTTCTACCCGTAAACCAAGATCACTGCAGTCATAGATGAAGATGATGCAGCACGTTGGGGCAGAGTAGTCGTACTACTTCCTCGTTTGCGGTTCATCCAAATGCTACAGATGCAGCGCCGCCAAAGGTATCCACACGTACGGGAGGAAGCGACGCACGCCGGATTACTAGATCCGCGCGAGTGACAAGGGCGTCGGAGGGGTAGCGGCCAGGGTTTGAGGATGTCACGAAAAACTCATCCCTAACCCTGTGCGCCCCTGCCCTCCTTTTATAGACGTCCTTACAATGGGCTTTTACGAATAGATGCCCATTAGGACTCAATGCCCAGTCCAACTCGGATCCAATCCGAATTAGGCTTCAGCCCTTAAGTGTGTGACCCTATAGGTTCACGTATGTTTAGACATGACGCGAGTACACCTACTCGGTCAATAGTTGGTAGCGGCCTCTAGCAAGACGTACCAACTCCTAAACGCACATAAAGATCATATCGGACGAACCATCACAACGTTATGTACATGCCAATCCTTTTGTCTCACGATATTCGGTCGAGCTCCAAGCTGACCACTCTTTCTCGATCTGTGATTCAAATCCCTTACTAGGTTAACTCTTAACCTTAAGTAGCATGGCCATGCATTTCGGATCCGATCACTCGAGGCCCGAGATATCTCTCTGTAGAGAGGGCAAATCCCATCTCGACCGACCATGCCTTGCAGCATGCTTCATGACAAACCCGAAAGCTACCTTTATAACTACCCGATTCACGGAGTAGCGTTTGATATCCCTAAGTAGGTCGATTCACATCCCAATTACATGCGACAATCTCAGGTCTGAGGACAAGGCGTACACATTGTGTAGAGAGAATCATAAGTATAATAGCTATGTCTCATGTTTGGTCGGTCCAACCCCATGTCTTAAACATGTGTCCACATTATTGGTTTGACATCTCCATGTCTATGACCTGTGAAACATGGTCATCAACCGATACATGTGCTAATCCATCATTCACGTGTGTCCATACATGAACTCCGACTAGGGACAACTTTAGAATAACCATACAAGTAAAGAGTTTCACAAACAAGTCACATACTTGTTAATCAATACAAAGGTAATATTCAAGGAACATTTATTAAATCATGGATACAACGAAATATCATCATCTCTATGATTGCCTCTAGGGCATATTTCCAACACCGAGCTCGCCGAGTCAATTATCGCATGGGAGTCGGCAGCAGCAGGAGATGCAGGCTCGGCCGGGGGCTCCGCGCCAGTTCCCAACACCGCGCCATTTCCCATCACCGCGCCAGCTCCCAACGCAGGCGAGGCAGTTGGAGCTGGTCTCGGGACTGCCTCCTGCCCCGACTGGAGATCTGCTCCAACGAGGCGGATCCGCACCGCGAGCTGCGAGGACGCCACGTGGTCGTCGGCGTGGCCAGCAAGCGACCCCGTGGGCCCAAGGCGGCTTAGGATTCGGAGGCGCGCCGCATGGACAGCTCCAGCGCTCGTCCTCGCCGGCGATCCGTCTCGGGAGCGCGGCGGAGAGACGGAGGGCCTCAGCTGCCGAAGCTTGTCCGTGGCCTGGCCGATGACAGCCGCAACCTGGCCCATAATGGTCGCCGCCTGGCTGAAGGAGGCGGCAGAGAGAGCAAGACGGAGGGTCTCCACCACACCGGCGACCTCCAGCCCGGAGGCGTGTCTCCTACGCCCAGAGGAACGACGTCGACACCGCCGAAGCCGCCCGGCAGAGCCGACCTCGCCAACTGCCGGCCTAGACACAGAAGGCCTACTCGCCGACGGAGACGAAGACGGGGGAGAGATACGCCGCCAAACCGGGATGCGTCCCTACGGCGGAGGAGCTCCAGGGCAGGCAAAGGAATGGTGGCCCAGGCCCATGCAACGAAAGCAGCGCACTTGGCGACGACACTCTGCGGCTCGATGCGAAGCAGCGAAGCAGTTGAAGCATTTTCCGCGGAGGTTCGCCGGAACCGGACGACGGGAGCCACATGCAGGGTGCCGAGGTCCACTCCGAGAACGGCGGCGACCAACCACCGCTTGCCAGCCTTCCTCGGTCGGTCCTTGAGACACCCCTCGACCAAGAGGAAGCTCCGCGCGGTCGGCCGGGGAGCGGTCTGGGCATGCGCGTAGGCGGTCCGCAGGCTGCCGCTCCGACACCGCCGAAGCCGCGCCAGTCGACAAGAGCACGTCGCGGTATGAAGGAATGGAAGCACGCTTGGAGACGACAGGGTAGGTGGGAGGAGCGACCTCCCTCCAGCGCTCCAGCTTCAAGCGCCCAACCCTGAGGGAGGTTGGCACCTAGGGACTGGGACTAGCGGCCGGTGCCTAGGATGGCGCGACCAAGAAGGTGGCCGCCGAGTCCGGGCGGACGTCGGCGGGTGGCTGTGGGGAGTCATTTTTTGTTGTCCCTCATAGCCTGAATGATCTGGAAAGAGAGAAACCTCAAATCATTGCTATTTTAGAGGAGTAAAAATTTGAATTTTGTAAATTTGCAGTTTTTTTGGATAGATTGCAGACCTAGTGGTCTATCCTTCGTTTGCAATGGCCGAAGCTAACTTTTTATAATCACATAGGTCATTCAGCACTTACTTGCCTAGGGAAGGAGACATAAGGAATCTAGCACCACATTGCGACATAGAACGTGAAGAACGTGATTTTTGGTACCCGCTACAACACAACAATTCTATATCATACTTTGTTATAATGCCTCTAGAATTGATAATACTTATGTATGTAATTCTATTTTTGCAGTGCCACTAGCAGCTACAGGGCAACGTATGTGGATTCTATGTTTGCTACCATATGGAGAAAATCATGGACGCTAAAATGAATGATCCAGAGGTTTTTCAACCTACCAATAATTATTTTATGATTATTAATATATATATATACATACATATATATATATATATATATATATATATATATATGCTAATGACTTAATACTACTAACAACAAGGCGTAGAATTCGACAAAAGTGCAATTGATCTTGACAAACTCACTAAAACTTGAGGAAAGCTCTCCCAATTCATAATAGCGGAGTTCATAAACAACACTGGAGAGTTCCACCCCGGCGATAAGAATTGTAACACCCCAGTCAAGCAATGACCCGGAATGCTACTCGACTTGAAATAAAACAAGAGTAATTTAACTACGCTAGGCACAAAAATTTCGACAGAACCTCCCCTGTATTGTGTATCAAGACAGAGATTGCAACAAGCATAAGTAGAAGAAATGAATGACACTAAGAATATAATAAAATCTAAGCAGAATGGTTTAAGTCTTCTAAATCGTCCATGTTGTGGCTACAGACCAAATAGAGAGAGAGTATGGTAGTGGAGAGTTAGGTGAACAAATGACCTCTTCTCCTTTTCCCAAGGACTAGTCACATACATAAGTACTCTCCGACGGTACAGAGTGACATTACCATCGTAACCTTTCCCAGAGCCCCTCACCGAGGACAAGCTACGTCATTTACATGATTTACAACCTTCTCCGCAGGCTAGCTGGGTTTAGGTGGGGGCCACTCCTACAACAGAAGCCTCTCATGGTGAAGGGCTTCACAGGCCGAAGCCATGCTGCCGAGTCCTTTGGCCCCCTCCGTCCCTGCGGCCTGTGACGTTGTGTGATTGTAGGTGAAGCGGAGTCGGGGTCGTGGGCTCGCAATGGAGTCGCGTCTGTGTTGCGAAGGCAAGGGCCGCGACATGTATGCTGCGGAGCCGAAGGCCTCGCCCAAGCAGCCGTGTCGGTCCAACTCCCGTTGGTAGGACACGTGTGGTCGGTCACGACGGTCGGTCCCGACGGTTGGGCCTCCACTGGCGGCACCTCCGAGCGTGGCTATATATGCGGTCTTAGCGATGTGATAGAGGACCGGTGGGACGGCCTGTCTCAAGAAGATACCTCTTCCTCTCACAAGCATGCGACAGGGTTGGCGTCGGCCAAGGTGCTCGTGTGCATGCTTGTGGAAGGAAGAAGGTACGTTCTTGAGTTGGCAGGAAGGCTCGCACCGCATGCTGACGAGGAAGTACTGGGCGTGCGTCTGGGGCGTCCACCGGCGGTGATGAGGACGCTGTGCGCGGCCAGGCGACCGCGAGTGCACGCGCCTTGCTGGCAGTTGTCTTCACGCCGGTTGGTGCGGACTTCCACCGAGTGACCTGCTGCGTCGGTGTTCTTTGCAACCTGGCGTCCATGGAAAGGTATGGGACACATTAGAATAGTAGAACGGTTGTAGTAATAGCGAAGAGGTATAGTGTGCAGCAAGCGCCGGGGTTGTCTCGAGTCACTGGAGCAGAAGGGGCGCCCTTGCGGCGCGGCTTGCGGGCGCGTGGCTGCGTGTTGAAGTGCCCGGGCCGAGGGCGGTCTCAAGGCTGCGTGTTGAAGTGCCCGGGCCGAGGGCGGAGTCGAAGTCGTCCCGCTGAGACGAAGGCATCGCGAAAGGCGGGTTGGCGGGCCCTTGGCGGTGTCACATGTGGCCTGCGAGGGTGGAGACCCGGCCGGCGCAGCCATGCGCACACGTGCAACCCCGCGGGGATGCCGTACACGTGTAAGCAGCCGTGCTGCATCAGCTTCCTCCAGGTGCGCCTCTCCGCGCGCGGGTGGCGCTTAGACCTCCGCCGATTACGCTTCTGGACGCGTGGGCGACGCGTCGGCTTCCAGCGAGTGCGCTTCAGAGGGCCGCAGGGTCATCCGAGCCAGCTGAGATGATCTTTGATATCGGAAATCGCAACCAATGCGGCGATCGCCGATTGCCGCGCGTGCACAAGGGGAAGGAGGCCGCTGCATTGTTCTTGGCGTGGCACGCCTTGGGTGCCTGGCGCCGGCTGGACCCCGCGTTGATTGGCGTAGACTCCACTTGAACGGACTGCTCCGCTAGCGCACCCCGCGCGGGTGCGTGTTAACGCCGAGGGTAGAGCTGAGACTGCATCGCGAAGCCGAAGATGCCGCCGAAGGCGACACCAGGTGATGTTGCATAAATGCCCGAGCAGACACGCGGCGAGGTGCTATTGGCGCGTCGTGCTCTGCTGGGGCCCTTGGTGCGACCGCCGCTTGACCGGGCGTGGTGCGCACGGGTAGGTGCGCTAGTACGGCGGCGATCGTGGGGTGTGGGCGGTTCGCCTCCCAGTAGTTATGTTTATCAAGGGCGTGAGGGGCACAGGGGTATTAAGTACCCCTTGCATTAGGCCACTTGCCTTCTCATCCTCTTGTCTTCTAGCTCCCGATCACGCGTCCCAATCTCCTGGCCTCCTTGCTTTGTTGTACGTCCCGGAGTTCCAGAAGAACGATGGCCGGCGACGGGGCGCGCGCGCGGACGGCTGACGACAGCGCCGTCTTCCAGCGGGCCTCACCGCTCGAGGTGAAGTACACCCTCGAGGGGCGCTGCGCCGCGGCTGTGGATGAGTGGTGGACAGTGGTGAAGAGAGGAGGGGGGCCATGCTCCCGCATCCTGGCCTCAATGCTGGTGACGGAAGAGACGATCCGTAGCCTTCTTCGTGAGGGGAAGCTGTCGGACCGCCGGGATGTGCGACTGCCCGCGGGCGACGAGGTCGAACCGCACCCCGACACATCGGAGGCGATCGTGTTCGTCACCTACCTGGAGACTGGGTTACGCATTTCGGCCGCCGGGCTTGTCGGGGATGTCCTGCGGGCCTTTGGGCTTGAGCTGGAGCAGGTAACGCCGAATGTGATAGCCCGGCTTGCCGTGTATAGTTGGGCTGCGCGCACCGAGGCGTGCTGGTCGACCGCGTCACTGTTCGCGTTTCTCCAGGATGTCCGGTGCACAGTGGAGGATCGCGTCACTGTTCGTGCTCGTCTTCGGCAGCGTCGATCTCGCGCTGCGCCCGTAGTGCCAGAAGATATTTCCCACGGAGTCGAGTCGGGCCGAGTGGGGGCCAAGCTGGACAAGGCGGTGGTTTTACCACCGCGTGGCGAGTGGTAGCGGCCTTGAGTGCTCGGAGCGACCGGTGGCGATTAGCGCCATGCCCGGCGCGCCCCTAGATGCTGATGACGAGTGGATAGCACGGAGGCTTGTGGGGATCACCGCCCGGTTCAACATGCGCGACCTTACTGAGGAGTTCATCATGTACGGCGTGGCGCCGCTTGCTGCGGAGTGGCGCGTTGCTCCTAGGAGGCTTCGGCGTGACAACGTCCGCCCCTCCGTGTCTTCGCTGCCGAGGCCCTCCGGTCCGCGTAAGTCGTGTTGGAGTTGGCTTTCGTGCGGTACTCATCGAGGCTGTTGTTTTTACAGTGAGCCCCCGTGCCCCTCGTAGGTACTTCCTTGGGGGACGCGGAGCGTGCGGTGGGTGCGTTCCTTGGACCGTACACAGCCAGGGAGCACACCATGCGCGCAGCTGCAACCGCGGAGGCAGGTCTGGGGTGGTTGAACCACGTGTGTGAAGCCTTGGGTATTAGGGTGCCCGCACGCGTTGTTCCAGTTCCCAGCCCGCCCCGCCGCGACGCCACGGGGGAGGAGGTACTAGCAGACACGGGATCCGGCTCGGCGGGTGATGCAGACTTGGAGGCTAGGGCAAGTGCTGCACCGCCACCAGCCGATGTTGGAACGGAGCCATCGCTGGCGGAGGGGCGGGCGAGCCGCTGCCGCGCCATGGACCTTCTTCGCGCGGCGGTTTCTGAGGCGGGGCCGCCTTCCTACTCCCCAAAGGCGAAGCGACCCCGCATACAGTCGCCTCTTCGCTCGTCTGGAGGTTTTGTTGTAGCGAGCCAGGTCGGAGCCCTATGGGACTCCGACTCCGACACCGAGTGCATCAGTGCCCCCGCGGCCCCGATCAAGTCTGCGGTGCGCGGTAAGCGGGGCTTGTGGAGCTGAGCCCGACACCGGTTCCCTGTTGGCGAGGTGGGCGAGGATGCGGAGGTCCTTGTGGATTCGGGCGGGGCTGAAGGTAGACCTTCCTTAATTGTGACCTGCTAGATATTCGTAGAGCTGACCGTCGTGTGCCTTTATAGCAACAGTGTTCTCCGAGCACGGGCGGCCTACGGAGCCCGAAGACGGCTTCTTGGGAGGGGCATCTGGCGCCACCGAGACTGTTGCTGCGGATGCCACCCGTCGTCTAGCAGACTTCGTTCCTTGAGTAGAGGTGTTGGCAACTTGGCGGGGGGCCGCCGATGATGCGGCCGCGAACTTAGATCGTGACGCTTTGCAGGTCAGCGGGCCTGACTTGCTTGAGGGGGTTCTTGAGGTCTCTCAACTGAGGGTAAGTGCCTGACCCCGAAGGGGCCCTTCGCGCATTGGAGGAGGCGCATTCCGCTAAGGATGACCGCATGCGGCTCCTAGAAGCGGAACGCGTGGCAGCTGTCTCATATGCCGCGGAGCGTGTGGCCTCGACGCGGTAGGTAGCGGTGGTGGAGCGTGACGGGCTGCTCCAGCAAGTTGCCTCACTGGAGGAAGAGAACGGCCGCCTCACTGCGTCCCTGAGGGAGCAGGATGAGGCACTGGGTGCCGCCTCGGCAACGGCATGGGAGGCTATGCTGGCCCTGGAAGGTACCCTTGAGAATCTCGTTGCTGAGGTACCGCCCCGCTCCTTCGGACCCGAGGAGCTTCCACGGACTCTTCGACGGATTGCGAAAGCGGCCGATCTCGCTCAGTCGGCTGCGACATCCTTTGGCAATCACTGCTCCTACGTGGATCGCTGTTCGGTATGCGCTCTTCTCCAACACCGGGGCTACCGCCATGTCGATGAATTGGGCGACCCGCAGCTGGAGATGCCCGCTAGAGCCGGGGTGATGTCTGGCGCCGTGCGTGCTGTTCGGCCCGCTGTTTGGTTTTTTCACGAGTGGATCTGGGAGTACATCGGGGAGGCCACGGCGAAGGTGGAGCTACGACGGAACATGTATGGCGAGGGGAACCTTGGCGAGTGGCTTGATGAAGTTGCCCGGCGCGACGATGGCGGGGCCGACGGCTCAAAGCAGGTGTGACCCTGGGTTCTTGTACTCTTGGTGTGTGTTGTAACCTTGCGTACTCCCTGCCGCGAATGAATTACATACTACTTCGCTCCGTTGATTGATCTTGCCACTTTGCTCCGAGCAGCTGTTCGATGGGGACCTGCTGCTGGTTTCTAACGTTGTAACTCGGCGCCGCTTACGTCGCTGGTGGCGGACCGAAGACTCACTTGACTTCTGGGCGAATTGACCCTCGGCGGGCGAGACTTCGGCGCGAAAGGTCGTCCCAGGGAAGCCAGAAGAGTAGTGCCGCCGGTGGGTTTTGCAAGAATGTAGTGGCGGTGTGGTGGACAAGTCGGGAAATTTATCCTTGCTGTTGTTTTTGGAAGCGTCTGCTTGGTGTCTTCTTCGTGGTGGGGTTTGCTGGTTGGGGCAGACGCCTGGGGTAGGCGTGGAGGTGGGGCGTAGCTGCTGTAGACGCGCGAGCGCTCCGTCCCCTACCCTCCGAAGTGGTGGCAGCGGAGCTGGCGCCTTAGGCGATGTAAACGCGCGAGCGCTCCGTCCCCTACCCTCCGAAGTGGTGGCAGCGAAGCTGGCGCCTTAGTCGATGTGGACGCTGCTGAGCGCCCGCCCCTATCGCTGCGCTGGCGGGACAGGGTACGCTTGAGGAGGGACTGGTACCTAGCCTCGTAGGTCCTGTCCCTGGTAGTCAATGGAGGACCTCACGGGTGGCACTGTTTCGCTATATTTTCAAGCGCCAATGGGACAGGTGAGGCAGGATCAACGGAGGTCCGCACATGGTGCTGTACGGCTGGAAGGGAGGTGTCTCTTGGCCGTCGTCTGTAACATCCCAAAATTTTGTCCCTTTATTGAAAATTTAATCTGGAGTTTGCTTGGATTTTCTGGAGTTATGTTAAAATCCTGATTTGAGAAAAATTTTAAACTTTATTGTGTAAAAGTCAAAATTACATTTATTGCATTCCTAAAAGCTTAAACCAATGTATTTCAGCTTCCTCAAGTCAATTATGAGATTATATTAATTTTTTCTGGATTTTAGAAGGAATTAAAACCCTCCCTACAAAATCAAATTGTGCCTTTGCAAATTATACTTGTTAAAATGAGTGGGGCATATTTTTATTAAGTCTATAATAGCTCCAGATAGTTCCTGAATTTTTCTGGATTTTTCAAAATTTATTTGGTATTTTTCTGAGTTTTCTAAAGCTTAATAGCATTTCTGGAAAATCAAAAAGAAAGAAAATTCCAAAATCCTCCCGCCGCCAGTGTCAACCATCGGCGCCCTCCGCCCGCCGGAATCCCCTCACCGTCCGATCTAACTTAAACCCTCTCCCGCCTTCCCTCTCTCCGCGTGCGACGCGTGTCACGCATCGGACCGTCCGCTCCCGCGCCGGATTTAATCCTCGCCGCCCGCACCAACTTACCGCTTCCCCGCTCCCCTCTCCGCTCCTGCCGCCACGTGGTATTATCCGAGCCGTCCCCTATTGCCGTACCTCATCGTGACCGCCCCTTCCCACTTAAGCACCGACCGGCCCCGATCTAATCCCCGTTGTCGGATCGAATCTCAGCCGTCCCCCTTCACTTACCCCTTCGCATCGCGCCAGCGGTCCCGATCTCTCCCCCGTGCCACCCGTCAAGCATCCGACCGTCCCCCTCGCTCTTTCCTTTTCTTTTTCTCTCGCTGACCGGTGGGCCCCACTCGCCGACCCTTCTTCCCGCGCTTTCCTTCTTCCTCGCGCGATCCCGCCCGCCGCCGCCATGAATGCCGAGACCGGCTGCTCAATTCGTCGGTTTCCTTTCCAATTGATTCCCGAGCCGCTGCAAATTCAAATTCCCCACCGCATCCGTGCTGCATTAGCTCCCGACAAAGCCCCACTCGCCGTCGCATTAAGCCCCCTCGGCGTTTCGATCCGGCGAGTTGTGCGCGACTGCTACACCCTCCCCAGCTATAAAAGGGCCTCCCGAGGTCCTCTACCCACACCGCCACCCCGAGCCTCCAGAGCGCATAATCCAGCCCCGAGGATCCCCGCGCCGATTTCCTCCGCCGGCTCAGCGACTCCGGCGAGCAATCGCGCCGGCTCGAGCCCTCGCCTCGCCAACACCTCCCGACCTTGCCGGTGCCCAGCGAACACCGGCGACCACCTCCCGGCACGCACCACCGAGCTACTCCGCCGCCGTGAAGTCTTCTCCGACCGCCGCCTCTCCGCTGCTTCCCTCTCCGCCATCTCGGCCTCGCGCAAGGTACCGATGCACTCCGCGCTCTCCTCGCTATTGTGGTACCCTCGGCGGCGCCGCCGCCACCGAGCTCCGGCGACCATCGGGCCCCGAAGCGCCGCCGCCGGCAGCACGCCGGCCGTCGCCGAAGTTGGCGCGGCGTGGCAGCCGTGGCGGCGGACGGCGCCACGCCAGCGCCACCACCCGCCGCCGCCACTCGCGCGGCGTGCCGCCACGCCGGCATAAAGCCGTGACGTGGCAGCCACGCGGCGACCACGCGGCAGCCTCGTGGCGCCACGCCGCCCACCCGCTCCCGCGCGCCTGCCACTCACCTTCCCTCGGTCCATGGACTCGGTCCATGACACCGGCCCCACCTGTCGACCTCGCCGAATATATTAATCCTAGGGCTGACGTCATAATCTATAATTTCCTTTAGAAAATAATTCGTGCTGACGTCATAAATCCTTTTCGGTTTAAAAATAAATCCAGAAAATACCTTTTTCTTTTATTTTGAATTCAAACTTTGGAAGGCTATAACTTTTGCATTTTAACTCCAAATTGACCCATTCAAATTTCTAAATTTTTCTAAAATCATGATCTATCCATTTCTGGAATAATTTTGAAATTTTGAAATTTATTTAAATTTGATTTGAATATATTTTGTAATTCCAAGTTTTAAAATCAAATTAAAACTTCCAATTTCTTTTAAAAGCCTCATTTCCTTTTTAAAATTGTTGACCCACATCCAAACTTCAGAATTCTGTCTCCCAAATGTATTTTATTATTTTTGGAAGTTATTTGGACTGAGTTTGGATTTTTGTTTTGAAATTGCTATGAATTGATTTTTCGTTAGATTTTGACGATTCCGGAGAGTTTGAATTCGACGAATCGCAGCAGACTACGATCAAGGCAAGTTACACCTTTGACCATGTTGAACCTAATATTTTAAATTAGTTATATTGTTTTATCAGATATGCATGCGTATCTTTATTCAAATGTAATTCAAATTTGATTTGAATTTTAGATATACCCATGATCCTTTGTATATGGCCAATTTGAGTCTTGAATTCATATACCTTGTCACCCTAGCTGAAAACTAGTTAGTACCATAGTATTGACTAGAAATTTTTATAGAAATGCTTAGCCTAGCTTAGTATAATTTTAGGTGGGATCGATCTTTCACATGAAATGACGGACTTTGAAATTGATATCTTGACTTCGTGAAGTCAAGGGTGGTTTTACTGAAATTATTTAAAAATAAAAATAGAAAACATGTTTTGGACTTAGGCTAATGGTTAGGTGGTGGGTACCGTATGCCTCGTGTTTGGTGACACCGTTGATTATCGTACGGGGTATGTGGTTGAGCCTAAATCAACTTAAGGACCGTTTACGTGAATTATTTTACGGTCACTTCAGACTACCACAAGTCCGGTATGGGACGGACTGGCTAAGTAATTTGTGAAGTTCCAACTATAGTCTCGCTATAGGTCAATGTGAGCGCGCGTAGGTCGTGGGAAGTCTCACATGGCACCAGAGGGGCTCCAACTCGTGGATTCGAGTTGTGGTGAAACCTTAGTGGCGGCGTGATTATGTTGGCTATGAATCATCTGAACAGCCTTGTCATGAACTCTCCGCCGCACACCTAAGGCAGTGTGTTGATCGCGTGGCTCAAGTGAGAGGGAATGTCTTGTGGGTAAAGTTGTACACCTCTGCAGAGTAACAAACTATCTGGATAGCCGTGTCCACGGTCATGGACATGCTGAGTAGAGTCTTCACAGATTAGACTTGAATTTTCATAAAACTTGGTTTTGGCAAACAAACGTTGGATTTGGTAATGGTCCGGGTGGATTCCCGTGGATAGGTTAGTGTGGGTTGGAGCCTACACTAACGATATTACTTGTTAAAAATAATGTTTCATATACTGTATTTAAATTCAGCTTTTCGTACTTACGTTATTGTATTTAAATTCAAGTATTGCTTTCCGCACATTACCCTATTAAGCTTCCTTTGAAATCCCTTATGCATGCATCAAATCTGTTATATTTCCCGGTGTAACTTGCGTAAGCATTTACTTGCTTACCTTGGGAGTACTTCAGACTCACCTTGCTAAATCTGCCGCGGACGAGGGCGACTCACGACGGTGAGGACTACTTCAATGAGTAGGATGCGCCTTCGATCATTCGCCTGTGGAGGTCGGATGGGCATGCTGCCACCTTTACTTTATTTCCGCTGCTTTGTTTACTTTGTTGGCCCGGTGCCTTATTGTAAGACTTGGCCTTAAGGCCGTATTTTCGCTTAATAATATCTCGTGGTTATTTTTGCATGATATACATTATCGTTAAACCCGTGTGCACTAGCTTTTCCTGGGATAGTGCGATTTACACAGAGGGGCTCGGAGTTGTTGTTCCGGGTCCCGACAGAAATGGTATCAGAGCAACAATGACTCTAAGACGTGACCTTAGCAAGAGACCAACTTTAAGGATATATTTTAATAAGAAATGCGCTTTTAAATTATCTCTCCTTTTTCTCAAGTCTCTTTACCAAAACCGACACTAACTCCTCTCCCTTCTAAATTTTAGATGGAGCAACCCACCCGCGTCCCACGGAACCCTTGCCGGACTCTTCGCGACGATCTGTACAACCTCATGCAAGAGCTCAACTTCCGCCCATACCCCCCCTCGACCAGCGATACGTTGGCATGTATGGAGACGAGGAACGCTGGAGGGTGGAAGTGAAGATCTTCAAGGATTTCGAGCACACGGAGCCATTTACGTGTTCGACGCACCTACCTCGAGCCACCTTCTTCGATGGAGTTCGTGATGCAGCCCGAGAGGCCATTCGCCACCGCGGAACATCTACGCCGAGACTTCATCGCGCACCGACTTCCGCTACTTCCCATGAAGACTCCCTTGTGGGCTGCCAAGACTTCGCGCTACAGAGTATGAGAGCAACCCCGCCTCATACGATCGGTGGAGTACACCAAGTCCATGGATCACATGTACCGCATCACTCGACGAGCCGCACACCGCACGCCAAGCTCCACGCACGCCGAAGAGGAACTTGCCGAGCCCGTGCGTAAGATGCAGTTCCACCGATTCGGACCTTTTCCGAGGAGACTCGAGCGCAGCGCTAGTGTGTAGACAACTCCGAGTCTTAGAACGCTATCCGTGAGTCAGACCTTGTAAACAGCCACGAAGACTATTATAATAAAAAAAAAGTTTTATTTGGCTCTTATCTCGGTTTTCCTTGCTCTTGTGTGTTGTTTTGGTGGGATTGTTACTAGAACCTTTCCTTTAGTTCTCTCTAAATCTGAAAGTCTCAATAGATGGTGAACACAAGAAGAAACCCCAACATGGACAACGCCAACCCCGGAGCACAAGGAAGCCAGTCCGCTCCGATTCCACCACCCCCGCCAGCGGCAGGACCAGATTGGGCACAGTTGATGGCCAATCAAACCCAGTTTGATCCAGCTCTTAGCTCGGACGATCAACAACCCTCGGGCTCATCATCAACCTGCCCAAGTGCCTCCCAATCGCCTCTCGAGTTCCTGAGGATCAAGCCACCCACCTTCGCCGGCAGTGCTGAACCGATGGACGCCGACGACTGGCTCAGGTCGATTGGCAAGAAGCTGGACATTCTGCAGTGCACTGATCGGGAGCGAGTCTTGTTCGCCTCCCATCAGCTGAACGGGCCCGCATCTCAATGGTGGGACACCTTCACCGCTTCACACGCCAACCCGCAGACGGTGACGTGGATCGAGTTCGAGCAAAGCTTTCGCAAAGCTCATATCCCCACCGGCACCATGGCATTGAAGAAGGAGTTCAGATCTCTCGCGCAAGGAAGTCGCATCACAATGAGTACGCATGAAGTTTAACCAACTGGCCCGCTACGCGCCAGAGGATGTGGCTTCCGATGAAGCCAAGCAAGAAAGGTTCATGGAGGGCCTGAATGATAACATATCAGTACAACTGATATCGGGTGACTATACTGACTTCCACCAGCTAGTCAGTAAGGCCATCCGCCAGGAGGGCAAGCACATGGAAATGGAGACCCGGAAGAAAAGGATGGCGGATCAAAGGAACAACTCTGGAAGTTCTTTCAAGAATCGCAGATTCTCCTCACTCAAACAAGTTCGCACCCGTGGCAAGAACTTCAAGAACCACCCAGCGAGTTCAAGTCCTCAACCACCGCCGCCGCTTTGTGCCAACCGCCAGCTAGCTTCCTGTGCAACCGCACCCGGCAGAATCGTGGCGAGCACGTAAGAGCGATCCACCGTCGACGGATTGACTCGCTACTATCGCAAGGAACTGTGGCACTTTGCCAAGGCATGCCCTAAGAAGATTCAAGCGGCAAAGAACTTCGTGAGCCTCGAAGTCGTAACCAGGCCAGCAGGCCGCAGACCTTCATCAAAGGGCGAGTGAACCACGTGATACGAAGAGGCCCGTGCTGCACTGATGTCGTGTTGGGTATGTTCCTTGTTAATTCAGCATCAAAGATCGCTTCTTTTCGATTCCGAGCATCGCATTCCTTTGTGTCAAAAACTTTTATGGATAAGCATGGGTTGGGCGGGTAACCCTTAGCAACCCCATGATAGTTCACTCCCGGAGCGAAATGAGAGCAGGACTTTGTGCCCCAAAGTGGAATTGCTCATAGATGGGACCCGATTCTCGCCGATCTTTTGGTTTTGGAATCGCAAGGATTAGACGTCATTCTCGGATGAACTGGTTAGCCAAGAATCGAGGTCGGATCGATTGTGCTACCGAGATCCATCACCCTCACCAATGACCAAGGCGTGGAAGTAATCTTCTCTCCCATTCGAAGGCGTAAGAATGTGCCCTCTTCCACCTCCAAGTATTGGAGGAAGTGCCGATCGTGCACGAGTACCTGATGTTTTTCCCGAGGAACTGCCAGGGATGCCACCGGATAGGGAGATCGAATTTGTGATTGACCTAGTCCCAGGCACCGCCCCGATTTCCAAGAGACCATATCGGATGCCTGCTAACGAGTTAGCGGAATTGAAGAATCAACTCAAGGAGTTAGAAGACAAGGGGTATATCCGACCTAGTTCATCGCCTTGGGGAGCACCCGTCTGTTCGTCAAGAAGAAGGATGAGAGTCCGAGGCTATGTGTGGACTACTGAGCACTCAATGACGCCACCATCAAGAATAAATACCCTCCCGTGATCGATGACCTGTTCGATCAGTTGAAAGGAGCCGGTATCTTCTCCAAGATTGATCTGCGATCAGGATACCATCAGCTGAAGATTCGTGAAGAAGACATTCCTAAGACTGCCTTCTCCACCAGATATGGGCATTATGAGTTCACGGTCATGTCATTTGGACTGACCAATGCACCAGCCTACTTCATGAGCATGATGAACAGTGTGTTCATGAAATACTTGGACAAGTTCGTAGTAATCTTCATCGACGACATCCTCATCTACTCCAAGAACGAAGAAGAGCACGAGCAGCACCTCAGATCACTCGAAAAGCTTAGAGAGCATCGACTTTTCGCCAAATTCGATAAGTGTGAATTACGGCTAAAAGAGGTTGCCTTCCTCGGACATATCGTAACACCAAAGGAATCGTGAGATCCTTCCAAGGTAGAAGCGAGAATGGAGTGGAAGCCACCAAAGTCCGTAACGGTCGGTCGAGCTTTCTTGGACTTGCGGGTTATTACCGTCGGTTCATAGCAGATTCTCCGAGACAGCCAAGCCAATGACCCAATTCTTTGAAGAAGGAAAAGAAGTTCGAATGGACGAAGGCTTGTGAGCAGAGTTTCCAAACCCTTAAGAAGAGACTAGTCTCAGCACCCGTGCTTGTCTTGCCAGACGTGCATAAAGGCTTCGAGGTTTTCTGTGACGCCTCTCGCCTAGGCTTAGGCTGTGTTCTGATGCAAGAAGGCAAAGTGGTAGCCTATGCATCGCGTCAACTCAAGCCTCATGAGTGCAATTACCCTACTCATGACTTGGAGTTAGCTGCAGTAGTGCATGCCTTAAAAATCTGGCGCCACTACCTTATTGGTAACCGTTGTGAAGTATACACGGACCATAAGAGTTTGAAGTATATCTTCACCCAGGCAGAACTCAACCTGAGGCAAAAGATGGTTGGAGTTGATAAGGACTACGACATCGGTATACATTACCACCCCTAAAAGCGAATGTAGTAGCCGATGCCTTAAGCAGAAGTCTTATGCAAACATGGTGATATCAAAGAAGACCAGACCCGACTTCAGGAGGGAGTCGCCCGTCTAAGTCTAAACCCAACGGGACCAAGCACCCTCACCACACTGGAAGTGCGACCCGGCTTACCTGATCAAATTAAGGAAGCTCAGATTGTGGACGAGGATATTCAAGAAATCAAGAAGAATATGAGAAGAGGCAAAGCACCGAGATTCAAATAAGATGAAAATGGCACGGTTTGGTTCGAGAACCGCATCTGTGTGCCGAATAATCAGGAAATCAAAAACCTGATTCTGAAAGAGGCTCATGATACCCCATACTCAATCCACCCAGGTCGTACCAAGATGTACCACGACCTGAGGGAAAGATATTGGTGGGTTAGTATGAAAAGGGAAATTGCAGAGTTCATTGAAGCCTGCGACACCTGTCAACGAGTCAAAGCTGAACATCAGAGGCCAGCGGGACTCTTGCAACCATTGCCGATTCCGGAATGGAAGTGGGAAGAAATTGGTATGGATTTCATAACGGGACTCCCAAGGACACAATCGGGTTATGATTCAATTTGGGTAATCATAGATAGATTGACTAAAGTGGCTCACTTCATACCAGTCAAGACCACTTATTCCGGAAGCAAGTTGGCTGAACTGTACATGTCTCGAATTGTGTGCCTGTATGGCGTACCCAAGAAGATAGTGTCAGATCGAGGTAGTCAGTTTACTTCCCGATTTTGGCAAAGGTGCGACGAAGAGTTGGGTAGTAAGCTCGGCTTGATCGCTTACCATCCCGCATGCACGGTCAAACAGAAAGAGTTAATCAGATACTCGAGGATATGCTAAGGGCTTGTACGCTGGATTTCGGGAACAGTTGGGACCGTTCACTGCCCTATGCGGAATTCTCGTACAATAACAGCTACCAAGCCAGCCTGCAGATGGCACCCTTCGAAGCCTTGTATGGTCGAAAGTGCGAACCCCTTGCTTTGGGATCAGCAAGGTGAACCCCAAGAAACGGGACCAAACTCGCCGCAAGACGCAGAAGATCAAGTGAAGAAGATCGGGACGGACTAAAGATAGCCCAGTCTCGACAGAAGAGCTACGCAGATAACCGCCGTCGAGACGACCTTTGAGGTCGGGGACTACGTCTATCTTAGGGTATCCCCACTCAGAGGTGTGAAAAGGTTTCAAGTTAGAGGAAAGCTTGCACCGCGATATGTGGGCCCTTTCAAGATTCTGGACCGAAGAGGTGCAGTCGCATATCAGTTAGACTTGCCGCCAAGCATGTCAGGGGTGCACAATGTCTTTCATGTCTCACAGTTAAAGAAGTGCCTCCGAGTACCCACAGAGCAAGCCGCACTGGAAACCTTGGACCTCCAGGATGACCTCACCTATCAGGAGCAACCAATCAAGATTCTCGAGACGGCAGAACGTCAGACCAGAAGGAAGACCATCAGATTCTGCAAAGTTCAGTGGAGCAATCACACCGAGGACGAAGCCACCTGGGAGCGAGAAGAAGACTTAAAGACCAGCCATCCCCATCTCTTTTGCTAGCCAGTGCAAATCTCGAGGGCGAGATTTCCTTTAAGGGGGGTAGGTTTGTAACATCCCAAAATTTTGTCCCTTTATTGAAAATTTAATCTGGAGTTTGCTTGGATTTTCTGGAGTTATGTTAAAATCCTGATTTGAGAAAAATTTTAAACTTTATTGTGTAAAAGTCAAAATTACATTTATTGCATTCCTAAAAGCTTAAACCAATGTATTTCAGCTTCCTCAAGTCAATTATGAGATTATATTAATTTTTTCTGGATTTTAGAAGGAATTAAAACCCTCCCTACAAAATCAAATTGTGCCTTTGCAAATTATACTTGTTAAAATGAGTGGAGCATATTTTTATTAAGTCTATAATAGCTCCAGATAGTTCCCAGAATTTTTCTGGATTTTTCAAAATTTATTTGGTATTTTTCTGAGTTTTCTAAAGCTTAATAGCATTTCGGAAAATCAAAAGAAAGAAAATTCAAAAATCCTCCCGCCGCCGGTGTCAACCATCGGCGTCCCCTCCGCCCGCGGAATCCCCTCACCGTCCGATCTAACTTAAACCCTCTCCCGCCTTCCTCTCTCGCGTGCGACGCGTGTCACGATCGGACCGCCCACTCCGCGCGGATTTAATCCTCGCCGCCCGCACCAACTTACCGCTTCACCGCTCCTCTCCGCTCCTGCGCCACGTGGTATTATCCGAGCCGCCCCTATTGCCGTACCTCATCGTGACCGCCTTCCCACTTAAGCACCGACCGGCCCGATCTAATCCCCGTTGTCGGATCGAATCTCGGCCGCCCCCTTCACTTACCCCTTCGCATCGCGCCGTCCCGATCTCTCCCCGTGCCACCGTCAAGCATCCGACCGCCCCTCGCTCTTTCCTTTTCTTTTCTCTCGACCGGTGGGCCCCACTCGCGAGACCCTTCTTCCCGCGCAGCTTCCTTCTTCCTCGCGCGATCCCGCCCATTGCCGCCATGAATGCCGAGACCGGCGCTCAATTCGTCGGTTTCCTTTCCAATTGATTCCCGAGCCGCTGCAAATTCAAATTCCCCACCGCCGCATCCGTGCGGGCATTAGCTCCCGATTAAAGCCCCACTCGCCGTCGCATTAAGCCCCCGCCGCGTTTCGATCCGGCGAGTTGTGCGCGATCGTTACACCCTCCCGAGCTATAAAGGGCCTCCCGAGGTCCTCTACCCACACCGCCACCCCCCGAGCCTCC
Source organism: Melocanna baccifera (assembly GCA_036346265.1). Taxonomy (NCBI): domain Eukaryota; kingdom Viridiplantae; phylum Streptophyta; class Magnoliopsida; order Poales; family Poaceae; genus Melocanna; species Melocanna baccifera. Next base: position 24,969,925 of record CM070682.1, on the reverse strand, counting down.
AGAGCGCATAATCCAGTCCCGAGGATCCCCCCCTGCGCCGATTTCCCTCCGCCGGCTCAAGCGACTCCGGCGAGCAATCGCCGCCGGCTCGAGCCCCCTCGCCCCTCGCCAACACCTCCCCGACCTTGCTGGTGCCCAGGCGAACACCGGCGACCACCTCCCCGGGCACGTGCACCACCGGAGCTACTCCGCCGCCGTGAAGTCTTCTCCGACCGCCGCCCCTCTCGCTGCTTCCCTCTCCGCCATCCTCGGCCTCGCGCAAGGTACCGATGCACTCCCCGCGCTCTCCTCGTCATTGTGGTACCCTCGGCCGGCGCCGCCACCACCGAGCTCGGCGACCATCGGGCCTCGAGCGCCGCCGCCGGCGGCCAGCACGTCGGCCGTCGGGCGAGTTGGCGCGGCGTGGCGCCCAGTGGCGGCGGACGGCGCCACGCCACGCCACCCGCACGCCGCCACTCCTCCGCGCCGTCGCACGCGTCGGCATAAAGCGTGGCGTGGCAGCCACGCGGCGACCACGCGGCAGCCTCGTGGCGCCACGCCGCCACCACCGCTCCCGCGCCGCGCGCCACCTCACCCTTCCCTCGGGTCCATGGACTCGGTCCATGACACCCGGGCCCCACCTGTCAGCCTCTGCCCGAATATATTAATCCTAGGGCTGACGTCATAATCTATAATTTCCTTTAGAAAAATAATTCGTACTGACGTCATAAATCCTTTTCGGTTTAAAAATAAATCCAGAAAATACCTTTTTTCTTTTATTTTGAATTCAAACTTTGGAAGGCTATAACTTTTGCATTTTAACTCCAAATTGACCCATTCAAATTTCTAAATTTTTCTAAAATCATGATCTATCCATTTCTGGAATAATTTTGAAATTTTGAAATTTATTTAAATTTGATTTGAATATATTTTGTAATTCCAAGTTTTAAAATCAAATTAAAACTTCCAATTTCTTTTAAAAGCCTCATTTCCTTTTTAAAAATTGTTGACCCACATCCAAACTTCAGAATTCTGTCTCCCAGTGTATTTTATTATTTTTGGAAGTTATTTGGACTGAGTTTGGATTTTTGTTTTGAAATTGCTATGAATTGATTTTTCGTTAGATTTTGACGATTCCGGAGAGTTTGAATTCGACGAATCGCAGCAGGACTACGATCAAGGCAAGTTACACCCTTGACCATGTTGAACCTAATATTTTAAATTAGTTATATTGTTTTACTGTATATGCATGCGTATCTTTATTCAAATGTAATTCAAATTTGATTTGAATTTTAGATATACCCATGATCCTTTGTATATGGCCAATTTGAGTCTTGAATTCATATACCTTGTCACCCTAGCTGAAAACTAGTTAGTACCATAGTATTGACTAGAAATTTTTATAGAAATGCTTAGCCTGGCTTAGTATAATTTTAGGTGGGATCGATCTTTCACATGAAATGACGGACTTTGAAATTCGATATCTTGACTTCAGTAAGTCAAGGGTGGTTTTACGGAAATCATTTAAAAATAAAAATAGAAAACATGTTTTGGACTTAGGCTAATGGTTAGGTGGTGGGTACCGGTATGCCTCGTGTTTGGTGACACCTGGTTGATTATCGTGTACGGGGTATGTGGTTGAGCCTAAATCAACTTAAGGACCGTTTCTGTGAATTATTTTACGAAGTCACTTCGTACTACCACGAGTCCGGTATGGGACGGACCTGGCTAAGTAATTTGTGAAGTTCCAACTATAGTCTCGCTATAGGCTGAATGTGAGCGCGGCGTAGGCTGTGGGAAGTCTCACATGGCACCAGAGGGCTCCAACTCGTGGATTCGAGTTGTGGTGAAACCTTAGTGGCGGCGTGATTATGTTGGCTATGAATCATCGGAACAGCCTTGTCATGAACTCTCCGCCGCACACCTAAGGCAGTGTGTTGATCGCGTGGCTCAAGTGAGAGGGAATGTCTTGTGGGTAAAGTTGTACACCTCTGCAGAGTAACAAACTATCTCGATAGCCGTGTCCACGGTCGTGGACATGCCGAGTAGAGTCTTCACAGATTAGACTTGAATTTTCATAAAACTTGGTTTTGGCAAACAAACGTTGGATTTGGTAATGGTCCGGGTGGATTCCCGTGGATAGGTTAGTGTGGGTTGGAGCCTACACTAACGATATTACTTGTTAAAAATAATGTTTCATATCTGTATTTAAATTCAGCTTTTTCGTACTTACGTTATTGTATTTAAATTCAAGTATTGCTTTCCGCACATTACCCTATTAAGCTTCCTTTGAAATCCCTTATGCATGCATCAAATCTGTTATATTTCCCGGTGTAACTTGCGTAAGCATTTACTTGCTTACCTTGGGAGTACTTCTGTACTCACCTTGCTAAATCTGTTGCCAGACTTCGAGGGCGACTACGACGGTGAGGACTACTTCAGCGAGTAGGTTGCGTCTTACAGTCATTCGCCTGTGGGAGGCTGGATGGGCTGTGCTGCCACCTTTACTTTATTTCCGCTGTTTTGTTTACTTTGTTGGCCTGGTGCCTTATTGTAAGACTTGGCCTTAAGGCCGTATTTTCGTTTAATAATATCTCGTGGTTATTTTTGCATGATATACATTACTGTTAAACCTGTGTGCACTAGCTTTTCCTGGGATAGTGCGATTTACACAGAGGGGCTCGGAGTTGTTGTTCCGGGTCCCGACATCGTCCCTCGCTTCGGGCCCCGCAAGATGGGGGGACGCGTGGAGTGGGGCAACCTTGCCGCACCACGTGCCCCTGAGACGTCGATGGGACTCTTGAGCGTACTGTCTGCGGTCTTGCCTCTGGGGCTCTTTAAAAGGGGCAGGTGGCCGAGTGGAGCGGCACTCGCCTTCCAGACATCGCACCCCATACTCATTTTGTTCCAACTTCGCTCAATAGCGTGGAGGGCTCCAGAACGCGGCTGATGCCGCCTAGGCGGTCGCGGGGTCGGGTATCCCGCCCATGCGGGGGGATGCAACGCCATGATGTGTTTTCCCCTCGTCTGCGCGCCGAAGAGCTGCGGTTGGTGCGGGGTAGTGGGCAATTCACTTGTACTTCATCCAGGCCGCTCCTAGCTTCAGGAGTAGACTGTTACAATGCGCCGGCGAGGGCTCGTCCCGCCCTGCTGTCCCGTACAGGCGCCTGTTCTCTCCCCCGTCTCCTCCCCTAGCTAGTGGACGCTTGGGGGTAAGGAGAGGAGGGGGGCCGTGGCGCTTGCGGAGCTGTAGGGAGCCACGCTGCTTCGAGGGCGGGCGCCGGCTCCTTCAGCTCGGGGCAGCAGGCTCTCAGGGGAGCCCTAGGCACTCTCCGTCTTGGGGCGCCAAGGGCGCGTTCGCCAGGAGCATTTGGTTGCTCGGCCCTTCTGCGGAGGCGCTGGCCATTGAGCTCCTACGCCGCCTGCTTGATCGGCATGCAGAAGTACAAAGCGCAGGCCCCACGTTGAGCTCCTGCGCCTTGCTCCTGTACTCGCGGCCGCCATCCGTGCGGCTCGCACGGTTTGCCGGGATCGCGCGGAGCCTCTGGAGTTCGTGCGCCGTTGTGTGGGTTCCGGCAAGTGCATGGGAATACCATCCACGTCTTATTTATACTCCGGAGAGTACGTGTGGTGACAATACCAGCGCATGCGCGGGACATCTGCGTCTTGTTTAGACTTAGTAGAGTGCGCAGGGAAATCATCCGCGTCTTTGTTTCTACTCCGGAGAATGCGTGAGACTATCAATCATGACTTATTTAGGCTCCGGAGGGTACGCCATCGCGCGTGCGGAACGTCCGCGTCTTGTTTAGACTCAGTAGAGTGCGCAGGGAAATCATCCGCGTCTTTGTTTGTACTCCGGAGAATGCGTGAGACTATCAATCATGACTTATTTAGGCTCCGAAGGGTACACCATCGCGCGCGCGGGACATCCGCGTCTTGTTTATACTCAGTAGAGTGCGCAGGGAAAATATCCGCGTCTTATTTATACTCCGCAGAGTGCGCGCGGGGCATCCCCCCGCTGCGTCTTATTTATACTCCGTACAGTGCGTGCGGAGGTGGACCTCGTTGCTACATCTTATTTATACTCCGTAGAGTGCGTGCGGAGGCGGACCTCGACGCTACGTCTTATTTATACTCCGTAGAGTGCGTGCGGAGGCGGACCTCCGTGGAGTGCGTGTGTGGAGCTGAGTCTCCATGTGGTGTGCATGCGGAGGTGAGTCTCTATGCCTGCGTGTGCGGAGGTGAGTCTCCATGTGGTGCGCGTGCGGAGGTGAGTCTCCGTGTGGTGCGTGGGAACATCAACCACGTCTTTATACTCTGGGGAGTACGCGTGGTGACAACACCAGCGCGTGCGCGGAATCCCGCGTCTTGTTTATACTCGGTAGAGTGCGTAGGGAAAACATCCACGTCTTATTTATACTCCGTGGAGTGCGTGCGGAGGCGAGCCTTAGCACATTTGTAGTGGGGGGGAGTCACGAATAGCCTCGCAAACGGCGAACTTTATTAGATTCCCGTTTGCGCGGGTGAGCGAGTACAAAGGGGTTATGAACTAACCACAGGAATCGTTGTCGTGGTGATGAGATGCGAAGCCTCTTGTGCTTGGGCTGCCGCAGGGCGTGTACGGGCGCGCCTGACCTAAGAACCGCGTTGGGTTCCCAGGCTTGGGCTTCGGGTTCCATACTCCAGGTGCCGAGCCACGTGCTGATCGCCGAAGATGGTGATAACGCCTCGCGAGCCCGGAAGCTTCACACATAGGAAGCCATGGTGCGGTACTGCCCTGAAGGAGTTAAGAGTTGGTCGCCTCAAAATGGCGTTGTAGGGGTACTGGATATCGACGACATCAAAAGTAACGTCCCTGGTCGCCACGTTGTCATCCTAGCCGAAGGAGACCTGTAAACATATTTAACCCAACGCCAATAGGGGCTGACCTCCGAAGCCCTGCAACGGGATTCGTGTGGGGCCTAGGCGGCTTCGAGGGATCGCCATCTGGTCGAAGGCCTGTGCGAACAAGACGTTCGCAGAGCTGCCCCCATCGACCAGGACGTGCCGGACATCACACCCAGCGACCGCGACCTGGATGACTAGGGGATCCTGATGGGGGAACTCCACGCCTTCAGCGTCGGCAGGTGTGAAGGTGATCGCGTGCTGCGCCCAATCTGGCGGCACCTGAGCTGGGTATGTCGCCACGTGGTGTAGCCTCCGCACGTAGGCTTTGCGCTGTCGCGCCGAGGTAAACTCCAAGGAGGAACCGCCGGAGATGACGTTGATGACCCTGCGCGGGGCGCCCTCAAGGGTATGGATCCGCAGGGGGCTTTCCTGGGGCTGCTGCACCTGGGCTTGTATCCGTCAGAGGCCCTCCTGACGCTGCGGCTCCTGGTCGCAAATCCTCAGGGGGCCGTCCGGTGGCTGCTGAACGTGCGCTACGACGGGTGAGCGCGTCTCGAGATCCCTGTCTCTAGCGACGCTTTGGTGAAGTGCTGCGATGGTGATGCAGGAGCGGGTATCATGATTGCCTTGACCATGCACCTCGCACCACTGTGGGCGTTGTTGGTCGCCGTACTCCGCGCGGGCCCAACCGTCGTGACCCCGGCCTCGACCTCGCCTCCGACCTCGTTGGGCCCGAGCCCCGCGGTTAGCAGGGACGTTATCCTCGGAGCCGGCCTCAATGTCAAAGACGTACCGGGCTCGCCGGGACGTCTAACAGCCGCGCTGGGGCTTGTCGGCCGGCATGTCCTTGTGCCAAGAGGTGTCCTTCGACATCTCCTGTCGGCGCTTGCTCCACGAGGAAGTTGCTTGCGATGGGTCGGCGTTCTTCGCGACGCTTCCCACTGGGTTGACGTCGGCTTCGTTGTCCTGGCGTCGCTTCGTGTCTTCTTCCGCCCGAGCATATTCCTCCATCTTGTCGAAGAGTTTCGCCACTGTCTTGATCGGCTTGCGCGTGTTATATTCGGCCAGTGGCCCCGGGCGAAGACCCTGCACCGCTGCGTTGATTATTGTTGTCTCGTTGACGTCTTTGACCTGGCAACGGACCTTCGCGAAGCATTTGAAATACTCGCGGAGCCTTTCCGATGGTTGTTGCTTGATGGCGAAGAGTTGATCCGCGTCTACACGCTCGATGTAGTTCCCCTGAAAGTTATTATAGAGGCGGTCGCGTACCTGCTCCCATGCGTATATGGAGTTCGGCTCTATGGTAAAGAACCATGAGAGTGCCACTCCCTGTAACGCGAGCGGGAGCCCTTTCACCTTGGTGGTGTCGTCCCCGCCTGCCGCCTCAATGGCGGTCTCGTACACGCGCACGAACTCTCGGGGGTCCGTGTCGCCTCAATGGTGAAATCCTCCGGCCACGCTACTTGCTGCAAGCCCGGCGATAGCGGGGATTCCGGGTCCACGCGTCGTAGCGAGGCGCGGCTGAAAGTTGGGGCGTCGCGGCTGTCCGCCCTCTCGGGCATAGGTTCCGGCGCAACCACCGGTGGGGGCGGCTGACTCCGAGCCTCTTGCATGCTCCGCACGGCCCCCCTGAGATCCGCCAACTCCCGCTGGAGCGTGCTAAGGGCTGCCATCAAGGCATTCTCCGTGGCGGGCGTAGATGGGGCGACGGGCGCACCTGGTTGCGCGGTCGAGGTTGTCGCGGCCGCTGCTTGTGCTCTTAGGCTGCTCCTCCCGTCCGCGTGGTGGAGTTCAGTGCCGATGGTGGGGCCCGTGTCACCGGCGGGGCCGCTTGGCACTTCCGCACCGGGTGCAGAGGCGGTGGTCGCGCCTCGACGGCCGTCGAGGCTACCACTCCCTAGCACCCGGCCGGTGTCGTCAAGGTTACTTGTCGCACCAATGGCGGGTTGGGGTGCAACGGGCGGGTTGGGGTCGATCGTCACGCCAATGGCAGCGGGGTTGATGGCGTCGGTGGTAGCGGGGTCGAAGGCGTCGATGGTGGCGGGGTCGATGGCGTCGGAGTTGGCGGGGTCGATGGCATCGATGGTCGCGCGATGAGCATCGTCATTTTCTTCCCCGACCGCCGATGCCGAAGCTCTGGTGCTGACGCGGGGCCTCGCCGTGGCCGCTTCCTTCTTCCTTGCCACCGATGACGAAGATTTTTTCGGTGCCATCCTTTTTCTTGCGGCCTTTAGGTTTGCTTCCGTCGTCCCCACGGACGGTGCCAACTGTTATGGCTACAGACCAAACAGAGAGAGAGTATGGTAGTGGAGAGTTAGGTGAACAAATAACCTCTTCTCCTTTTCCCAAGGACTGGTCACATACATAAGTACTCTCCGACGGTACAGAGTGACATTACCATCGTAACCTTTCCCGGAGCCCCTCACCGAGGACAAGCTACGTCATTTACATGATTTACAACCTTCTCCGCAGGCTAGCTGGGTTTAGGTGGGGGCATCATAAGAGAGTTCTAATCCTTTATTACAATTCGAAGCTGACAATCAATAATTCTTTAATACTTAAGTAATTCGGGCAATTAGTTTTTTATTTTCTTTCCTCTTCTATTGTGGATAGTCCGTGTAAGGTGCAACAAAATTAGTCGGTTCCTTTCCCCATGCATGCTGATCTCATGATGGTACCTAAAAGAAAACACAACAACAACAAGAATGAGTCCAATGACTCAGCAAATATAATAGGTAGTACATTTATAAACAACACTTCATAAATCCATCCATCAACCATATGAACAGGTCATGCTATGCAAGATGATCAAAATCACTTTATCTCTTTCTCTTTTGCATCTTACCGGTAATGCAAAGTGTGCATCCGTCGATGCACACCCATGCCTGTACCACCTGGTACAGGGACCAATTGCCCATACTCCACAAGTATGGGGACATTTAGCCCGTCATGTCTTCAACATGACGGGGACCTCAGTGCAGTCACCTCGTGACCAAGACTTCAATAAATCAACATGATGTATATGCATGAATGTCTCAATAAATTAAATCTTACATTCACCTTATTTATGCACCCAAAATTATCATGAACAATGTAATTTGCAATCACCCATAAATAGTACCAAAACATCCTTATCACAACCATGAGCATGCACATATTCATACTATATCGTTATACTTGCCTTACTGCGAGAAAACGGGGAACGCGCAGAAGGTGCCGCCTCTGGGATCTGTCCTCCACCTGAATAGTAATTATAATATTTACTAAAATACTAGTAGCGGACCTTTTCCCAAATAAAAACAAACACGAGCTAGTAAATTCGTCTATCTCGGTTCCAATTCCAAAATCCTACAGGTCATCCCGCCTACCTCTGTGGACAGTCAACTTAAAAATTCATAACTATTTGTACAGAAGTCCGAATAGGGAGTTCTTTGACTTTCTGGAATGATAATTAAATTATCTGACTAAACCTAGTTGGTGAGCCTCCCTGATTCGGCCATCTTCTACCCGCACCATCCAAATTTCTAAAACATCAATATTCACGTTGGGTTCTCTGGACAGAGCACTAAAAATACCATAACTTCCAGCCCGAGTGTCCAAATCATAATTTCTTGACCTTCTTGGAAAGCTACGACAATTATCTACAACTTTCATAATATGGAGATCCTCTGTTTCTCCCGTTGTCTAGTCTCCCAATCCAATCTACCAAAATCTGACAAAAACTCCCGATCTGCAGAACAGTCTTTACAAGAAAAATCATAACTTCTGCTACAAAGGTCCGATTGACACGTTCTAGCACTTCATGGAAAGATAAAGACGTCCTCTACGACTCTCTAGGAGAAATCCAGACCTGAATCCCCACAAAACTAATCCAAAACAGCTGTTCAACAAAATCTATCCTAGCAGTTCAGAGTACCGACATTGCTACCACAACTAAAATATACATCTAATTGGGGAAAAACAGGGGTTACCCTTGACGAATTGCTGAAGAACACGATGAACACTCCACGAACTCCTCTTTTCCTCTTCCCCTTTTTCTTTCTTTCCTTTCCTCTCTCCCTTCCTCTGGATTCACAGGGAGGAGAGGCACCCAAGGGCAGGGAGGAGGGGGAAGGGGCTACGCCTTGGACAGGGAGGAGGGGAGGGGCTGCACCTCAAGGGGAGAGGAGAGGGGGAGAAGGGGTGGCGGCCAGGGTTTGGGGGAGGGGCGCCTCCCCCCTTTTTGGCTGCCCACCTCTTGGGCCAAGGCCCAGGTCCAAGCCAAGGTTGCGAAAAATTCAGAAATTCCCCCTCTGGAAATCTCTAATTAACCTTTTCTATTTAGTCCTTCCCTCTGATTAATCGATTAATTCTCGAATCACTTTTTGGGGTATTATAAGAATTAAATGTTGAAATATGAGATACAATTGTAATCACTTAATTGTACTTAATCAAATAATTCATTCAATTGTACTATGTAACAATTGTCATGTACTATATAAGTGATCTACTTGCGTTGTTTAATTCATTTATGAGATCTGTGTGATGATTGTCTTATGTTATATATATATATGATCTTCTTGCTTGTTTTCAAAAGGCATGATTAGCATTTCCTGATATTAGCCAAAAAAAACAGGAAATAATGTATCTTTTCAAATAGCTATCACAGACGGTTTGGTGTTCCAAACCATCTCTGATATTTACATACCATAGACGGTTTTGAAAAATAATCGTTTGTGATACATATATCACAGATGGTTTTTTAAAACAAACCGTCTGTAATATATCCGCTATCACATACGGTCTTTAAAAACAACTGTCTGTGATATATCCGCTATCACAGACGGTTAATATAAAAAACCATCTATGATAGCGGATACATCACAGACAGTTGTTTTGAAAAACTGTCTGTGTTTTAACTTATCATATATGGTTTAGGAGTCAACTATGAAAACCACTTATTATAACTGACATATAAATTCAGGTGGTTCATAAACCGTCTGTGATGACGGTTTTGAATCGTCTATGATGATCATTTCTATAGTAGTAGATCTTTCTGGCCAACCTAAGTCTTTTACAGAGAAACTATTTTTTAATAAAGACTTAACAGATTCAAGCATAGAAATATCATTTCTAATCAATAATATATCATCTACATATAGAACTAGAAAAACGTGTACGCTCCCACTAGTTTTTTTTGTAAACATAAGCCCGTTCTTCATTCTTGATAAAGCCGAACATTTTGACTACCTCATCAAAATGAATGTTCCAACTCCTAGAAACTTGTTCAGTCTATAAATAGATCTCTGAAGTTTCAGTCTATGATGAACCAATCTGATTTGCTATTGTCTTTTTGGGTATCAAGTTGTTCACAGTTGATGTTCTTCAACATCTATCAGGCACCATTTCTGTTGACTGAATGCTCCATTTTCGTACCCACTGAGATTTCTGTTGGTCTATTATATTGTATTTTCGCATACGTTTCATGTTTCCAGAGTTTTTAACCACAGGCACAATAAGAACTAAATTTTCAAGAAGCTAACTGATACAACATATTCTCATATATATGCATTATATACATATGAATACTTACAGAGACATGTAGTACAACAAAATCTAGACTTGACATTAGTTCAAGAGCTAGCGACACATGAACAGTTCCTTCATGTGACACATCATAGCATCCTATGAACTCATATTTATGTGATATATATAAGTAGTATCTTACCAAGGGAAACCCCTATATATCCATCTCCCAACCATTGTGCACATGCTTGCATGATAGATGGTGTATAAATTTGGAATCGTCCATCTGAGAAGACAGCATGCATATATCTCAATTTTGACAACCTAAATTTCGTATGAGATGCCAATTTTAAGCAATTGGCTGTGGGGAATAAATAGCTTCTCTCCCTGCATGAAGTTCTTTCTTAAGAAGGAGTAGATGTAGTTAACTACAATCTTTTTGAGGAGCGAAGAGTGAGGCGTTGCCACCACCTCACTCTCTCCAAGTATGTACACCACACCTTTGTCCATCTCTCTCTCAATGAACAACTGCTCCTCCTCTATCTTCAGCAACTCCTCTAGATTCATCTTGCTTGCCTGTATAAATATCTTTTAATACTGAACCGTACTATAATACAAATGCAAAACTTTAATAACTGAGCCAATTGATGCACTAATTTATTACCTGGAACTGTGGTAGACGATTGCTTGCACCATTTGGAAGCGTTGTAAGCTCAGAGAAGGACTCGATCGGTGTAAGCATCTCCTCGGCATGGATGGCATGCCGTCCAGAAGGCTTCTGATCCCTAGAAAAGCTCTGATTATGAGAACTAGGATAGCTAATATTGTGCGGCTCGGCCATGGAGTAGAGGTTGGCATCTCTTATGTAGTACTGGAGGCTCTCAACAAGGGCAACGACGAAGTCCTTCGCCTCCTCGAGGGAGTCACGGTACCCGTACCGTGCTACACACCGAAAAACCTTGTGATCCTTTGGCTCTACCTGCCGGAAGAGGAACCGCTCCGAGCTGTCGACATGGGGGACGGGCAAGTGCTTGATGGAGACGAAGACAAGCACCGAATGGATGGTCGGGATTTTCTCGATGAGGTGAGGGAATACTGGCGGGATACCTTGTACTAGTTCAGTGTAGAACAACCCTATTCCAGGGATCCTCTTCAGATCATGACTCTCGAGCAGCTCTTTCACCTTGTCAGGGGATGTGGTGTGCTTCAGCTCGTATTTGTACCGTTTCACATGCACATAGTGCCACACGATCATAACCACCATTAGAACTACGGACATAACCACAGGCACATATGGTCCATGTGTAAACTTGTATAACACTGACGACAGGTAGATTGACTCGGTTGATGTGAAGATGACAAAAAAGAGTGCAATCCAACAAATGTTGATCTTCCATACCAAGAGCATCACTATTGTCATCAGTATTGTCGTGATGATCATCACAAGGATGACACAAATTTCTGCATGCATTGGTTAAAAATGAAGACATAGTCAGAATGGTATGTGGAAAGTTATCTTTCTTAGACGATATACATGTAACATGAATGCGTGCATTTTTTGTGAGATGATTGATACATAAGTCGTACCATGCGCTTTTCCTATAATGTTGGTTGTCTTGAAACTAATAGTCACGACACAAGCAGCCACGCATAGCAAGAAGTTCACTTCAGGGATGTACAATTGGCCGCGAAATTGCTTTGATGTGTGCAATATCCTAACCCTCGGGAAGCAACTGAGTGTTTGTAAATGTGATACAGTTGCAAAGGCACACGAGATCATTGCTTGGCTTCCTATGATGGATGCAGCAATCGCCATGATAAATGTTGGCCAGAACACGGAGCCTGAAGTTGGAAGTTAGAGGCTTTCTGTTTAGTTTTTACAGAACTATTCGTTCAAAAGTGATATGCCCTGCGAAATGCATGCTTACTTGGAGTAGCTCTGAAGAAAGTATTGGCAACATGTTCTGGGTTCTTCCTCAGGAATGCCGCTTGCCCGATGTAAGTGAGCAGTAAGGACGGGACTAAGCCAAAGCTAAAACTCAGCTGCACAGTAAAAGAAGAAAAGAGATAAATAGAGAACTTTTGACACTAGTAGTGACTAGTGAGTAGTGGCAACAGGGGCGGACCCAGCACAAAAACTGAGTGGGGGCGCTCTACACTCAACCCACGCCATATGACAACGTCGTAGTAGATCTAGACATCGAAGTCGCTCGAGTGGGGGCCACGAAGTCGCTCGAGTGGGGCCAAGTACTAAAACATTTAATTACTTCACTACAAATTTAAAATTGAGTGGGGGCCTCGGCCCCCATTTATCCTTCTCTCGGTCCGTCCCTGAGTGGCAATATGCAAATCTACCATATTCAACTGGTCTACGTACGCTCAATTTCAGCAGATTGTGTTTCTTTCTGATCTAGTTTACCAGCAGAAATCGAAATCCCATGTAGTGCAATTCTTACACCTCAAGTATGCTGGGTCATACCTCAGCCAATAGTCAATGTTATAATGAGTACGTGGAGGTATACGTACTTCCCAAGTATAGTTAAACATCTGGCAATAAAAAAATGTAGAAACTTGGAATTTCAATACCAAATCTATTTTGACTCGAGACCTTAATATAAACACCACCGTCTAAAATAAATAAAATAAAACAACCAAATAGTCATTATTTAAATCTTTGTTTCTGTCTCATATGTATTTGGCGAAGTACTGAACGCTCAACTATAACGTGCAAATGTAAAAAATTTCAATCAGATCATTCTAATACAATTAATCAACTGCTTTTTCGTTATGTTTCAAATGGCATCATGCTACGAGTCAATACAAATATTTCAATATTATCCAAATAAATTATATTGAAGCTTTTGTGTCCGTACCTGAATTGATTTAATGCTGAAGTATCCCAGATTAGCATAAAGGGCTTCAGTTCCTGTCACATGTGCAGGATACGTTATTCCGTGAAGATATGCTACGCTTCTTTTCTTTTTTCTTTTTGGTTCCAGGAAGAAGATATGTTACGTCATATACGCAAAATATATAAAATTGAATAACAATTGAGTAATACATGCCAGTCTTCTGTGATAGCTCATTAGGATTTACAAAAGATTTTGTATCTAACTGGCTTGTGCTTGGTTCAGTATGTGGTTAGGTCAGCCTACCTGTGAAGCAAAGGAGAATATCGCCAAGTGAGACCCATCCCTTTTTCTTGTTCCTCCGGAAATAGTCGATGATGTATTTCGGGTTGAATGCCCTTAGCACACCAACATCGTGTTTGATCAGGTTGTAGAACCCAACTCCTCCAATGAGGAGCAGCCACAAGAGGATGATCGGTGCAAACGAGTAGCCAACTTTGTCGGTCCCAAAGCGCTGGATGGAAAACAACACTACCAAAATTGCCACGGTGATCCATACTATTTGGTCTGTGTGAAAATAAACAAGCTATAAGGATTTTGTGTACCTCACTCTCATGCATCACCAATTGCATTATGATCATTTTGATTGTATATATGTTAGTTATTGCTGATCGACCCAGTCGATCAGTCTTCTTTTGATTAGCTGGCAAAGAACGTTGCTTCTATGTTTGTAAACAAAATCGAAGTTTTAGATTTATAAAATCATGATCTGGAGGGAACGTTTCAAGAAAGATAACCCTATCAAAGTTCTGTAGCTATCACTTTTGATGTATATTTTCTTGTACCTGTTGTCATATGAGGTGCCTTTTCTTTCAACCCGCCTACAGCCGACAGTACTGAAAAGTTTTCCAAGGACACAAACGGTATCACTTTACATTGTCCGAAACTGCTAAAGATTCTGTGTGGTATATAATATGGAATTATTCATGCAATACCAGAAATTGGAGGAGTTAAAACGGCGTCACTGATCACCATCGCAGTCGCGAGGATGGTGAGGACGAAGAGGGAAATCTTAGCAGGCCTGTTCGTCTCAAGCAGCTCTTTCATCCACCGGGCTCTCCTCAGTCTCGCCGATGGCTTCCCGAGGTGGCTGTACCTGCTGGAGACCAGATCATCTTCCGCCTGTTGGTTAGGGATCAGACTGACCTTCGCATGGCGCGATATCAACGAGTAGAGAACAAATGTTCCACCTGTACAAGTTAATTTGCCGTCATTCGACCCTATTTCTTATAAACCGGCCTAGATGACAGACAGTGACATATATGCATGAACGGCAGTGGGAGCGTAGGGCTAACCGTCGCCGTCGTCGTTTGCATGGAGAGCGATGATGACGATCTTGATGACGGTGAAGAGCAGGAAGCTGTAGATGATGAGGGAGAGCACCCCCAAGATGTCATCAGGGTGACCAATGCCGTGCTCAAAAGTACTCGAGTACACGTACAGCGGCGACGTCCCGAGGTCGCCATACAGGATCCCGACGCACTGCAACGCCAGCTGCAGCGTCCTCCCCCAGCCATCCTGCAAGATAAGTCCATCGATACATGCGTTGCACAGAGAAAATAATGTTAAAAGGAAGGTATGCAGTTATGGTACTCACTTTCTATACATGTATCTTACTGAAAAACAATTGTCCAAACGAACCTGCTGGTAGTGGCTCTCACCGGCGTAAGCTCTGACGGCCTCGCGGAACAGCGAGTCCTGCCGCTCGAACGGCACCGCTCCCTCGCTGCCGCTCTCGAGGTCGGGGATCTCCAGCTGGTTATCTCCCTCAACTGCGGCGAGAGCCATCACTTGATCAAGAAGAGACTATTACTGGAGTACTGCTGCTTCCCTTTGAAGCATGTGTTTGTACGATACTCTTGGTGGCTTTCTTCTAGTACTCGGTAGTGGAGAGCTCACCATGCGACGCCGCCTTTTATAGACAACTATACGTGCACTGTAGTGGCTGCTAGATCCACGAATTTGTATTTGCCACCTGTGGAATTCAGAAAAGAAAAGCGTCGCTCGTTTTCGTCGTTTTAATTTCGGTTGCTTGTTCTGTGATAACTTACTTTGGCGGGCCGTACGTATACATCGCCAAGTTTGACTTTCCACTCTGTGCTCGACAGGCGCGAGATTTAAAGTACTGTCAGCGATGGGGCTAATTACGTCGGGCTGATAACGAGAGCTGGACCGGCGCACCTCGTTTATTTATCGTCTCGTGCTTCGTTTCCTACGAGTCAGTACTGATTCCATGTACATGGTTAGTAAATGAGGGCGATAGTACGTTATCTAGCTAGAGAGAGATGATCGATCAACAATTCGACATTGACCGACAGCTAGCTAGCTAGTTTCATTTCTATATTGATGTGTCACGATATGTACAGTATGTGCACCGGTACATCTCATATAACTTCAGAATAAGTAGAGCTGTGCTGGAACCTGGAACGTGAAGAAGAGATCGAAGTGTGCGTTAGACTCTGCATGCAAATGGTCGTGTATATTATTACACAAGATACACAAGTGATTGGCAAGAACAATTGTTTTCTATTCCTTTCACTGTTTCTGTACATGGATGTTTACATATATATAGATGATGAGATGGTGGCAGTTGCCGGCGTACGGAACGTCGTGTCCGTACGGACGTACCGGCGTCCGTACGGAACGTCACATCCGTACGCCGGTGACCATTGGTCATTTTGGTTGCAACACTCCCCCTTAACTAATGTGTCTTCATATGATCACCTTGATTCATCATCTTGGAAAAACTCCTCTAAAACCCTGTAGGAAAAATATGAAGAGAATCTGAAGAGTAGATATGCCATGAAAAACTCCTTTAAAACCCAGTGGGAAAATTTAAGGAGAAAAATGATATGGTATATATTTGATTATCTCTTTAAAAACCCCTGTGGGGAAAATAGAGATATAATATATACATGATTACGTTGTCATATTGCCTCATTAAAAACCTTGATGAGAAATCTTAGAGGAAAACTCATAAAAGGAAAAGAGTACAATATTTACATTTGAACGGGTTAAGTCTTAGGAGATTTCTCCCCTTGACGCCTGCAAATCATTTAGTCTTCGCATACCAATTCCATGAACACATTTCTGGAATGTGGAAGTTGGTAATGACTTAGTGAATAAGTCTGCGAGATTATCACAAGACTTAGTTTGCAGAATAGTTATTTCCCCACTTTCTTGCAATTCATGTGGGTAAAATAGTTTAGGTGCAATATGTTTTGCGATATTGCTCTTTATGTAACCCGTTTGCATTTGAACAACGCAAGCAGCATTATCTTCGTAGATAATGGTGGGTGATGCGATAGCACCTATACCACATGATTGTTGTATGTAGTTAATCATTCTGCGAAGCCATACACATTCACGTGATGCTTCATATAATGCAATTATTTCAGAATGATTAGTGGATGTAGCCACTAGAGTCTGTTTTGAAGACTTCCAAGATATAGCTGTTCCACCATGTAAAAATACAAAGCCTGTCTGAGATCTGGCATTATGGGGATCTGATAAATAGCCAGCATCTGTATATCCTATTAAATCCAGATGTTTGTTCTTCTGGAAGAATAGACCGAGATCTTTAGTGCCTTGAAGATATCTAAAGATATTCTTCACTCCTACCCAATGTCTTTTGGTTGGAGCAGCGCTATATCTAGCAAGTAGATTAACTGCAAATGCAATATCCGGCCGGGTGCAATTTGCAAGATACATAAGCGCTCCGATGGCACTGAGATATGGAACCTCGGGTCCCAATAGCTCTTCATTGTCATCTCGGGGTCGAAATGGATCTTTGTCCCTGTCTAGAGATCGAACAACCATAGGGGTTTTTGATGGATATGCTTTGTCCATATTGAATTTCTCCAATATTTTATGGACATAGGCTGATTGATGCACTAGTATGCCTGTATGAATGTGCTCAAGTTGTATAGCTAAGCAAATTTGGTTTTACCCAAATCCTTCATTTCAAATTCCGTCTTAAGATGATTACATGCTTCATCTATATCTTGTGTATTACCAATGATATTGAGATCATCAACATACACAAATATAATGCAAAATCCTGTTGAGGATCTTTTGATGAACACGCATGGGCAATTATCATTGTTGGAGTATCTCTTTGTGGTTAGGAACTCACTTAGTCGGTTGTACCATATTCTTCCCGACTGTTTCAAGCCGTATAAAGACTTGTTCAATTTTACACAATATATATTGCGATTTGCGCTTGGATTCGGAATTGAAATTCCATCAGGAACTTTCATATATATGTCCGAATCAAGTGACCCATAAAGATATGCAGTCACTACATCCATCAACTGCAAAGATAGATGATTTTGTACTGCCAATGATATTAAATATCGGAATGTTATTCCACTCATTACTGGAGAATAAGTTTCATTGAAATCAATGCCGGGTCTCTGCGTGAACCCTTGTGCTACAAGCCTTGCTTTGTATCTCACCACCTCATTGTTTTCATTCTGTTTGTGGATGAAAACCCATTTGAATCCGACAGGGAATACATTGGGAGGTGTATGTATCACATTGGTGAATACATTTCTTTTCTTAAGCGAGGCTAACTCCGCTTGAGTTGCATCCTTCCATTGAGTCCAGTCCGAGCGCTGTTTGCACTCTGCCATGGTCTTGGGATCTGGATTATTTTGAAGTTTGTTTGCAATTGTTGTGGAGAAATAAATGTCGACAATTGTAGTCTTACGATCATATGATTCTCCAGAATCAGTATAGTTAGTGGAAATTTCTTGGACCCCTGGTGACTCAATGTTATTTCCTAAAACATTTGAGTCGGGGTATTCCGATGTCCCAAGATCAGTATTTGAGTGCACTGTTGATCTGGGTTCAAGGAGCCTTTGGTGTCTATCAACATGAGGTTGATCTGCATTTACATTATTTTGTTTCCTTTCTCGCTTGTTAGAAGCTGTATCCGCCATTTGTGCCGTACTTCTCCCCCTCTTATTTTGAACTGGGAGTTGAGTGGTATTTTGCGGTACCTCCACTCTTTCAGGCACATTTCTGGCAGGATTATAGGATTTTGTAACACCCTTATAATCAGTAAATGTATCTGGCATATTATTTGCAATGTTTTGCAAATGAATGAGTTTCTGAACTTGAAGTTCAGTCTCTCTGGTACGTGGGTCTGAGGCAGGAAAGCCTTGAACATTCCAATCAATTTCCTAGCATTTAGTTTGGTACTTGTTGTCTCCCCCCTAATGCCGGGAAATGTTCCTCATTGAATATGCAATCAGCGAACCGGGCCATAAACAGGTCCCCAGTGAGGGGCTCAAGGTATTTTATAATCGACAGAGATTTATACCCAACATAGATCCCAAGTTTCCTATGCGGTCCCATTGAGGTACGCTGCGGTGGTGAGATCGGTACGTATGTAGCGCAACCGAATTTTCGCAGATGGGAAATATCTGGTGGATGTCCACGTACTAATTGTAGCGGGGAAGTGCTATGATATGCAGTTGGACGCAATTGGATTAAGTCAGCAGCGTGTAAAACTGCATGACCCCAACATGATGTTGGTAAGTTGCAATTCTGTAACAATGGTCTTGCGATGAGCTTGATTCTCTTGATAAGAGATTCTACTAAACCATTTTGTGTATGAACATATGGAACAGAGTGTTAAACTTGTATCCCAAGAGCCATGCAATAGTCATTGAATGCATGGGATGAAAATTCAGCAGTATTGTCCATTCGAATTGATTGAATTCGATATTCAGGGTAATGTGCTCGTAATTGGATAATTTGACCAATTAATTTAGCAAATGCATGGTTTCGTGTGGATAAAAGACACACATGTGACCATCTAGTAGATGCGTCAATGAGAACCATGAAATACCTGAATGGTCCACATAATGGTTGTATAGGACCACATATATCTCCTTGAATGCGTTCAAGAAATTTGATGGTTCAGCTCTGATTTTAAGATAAGAGGGTCTTAAAATCAATTTCCCGGTGGCACAAGAAGTGCACATAAAATCTGAGGATTCCGGAAATTTTGTTTTGAGGTATGTATGACCAATAGAATTGCTAATAATTTTCCTCATCATTCCAATGCCTGGATGGTCAAGACGATCATGCCATGTTTGGAATGTGTTAGTGTGTTGGAAAATTACTTTGTTCGCAATATGTTCAATTGATTTGATGTATGTATAGTACAATCCGGAGGTTAAAGATGGAATTGTTTCTAGTACTTGTTTGCCATATCCGTTGTTTTTGGTGAGGATGAGATATTCCTCTTTGTTGTCGTTTTGGGTTTCAATATGGAAATCATTTTGACAGATATCTCTATAACTGAGTAGGGTACGTGTTGAATCGGGATACAAGAGTGCATCCTCAATTTCTAACTGTGTACCCATAGGGAGAGTGATAGAGGCGCGACTAGAGCCTACTATCATTGCATCGCGTCCAGCGATGGTTAAAATATGTCCTTTCCTCCTAGTGAGAGTTAAGAAATATTTTGTGTCCCTAAGTATAGAGTTTGTGGTGCCACTATCCACAAGGCATAATTCCTCCTCCATTTGATTGTCTCCAAAAATCTATATACACAAAAGAAGAATTTTAGTGAAAATCTTTATTGTGGTATATATAGAATACATACAAACTTAGTTACAACACCGAATATGTTCGATATATAATTGTAGCAGGCAAGCTTACAATAGATGACAACATTGTTTATTTTTACAACACTGTAGTACTTAATAACTATGGCAAGAGGAGTCTAATTGAGATCTCCAAACATGTCTTGAGAAGTAAATTCTTCAAGTGTGTCCTCGGTGCTCATGAGATCATCCTTCTTTGGAGAAGCACATGTGTCCTTTAGTTCTTCAACGAACTTTTGAGAGCATCCAGCTTCATTGTTGTTGCATGGGAGATTGAAGTGCGCTTCAAATTTCTTCTCTTGAACATGCTTGCCGTGAGCCCGAGACTGGAGGTAGAGGTTCACAAGGTGCTTCGGGGTGCGGCATTTCTTGGTAGGATGGTTGTAGCAACCATATTTTTAACAAACTTCAGTTTTGTCAACTTGCTTACCAAAATTGCCTTTACCTTTCTTGAATCCACCACGCTTTTGCTTCATGTTACGATTGTTTTTACCTTTAAAGTTCTTTGAGTGGTCTTTTGAACCACGGAACTTAATGTTATTCTGATTAGTATGAACTTCAGGAAGTGGAGCAGCCCCAATGGGATGTTGCTGATGGTTTTTTAAAAGAAGTTCAGCATGCTTCTCGGCCTGAAGTATTGTATACATAAGATCAGAATAAGTCGGTAATTGGCAGCACGCCATTGCTGCTGGAGGACCCTGTTAGATGGGAGCATGGTAGAGAGAGTCTTCTCTATTTTGTCCGCATCCGTTGGTTTCTTTTCACAAAACCGCAACTTGGAGCAAATAGTATGGAGGGCATGGTTGTAGTCTCCAACTGTTTTGAAGTCTTGGAGTCTAAGATGTGCCCATTCATGATTAGCCTCAGGTAAAATGACAGCTTTCAACTGTTCATATCTATTTTTGAGAGCTAACCATAAAGTTAGTGGATTCTCCTCATATAGATATTCCGCCTTTAAATCCGGATGTATATGATTCCGTATGATGCTCAAAACGGAATATTTTACAATATCCGGTGGGATTTGATCAGCTGGAGGATTGAATATCACCATTTGCAACCCACGTGTGGTAAAGTTGATTTTTAGGTCTATAGCCCATGTAGGGTAGTTGCTACCATCGAGAGCGAGAGGCTCAAATTCTTTGGTAGCCATTTAGAGCCTACATGAAAAGTATACCATAAAATGATTAATTTACAAGAGGTAAATTAATATATATGGTAATATTGTAATAAATGCAAAATATGTGGAAAACAATATGAGTATTGTAATCCAAATGAGTGTATACTCAAATGAAATATAACATGTGGTTATATTTATAATACCGTGTAATCACAATATTGGTAATGAATACCAATTAATTGTATGGCAAAGCGTACATATAAAGTAGCAAAGTGCCATAAATTGTGATCACATGCATTCATAACATTTTGCAATAAAAAAACAAAATATTTAAGTACAATGGTACTTAAAGAAAATGGGAATTGTAATGTAGATTCGCAAAATGTAAATATGGTTGCAATTAATAATTTGCAATAAAGTAGTAATCCTACATATGTAAAATTATATAAATGTGATTTCACATTTATTGAAATATTTACATATTTTTCAGGTCCTGTGGGACTGAAATGGTTATTTATAATAGTACAACTTAACAGGTACAATTAAAAATAAGCACAGGGACTACACTGCGAAACTTACAAAAGGAAAAACACAATTTGCATGAAATATGGGGGGGAATTGCAAAACTAACAAAACCTGGGCCAGGGCCCGTGCGGACTTTAGGCCCATGGGGAAGGTGGGGGCAAAATGGGCCAAGCCCATGTATGAGCTAGCCATATAAAAGGGAAGTGGGGGGAGCATTAGGGTTTCCCTAATGCAAAAACCCTAGCCGCCGCCGGCCGACCGGGTGCCGCCGCCGCCGGTGATCTCCGACCGGGGATGCCGCACGCCCCCGCGCACCACCCGTCACCGCGGCGTGCGCCGCTGCTCCTGCGCGCTGCGCCGCCGGCGCGCCGCCGCCGCCGCGCTGGCCGGCCGTCCCCTACGCCTTGCGCCGCCGCCTCCCTGCGCTATGCGCCGCCTCCCGTGCCTTGCGCCCCGGCCCTGCGCCTTGTGTGCCGCTGCGGCCGGCCGCTGGGAGCGCCGCGCCGGGAGGGGCTGCGCGCGGGCCGCGGCCGGAGGGTCGCGCCGGAGGAGCCGCCGGTCCGGGAGCAGGGGCGCGCTGGGGGTGAGTCGCGCCGGAGGGAGGCCGCGCCGGGGAGGGTGAGCCTTGCGCTGGGGTCACGGCCGGTCTTCCACGCCCGGGCGCCGCTACGACGTGCTGGGTGCCGCCTCCCCTACCGCCGAAAACCACCGGCCTGGCCGCGTCCGCACGCGCCGCCGCCGGCTAGGTCCTGCCGTGGCAGCCGCGCCGGCCTACCGTGGCAGCTGCCGACCTGCCGTGGCAGCCGCGCCGGCCTGCCATGGCAGCCGCGCGCTGGGCACCACCGGCTCCACGCGCCAGGACGCCGCTCCCCCTGCCTTGCACCGACGGCCGGCCACCACCCCTTACCTCTCCCGATTTATGTCGAAGAGAAAGCGTCCTCTGCGGAAGAGGCCGGTGGAGGGGTGTGGATTCGGAGGCCGGGACGACGGCAAGCCGCTGCTGAGGCATGCGTCGGACGCCGATAAGGGCCATAGCGTGGTGCCCTCGCCGGTGGGAAGACGCCGTGCTCCTCCCATGGACGACGACGAGTTGGCGTGGAACCGTGGCCGGTTGCGATGAGGTTGATGGCTGTATTTGGACAAGGAGCAAGAAATTCTTGCAGCGATTCGCATAAGGAATCAATCGAGGCAAGCATAACCAGTAATGCATTTTGATGGTGCTCACAGAGGTGGATTTCGTCGTTCTCCATTACCTTGGTTGATTTCTTGTGTGATTTGTTGGTCGTGCTAATAACGTATTACACAAGATACACAAGTGATTGGCAAGAACAATTGCTTTCTATTCCTTTCACTGTTTCTGTACATGGATGTTTACATATATATAGATGATGAGACGGTGGCAGTTGCCGACGTACGGAACGTCGTGTCCATACGGACGTACCGGCGTCCGTACGGAACATCGCGTCCGTACGCCGGTGACCGTTGGTCATTTTGGTTGCAACATATATGAGTTGTGACCGAAAGATGAAAAGACCGCATGCATGCATCGATCGTTTCAATGGCAAGGCTGCACAAGATCAAAAGTACATGTAAATGAAGCAGTCGCGACGCTTCGACGGCTAGGAATGCACACATATATTTTGCCAGAGATATGATGCTGAGTACAACACTGCTACAAAACCGATATTTCCCCACGGTTTAAAACGGTCAGCAAAATGTAAAAAAACCGTCAGGTTTACTTTTCCTAACATGTAACCGTCAGACAAATCCCCTTAAGTCTAGATGGTCAGAAAAATTCAATTTGTCTGACGGTAACTGTCAAGAAAATTATACCTAACGGCTTTTGCTATTTTTCTGATGGTTTTGTGAACCATCCATAAAAAGAATTTTGTTAACGGGTATTCTCCGTCAACAAACATTAACCTGACGGTTTGTTTGCCCATCCATAAAAGAAATTTTGCTGACAGGTAATCACCGTCAACAAAAATAAACTTGACAGTTTTTTGCCCGCAGTTATCTAGTTTAGCTGACGGGACCATTACCGTCAAGCAAATTAAACCTAGTGGTTTTTTGCCCATGAGCAAATTGTTTTTTTCCTAAGTGTCATTGCCGCCCCCAAAATGACTATGTGCTTGTCAGCAAAATTATAATTATGGCAGCCAATGCTAGTCGAAATTGTCAATTAGTTGATCACACATACACACTAATATTTGATTCATACACATCCATACATCATATAATCCACAATACACATCCATGCATCATATAATCCACAATACACATCCATGCATGACTCCACACACAAATAAGAAGTTCAAGCTTAAATTAGCATCATTCAAGCCTAATACCAACCATGAGGTTAACTTGTAGAAAGCAATATTGTAATTTGCATAAAAGACATGTAAAAGTTTAGTACTACAACAATACACTTAAAGATTAGTATCACATACAAGTCTGTCTATCTAAAAGTCCAATAATACCATTCATGTTCAACTATTCAAAAGAGCCAGCAAGATATCATCAAAATTCATGTAGATAATTAGTTGCATCCGTCGCGGTCGATGTTGTTGGCATCATGGTTGTTACTGCCATTAACATCATCATTGCAGTTGTTGCCATTATTGTTAACATCATTGCCATCAATGGCATTGTCATCCGATGCTGAGCCCACATGGGAGGATCCAACCCTAGTCCTGGTCCCTTCCTGTAAGGGTGAATAGAGTGTGCCAACATTATGAGTCTACCTTAGCACAATTAAAACTATTAGAAGTGCTACAGAAGAGCTAAAGCAACCCACTAAACACTAGCATTATGAGTATGCATAAGCACAATTAGAACCCTTATAAGTATTAAAAGAAGAGCTGTTGCAATCGAAATCTATGACAAGCCTGTATTTTTTAAAAAAAATGGTTGTAGCACATTGAACAAAAATTCTAGACAAGCACTCTGGACAAGCAATCAAAAGGTACAGTGAAGTTATATACACTAGAACACTATGTAGAATCCATATTTTGCCATTTCAGACTTACGATATACTAGTTATAAGTATTTACCCGTAGCATACTACATCGATCCAATTCACATCAGAAAGAAGTAAAGTGACAATAGTAGAGACAGATGTAACAATTAATTTCAACACACAGAGAAGTCAAATAACCTAAAAGTAAGCAACCAAAAAGTTAGAATTACAAAAGAAAAAAGGTACAACTCACGATTCTTTATACCTTTTTTGGGGCAAGGGTTCTTCTATGTCTCCTTGTGGACTCCTGGTATTCACCAAAAAATATCATTCAATATACTGTTATAGAAAGCATATATAAAGAACAAGGACATGCAAAATAATTGCACTTTAAATTGGTTTCTTCCTTGCCTACATGCAAAAATAAGAGGGAACAGACTAAACGATGCTAGATGAAGTATCTGGAAATGGAGAACTACAATTTCCTGACTCTAGAATCTAAGTAGCATTCCTTTCTGCAAAAACAGTATTGAGAAAAAAAATTTATGTTTAGTTAAGTGGGTCATATGATACATACATACACAAAATGTTCACTAAAACACGCATATCAATCCATAAGATTCACTTCCATAAAAACTGCATCCAAAAGGCATATAAGGTTTAGTACAACATACAAAACAAACATAAGCCCATCTAAGTTCATTACCACAACATTTAGGTTCAGCTATACAGAAGAACTGCAAGAGATCAGCGAAATTCATGTGGACAACTAGTTGCACCATTCGCAGATGTTGTTACTGGCAGCATGGTTGTTGCCTCCACCGATGTTGCTAGTTATCCTGATTGTTGTCATTTGGTTGTGAACGTACATGGGAGGAACCAGTCCTAGTCTCTTGTTGCAAGGTGAATAAAATATGTCAACTTTAGATATAGAAAGTAAGAATCCCTCATGATTTACAATTTTGTTATTTCAATGGTCACAAATCCAATATTAAATAGCCATTCTATAATCTCATGTCTAATAAACTTCTAGTACAAAAATTATAGACTAGCTCATTGCACAAGAATTGCAATTGACCATGTGGTTTACAAATTAAGGTATCACTGCGATTAGTAGCACAAACATAGGATGAAGAGATATATAGACAGAGAAAGAAGAGAGGCACTCAATGCTCCAAATAATTTGACAAATAGAGTAAATAGAGATCGAACAAAGAGAGAGATCAGAAAGAGATCACACATGCATACAACAAAAATTACACGATCCATCTACATATCCTAAATCATCCACAATTGCTTCTAGTCTAAAATTTATGACCTTAGTTTGCATTTTAGTTAACCATTGCAAAGCTATCATGAAACATATTCGTTACTGCTTGTTACAACACAAGCATAAGGCATTCTATATACTATATAGCCATGTTGATACACAAGAATAATTTGTACACTGAAATTGCACAACCTTGGTACTTCATTGGTTGAATCTCAGTCACTAGTAACATTTCCCTTTCATTGAATCTTAGTCACCAGTAACATTTCCCTTTCAGAAAGCATTCTTTTCCCTAACCTACAACATCAAATAAATAGAGAAAATTCCATCGTTCAATTGGGCAATTCTTCAGCATGTTTTGTTCACTCTAAAGTTCCAAAAAGAAAAATATGCAAGCATAAGAACCTGAAAGTTCTAAACCATGAACTAGAGCTTGTCCTTTAGGAGCTGAAATAGAAATGCAACTACAAGAGTTCTAGCCCAAAACCATACAACAGGCTAAAACGTTTTTCCCTTACATACACATCTTCAAAGTTTTGGCCACCCGAACCAAATCCATGCTCATTTTAGATCGCAACACAAAAATTATTGGACATGTAGAATGGCATATAAATTACACTACTAGAGATGTGATTAATTAAAAGTAAATACAAGGGATTCTCTATTTTCTGGTAGTGTATTAGCTAGCTGGCATTCAATCAATGAAGTGAAACTACATTAAAAATAAACTATTGAAGTGATCAATTTTCTACACATTCATGAAATATGTTGAGAAAGCACCATTTCAGTTTGAGAAGATAGGTATGTACTTGCTCTTATAATTGATAATCAGGTTGCTCCACCTAAGGTAATTCCACATTGAACTTGCCATAGAGCTGCAAATGAAACAATCTTTATTCAGCTACCACAACTAGAAATTTGCATCTTATCACACTTGACAAATAATAAATCAAATTGGCACATGAACAATTATTATATTGAATGACATGTTATTCATCCAATGTAATCTATGCCTCGAGTGCATATCAGTGAGACTTAAGGACTTTGTCTAGTCTTCACAAAATCAGAGTAGTCACTTTAAGAAGAGATGAAGTTTACAATGAAGTTTGCAGGCAACAATCCATCGCCCTAGAGAAATATAGAAAATGCTTTTACCTACTAAATCTCAAATTGTAACAAGCCAATGGATTCTAAAATCTACAGTCCATAGTTATAGGCTAGATTTTTAGAAAAACCCTGTGCCCATGTTAACTCAGAAGTATTTCTACATACATATATTTGAATGGCTAAAGTTGGCTCCAACAACATTTACCATAATCACCTAATGTTAACTCAATAGTATTGCGAAATAGAATGCATAAACTTAAGTATTTATGCTATGTTTTTCAAGCAACACAAGCATCACGTAGCACTACCTCAATCAAAATGGTTAAATCACACAAATAAGGGCATAGATTTAAGAAAACAAAGTATAATAGCTTATGCAAACAAAATCTTTATCTTGTACACTATCTCAATTTTCTAATTAACAGCTTGAGAGATTACTTAGTTTTATTTACCAAGGGAAGATGTGCTGCCATTGCCAAGATCTGGTGGTCAGCATCTCTGGAGCTCTCCTACAATGTTCCTAGATGCATCATATGCTCATCCAAAATGATAGTTCTTTTTTTGCTTCATATTAGAAGCATCTGTAGTGCTAAAATTACTCGACTATTAACCGAATCTACTATAAGACAACCTTCAGAGTTGTTGGACCAAGCAACAGATCTACCAAGAGAGGAACCAAAAACTGAAAAAATAAAGGAGATAGCTAGATTTGTTACTTGTCTCTATTGAAGGTGGATTCTTGTGAAATCACCTACTGAACTGATAAGATCTATGCGAGGAGAGACACTAAATGTTCGAAAAGCACCGAAAGAGAGAGATTACCCATATGTGTTAGGATGACATGGATCTTGGATCACACACACACACTCTACGAGGATGTAGCACCAAATTTGGCGATGAGAGGTTAGTGTGGTGGTGCTTGATGAGGATATGATGAACATAGTGCTCGAAGATGGCCAGGATGGTCGGAGCTACCACAGATAGCACGAATCTTACTAGATGTGGCAGCGATGGCGGACATGGTTCGCCATTGAACCAGTTGTGGGTGGACGAGGGGGTAGTAGATCTGGGTGGGGCTGGCCAGGGGTAGAGATGGGAATGGGATGGCGAAGATTAACATGGTGGGGTGGTTGGGGATGGCATGAGGCGGTGGGTTGAGTTGTGGGGGAGGAGGTGGTATAATGGGGAATGAGACGAAGATAGGGATTCGAGGGAAAATGAGCTGATAGAGGGATATTTGGGTGTCATTCTCCTTTTACTTATCTAGTAATTTCCATCATGGTTGGACCCGTCCGCATAATTATTGCCCTTGGCGCGGCAGCATGAAAAGTTTAGGCGTGGCAGGAATTTTCTTAGGTACAAACATAACATTTTCATGTGATTGTGCGGGAAGAGCCAAAGTACTATCCTGGCGGTTTGAACCAATCAGGAAAATTATATTATATGAGGGTTACGTGATAACTATCAAGAAAAGTATATTTTACTGATGGCTTTGTTATACCTGTCACAAAAATACTATTGCCTGACGGTCACTTGCTGCCCGTCAAGAAAATTCTTGGCCGTCAGGAATGTTCGGTTTTCTGGTAGTGCAAGTGTGGCTCCTTAATTCCAGTCTGGGTGCATGCAATTGCTGACTTGTTAAGTCCAGAAGATAGCTAAATAACGAGCACTATCACCGGCAAGGCAGGCTGCTTATTTGCAAGATCTGACTTTTAAATCTCCCACGTGAGTTGCAGATATGTCCAAATTGAAGTCGCTGTCAAGCGGTAATCGAAGTGCTCGATCGATCGGTGCACCTGCCTCCAGGGAAAACATGAGAATAATACTTGCAATAAACTAATTGACTTAACCGATCAAATCTAACACACCAGAATTAACTATATCGCACACCAGAACGCAAACAAAGTCATATATTCCGGCAAATAAACAAACCAAAGTCAGTACAGTGACGACACAGCTCCAGGTTAGTTGATTCTGGACATCTCCACAGCAAACCATCGCGCTCTTGACCGTTATATAGTACGGTCAGTACGGAAGTGGTTGCAGACTAAGAAAACAAAGGACGTATGGCTGTACGTATTTGTCCGTACGTACCAACCGAACACGAAATAAAATGTGATCTGTGACCTTTATATATATTGCATAAGAAATCTATAATGTGTCTTAATTATGATCATAGATGGCACCACGAGGAACAAGTGATGTGAGCTTTTGAAATTCGAATTTGCCAATCATATTCCACAACTGATGCTCATGTATAGCTAGTCGCACTTTGTTAAAAAAATCAGGATATTGTCCACTTGATAGAAATTTAAATTATGTTTGAAAGAGCCTGTCTAGTTGGCGCACATAGAACCAGGAACGAGTCAGTGTGTGCCCCCTCAGTTGGTACGGGCAAGGATCATGCATCGGCGTAGTCAAATGCATACTGATATATAAAAATGAGCAAAAGGTTAAGCAAAATTCATGACCCACCAAAAATACATAATTGGATACAACAATTTTTTTTTGTGAGTCCAGTTGAATTGCATAAAAGATAAGCATGTTATGTGTTCTTTATTTTCCCATAAACACTTAATTTTGTTTTTATTTTTTTTACTTTTTAATAATCTTTTGAGACTTGTTATATTTCTAATTTTCATATTTGTATGATTTTTTTACTTTATTAAGAAGTTCAGAAATATTGTCTATGTATTTAATGATTTATTTCAAAATTCACTATTTTTAATGATTTTAATGAAACTTATATATTTAATAACTTATTTTCCTGTAATGACATATTTTCCTGTTATACTTTTAATTTTATAATTTAATCATATTTGGATTTACAGTTTTAGAATTTTGTTTTCGAGATTTACTTAAGTGTACACAGTTACCCTTTTGTTAGTGAATATCATAATATTTTCATTAAAATCTAAAGGCTGACTGACATAGAGTAATTTTTTTTCATTATGCATTGGAAATCTCTCTACTTGTCCTTTCCTTAAAAGCTGTTTCTTGTACGAAACCTTAAACCTAAGACATCGAAGAAAGAACCTCCAACGGCGTGTAGGTGTCCCCCTTAATTAATTTCTCCATTGTTTATTGTTCCATTGTCTGCTGGATGTGTCAGCACAATAGGCCCAACTCGTTTCAGCTTTTTTCAGTTTCAGCTTCTAGTTTCAGCTTTTTTTCACTATTCAGTAATTTGTCTTTTTCTGAATTTTTTTAGATTTTTTGAGCTTTTTTGTATTTTTCTTTTTTTCCCGTGTTCCTTTGCATTGTCCGTGATGGGTTAACATATTTTTTCTATTTTTACATTTTTTTAAATTTAATTATGCCCAAAAAGCTAAATCAGCTACAGTAAAAAAAAGCCAGCTACAGTGAAATTTCAGCTAAAAGCCAGAAGCCATCGCTAAAACGATCACCCCCATAATCCATGTATCTTATCAGTGTTGCGAATGCAGGTTGTTATCTATCCATGAGATAAGTTGATATTAAGCTATCAAGAATCTCAGGATGATGCATCATCCGTACATGTCCAATTGCCAAAGTCAACTGCATGAGCAAGCAGCAGGCAGCTGCTACATTTTTTAATAAATAATCGAAATTAAGATATCTGTATACGAACACACATTGCGCTTTGACAATAGATGGAAGAAAATATCGAGATGGCATCACATGGATGCTAGCTCATCCACCTCTGGATCGAAGTCTAGATATCAAAGTCAAACTATCTCATCAGCCAGGAAAAAAGAAAGAGATTTGGCACAGCATGTGAGCACAGCAGCGCAGTCAACGTTGAAATTGAACTAGCTAGCTTGGTCTGGTTCTTTTCTTTTTTGCCAATGCTAATCAGTTTCAGTTTCAGTGGCGAAGCCTAATCCGGCAAGCCTAGCACAAGTTAACTTGACAGCCCGTGCGATACCGAGGTGAAAGTTGACCTTGATGAATTAACACCCTTCGAGGAAGAAACTTAACATTTAATCCACATGCAACAACCCAATAGGATATTTATCGGACAGAAGACCTATCAGGGACGCACACTTTTTATTTGACTATAGTTTTAGTTTTTCATATGCAAAGTATGAATAATTCATCAACTTTTCTTCTTGTCCGCCTTCAAGTAGATGCAAAGTGCACGGAAGTGGAAGCTGTTAGCTTCGTTAGGACGTTTGATGTGTGAAAATGTGGCTGGCACTTTTTAATCCGTGGTTTGTGACTTTGTGTTTGCGTGCTTTGTTCTTGAGAGCGGAGAATTGTGTTTGCGTTCTCAGCATGTGCGGCCTCCTCATGTGCATTGCACACGGCTTCGTCATATTGACAGGCTGCGACGGCCTTCTGTTCGCAAGCGGTAGCGGCTTTGCGTTCCCAGGCAGTGGTGGCCCTCACCGTTGTCATGGCAGTGGCGCAAATGGATTAACGGAAGGTAAAAGTTAGGAGACTGTAGTGCTTTGATACCATGAAAGCGAAAATATTATAGGAACTCTATTATTGATTCAAGTCACAGAGAGTTATACATATATATAGCCTAGCACGATTAATATAAACGTAACATATAAATATGAACACTA
Organism: Melocanna baccifera; assembly: GCA_036346265.1. NCBI lineage: Eukaryota > Viridiplantae > Streptophyta > Magnoliopsida > Poales > Poaceae > Melocanna > Melocanna baccifera. The sequence continues at coordinate 24,938,494 of CM070682.1, read as the reverse complement.
AAAAAAAAGTGGACTTCAGGAAATGACCTAACCCATGAATGTGAATCACAGGGTCAGACTAACAGTTCTAGCTCAATTATGCGTTTTGCATTATAGTGGAATTATGTGATCGATGACGCACTTGCATGTGTACAATGTGTTTCAAACCAACCGAAGTGATCGAAAACCTCTCAGACAAAGCCTTCAACACTTGGGTGCTGCTATATACGATAGGATTTTACATCAGGAGGGCTGAATACACGCGGTTTTGTAAAGTTCTCTCTTTAGATAACCATATGTTACGTTTCCGTGTACGTGCTGATTAATCATCTCTATCTAGCATACTACTACCATGTTAGCGATAGCTAAGAACGATCTAGCAAACTAGGATCGAGCCCGAACGTTTTGAGTAACTCTATTCTCTATTTGTAACTTAGTGAAGAAAAATGTATTATATAAAGTTTAATTGTTCTTTAGAAATATTCAAGAAAACGACTAGACAACGGTATACTGTTGCAACGATATAGCAACAGGTTTCTTGAAAACATTGAAGAGTTTATGGTTTCAGTGAGTTTTGTGTATTTCTAGAAGATTCCAAATAAGTTTGAAGCCAAAGTTTCAATAAGTTCCAGAATTTCAGAAAATCAAGTTTCAACAAGTTTAAGCCAAAGGAGTTTCAAAAAGTTTCACCAAGTATCTATAGGTTTCACAAAATTTTAGTCAAAAGTTTCAAGAAATTTCACTAACTTTCAATAGGTTTTGACAAGTTTAAACAAGAGTTTAATGGAAGTTTCAATAAGTTTTTTGCAAGCTCATTATGGCTATGATAGCGGCGGTGCTGATGTTCACCTTGACCAGCGCTGGTGGGGACGGTGAAATGGAGAGGGGTGTGATGGTTGTAGTAAAAGGCGTCGGAGCTTGTATGTTGTAGAGGTTGAAGACCACCGTGCCAGATCATGTGGTGGTGGCTCTGTTCTTTGCTGACTTGATGGAGCAGGCTGCCAAAGGACGAGCCACAATGGCGAGGACTCATTGAGAATGAGCTGGGTCCCAAACTTGTAACTATTTATAGGGTTTCGATTTGACACCATGTGGCTATCCTGTTAGTTTCGCTAGCAATAGTATAGGGGTTCGATCTCACATGCAATATTTGAATGTTTCAAGATGTACCTATGAGACCATGTGGGAATCACCCCATGTGTGTGATGACTATTTGACTATGTTTGTGCTTCGTTATTAAAGTTTGAGTTTGATTTTGAGTGTTGTTGTCAGATTCAAGCTACAGTACTAGCCTGGCAACAATGGTAGTACCGATGTGGAACCACAGTACTACCGCAGGTGCGATATGACCGGCTTTTACTTGGCAATAGCAATTTTCTAGAGACGTGTTTGGTGAGCTGTGAGGAGTTTTTGGGAGTGGTGTGGCTGGTCTTGTAATGGCGGTCAGACCGGTCCCTAGTTATCAGGAAGGTGTTAAGTCAATTTGCAGCGATACGACCTGCCATTGCTTGGCAGCCATACCAGCTTTAGGGAAGTTGAGTGAGTTGAGTTAGTTTCGGTTGTGTTAGTTATGGAGGGAATCTATGCAAGTGTTAGTCATAACGAGAGTCCATGTATGTTTTGTTTTGTTGATAAGAGTCGAGTGCATGTTAATTATCACTACTACAGAAAACCGTATCACAGACGGTTCAAAAACGTCATCACAGATGGTTTTCTGAACCGTCTAAATTTATGGGTAAGTTATAATCGAAGGTTATCACAGATGGTTCGAAAATCGTCTGTGGAGTAAATATCACAGACGATTTGTAACTAAAAATCGTCTGTGATAGCTATCATCGCAGACGGTTTGTAAGAAAAATGTAACACCCCAGTCTAGCAAAGAACCTGAAATGCTACCCAACTAGAAGTAAAACAAAGATAACTAGTTACGTTATACAAAATTTCGGCAGAGCCTCCTTTGTTATTTATCTAAATCAGAGATTCTAAAAGTAAAATCAATTATATTAGACAATCCTCAAGTAAAAGTTCAAGGCTAAGCAAATAGTTTAAAGTTTATCAAACCATTCATAGATATGATACTTAGAGAAGAGCACCGGAAAACATCATAAATTCTTATTACAATTAAATCCAAAGATAATAATCAAATGGTATCTAAAAGGTTCCTGCACGAATCATTTAATTCTCCTGCCTTTATTTCTATTCTGTGTGGAACGTGCATGTGCAACAAGCTTATTCCTTCCCCTTTCCCATGCATGCCGAACTCGTAACGGTACCTAAATAAAAAAACAGCAACAAGAGTGAGTCCAATGACTCAGCAAATATAATGGATAGAACAAGTTCATTAATGCCCATCATTTCACAAATCCATTCATTAATCATATAAATAAGCCATGCTATGCACAATGATCAAAAACTCTTTATCTCTTTCTCTTTTGTATTTTACCGGTAATGCAAAGTGTGCATCCGTCGATGCACACCCATGCCTGTACCACCTGGTACAGGGACCAATTGTCGGTACTCCACGAGTATAGGGACCTTTAGCCCGTCATGTCCTCAACATGACAGGGACATCGGCGCTTAGTCATCTTGTGACCAAGACTTCAAATAATCAACATGATGCATATGCGTGAATGCTCCAATAAAATAAATCTTGCATTCACAATATCTATGCACCATAAATACTCATGAACACTATAAATTGCAACATCCCGATATAACACCAATACATTGTTACCATCACTCTAAACACACATATATTCATACCATTGAACAATACCACAACCATAAACACACATATATTCATACCATTGAACAAACATCGAACTTCATATTCATACTATTGAACAAACGTCGAACTTCAAATTCATACCATTGAACAAACACCGAACTTCCACCTTATCAATATTAAACCACCATTATATTTGCTTTAACCGTGAGCAAACGGCGGACGAGCAGATGGTGCCGCCTCTAGGATCCGACCTCCACCTGAATAATAATTATAATATTTGCTAAGATAATAGTAGCGAGCCTTCGCCCAAATAAAACAAACACGAACTAGCAAAATCGTCTATCTCGGTTCCAATTCCCAAATTCTTTCAGGTCATCCCGCCTACCTCTGAGAACAGTCAACTTCAAAAATTCGTATGTATTGGCACAGGAGTCCGAATGGGATGTTCTTTGACTTTCTGGAAAGATAATTAAATTATATAACTAAACCTATTTGGGGAGTCTCCCTGATTCGGCCATCTTCTACCCGCATCACCCAGTTTTCTAAAACATCAATGATCACGTCGGGTTCTCTGGACAGCACACTAAAAAGGCCATAACTTCTAGCCCGAGTGTCCGAAAAATAATTTATTGACCTTTCTGGAAAGCTAAGACAATTATCTACAACTTTCATAATATGACGATCCTCTTATTCTTCCATTTTCCAATCGCCCAACCCAATCTACCAACATCTGACAGAAAACCCCCGATCTGCAGAACAGTCCTACGAGAAAAATCATAACTTTTGCTACAAAGGTCGGATCGATGCGTTCTAGCACTTCATGGAAAGATAAAGTCATCCTCTACAACTCTCTAGGAGAAGTCCAGACCTAAATTCCCACGAAACTACCCCAACACATCCATCCAACAGAATCTGCCGTCGCAGCCCCGAATACCGACATTGCTACCACAACTAAAATATACAGATAATTGGAGAAACAGGGATTACCCTTGACAAATTGCTGACGAACACGACGAACACCCCAAGAACTCCTTCCTTTTTTCCTCTTCCCCTTTTCTTTTCTTTCCTCTTCACTTCCTCCTAACCCAATGCTTCACAAAGGGAGGAGGGGAGGCAGCACACCACAGGGAGGAGGGGAGGCGGCGCACCACAGGGAGGAGGGGGCGGTGCACCACAGGAAGGCAGGGGAGGCGGCGCACAGGAGGGTGCAGGGGGCGGCGCAGGGGAGGCGCGCAGGGGGAGGCTCGGCTAGGGGAGGCGTGCAGGGGGAGAAGGGGGAGGCGCTGCTGCGCAGGAAGGAGAGGGATGGGGCGGTGCCTGCAGGGAGGAGGGGGATGGGGCGGCGCCTGCAGGGAGGAGGGGGTGAGGCGGCGCCTGCAGGTGGAGGGGGAGGGGCGGCTAGGGCTGGAGGAGGGGGTGGGCGCCTCTCCCCCCTTGGCCGGGTTTTCCCCCTTTTGGGCCTCGGCCCAGGCCCAGGCTGCCAGAAAAATTTCAGAAACCCCCCCCCCCCTCAAACACTATTTAATCCTTTCCTTTAAGGTCCCCCCTCTCCAACTAAACTATTTTTCCCCTGAAAGATTTTTGGAATATCACAAAAAAAGTCATCTATCACAAACGGTGATATATGGTTTTTTGTTACAAACCATCTGTGATATTGATATATCACAGACGGTTTTTTGTCACAAACCATCTGTGATATTGATATATCACAGACGATTTTTTGTTACAAACCGTCTGTGATATGCCTATATCACATACAGTTTTTTCTTACAAACCATCTGCGATGATGCTATTACAGACGGTTTTTAGTTACAAACCGTCTGTGATATTCTTTTCTACCCCCTAAATCTATTTCTGTTTATTGGATAGCCTCAGGAAATGCTTGCCATGCCCTCTGAAACAAGCTGATCAACATGTACATGTATACAAACAATTCACATCTCAATTCATTTTAGAAACATATAATATCCAATTCACATCTCAATTCATTTCATAAACATAAAACATCCATTTTTGCAAATCAATTAATTGAAATAAAGTAAAATATCCATTAACAAATACACAATTATAAAAGATCTACATTGCATTTGCACTTAGATGGTAACATTGCATTTTTTATTGCTCTATCACTCCGGAATCAAGGTCTCGCGAAAGGAACAGATCAATAATCAACGAACTTGTCAGGTTGCACAAGCAATACTGATATATCACTCTGAAACAATCCAAGTATTGCTTGTGCAGCCTGACAAGTCATTGATTATGGATCTATTTCTTTCATAAGACCTCAATTCCGAAGTAATAAGAGCAATAAAAAAATCATTGTACGTTGTAGAACTCTCCCTTTGAATTTAGGACTTGAGCCACCAAAAAGTATGTGCACTCTCCTAGAATTGCTTGAAGGTTGGCCTGTTTCAATGCAGTTTTTGTGATGGACGTAGCCTGTCGATAGGAATATCAATGTGTGTGTATATATAACTTGATAAGTATGAAGTAATGATGGAAATATTGACAAACCTTAGAATTGGAATTGGTGATTCTCGAAAAATCGAGGATAGTCTCATATGGTGGCAAACGTAGAATCCACACGTGTTGCCCGGCTGCTGCTGGTGGCACTGCAAAAAATAGAATGTGTTAATTCAAGAGGCATTACTACCAACTGTTGCATAGGATTAATTAATATGTACTAGCGAATACCTTAAATTTTAGATCATATGTCAGGGCTTTGGCCCCTTACGTCGAGAGCTTTGTCGTTTCAACGTACATCGCGAATGCCCTACGTGATTAGAAAAAGTTGACCTTAATCATTCGAAAGGAAAGAAAGAGTACAATATAGGTATGTATGGAGAAAATGTACTTACCTATCGATTACTTTGCCGACAATTGTGTAGTCGGTTTTATTCTTACTTAGGGAATCGAGGTATATTACCTTGTTTTATTTTGGTACAATTACTATTAAAATCCAATGAAACTCTTGATTGTAGGGCAAAAGTACATATTCCTTATCGTGGTAAGCCAGCAGTGTTGCTACAATGTACCTCTCGACGAAGCCAGCATCCTCGTTGATAGTATGACTGGCGACCAAGTGTGGGTCCAAGAAACCAACCGATGATCTGGATAATCTAGCTTCAGTCACCATGTATCTATATATACACACACGAAAGCAACAAATTATATATGATATTTATCGATATGACATTAACGGAGACTGTGATTGTACACACATACAGCGTTTAGCATTGAACGAGTGAGGCGTCAAGAGCGTTGAGCGTGAAAAGATCAAATAAATCCTCGAAGGCCACCACGAAGACACCATCTTGAAATTCATGCTGGAAATGATGCAGCCTGAATTTGACAGTGATACCTGAGCGTCGTTCTCCCTCTGGCTTATTGGATTATTCCATATACCAAATGTGTAATTGGTTGCAACTAACTGGTAGGAATGGGAGGCGCTTCACCGGGTCGACCATCGGCTTGCCAAGCACGAATTTGCGGGCCAATGGCAGGTACGGGATATCATCGGTCTTCTTTGCTTTGCCCTTGCTGCCTCGGTTATCCTTGCTACCTCGGCTGTAGGTCGACTGTAAAGCTAGCACTGGTGGAAGTTGTTGCACTGGGAATAGCTCCCGTGGACTCATCACCGGTGCAGGTAGCGGTGGTGGAGATATACCTTGTGAAGATGGCACCAGTGCAAGTAGCTCTGGTTCATATTGCCCTTGTGGACCTGCCACTGGTGAAGAAGCCTCCAGGCAGATGTCTCTTTTGGGCCACTGGATGAAGGTTCCAATGGCTTGCCCTAGAGTCACGATCTCGTCGTTGGGGGGCTTCGTAGCGGGACGACATCGAAATTGGCATGCACACCATCCACACTCACTTTTTCGAAGCCTGGCGCTAAAGGTGCACGGTGCACCATGGCCCCTTCACCGGACGGATTTGCTAGGCCCCAAGCAGCGCACAAGGCAACGGAGGCATATCTCACTTAGAGCTTGCATTTCGTAGCTTTCAGGATGGCGTCCACAGGAAATCTACCCTCGCTTTCCGTCATAGGATTGGACACGCAGCTACTCCGATGGTTGGGGGGCTTGCTAGCACAGGGCGGCGGCGGCCTGCTGATTCTTCTGTTTGTCTTCGCACCTCATTCTGACGTAATCAGCAAGCTCCTCTCTAAGAGATGCCTTGATCTCCTCTCGTAGTCGTGCATCACGCTCGGCTTTGTTTCTCTTCCTACTCCAATACAATTCAGAGTTATCTGAGAAACCTTGTTTCCAATGAACATAAAAACCAAGGCCTCTCGTACGACCCAGGTGCTCTTTGTTTTCCAGTGCTGCGGAGAGTATATCTTTCTCCCTAATTGACTGGAATGATCCCTAGGAAGATTCGACACTCAGTGTATCCTGCAAGAGCCCGACATGTTATATAGTTTTCAGGGAAGTTGTGGAGTAATTACAAGCTACGTAGTTCGATATCTTACCAGACGGTGGGACACTTCCTGGTCTACAGGGTTCCGGAAGGAGATGTCCCCCGACGACGTGGTAGATGACCTCGCTCTAATCCAATTTCGAGCGCGCTCATCCAGTATTGTGGCAAATGGCAGGGCGGGGTTCCGCAGGATTGCATGTTCGTCCTCCTGCCTCCACTGCAGGATTTTACCCGCATACACAGCTATACCGAGTCTATGGGGATGTGTGTTTTTTGCCTAGAGGTCCTTGTGCGCCGCGCTTGCACTTCTGAAAGCTTCAGTCGTCTTCATCGCCTTAAACTCGTCCCATTGTGGTTCCAGGAATGGGTACTTGTCAAAGGGCGTTAGATCCTTCTCCACATAGTCCTTGACAAGCACGCTCTTGAAGTTCTTCCATACTTTGCATGCCACTGCCAACGCATGTCATTGCACGGAGTCGTGGTGTTCTTCTGGGATCTCGAACGATGCAAAAACCTCTGTCAACAGCTCATGTTTTTTAGTCTCACTCACGCTCTTCCACGAATCGAATGTGATCTCAATTCATTCTCGTGCAACTACTCCGATCGTTGTTCGAAATGCGGACGCTGCTCGGTGAGGAAGGAGAGGGGTCCCAGATCTATCAACCTCTGTGATGGTAAATCGATCCTCAGGCTTTTTTGATAGTCATCTTCCTTTGCGTGTTGATTTTGGAGCGGACGCATCCGGCGATGATGTTGAAGAATAAGCGGATGACATATTGGCCTTCTCATATATGAAAAGTAAGCACAAAGTAAGTATATGTTGAAGAATTTTTGGACGACTGTGTGGACAAAATTCTAAAGATTAGTTGGGTTCAACCCAAGGATTCGAAAAAGGACTCCTAGTGCAACTTTTCATAGCAGCTATAGCTACATATGGCTACTTCTAATAATACCACTAAATTTAAAAGGATAAAATAGCATTATTGATCACTTCCCTAGTCTTATTGCACATTTGAACACACTTCACTCTAGCACTTAATCAGTAGTTACCAAAAGGAGCATTTAGTCCCCTCCTTTTGGTAACTGCTGATTAAGTGCTAGAGTGAAGTATGTGCAAACATGCAATGAGATAAGTGACCAATATGCTATTTTATCTTTTTAAATTTAGTGGTTCATCCACAACGTCACCCTATACATCGCACTTCACCTTTTCTCGGTGTCCCTTCAAGCAGAACCTTCTTTGGTCTCCTGCACCCCACTTCATACACCTGACTGACCTGTGAGATGCCTTCAGGGGTCTAGTAAATTATTTAGCCAAGCCTACACTTTGTCAGCTTGTGGTTTGCACTGTTTTACATGGAAGTGGGGTACCGTGGGCGGCAAGTTGTGGTTGAAGAGGGGCTCGGCCAACGATGGAAATAGCTTCAGGATGTCGAGAGGGTCCTTCCAAAGTGAGCAATCGGAGAGAGGTCAGCCGAGGAGGAACTGGTGGCGGAAATGGCAGCACCGGCCGGTCTTACGACAGACGACCACCACGGCGGATGCGGCAATAATTCTTCAATCACTTGGGTGGGAAGGTGGGAGACATCCAAGGGCGCTTCGTGACTCAGATGGCGGAGAAAGTACTCGTCGGGGCGGCCGAGGAATGTGGTGGCCGGGGTGGGCGCAATGGGTGGCTTCGACTAGGAAGAGTTGGTGAAGGGAGGAGAAGGTCCTGGAGGTACTGAAATGAGGTCGGGGATACTTATACATGGTGAGGGGTGGTTGGCTGCTGAGCTTATTGAACATGAGTGCAGGCGAAGCAATGTCTGGTGGCAGCATTGAACCTGCGAACAGACGGCCAGAGCAGGTTGCAGGCAAGGTCGGCAGTAGCAGCAGAGCTAGTGGAGGGAGGTGTAGCTCCGGTGCCAGACAGCTAGCCCGGCGATGCAATAGCTCGGCATTGGAATGAGGAAGTAGAGGAGGAGTGCTAGGCCAGTGGTAGAGCGGCGCCATGACAGCTTAGACAAGGCCGGAGTAGGGAGGGGCGGCGGTAGCTAGCTCGGCGACGCGACAGGTGATAGTGAAGCCGGGGTAGAGGAGGGGCGCTTAGGTCAAACAATTAAGTGTACAAGAGTCGGAAAGTTAACATTTAAATGTTAATTTGAAAACTTGGGGTTTTAAAACATTTAATCCTTAGGAAAATTTAGATTTAGGATTTACCCGGAGTTTTGAGAATTCGAATTTTGATTTTTAAAACCTGATTCTCATTTTTTTTGAAGTTTTGTTTCTCTTAATTAAATTTTTGCCACCAGAAATCCCAAATCAAGAATTCAGATAAACAAAATTTTGAAATGCACAGAGAATCAAAAAAGATTTTTATTATTTTGCAAAATACAATAGTCCCGTATTTTTGGGATGTTACATAGGAGCAACCACGACTTCATTCGTGTGCAAGAAGTAATTAACAAGTAAACTCATTTCCTCCATACATAACTCTGTTGTAATATTTCCTTCGTTTGCAACGGCCGAGGCTAACTTTTTTGAATCACGTAGATCGTTTACCACTTATTTTGCCCTAGGAGGAAGACACAATAAATCCAGTGACACGCTGCGACACAACACGCGATTTCCGGTACCCGCTACAACACAACAATCCTATATCATATTTTGTTATAATGTCTCTAGAATTGACAATACCTATGTACGTAATTCTATTTTTGCAATACCACCAGCAGCTATAGGGCAACGTATGTGGATTCTATGTTTGCTGCCATATGAAGAAAATCATGGATACTAAGATCAATAATCCAGAGGTTTATCAGGTCCTTCCAATAATTATTATTTTCTGATTATATATGTATATATACATACACGCATGCTAATTAATGACTTAATATTGCTTCTAGTGACAGCGGGTGGACTTCAACGAAATACATATGATCTTGACCAACTCATCGAAATTCGTGGAAAACTCTCCGAATTCTTACTAGCATAGGTCATAAACAAGGCTGGAGAGTTCTACCCCGGCAATGGTCATAATTAGATGTTGAAACATTAGATTCAATTGTACAAATCACTCAATTGTGCTTAATCAAATAATTCATTTGTCAGATCTATGTAACGATTTTCATTCTATATATGTATGTGATCTACTGGCCGTTTGTTACATTCGTAATTCACTTTAAGTTGCAATTAACTTATCTGTCATTATCTGTAATCTGCTTGCTTGCTTTCAGAGGGCATGACCAGCATATCCTAAGACTAGCCAAAAATGGTAAATAAAATTGCTGTTGCAATTGCTATCACAGATGGTTCGTTGTTGAAAACCGTCTGTGATATATATATCACAGACGGTTTCAAAGACTGAGCTGTCTGTGATATGAACGATATCACAGACGGCCTTTGTTATTAACCATCTATGATATACACAATATCATAGATGATTGTTATTCCGAACCATCTATGATATGATTCATATCACAGACGGTTAGTAACAAAAACTGTCTGTGATATTGTGTATATCACAAACGGTCTTTGTTATTAACCGTCTGTGATAGTCGAGTATCACAGATGATTTTTTATGAAAAAAACCGTCTGTGATACTCGACTATCACAAACGGTTTTTTCTCAAAAACTGTCTGTAATGTAAGTTATCACAGACAGCCTAGGAGCCGTCTGTGATAATCACCTATTATCACTAACATATAAACACAGACGGTTCTGGAACCGTCTGTGATGATGGTTCCATACCGTTTGTGATAGGACTGTCTATAGTAGTGAGGGTCTATACCACCCTGGATTGCAATAAACAATGAGAAGAGATTATGTTTATTTTTGCAGCACTGACCTGAGAACAAAGTTGATGCAGCTACTACACTGAGGCAAAAATCAAAAGTGTAAAGTACCTGCATTACTACAGAAACCGTCATCACAGATGGTTCAAAATCGTCATTACAGACAATTTCTGAACTGAACTATCTGAATTTATGTGTCAGAGATAACAAGTGGTTATCACAGATGGCTCTCAAACCATCTGTGATAAGATACAATACAGACAATTTTTAAATACAAATGTTTGTGATAACTTACATATCACAAATGGCTGTATTTAAAAACCGTCTACGATAGCGGACATATCACACATGATTGCATTTAAAAACCATCTATGATAGCTGACATATCACAGGAGGTTGCATTTAAAAACTATCTGTGATAGCAGACATATCACAGACGGTTGTATTTAAAAACCGTCTATGATACTGGACATATCACAGATGGTTGCATTTAAAAACCGTCTGTAATAGTAACATATCACATATAATTGTATTTACAAACCATTTGTCATAGCTATCTGAAAACCTACATTATTTTCTGGTTTTTGGGCTATCCTCATGAAATGCTAGCCATGCCCTTTGGAAAAAAAAAACAAGTAGATCACATATATAGCACAGGGCACAGATATCACAAATGAATTGATCACATATATATAGCATAGGACACAAATATAACAAATGAATTAAACAACGCAAGTAAATCACACATGAATTGTTACATGTATAGATATCACAAATGAATTAAACAACTGAATACAATTGAATTAATTGTTCGATTAAGTACAACTGAGTGAATTAGAATTGAATTAAATATTTGAACAACTAATTATCATCTCCGCCGGGGTAGAACTCTCTATTATGATGAATGACCTCAGCCATCAAGAATTCAGATAGTTGTCCTTAAATTTCAGTGAGGTTGGCAAGATCGTATGTACTTGAGTCGAATTTTATGCCATGTCACTAGGAGCGTTAAAATCATTAGCATATATATATATATATATATATATATATATATTGATAATTATGAAATAAATATTGACAGGTTGACAACTCTTTGGATCTTTCATCTTTGTGTCCATGATTTCCAGTATATGTCTGTAAACGTAGAATCCACATACGTTGTCTTGTAACTACTTGTGGTATTGCAAAAATAGAATTACATACATAAGTATGGTTAGTTCTAAAGGCATTATTATGAAGTGTGATATAGGATTGTCTTATAGTGGATACCGAATATCGCGTCCTATGTCGCAGTGCTGCGCAAAATTCCCTATGTCTCCCTCCCTAAGCAATGTAAGTGCTAAACGACTTACGTGATTCCAAAAAATTAGTCTCTGCCATTGCAAATGAAGGGATGAGTACAATAGAGTTATGTATAGTCTGTGATATCAATAATCATCTGTAAATTATCATAGACTGTTATACGTAAGAACCATCTGTGATATCTGGCGTTATTACAGACGGTTGGTATAAATAACCGTATGTGAAAATATTATAGACGGTTATATTTGTAATAACCGTTTGTGCTAGTTGTGTATCACAGACAGTACATGATCACGCTTGTAAAACCGTCTGTAATATTTACAACGTCTGTGATATAAACGTCCAGTATAACCTCCCTAGTAGTAGTGTTGTATGACCACCATAATTCCAACAGAGTAAACTAGCACTGATACTTGGCAGTGCCAATCATAGGGGAGAATTGGAAGTATTGTTTCCTTATCAGTTGATTATTTACATTTAATCCGAGTCCAAAGCTGAACATGCCAAATAAGTTACGTTTAATAGGATATGTTTCTTTATTAGATTTTTTTATTATTTGTACAAATCTGAAAAAAAAAACTATAAATACATGGCCATGGTCCAGTTGCTGGAAAAGTGTCAGGCGTGAACCAAGCTCTGTCATCATTCATCAATCAGGGAGAAGATGGAGCGGGGGCAGCAGAGGATTTGAATGCAGAGTAAGCCGCAGGTGTGGCACAGGCAATAGGGACTGCAAATGGCATCAAGAGTGTTGAAGAGAATGATGGGTGGGGACGTGTGAGTCCATCTGCAGGGGTTATCTATAAACCGCATAACCCACTATGTGAGAAGAAACAACAAGCAGCATAGATATGCTTTATCTATCATAGGTTATCTGAAAAAATTGTTTCTAGAAAAAAATTATTTCTATGTAAATATTTATATTTCTAAGACAATCAAAACTCTGTACTAGCTAGAGAAGTAAGCTTCTTGTTGGATGCCGGTCCAATACGCATGGGCCTGCTAGAACAGTACATTCCATTCATTTCAGTCATTGCACGTGTCTGTTCTCCGTAGCCTTTTGAGCGACCAGTAGTTCTGTCAAAGACAACTTTTACACCCTTAACTGATGGATAACGATTCTTGAATGTATCTTGTAGAATGAAATCTGTAACATCTGAAGCCAGGTCCCCAACAAATATAGTATAATTCGAACCATCATCTCCACGTTTCTCACCAGCCCCGCTTGTAGCCCAATCTAATTTGAAAGCTTGATTACCATTAGGCATCATTTGACCATTATAACCCTGGAGAACTTGTTCAGCTAAAGCATGGCTGCCAAATTCAACGAAACCATAACCCTCAGAATTATCTTTACTGAAATAACGTGACCATTTAACATGTCAACTAAATTAAGCAACTAAATCACATTAAAAAGAATATAAAATTCATGACATTACAAATTCAAACTGATAATTTGTTCACGTGCATTTCTTGTGTGGATATTGTTTAACAGTAGAAATATATTTTCTGTTATGTAGAATTCCTAATTGAAGTGCTACCATTCTTGCGTTTTTATTTTGCTTTTATTGTTATTACTGAATAGAGGCAAAGCATTTAATTACTCTATTTTATACAGGAATTTCTATCAATTGGATGTCCACCTTGTCATTTCATTATATGTCCATTGTATATCCTAACCTGTACCATATGAAAATATTGCATGAACAAATGTGGATCAGATCATAATAGCAACCCATATAGGAAATTTGTGAATGTAGTACCTAATCCCACGCGCGTACGTACCCCAGCGAGCCTTACTCACTGACGGCTGGCACCGCGGTGAGCGTGTGCCCGCACTGGCACCCTAGCCTGTCCTCCTCCATCACCGCATTCACCACCGTGTACTCCAAGGCCAGCCTCAGTCCCGTCACCACCGCCGTCTCCGGCAGAGACATGCCCATGCCAACAGCCCCCATAGCCGTGGGCATCGCGGACACCGACGGCAACGCCGAGAAGGTATCGCTCCTGGATCGACTGACCTATACGCCATGGCGTCTGACTCCATCATCATCTACGAGTCCATGTCCATAGCCACCCACCGCTAGGGTTTCCAAGAGCTCAAGATCTCCCAAGCGCATGCAAGAGCTTGGGGCGCCATAAGAGACAGCTACAATAGCTCTGGGAGGATGAGTTGAGTGAGGGTCGGTTCGGTGGTCTCCAGATCGCCTGAGGCTAGGGTGGGATCTGGAGCAATGGCGGTTGGGGAGGCACATCGACGGTTTTTAGGGAGATAGTAGATACGGAGGTTTTTAACATATTAAATATATTATTTTTAATTTTCAAATGTCTTCAGCGTTTAATTATTCTAATTTTGTGACAACTTCTAAAATATCTCAAGAAGCGTTTTTGTATGCTACATGATTTTCAATATAAAGACACTAAAAAAAGTTCTAAAGAAAAAGTCCCTATGAGACCATTTTGTTGATCAACAGAAGAAAGTGTTTATTGTCAGAGGAAGCAGAAGCATGACATTACAAAGTGTTAGCTCGGTGTAATCCTTTCAATTAAGGCATTACATGTACTTCAAAAACCCTGACATCCTATTTGGCTATTTGGAATCAGACCTGGAACTATGGAATTGGAACTAAATTCCAAGGATGGGGCTGTTTGACGGCCACCAAGAATTGGAATTGGCGATTCCAAACCAATTCCATGATATAAAATACAAGTGATATCAATTCCTTGCTCCTACATGTCAATCGTATGGAAATCATGTCTAGCACTTTTTGCTTCGAGTTTCGCCTCCTTTCTCAAGCTCAACTATGACCTTCGTCATCAAGCCACTGCTCCTCCGCTGCTCGACCCCGTCCTCTGCCCGCCGCTACTTGAAACACCTGCTACTTGCTGCATCTCCTGTGTTGAAGTACATTGTCCGCACATTTCCCTAATAGCTTAATCTTTTAAGTGAATTAGTTAATATATAAATTTTAATATGGCAGTAGAGAGATCCTAAATTTAAGATCTGGCACACTTTGAGTCTGTGAGATCCGGACCCCACCTCAGTCCAACCAGATTTTTACTTCCCGGTCCTCAGGACTTAAATAGGTTATGCTCTATACGCACCTAAATGCGCACCTAAGCGCATGGACTGCCCACAAACAAACCCCTCAAGTAACAACCTTATATTGGTATTGGAGGTTATGCTCTATGCGCACCTAAGCGCATAGACTGCCCACAAATAAGCCTCTCAAGTAACAACCTTACAGAGGTATTGGACCTTCTCCCCTCAAAAGACTAATCCAATAGGTTGAGGTTTTCTTACACTTATAAGTTGTGATTTTTCCTTTTCCACAATCCATGTGGGACTATTTTCTAATAATCTCCCCCTCACATATGAATTATGCATACCGTACTTCTGAAAGATGTTAGGTGCTTGGGCAATGATACCACTATGAGATCCGGACCCACCTCGGTCCAACCGGATTTTTACTCCCCGGTCCCCAGGTTCTTAAATGGACTGTGCTCCCTGTACACCTGACCCCATGGGCTCTGTCCACAAGCAAACCCCTCAAGCAACAACTTTATAAATAGTATTAGACCTTCTACCCCCAACAGACTAGTTTAACAAGTGGAGGTTCTTTCAAACTTATAAGTTTTGTTTTTTATTCTATAATCCAAGTAGGACTATTTCCCAACAGAGTTCACGTCACAAGTCTGGAGCAGCCTGGATGCGAGAGGAAGTGTTGACGACTAAAACCATCAGGAAATTGCAGCAAACCGTTATAGAAATATCAATCACTGACGGTGAGTTACAGGTCCGTCAGCAAAATTCTTAACCGTCCGTAAAGATCTGGTTTCCAGCAGTGAATTCACAGCAAAATTATCTCTTTTTTCTTAGATGATAAGAAGACTTGGAGGGCTACTTAATTGTCTGAGTTGATTTAGTGCCTAGGCCGAAAGAATTAGCATGTTAGCAGTGAGTTACCGGTTAGCCCTTGATATACCTCGTACAAAATTTATATAGGTTTGAAGCCAACACTACAAGATATCCTAGATTTATCGGCGTTGAATTTAACCTATGTATGGCTTAAACACCCTTCAAATCAATCTAAGCCGACGTTTAATTTAATTTGGGGCATTTAATTTCTATGGTGCATATATATGCTTTTTAGAGTTTACTGTGCCACATATATACGCCGGCCTAGCTATTATAATTTGGGATGTTCATAAACACCTTTATTAGAATCTACCATGGCATTTATAAATGCTGGAGAAAATTCCATCTAAGACGGTGTTTATATACACCAGAGACAATCAACTATGATTTTTAGATGAAACGAGCGAAAAGCCCGGAATTAGGTGCGAATTCATTTGGTGGACCAGAATTTTCCAACGTCACATTGGATTAAATACTGTCTCTGTCCACCCAAAACCAGCAGCAGCGCGGTACCATCTCTTGGAATGTTTGGTATTTTTGGCCCTATGTAGCGTCGCAATTCTAAATTTAGTCTCCTAGATCTCGTAATTCTGGATTTGACCCTCCTCTCCAAGCGCGGGAGGACAGGAGGTCGACGTGTGGCAGCTGCTGTGTCATCCGGCGGTATATCATTGACTTCACTAGTGATGTTATCCCATGTCATATCATTGACTTCGCCATGACTGGTTCAACACGTATACTCTTTTTTGAAATCCCTCCGAATCAAGTGCGCTTCAATCTATTCTCGATTCTTAAATATCTTTAAATTCTCGCAGTCAGTGTATGGATAATACATATATTCTACCCCTTTATTCAACATATCCTCATCGACAGCTTTTGTAAAAGCAGACACGCCATTAATGTACTCTTTACTCACACGATTTGCGGTATACATCCAGCTTCGGTCCTATATTATGCACATATATAACAACCTAATATTAAAATTAATTAAATTAATTATTACTACATATATACCACATGCATTGAGGTTAGCTAAATCTAAATTAGCTACATCTTCAAAGTATATATAACAGTCACCGAAAATTAGCTAGATCTAACTTTTGATGCAACGAAAAATAAATTTCATTACTAACCATATCTAGAGCAACCAAGAACTTGAAGAATCTTCAAAACTCTCCTGCCAAATATGCCTCCTTCCACCAAATAAAATAGCATGAAAGCCTTGCCGCCTGCAGCTGCAGCACCGACTAGATCTGAATCGAAATGAAGACAGATGCGGTCTGAGCGGTGCAATAAATACATAGCAGGATTATCACAGACGACTTTTAACAAAAACCGTCTGTGATACTAAAATATCACAGACGGTTTTTAGTTACAAACCATCTGTGATAATCTGAAATATCATATACGATTTTTAACTAAAAACCGTCTTTGATATTCCAGTATCACATACGGTTTTTAATTACAAACCATCTGTGATAATCTAGAATTATCACAGATGGTTTTTAGTTAAAAACCGTCTGTGATATTCCAGTATCACAAACGGTTCATCGGTAAGAACCGTCTGTGATACTCTTACAGCAACACAGACGGTCTCCAAATTAAAATTGTCTGTGATAGTGTACATCACAGACGGTTTTAATTTGACGTCTAATATTAGGCTTTCTGTAGTAGTGACCATGCACACTACCTTGATCATGGAGGTACATCGAGTTTTTGGCACCTTCCCCATACGGCCACCGTGTGGCAGTGATGTGCAGGCGACACACCGGGGGTGTTGCACGGTAGCCGTGCAATGTCACCAAAACTGCATGGCCACCATGCGATGGCCTACATGCCCGCACGGCCACCGTGCAGTGGCCAATTAGGTCGGTTAATTAAGATTTGTTAATTGCAATTAGCGAATTCATTTCGGTGTACCCCTTGTATGAATTTTTAGATATAGCAAATAAGCTCAAAAACTTACAAAATATTTTGTTGAGTGTCCCAACATAGCCTACTTGATCGTGTAATTTTTTTATAATTTATCCATTCTGAATTGTACTAAAAATTCACTTAAGTGTACTATTTGTAGGAAGTTTTTAATATAGAAAATGAGCTTCAAAAATTATAATTTTTATAAGGATCCTTACACAGTGGACTTAATTTTATAATTTTTTCAAAACTTTTTGTGGAGCCTTTGGTACTTCGGACCAGCTCACCCTTTGTCGGACCCCGGAGCAACGACTCCTGGATCCTTTGTGTAAATCGCACTAGTCCAGGATCAAGCTAGTGCACACAGTGGATAACAAAGATTCATATCATGCACAATGACATTTATTCATTAACTAAATATGGGCCTGGTGGCCAAATTTTACATCAATGGTTCATAAACCAAAAATACATATAAACAGCGGAAGGAAACCAATGAAGTAGCAGCCCATCCCGCCGCCACAGCGAATGATCAGAAGACGCGCCTAGTCGTCACCACCCTCACCGAAGTTGTTGACGTCATCCTCTGGCAACAGATTTTAGCAAGGTGAGCACATAAAGTACTCCCAAGGTAAGCACATAAAGTACTTACGCAAGTTACACCATGGAGTTTTAACAGAGTGAATGCATGCATAGGGATAACAAAGGAAGGCTTATTAAGTTTATTTGTGCGCAAGCGATCTTGAATTTAAATACAATAACATAAGTGCAAAAGCTGAATTTTATACAGAGATAGAAATAATAATTTACAAAATAATATCGTTAGTGCAAAGCTCGACCAAACACTAACCTAGTCACGTGTATCCCACCGGTCCATCTTTTCAAAACGTTTCACATGGATTCCATCTATCCATATGCTTTTTAAAATCTCTTATGGATTCATTTTGTTAGTGCAGGCTCCGACCAAACACCAACTTATTCACAGGTATCCCACCTGGTCATGGATTCCATCTATCCATCCATAAGCTTTTTCAGAAACCATTTTAAAAACCAAAGTCTAATCTATGAAAAACTTTACTTAGCTTGCCCATAACCGTGGGCACGGTTATCCAGGATAGGTTATACACTCTGCAGAGGTTGTACAGCTTTACCCACAAGATATGATTATCTCATATTGTCGGCCATTACACGCTTCCGTAGGCGTGCGACGGAGAAAATCATAACAAGGCCTTTACAATGCTAAGCCTTCAACTTGGTCACGCCGCCGCTAAGGTTTCACCACAACTTGAATCCACAAGTTGGAGCCCCCTCTTGTGCCGTGTGAGACTTCCCATGGCCTACGCCACGCTCACATTCAACCTATAGCGAGACCAAAGTTGGGACCTCACAAATTAGTCAGCCAGGACTGTCCCATACCAGCCTTGTGGTAGTACGATGTGGCTTTGCAACAGTAGCTCACAGACCGGTCCTTAATTTGACTTAGGCTCAATCCACATACCCACATGCACGACAATCAACCAGGTGTCACCAAACACGAGGCATGCCAGCATCCTACCACCTAACCAATAGCCTAAGTCCAAATCATAAGTTTCTATTTTTGTTTTTAAACCATTTTCACAAACCATACTTGACTCACCGAAGTCAAGAACTCATTTTCAAATCGTCATTTCATAAGAAAGATTTGATCCCACTTAAAGTTATATTAAGCCGGGCTAAGCATTTCTACAAAATTTCTAGTTAATACTATGGTACTAACTAGTTTTTAGCTAGGGTGACAAGGTATATGAATTCGGGATTTCAAATGGGCTATAATCAAAGGATCATGGGTATATCTAACATTTAAACTGAATTTAAATTAATTTTGGATAGAAGTACGCATGCATATACAGTAAAACAATATAATTAAATTTGAAATATTAGGTTCAACATGGTCAAAGGTGTAACTTGCCTTGCTTCGAAGTTTGCTGCGGTTCGTTGAAGTTATACTCTCCGAAATAGTCGTAGTCTACACGCGGAAAGCAAGAACAAACTAAACTCAAATAAAATCCAAATAAAATCCAAATTTTACAAAATAAATGCCGGGAGATAGAATATGAATTTGGGAATTTGAATTGGTCCAAAAGGAGTTAGGGCGAAGGA
Organism: Melocanna baccifera; assembly: GCA_036346265.1. Lineage (NCBI taxonomy): Eukaryota > Viridiplantae > Streptophyta > Magnoliopsida > Poales > Poaceae > Melocanna > Melocanna baccifera. The sequence continues at coordinate 24,918,324 of CM070682.1, read as the reverse complement.
GGACGACTTCTGGAAGTTTGAATTCCAAAGAAATGAATAAAAGGAATTATTGGAATTCTTTTCTTTATGAAGGAAAAGTGGTTGGAAGCTACAATATTTGTGTGGGGTCGAAGTCATGATCGAAGGTATAGTCGAAGACATGATCAAGACCAGAGTCGAATCACTGTTGAAAATGCGGAGGTCTAAGTCGAAGACAAAGACTCCAAGTACGGGTGCAATCGAATTCGAAGATTAAGATTTGGTCGAAGACTTGCTCGAAATTGTACAGTGATCGAAGAACACTATAACAGTCGAGAACCAAGGGTAGTCGGAGTCGGGTGGTCGGGACGACAATGAACGCCGGTGGTGGAAAGCGAAGGTACTCAGAGTCGGTTACGACTTCGACTACCGAGTATTCTTCCAACTACTCCTTGCTGAAAAAGCGAAGGTACTCGGAGACTTAGAGCGAAGAGTGACAGTGGTCGGAAGCGACTACGATCGGAGGTAGATGGAGACGGCAGTGGTTGGGAGCGATCGTGGTCGAGTGACCGTAGTCGGAAAAACAATTGTGGTCGAAAGGATTGGAGTTGAAGTCTCTCAAGATCAAAGTCAAAATTGGAGTCTTCAAGGTCGAAGTCGAAGGCTCGTGGTCGAGTCTAAAAAGCCTTCGAGTCGTGAGTCTAAGGAAGTCTTTGAACCGTCGGTGTATAAGGAACCTCCGAACGGTTAGAGTCTAAAGAACCTCTGGGCGCCGGAGTCTTAAGAGCCTTCGGATATCGGAGTCTTAGAATCGGATGGTTGGGAGAAGTCGGACGGCCGCGTGATAAGATCCGAGTGATTCAATGGCAGTGAAGACCGTGAGATGTACAAAGAGGAGAAGAGTATGAGTCCTGATTTACTTTGGTGCACGATTGGGCTGCACAAAGTTGGCTGGCGGTGAGGGTGTAGCGGAGGCGGGACACGATCATCGACGACGAAGACTCTTCGACGACAGCTTGCTTAGAGAAGGGGCGTCGAAGGTTCGCGCGGGCCTGAGGAAGGTTACCGGCGGTGGGGTACTCCGGTCATGCTCTGGCTCGGGAAAAAGGGTGAAGGAGGTGCGCGTGGTCCCATCGAAGATTTGGTAGTGGTGGCGTCGGTGTCGGCGAAAGAGACACTCCGGCGGGGGATTGCTTGGCGGAGGGGTGGCGAGGTGAAGAAAAGAGAGAGGGGATTGCGAGGAGTGCATTGGTGCCCTCGTGCAATACCAGAAGTGGTTGGAAGGTGGTCGGTGGCGAGTTGGAGCGATGGCGTAACTCGGGCGGCGGTGGCGGCAGTATTCCGGCGGTGAGGAGACTTAACCACTGACCGATCGAGAAAATCTAAAAAAATTACAAAATATATACTGGAAGGTAGATTATGAATTTAGATGAATTTAGAAACTCAAATCACCTGATTCGGAGTTCGGACGGAGGAGAACGAGCGATTGGAAGATTGTCGGATTAGAAAATCCTGAAAAAAGAAAAATCAGGAATATTCCAAAGGAATATTCCTGCGCAGAGAACAACCCTTCCACTGTTTTGGTCGCGGCGCCGGTGAGAAAAGGCACAGAGGTGAAGCCAACTAGCAAAATGGTTTGCTAGGGACCCGAGGCACATGTAGGAAGTGACGGCACGTCAAACGGAGCACGGTGACGACGTGTACAGCGACAACGACATAGGGCGTGAAGAGAAGAATAATTTTCGGGTAAAGAATATGATGAAGTAAGGTAACCACGGCGTAGAACGCGGTAAGGTGAGTCTAGAAAAAAATATCGGCTAAGCCGAAACTCACCGGAGGCGACGCAATCGTCGTTTGAACGACGACGGTACCGAAACACGAAAAATTCAATATCTTTGTGCTCGGTCAGGCGAATCCAAAATCGTCTGAAACGTAGCCACCTGGGATGGTTTGGCACGTTTTGACGCGGACGGATCGTTGAAATTATTCCCGGACAGGCAGGGACGCGCAGTGCAATTTGCGGCCATGGCAAGGTGTCGGGCGCAAAAATTTAGGAAAGGTTTTTGGACGAACGGAGGGGAGCATGGCGTAGAACGTGTCGAGACGAACTCAACGCCGCAGACGGCTCGGCCAACGGACTAGCGAAACACGGTGGACAAGAATTTAAACAGCCTACAGGCTGACATCGGTGTTCCGGGCAAACGGAGTGGAATTAACATGCGAGACTTGCGGCGAATCGAAGAGTAGAGCGTGGGGATCATGATGCTCACCTTGGTTTTGGTCGGGCATGCACGGTCGGCCGGTGGCGACGCGAAGAACGACGACCCGTTTTGGCCCACGGTGGCGACGGTGCTCCGGCGAAGTTCCGGCGAAGGCGAGGTGAGCACCGCGTAGAACGCGGCGAGGCGAAGCCAACGGTGTGGTCAAACGCGGCGGCGCTTCACCGGACGAGGCGCAATAAGCCGAAGAACGGCGCTTGGAACACAAAACTAAAACTTCGATTGCGCTCAAAAGGAGAGGAGTGGGGACTTGAGATTTTCGGGGTTGAGTGAGGATGAGGAGAGGCTCACGGGGCTCTCTTTTATAGGGGTGGAGGTGGACCGAGGAGGGAGATCAATGGGGCATGTCTTTGAATGGCATGGTTTAAATCCCGCGAAAATAGGCATCAATTGGAGGGGAAACGGTGGGGGAATGAAAGAGCTTGATGAGGGGAAGTAAATGCAATTGATTTCGTGAGAAACCGTTGAGTAAATCACGAGTTATGAGGTTTTGAAAAAGCTTCAAATGTTTTCATGGCTGCTGCCTGGCTGTTCTGGTTCGTGACGCGCACGGGAAGAAGAAGTTTAGGGAGGAGAGAGAAAAGAGAGAAAAGAGAAAAAAGAAAAAGAAAAAGAAACTTTGAAAAAATTCCAAAAAAAAATATTTTTAGAATCCTTGGAATCTTAAAATAATAAAAAAAATATTTTCGGAATTTTTTTGACGTTTATTTTAATTTTTAAAATTGTTTTCCTTTTTCTAGCTTTAAATAATACAATAAATAACAAATAAAGCTTAAAAATCTTAGAAAAATTCATGGAAGTTTCTTAGGCTATTTAGAACTTATAAAAAAAATTCCAACTCAAATTTGAATATTTTTCCTTATAAAATATTTTTTTGTTTAACAGAAAGGCTATTTTCTTTAGCAGAAAATCAGGTTAGCTAAAAATTTTAAAATTTCAAGAAATCAAATAACTTTGATTTTTATTTCAAACTAACTTATTTATTTATTTATTTATTGTTTTTATTTTTTTTCTTAAATCACCTTTCTCACGTAAAACCCTTTTTAAAAGCAGAAAATCAGGCAAATAAACTTAAACAACCAAAAGTAAATATTTTTTTAAAATTAAATTAAATGTGTTTTTGGAATAAACAGCTGGGCTGTTACAAACTATCCCCTTAAAGAGAATCTCGTCCCGAGATTATGCAACTAACAAAGAAATGGGTATGGATCTTACTCTGCTTGGCTTGATCAATGATCTAGTTCGGACGTCCCTTTGTAAACTTTTATGGCTTTACGATTGTTGTTTGAAGGGCATTGACGATCGGTGTTCCAACTTGATGCTTCCAAAGATTAGGAAAGAGTAGACTTAAGACAAAGGAGGAATAGGGGTCGTTTTGCACAATCCAACAAAACACTTACTAGCAAAAACCTTTATTAAGAAAATAGCAGATAACAGTTACGGCTATCGACAAAAGAGAAAATTTGATAGCTCGTAACATCGTCTAATAGCTAACTTAACAACTTAATCTAAATGGATAATGGTGGTCTTAGTGTGATCCTTCGTGGCTCTCTGGGTACAAAGCGTGATCCTCCAATGCGAAGATAGAAATACTGGCAGAGGCGAAGAACTGCTTTACGAGTGGCTCCTTGCTTGGCTCTTTGAAACTAGTAATCGCTTCTTTAAAGCGATGCGAAGACTTCCTTGTCCGGTTCACCGGTGATGAGTAAAGTAAAGCGGTGTCTCATTGTGCGATTTCCATGTCTATCTCTTCGGTGCCTGTAGATAGCTCGACATTGGAATCCCAAACGACAGAGTAGTCGATGAAGGTCTATACTCCATCCATCATTCGGTGCATCTTGATAAACATCCATCTATAATGGTTTGAACAAGATGAGAGATAGAAATGTTTTTTTTCAGAAATGACATAACGATGAGAAAGGATTGAGAGATAAGGGTAAGCAAAGATTGAGAGGTAAGAGTAAGCAAAGCTTTTTGAAATTATTTCAATATATAAGATAAGTCCTTAAGGTCAAACCATTCTATTCTACCTACGGTCACGTCTTAGGGTCATTATAGCTCTGATACCATCTCTGTCGGACCCCGGAGCAACGACTCCTGGATCCTCTGTGTAAATCGCACTAGTCCAGGATCAAGCTAGTGCATACAGTGGATAACAAAGATTCATATCATGCACAATGACATTTATTCATTAACTAAATATGGGCCTGGTGGCCAAATTTTACATCAATGGTTCATAAACCAAAAATACATATAAGCAAATGGAAGGAAACCAATGAAGTAGCAGCCCATCCTGCCGCCCACAAAGCGAATGATCAGTAAGACGGCCTAGTCGTCACCACCCTCACCGAAGTTGTTGACGTCATCCTCTAGCAACAGATTTTAGCAAGGTGAGCACATAAAGTACTCCCAAGGTAAGCACATAAAGTACTTACGCAAGTTACACCAGGAGTTTTAACAGAGTGAATGCATGCATAGGGATAACAAAGGAAGGCTTATTAAGTTTATTTGTGCAAAAGCGATCTTGAATTTAAATACAATAACATAAGTGCAAAAGCTGAATTTTATACAGTAGATAGAAATAATAATTTACAAAATAATATCGTTAGTGCAGGCTACGACCAAACACTAACCTAGTCACAGGTATCCCACCTGGTCCATCTTTTCAAAACGTTTCACATGGATTCCATCTATCCATATGCTTTTCAAAATCTCTTATGGATTCATTTTGTTAGTGCAGTTCACCAAACACCAACTTATTCACAGGTATCCCACCTGGTCATGGATTCCATCCATCCATCCATAAGCTTTTTCAGAAACCATTTTAAAAACCAAAGTTTAATCTATGAAAAACTTTACTTAGCTTGCCCATAACCGTGGGCACGGCTATCCAGGATAGGTTATACACTCTGCAGAGGTTGTACAGCTTTACCCACAAGATATGATTATCTCATATTGTCGGCCATTACACGCTTCCGTAGGCGTGCGACGGAGAAAATCATAACAAGGTCTTTACAATGCTAAGCCTTCAACTTGGTCATGCCGCCGCTAAGGTTTCACCACAACTTGAATCCACAAGTTGGAGCCCCCTTTTGTGCCGTGTGAGACTTCCCATGGCCTACGCCACGCTCACATTCAACCTATAGCGAGACCAAAGTTGGGACCTCACAAATTAGTCAGCCAGGACTGTCCCATACCAGCCTTGTGGTAGTACGATGTGGCTTTGCAACAGTAGCTCACAGACCGGTCCTTAATTTGACTTAGGCTCAATCCACATACCCACATGCACGACAATCAACCAGGGGTCACCAAACACGAGGCATGCCGGCATCCTACCACCTAACCAATAGCCTAAGTCCAAATCATAAGTTTCTATTTTTGTTTTTAAACCATTTTCACAAACCATACTTGACTCACGAAGTCAAGAACTCATTTCAAATCGTCATTTCATAAGAAAGATTTGATCCCACTTAAAGTTATATTAAGCCGGGCTAAGCATTTCTACAAAATTTCTAGTTAATACTATGGTACTAACTAGTTTTTAGCTAGGGTGACAAGGTATATGAATTCGGATTTCAAATGGGCTATAATCAAAGGATCATGGGTATATCTAACATTTAAACTGAATTTAAATTAATTTTGGATAGAAGTACGCATGCATATACAGATAAAACAATATAATTAAATTTGAAATATTAGGTTCAACATGGTCAAAGGTGTAACTTGCCTTGCTTGAAGTTTCTTTGCGGTTCGTTGAAGTTATACTCTCGAAATAGTCGTAGTCTACACGCTGAAAGCAAGAACAAACTAAACTCAAATAAAATCCAAATAAAATCCAAATTTTACAAAATAAATGCCGGGAGATAGAATATGAATTTGGGAATTTGAATTGGTCCAAAAGGAGTTAGGGCGAAGGAGGACGACTTCTGGAAGTTTGAATTCCAAAGAAATGAATAAAAGGAATTATTGGAATTCTTTTCTTTATGAAGGAAAAGTGGTTGGAAGCTACAATATTTGTGTGGGGTCGAAGTCATGATCGAAGGTATAGTCGAAGACATGATCAAGACCAGAGTCGAATCACTGTTGAAAATGCGGAGGTCTAAGTCGAAGACAAAGACTCCAAGTACGGGTGCAGTCGAATTCGAAGATTAAGATTTGGTCGAAGACTTGCTCGAAATTGTACAGTGATCGAAGAACACTATAACAGTCGAGAACCAAGGGTAGTCGGAGTTGGGTGGTCGGGACGACAATGAACGCCGGTGGTGGAAAGCGAAGGTACTCAGAGTCGGTTACGACTTCGACTACCGAGTATTCTTCCAACTACTCCTTGCTGAAAAAGCGAAGGTACTCGGAGACTTAGAGCGAAGAGTGACAGTGGTCGGAAGCGACTACGATCGGAGGTAGATGGAGACGGCAGTGGTTGGGAGCGACTGTGGTCGAGAGTGACTGTAGTCGGAAAAACAATTGTGGTCGAAAGGATTGGAGTTGAAGTCTCTGAAGATCAAAGTCAAAATTGGAGTCTTCGAAGGTCGAAGTCGAAGGCTCCGTGATCGAGTCTAAAAGCCTTGAGTCGTGAGTCTAAGGAAGTCTTTGAACCGTCGGTGTATAAGGAACCTCCGAGCGGTTAGAGTCTAAAGAACCTCGGGCGTCGGAGTCTTAAGAGCCTTCGGATATCGGAGTCTTAGAATCGGATGGTTGGGAGAAGTCGGACGGCCGGCGTGATAAGATCCGAGTGATTCAATGGCGGTGAAGACCGGTGAGATGTACAAAAGAGGGAGAAGAGTATGAGTCCTGATTTACTTTGGTGCACAGTTCGGGCTGCACAAAGTTGGCTGGCGGTGAGGGTGTAGCGGAGGCGGGACACGATCATCGACGACGAAGACTCTTCGACGACAGCTTGCTTAGAGAAGGGGCGTCGAAGGTTCGCGCGGGCCTGAGGAAGGTTACCGGCGGTGGGGTACTCCGGTCATGCTCTGGCTCGGGAAAAAGGGTGAAGGAGGTGCGCGTGGTCCCATCGAAGATTTGGTAGTGGTGGCGTCGGTGTCGGCGAAAGAGACACTCCGTGAGGATTGCTTAGCGGAGGGTGGCGAGGTGAAGAAAAGAGAGAGGGATTGCGAGGAGTGCATTGGTGCCTCGTGCAATACGAGTGGTTGGAAGGTGGTCGGTGGCGAGTTGGGCGATGGCGTAACTCGGGCGCAAGTGGCGCGATATTCGGCGGTGAGGAGACTTAACCAGCGACCGATCGAGAAAATCTAAAAAATTACAAAATATATACTGGAAGGTAGATTATGAATTTAGATGAATTTAGAAACTCGAATCACCTGATTCGGAGTTCGACGGAGGAGAACGGCGATTGGAAGATTGTCGGATTAGAAAATCCTGAAAAAAGAAAAATCAGGAATATTCCAAAGGAATATTCCTGCGCAGAGAACAACCCTTCCACTGTTTTGGTCGCGGCGCCGGTGAGAAAAGGCACAGAGGTGAAGCCAACTAGCAAAATGGTTTGCTAGGGACCCGAGGCACATGTAGGAAGTGACGGCACGTCAAGCGAACCACGGTGACGGCGTGTACAAATGACAACGACATAGGGCGTGAAGAGAAGAATAATTTTCGGGTAAAGAATATGATGAAGTAAGGTAACCACGGCGTAGAACGCGGTAAGGTGAGTCTAGAAAAAAATATCGGCTAAGCCGAAACTCACCGGAGGCGACGCAATCGTCGTTTGAACGACGACGGTACCGAAACACGAAAAATTCAATATCTTTGTGCTCGGTCAGGCGAATCCAAAATCGTCTGAAACGTAGCCACCGGGATGGTTTGGCACGCTTTGGCGCGACGGATCGTTGAAATTATTCCCGGACAGGCAGGGACGCGCAGTGCAATTTGCGGCCATGGCAAGGTGTCGAGCGCAAAAATTTAGGAAAGGTTTTTGGACGAACGGAGGGGAGCACGGCGTAGAACGTGTCGAGACGAACTCAACGCCGCAGACGGCTCGGCCAACGGACTAGCGAAACACGGTGGACAAGAATTTAAACAGCCTACAGGCTGACATCGGTGTTCCGGGCAAACGGAGTGGAATTAACATGCGAGACTTGCGGCGAATCGAAGAGTAGGCGTGGGGATCATGATGCTCACCTTGGTTTTGGTCGGGCATGCACGGTCGGCGGTGGCGGCGAAGAACGACGACCCGTTTTGGCCACGGTGGCGGCGGTGCTCGCGAAGTTCAGCGGCGAGTGAGCACCGCGTAGAACGCGCGCGGCGAAGCCAACGGTGTGGTCAAATGCGCGGCGCTTCACGGACGAGGCGCAATAAGCGAAGAACGGCGCTTGGAACACAAAACTAAAACCGATTGCGCCCAAAGGAGAGGAGTGGGGACTTGAGATTTTCGGGGTTGAGTGAGAATGAGGAGAGGCTCACGGGGCTCTCTTTTATAGGGGTGGAGGTGGACCGAGGAGGGAGATCAATGGGGCATATCTTTGAATGGCATGGTTTAAATCCCGCGAAAATAGGCATCAATTGGAGGGGAAACGGTGGGGGAATGAAAGAGCTTGATGAGGGGAAGTAAATGCAATTGATTTCGTGAGAAACCGTTGAGTAAATCACGAGTTATGAGGTTTTGAAAAAGCTTCAAATGTTTTCATGGCTGCTGCCTGGCTGTTCTGGTTCGTGACGCGCACGGGAAGAAGAAGGTTAGGGAGGAGAGAGAAAAGAGAAAAAAGAAAAAGAAAAAGAAACTTTGAAAAATTCCAAAAAATATTTTTAGAATCCTTGGAATCTGAAAATAATAAAAAAAATATTTTCAGAATTTTTTTGACGTTTATTTTAATTTTTAAAAATGTTTTCCTTTTTCTAGCTTTAAATAATACAATAAATAATAAATAAAGCTTAAAAATCTTAGAAAAATTCATGGAAGTTTCTTAGGCTATTTAGAACTTATAAAAAAAATTCCAACTCAAATTTGAATATTTTTCCTTATAAAATATTTTTTGTTTAATGAAGGCTATTTTCTTTAGCAGAAAATCAGGTTAGCTAAAAATTTTAAAATTTCAAGAAATCAAATAACTTTGATTTTTATTTCAAACTAACTTATTTATTTATTTATTTATTGTTTTTATTTTTTTTCTTAAATCACCTTTCTCACGTAAAACTCTTTTTAAAAGCAGAAAATCAGGCAAATAAACTTAAACAACCAAAAGTAAATATTTTTTTAAAATTAAATTAAATGTGTTTTTTTTGGAATAAACAGCTGGGCTTTTACACCCTTGGACGGCTAGTTTTGGCGGAAGGGGCCGGCTAGGCATGGGAGGATGACAAGCGCAGGAACCATGGCCGGGCGTGCGGGGTGGCAGCTTTCTGCACTACTGGTGCGTAGGAATTGGCTTTTCGCACTACCCGCAGTGCCCATGTGCATGAACTTGCCACCACCTGTGCTCCCCGACTACACAAAGTGGGTAGCCCCATCCACGAGCGAACATTATGCACGCCCCCACCGATTAAGCAGGAATCCTACTTCCCAGGCCACGCACATGAAATGATAGGCTTTTTTGCCGAGGCACATGAAATGACAGTCGTTCTTGGTGGTGTGTGGTTAGTTTGGCCACCTGCCGCCTCATGCGCGTGCACGTGGCTAGTCCCCTATGTGCTGGCACATGCCCCATGCACGTAGTTTGCAATAAAATGGTCCTAGGAAGTAGTTGAGGCCACATCCATTTGTTCGAACCCTCGAGAGGCAGTATGAGAGAACGAGAAAGTGAGCAAGGGCGGCTCTCCAGTTTGTGTTATGTTGGTTTTGAATTCGAAGGTTGTGTAGTTATGAAAGTTGTAGATCTACTTGCAAGTACCAAGAACAGGTAATTTTCATCTACATACGACTTTAGTTTTAGCACTGTGGTTAGCATGTGATTAGCTAAATGGTTGGCTATTCGTATGAAAATCATGTATTTGGTCTATGCCCATAGTTTACTAACAAGATTTTAATAGTGGCAACATTTGTAATTAATTTAGTTGTAACTAATTGTCGGACCCAGATTTTTAATCCAGAATCCTCTGTGATGCCACCGCACTATTCTTGGATCAGTAGATAGTGCTCACAGTATATTGCTGATTCAGTCCAAGCTTCGCATAACGATGATCATACAGTCAAAATAAAGTATAATTTACATCAGAGTTCAAAAGTAAACCACATAATGGCCGCTCAGACCAAATATTATAATCCAAAAGATATAGCAGCGGAAGATAACAAAAGTAGTGGAACCATAAGCCACCAGTAGTTGACTGGGGGTAAGTGTACATGTCTATATTACCAGGCTCTGATCATATTGACAAGCACTCTTACGAGAAGTCTACTACCTAGGACCGAGTATTTTAAAAGCCGTCCTAGTTTCCATCATCAGCGCTTTGGCGTGGTGCATCCTCGTACGCGTAGTGATCCTGTTCTCCTAATTCAGCATTTGATTATGCGAGTGTGAGCACTCCAACCCCGTGCTCAGCGAGCCAACACATAGAATGCAAATATATAACATACATGGCTTGACAAAGGATAAGTTCAAGTTTATTTTATTTTGCTGGAAGTTGCATTTCGAAAGACTTAACATATTTATGTAAGAAATTCCTAGACTTAGTCTTTGGACCAAAATTTATAAAACTTCTGATTAAAAGATTTTATAGAATAAGTACAGATCTCATCCATAACCCAGGTTTCTTATACCACAATCCATTTGTCAGTGTTATAGCCACTTGACTTACCACTGGGACAACACCTACGACAACTCAAACCAGGACAGTCCTTCGTCCTTCATTTTCCGATTCCAAGCCCCAACCTTTTGAGAAATTATTTTGAAATAGAACTATATCGAAGTTAAGTTCCCATGTCCGCCCTTGACCGTATGCATGGCTGTTCGAACAGTTTAAACACTGCAGAGTTTGTACAACCTTACCCACAAGAGATAATCCCATTGCTATATTCCACATGTTTCCTTAGACATGCAAATCAACAGAATTATCACATGACCTTTACAATGTATCTAGTAAAGGATTGCACTCGCTAAGGTTTCGTCTTCCCGACCCCCTCTTGCGCCACACGGCGGCTTCCCTCCAGCACCACGACCCGTGTTCACTCCGAAGTGCTTTCCTTTACTAGCGATGCAAATTAGTTAGTCATGCCTACATTTTGCCAGCTTGTGGTTGTACTATTTTACAATGGGAGGTCATGACCCGATTCGGTCCTTGAATTATCTGAACGGTTCTATCACAAACCCCACTCTCATGCACACCGGTGCACCACACCCCCGAACCATCCGCCTAGATGTATCAGCAATTTTTGAGATTTTTGGGTGCATAAAATAATGATCTTTTTAAACATAACCAACCATTTCCAACTGCCACTTTTCCCAAAATTTCTCTTTGCACATGATATTGGAACATTGTAAACACCCTTGAGACTAAGCAATGCTATGCCAAGTAATATAAGCGTAACCGATTCTTTTTGAAACTCTACATTTATAAGTTTTTACTAGGGTAACAATGTTCACAGTATAAATGTGCCGGAAAGATATAATAGTAGCACTTGTTAAATGGGCAGCTAGCTAAAGCATGAAATCCAATATATTATAGCACATAAAATAACAGTATGCATTTGATAATTTAAATTTAAATAATTTGCAAAAATGGGTATTCAAAATGATCACAGTATTGACTCGCCTGGTTCGTAATTGTCCGGGTTTTGCTGGTCTTGGTCTTGGTTGGCCTCCGCTTCTGCTTCCTGGTCCTCGTATGCTAACGTTTCGTTGAACGCATATTTTTAAAGAAAGCAAAATAAATTAACATAGCCAAATAACATCTCAACAAGGATTCATATGAACTCAAAAATTTATGGTCTTGATTCCCTTGAACAAGTATTATCTTAATGCATGTTAGAAATTTCCTCCTTGAGTTCAGATTCTAAAAGAATTAATTGTGAATTAAGTTATAACTAATTTAACCTAACCAAGTAATTTGTACCAAGAATTTATTTGTGCTCAGAAATTTTTAATTTCAGTTTCTCTGGACAGAGGGTGAATTTAGATGAATTTAGAAATTGGTTTCACCAAATTTGGATTTAAATTCAAAAGTTATTCATGTATAAAGTTCTCAACCCGAGTTAAATCAAGAAAATGTAAAGGAGTGACGCGTGTCGGCGGTGGGCGATGGAACACGAGGATCATCCGATCCCGATCGGTCGGCTCCGAGCGCACGCGGGCACGCGAGAATGCACGGGAGCCGCGTGGGCCGCCCGATCGGCATCGGATGGGCTGGAGGCAGGCGCGCGCACGCGCGTACCGATTGGGGCGAGCCGTCCGATCGTCATCCGACGATCCACTTCAAACGCGGCCGCTCGGTCGTCGTCTACCTCGCGCCCGCAGCGAGGGAGCTTGCTCCGGCGCTTACCCCCGGCGACAGAGGCTACGGGCGATCGTGAGAATCCAAGGAATGGAATGCTCACGATCCCGTGCCCATCTAGCCGAACTCTCGTCGACCAATTTGGCCGAACGAGCGTCGCTGGCGAGCAATGGCAGCGGCGGGGCCAGGGGAGAACCGATGCGGTGAACCACTGCATTGCAATCCAATTGATTGAACAGAGAGTATCTACGGATGTATACTAAGCTACCTCGGAGGTCCTAGTGACTTGAGGGTAGCCGAGGAGGTCTGTCGTCGTGCGCCGGCGGAGCTCGAGGAGGCTTCACGGTGCGGGAGCAGCGCAGGCACAGGGAGCTTCGGGGGATGACCGAGATGGTGTCGCCGGGTCCGTGGGGTACTCCAGGTGGAAGGAATCGGCTCGGGGTGGAGCCAATCGGCGATGAGCCCGATCACCGGAGCTAGGGAAGAAGTGAGCTCCGACGAGCTACGGAGCAAGAAAATCCGATTGCTCTCGGTGAGAGCAAGAGAAGGGTGTGGGGAGCCTGATGGAGGTCTTGACAGGCTTTATAGTGGGCGGGGCAGACCTAGCTACAGGGGGGAGCTCACGGCGGCAGTAAATGGCGAGATTTTGCAATCGCACGGCCACAGCGAGAGGGAGGCGACGTGGCAAACCATTGTGGCCGAAGGGGTGAGGCTTCGAGAGCGGAGATCACGATGAATCCAGTGAATCGGGATTTGATCGATCGGAGAGAAGATTTGCAGGGATGCGGCAGCGTACGGTGGCAGCGGCGAGGATTTGGGGCGATCGGAGCCGTGGTACGGCTTTAATTCGCCGGGTACGGTGGGGGTGCAGCTCGTCGTGGGCGCAGCGCGAGCAGCCCGTGGCTACAGAGATAGGCGGAGAGGGGAGAGCAGAGAGCGTCGGCGCACGCGAGACACAGAGGAAAAACGGGCGCGGGCACGGGAGCAACAGAGAAGAGGAGGGCACGCGGCAAGTGAAGGGAGGAAAAGAGGAAAGAGAGGGAGAGCGCGTGTGAGGGGGCTGGTCGGCCGGGCTGTTTTGCTCGGTCGGCTGGCCCAAATATTTTGTTTACTTGTACATATATTTTATCGTTATTATATGTTATGTTTGTATTTTTATTTATTTATTTGCTTCTAGATTTTAATTCAACTATGTTCTAGATTTCATATTATTTGCAGGTGATATTTTTGCACATATGTCCCATTTAAATTCTCTCTTTTCATTTGTATCACCACATCCTATTATTCTTAATACCTTATTTCTCATGTAAAGTCTTGATTTATTTCTTTGTTTAATTTAGGGAACCCCTGACCAAGGTCTTTCTGAAAACCCAAAAGATTAAGATTGCCAAATAACACCAAATTCAATAAACGCCAAATTTCTTAACATTTTGTTTTCTTCCAAAAGTTAGGGTGTTACACTAATCATTCATAATTAGTTTAGTACCAATTAGTTAGGCTAAAATATTTAGTTAGTGGTAAGTAATTAAGTGGTAATGAAGTTGTGGTTTAATAGTGGTAAGGACAATGATAATGAATTACTCGTAATTAATTTTCAGATGAGTAATCAAATTGTTGGTAATTAATAAATTATTCACATGTAATTACATATATGTAATTGATCACTTGCATGCAATTTGTTTTCATTATTTTTTCTAACACTCCCCAGATGTCGAGATAAACCAAGTGATCACCTCTTTATCGGCACCCATAGTGTTTTGCCTAAAATGCAACATGCTTGTGAAACAAAAGACCTCAGGGATGGCCAAGAATCCTAGATGTCACTATTACAAGTACCCCTTATACTCGGTGAGTTAGCTTGCTTTAGGTTGCTTCCAATCGTTTCTAGATGATAGGAAACCTTTTTTATTGATTGAATTTCAGGATGGTTCAGGTCGTTGCTAATTCTGAGTGCACTACTACAAAACAGTCTATACTGGACGGGTAAATCACAGACGGTTCATACGGAACCGCCTGTGTTTAATTATCACAGACGGTTCATACTACCACCTGGCTGTGATACTGTCACAGATGGTTATTAACACGACCCGTCTGTGATAATCTAGCCATCACAGACGGTTCGTGTTCATAACCGTCTGTGATAATCGATACATCACAGACGGTTCATGTTAATAACCGTCTGCGAACCTTCACAGATGGTTATTAACACGAATCGTGTGTGATGTCTCGATTATCACAGATGGTTCGTATAACAAACCGTCTTTGATAATAAGCGTCACAGACGGTTCGTGTTAATAACCGTCTGTGATAAATTGCACTATTAATACTTGGACGGTGTCAACACAGATCTATCTTCATTGCGCTGCATCGGTGGAGCAAGGCGGCCGGCTTTAGGAAGTCCGGGGGTGAAAATATATCGCCGTCTTCTTAGTGATCTAATCAGAGGCTAATACTCAATTACTTTTAATTATGCTTATATACATGTTTTTGTAATGGAAGACCAGAGATGATAACTTATATGCTATGTAGTAGCGGTAATAATCATTTTTGGCAACCATTTGTTACTTGTGTAGCTAGCGTAGATGGATCGAAGCTGGATGTACATTGAGAACCGTGTGAGTGAAGAGTACATTATTGGTGTGTCTGTTTTTAGAAGAACGGCCGAGCTGGATATGTTAAAGAAGGGGATAAAATATATGTACTATCTATGTATTGATTGTGATAATCTCAAGATGTTTAGCAACTCAGCGCAGATCGAAACTCACTTGATTCGAAGGGGTTTCAGAAAAGGGTACAAATGTTGGACCAGTCACGGTGAAGAGAAGTGTATACAAGAAGCTGGTAGTTATGACATAGTCGAGGGGGACAACGATATGCCAGTTGTGGACTGTGCTTTTGATCGTGAGACTGCGGATGGATCGTAGGATGACAATCTGGATCAGATGTTACGTGATCAGAAGGGAACTACAGTGAGAGAGAGTTTGGTAAATTCGAGGGCTTGATGGAGGACTCGGAGAAATCTTTGTTCTCGGGATGCAAGCCGCAATACACGAGGTTGTCATCAGTTCTAGAACTACTGAAATTGAAGGTAAGCAATGGTTGGTCCGACAAGAGTTTCACGGCATTGTTAGGTCTCCTAGCGGACATGCTTCCAAAGGGAAATGTGTTGCCGAGAACCACCTACCAAGCCAAGAAGATTCTTTGTCCATTAGGAATGGAAATATAAAGAATACATGCATGTCCGAATGATTGTATCATATACCGTAAAGAGTATGCTAGCTTAAATGTTTGTCCGGTGTGCAAAGCATCCCGATACAAGTGTAAAAATAACTCTGATGATGGAAAGGGCATCGAGGTGAAGCAAGGATCTCCTGCTAAGGTGTTGTGGTATCTTCCTGTAATCCCCCGTTTGCAACGTTTATTTGCAAACCGTAAGAATGCAATATTGATGCGTTGGCAATAGGAGCAGCGTAAGAAAGACGGAATGATAAGACATGTTGCTGATTCTGCCCAGTGGAGGAACATCGATAGGATGTTTGTAGATTTCGATGTGGAACCGAGAAATATAAGATTTGGGTTGAGTACAGATGGAAAGAATCCTTTTGGTAACATGAGCAGCCGATATAGCACCTGGTTCCTTGGCTGTGTATGAAGCGGAAGTATATTTTGATGTCACTACTTATCCAAGGGCTGAAACAACCTGGCAACAATATTGATGTGTTCCTAGCACAATTGGTAGAAGATCTTGCAATACGGTGGAACGAACGGGTACATGTATGGGATGCGGACAAACGAGATAACTTTACTCTACGCGCTATATTGTTTTGCACTATTAATGATTTTTTGGCCCTTGGTAACCTGTCAGGGTTGAGTACAAAAGGAGCCAAAGCGTGTCCGCACTGCTTAGATTATATGGAGAGTGTGTGGTTGAACAACTCGCATAAAACTGTGTACATGCGTCACCATAGGTTCCTTCTAAAGTATCAATCATACCGCAAGATGAAGAAACAATTTGATGGAAAAAAAGAAGATGACTCAGTACTAAGACCTTTTAGCGGGAAAGAGGTGTATGATATGGTCAAGGATATAAACGTTGTGCTTGAAAAGGGACATAAATTGAGAAGAGCATGTGAAAAAAAAGGTCAATATTTTGGAACTTGACTTATTGGGAGCACTTAGAAGTTCATAATTGCATCGATGTCATGCACGTAGAGAAGAATGTATGTGACAGTTTGATTGGTCTCTTACTAAACATTCCTGATAAAACTAAGGATGGTGTTAACGCAAGGCGTGACTTGGTCGCTATGAACATCAGGACTGAGTTAGCACCGATAGAGAACGATAAAGGCCGGACATACCTTCCCCTAGCTTGCTACACTCTGTCTAAGTCCGAGAGAACTGAACTGTGTCAGTCCTTACATGGTGTGAAAGTTCCATCCGGTCACTCCACCAGCACGAAGAAACTTGTTTCCATGGAACATTTGAAATTAATTGGCATGAAGTCCCACGACTGTCATGTGCTAATGACACAAATGCTACCTGTTGCAATTAGAAGTATTTTACCGAACAAGGTTCGAGTGACAATCATAAGGCTATGTTATTTCTTTAACGCAATTGCTCAGAAGGTCATTGATCCCGATGGACTAGATGCTCTGCAAACCGAGGTGGTGACAACTCTAAGTCATCTAGAGATGTATTTCCCTCCATCATTTTTTGATATCATGGTCCATCTCATTGTCCACCTTGTGAAAGAGACAAAAATATACGGCTCCGTGTTTCTACATCATATGTACCCTTTCGAGAGGTATATGGGAATTCTCAAGTCATATGTACGCAATTGATCTCGACCGAAGGGTAGCATCATCGAAGGTTATACAACAGAAAAGGTTATTGAATTCTGCATCGGCTACATGGCTCAGGTCAATCCGATAGGTGTACCTGTATCTCGTCATGAGGGGAGGCTAGAGGGTATCGGGACTATCGGAAGGAAAACAATAACTCCGGATCAAAATACCTATGCTCAAGCCTATTTCACGGTTTTACAACACATGACTGAAGTGACCCTATATATTGAAGAGCACAAGGACATGCTACGTCAAGAGAATGCAGGCCAGTCAAAAGTTTGGATCACGAGACAACACAACCGTCAGTTCAACGAATGGTTGAAGGCGCAATTGACTAGGAAGTCGTCAAGTGAAACACTACAATGGTTGGCAAAAGGGTCATACGACATTAATGGCTACACGTTTTATACAACAAATCAGGATAAAAAGAGCACAGTGCAGAACTCAGGTGTCGCATAGATGCCTATGATGCGCACATCAGTACTGCTGGCCCAAGCTCGTACTATGGGCTTATAGAGGAGATTTGGGAGCTTGACTATATAATTTTCCAGATTCCACTATTTCGATGCCGTTAGGTCCATCTCCCACGGGGTGTAAAAGTCGACAAGTACGGTGTCACTACCGTGGACATCGAATGTGTAGGATACAAAGACAAACCATTCGTACTCAGGAGGCAAGTTGTTCAATTATTTTATGTAACCGACCCGGCAAATAAGAAGCGACATGTAGTTCTTCAGGGAAAAAAAGGATTGTCGGAGTTGAGAATGTTGTGGATGAGGAAGAGTATAATTAATTTGATTATTTACCTTCATTCGGAGATGGCATCAGGCTCGAGGAAGAACAAGGAGATGAAACAAGCTATATGTGTGTCGATCATCATGAAGGGCTTTATTTAAAATGAAATAGTTATGTGTAATAAATGTAACTATATATGTTTTATTGTAATTGTAAAATGACTCAGGAACTGTGATGTACTTGTGAATTTGCATTTATATATATCGGTGAATTGAATGCTGGTAGGTGTAGTTATATTCATTACACTCTGTGAGGTCTTATTGAATGCTAGTAGTGTAGTTACAACAGCCAGCCGGCAAAGGCTTGCAGCAAGCGGCAAAGGCTTATTACAGACGGTTATAAACTTAGAACTGTCTGTGATAGTTATCACAAACGGTTTTAAACTTATCACTGTCTGTGATAGTAATACTATCACAGAAGGTTATAAATTAAGAACCGTCTGTGATAGTATTACTATCACAAACGGTTCTTAACTTATAACCGTCTGTGATAATGTAATATCACAGACGATTTAGTTATAGAACCGTCTGTGATAGCACTATCACAGACGGTTCCTTTACGGAACCATCTGTGATAGTTTTCTTTATAAATACCCGTAGCTAGGGCACAGATTCCGCACTCACGCACTCTAGATCTCCAGCGCCCCTGGTATATTATTGCTCTCTTGTGCTGCCCTTCCCTCCCGACACCGCCGCCGCCGTTGGTCTCTCCCGACGCTGCTCTCTCGCGCTGCCCTTCCCTCCCGACGTCGCCGCCGCCGTTGGTCTCTCCCGACGCAGCTCCCTCCCGCCGTCGCTCCCTCCAGACGCCGCTCCCTCCCCCGACTCCGGTGCCCTCCTCCCCCGACGCCTCTCCCTCCCCCGAGCCCGGTGCCCTCCTTCCCCGACGCCGCTCCCTCCCCCAAGCCCAGCGCCCCCCTGACTCTAGCTCCCTCCTCCCCCGCGAGCCCGGCGCCCTCCTCCCCCGACTCCGATGCCCTCCTCCCTCGACTCTAGCTAGGTTTTAGATTTGTTTCATGTAGTTATTTCATGTTTCATATAAAATAATGAAGATACGTTATTCATGTTTCATATATTGATATATATGCTACATTGTCATATTGATATGTATATGAAACATGAAACATTGTAATATGCTACATTGTAATATATATATTGATATATATATATATATATATATTGATATATATATATATATATATATATATATATTGATATGTGTGTGTGTGTGTATATATGCTACCTTGTAATATTGATATATATGCTGGCCGAATTTACACATGCTAGATTGATGAATATGTTAAATTAATTTGTCATTTTGTATTTGGATATGTATTATATTTCAAGTGGTATGTTCAATTCATATGATTACATACATGTTATGACATTTGTATTTGGATTGATGTCATCTTTGTGCTCACATAATCATACTAGAATTATATTGCTATATATTAATTATTAGCAGCTATAGCTACAAATATACCACACCTCACTACGTCCACATATTCATCCAAAAATATATGCCACATAGACCTTCAAAGGGCATGAAGCTAGTGACACACTCTAGTGTATCCGGTTCAATGAACTTGATACACTAGTTTGTGTCATTTGCTTCATAGAACTTTGTTTAGGCCCACACCACACTGCGTCCACACAGTCGTCCAAAAATATATGCCACATAGACCTTCAAAAGGCATGAAGCTAGTGACACACTCGAGTGTATCTGTTTCAATGAACTGGATACACTAGTTTATGTCATTTGCTTCATAGAACTTTGTTTAGGTCCACACCTCACTGCATCCACATAGTCATCCAAAAATATATGCCACATAGACCTTCAAAGGGCATGAAGCTAGTGACACACTCTAGTGTATCGGGTTCAATAAGCTTGATACACTAGTTTGTGTCATTTGCTTCATAGAACTTTGCTTACGCCCACACCTCACTGCGTCCACATAGTCATTCTAAAATTTTTAGTATATGCTACACTTGTTAGCTACAAGGTCTATTTCGAAGGCCCATAGCTCACTGCAGTTAATTTTTTTCTTAGAAGAGAGATGGCGTTATCACAGTCTTCGTCGTCGTCATCTGGGTCTCACGCTCCCAAGATTGGGAAAACTAAGCGTGACCGAGGAGTATCGAAAAGGTCAGATGGCCGAATGACCATCACGGTGGTCTCTCCGGATGGGGTCCCTCTGCAACCGAAGAAAGCAGTGGCATCATTTCGGAGTACCTGTGGGATAATTGGAAGGAAACGGGTCCCCATTACCATAGCAAGCTAGAGAGAGTTGTCAATGGATCACAAAAATCAGCTATGGGAGGAAGTTACAAATTAGTTTGAGATTCCAGCAGAAGTACAGGGACTCGTGCGACGGCACGCGCTTCTCGCAATGGGAAAAGTATGGAAGAATTTTAAGAGCACTCTTGTGACACGGTACGTGGCCAAGGATCTCACGCCCTTCACGAAGTATCCTTTCGTGTCGCCGGAAACATGGGAGACCTTTGTGCAGATGAAGACAACGACTGAATTTGAACAACAAAGTGCGACGCACAAGGCTATCCAATCACAAAACACTCATCCTCACAGACTCAACACCGCTGGGTACGTGGGTAAAATCCCGCAGTGGAGGATGCAGGACGAGGTCGCACTCTGATCGGAGGCCTCCCCACCATTTGCCGAGGTCGCAAATGAGCGCGCTCGAAACTGGTTAAGAGCGAGGTCATCAACCATATCTTCGGGTGTCTCTTTCAAAAACCCCGCAGATGAGGAAGTGTCCCAACGCTTGGCAAGATATGTTAAACTACATAGTTGTTAACACCTCTTGAACTTGATGGGTTCAAAAATAACATGATTAATTGCCTCTTGTAGTAATCATTGACTACCGAATCTGCTCGTAGATCCTTTCAAGAATACAGGGAGAGAGATTTACTATCACAGGCCTTGGGAAACAAGGAGCTCCCAGGTCGCACACGAGGCTTGGGGGTTTGCATATCTTGGAAGCACGGATTTCTAGATTACTCCGAGACATATAGGAGTAGGAAGATATCCAAGGCGTACCGCAACGACCAAATAAAACAGGAACTTCGTGCTCAACTTCATGAACAACTATCTGCCTCACTTCAAGAGCAGACTGCCTCACTTCGAGGAGAGGTAGATTCATTGAGGGAAGAACTGAGACAAGTCCGCAACCAATCGTAACCCACCCCTACTACTGCGGTACCCAGTCCCCCTCAACATCGTAGTAGCTGCGCGTCCACACCAATTACTGAACATAGCGACGCCCACTTACCTATCGATGACATTCAGGTAATGCACCTCTTTAGAATGCTGCATAGATCTCTCTGGTAGACACCTTAACTCATCTTGTGTCGTTATGTAGGGGCCCATGCCTTGCATCCTCAGAGTCAGGCTTGTTGGCTCTATTCCCATTGACGCTGGGCGGGGGATGGCGTATCCATTGCTGTCAAGTACGTTGGTGCACGGTGTACAAGTAGAGACCGGTTTCGTAAAGGTCCAAGTAGACATGATTAATGATATTTTTAAGACCATCCCTCTTGAGAAGCCCCCAAACAAAGAGATTAAGACATTAGGGGATGCTGTCCACACATTCGTTCAGTGGCTCAAGAGGGACATTGCCCTCGACTTGTCCGTGCCACGATCTCCACATCCAGTGTCTCAAGAGGGACATTGCCCTGGACCTGTCACATCGGCTCCGGTGACTCCACCTCCAGCTCCGGTTCAGAAGCATGTTGCATCGGCTCCCGCCGAGATGCCACCGAGAACGTCTCGTAAGCGAGGCTCTAAGACTCAATGGAAGAAAAATAAGGCTCCCGTGTCATGAAATTTCATTATAGGAGTATCGTTGGTCCCTGAGTCACAATTACCTGGGCTTGGCCTGATTTGCAATACATTGCATGTCTGGTACATGCAGAAGTCCAACATGAAGCCAACTCGGCAGAGTGCATTCACTCTAAAATATACGGAGTAGCATTTCCTCCACGACACAGGCTACATCGTCGTGACATTCGAAGACTTATTTTTACTATTCAATCTCGACGAACTTGACGCCTCACTTCTACGATGCTGGACACTGTAAGTGTACTGTACAATGAAGTTCTACATTCACGTTATACCGATAAATGTCATTACTCTTTCCTTATGTATAGATCCATGATCCAACAAGTCCGGCGATCGCGATAACTGGTGGGTTTCCTTGACCCTCACTTGGTCTTCGAGCAAGTTATCAACGATAATGAATCATTCGTGCAAGATTACATAACAAGAGGATTGCTTGCTCACATCGACAAGGAGTACGTCATGTTTCCTTTCAACCAAGGGTAAGTGCTTCACTAGTTGCCACACATGTTTTATTTGTACTTTACACGCAACATGAACTTAGGATTAATCACTATGGTGACACATATAACTAGGCAACACTGAATTTTGATTATGATTGTACCAAAGTGGAGCAAGGTAATATACCTTGATTCCCTACTTAGGAGCAACCACGACTTCAGTCGTGTGCAAGAAGTACTTAACAAGTAAACTTATTTCCTCCATACATAACTCTATTGTAATATTTCCTTCGTTTGCAACGGCCGATGCTAACTTTTTTGAATCACGTAGGTCATTTACCGCTTATGTTGCCCACGGAGGAAGACACGACAAATCTAATGACACGCTGCGACACAACACGCGATTTCCGGTACCCGCTGCAACACAACAATCCTAAATCACACTTTGTTATAATGCCTCTAGAATTGACAATACCTATGTACGTAATTCTATTTTTGAAGTACCACCAGCAACTACAGGGTAACGTACGTGGATTCTACGTTTGCCGCCATATGAAGGAAATCATGGATAGTAAGATCAAAGATCCAGAGGTTTGTCATGTCCTTGCAATAATTATTATTATTTTATTATATATGTATATATATACACACACATGCTAATTAATGACTTATTGCTCCTAGCGACAGTGGGTGGACTTCGACGTAAGTACATATGATCTTGACCAACTCGTCGAAATTCGTGCAACACTCTTCGGGTTCTTACTAGGATAGTGTATAAACAAGGTTCAAGAGTTCTACCCCAGCAATGGTGATAATTAGATGTTGAAACATTGGATGCAATTGTACAAATCTCTAAGTTGTGCTTAATCAAACAATTGATTTGTCAGAACAGTGTAACGATTTTCATTCTATATTTGTATATGATCTGTTGGCCGTTTGTTACATTTGTAATTCACTTTGAGTTGCAATTAACTTATCTGTATAACTTTGAGTTGCAATATATGTGATTCATTTGTCAGATCTGTGTAATCTGCAATGTATGTGATTCTATATATGTTGTAATCTTGTTGCTTGCTTTCAGAGGGCATGGCTAGCATATCCTGAGGCTAGCCAAAAAATGGCAAATAAAACTGCTGTTGCAATTGCTATCACAGACGGTTCTTGTGTCACAAACCGTCTGTGATAGTCTACTTTCACAGACGGTTAAAAACAACAACCGTCTGTTAGGAACAAGAACCGTCTGTGATATTGTGTGTATCACATATGGTTGTTGTTTTTAACCGTCTGTGAAAGTAGACTATCAGAGACGGTTGTTTGCAAAAACCGACTGTAATGTAAGTTATCACAGACGGCTCCCAAGCCGTCTGTGATAACCACCTATTATCACTGACACATAAAAACAGACGGTTCGAAAACCGTCTGTGATGACGGTTCCGAACCGTCTGTGATAGGCCTGTCTGTAGCAATGGTGTGAGAAGATGAAATGAGCACTAGGCATGGCATTGTTCTGGAGGAGGAAGCTGTGATGGGGGGTAAGGAAATGGTGGAGATGAGGCATCGTTTTGATAGACTGGAGAGTAAGTTGAACTTAATATTGTGTGTTGTTTTTTTTCTTGTGTTGATCATTATCTGAATGGTATAGTGTTGTGAGTGTTGATGTGATTCGCATGTTGGAATGTAATGTAGTAGGTTTTTATAATTTCATGCGACTTAGATTGCAGTAAATTTAGTACAACATGACTACTCTAGATAAGAGACACCCACGATGGGTATAGGCCACCGCTTGGCCTCCCTGTTTTGCACATCTGTCACCCCATCGCTTTGGGTAGCCTTTGAGTTAGGGTTTTAGGGTTTGTTGTGCGTGATGCAGGCAGCCGTTTGAGTAGGGTTTTATGTAAGAGTTTTTTGAAAATACAATAGGGTTTTTTGAAAAACGGCCATCATTTCATGTGCTTTGGACAAAAACGTCCTTCATTTTATGTGTGTGAGCATCATTTTATGCGTGTGGCCAGGGAAGCGGGATTTCCGCTTAATGCAGTCAGGACTTGCCCTGGCTTTTCTTAGTTACCACTTCTTGATCTTCAAATGCTTCTTTTGCTTATTCGAAGATGTTATGAAATGAGAGATAAAGGGAAGAAACACAAATAAATTCAAATAAAATTTAAAAATAATAAAACCAAAACCAAAAGATAGAACTTAATTTTAGATGAATTTAGGAAGAAGAATCGGGTCAATCGGAGTTCAAACGGAGGAGAACAAACTCTCGGAAGATTGATTGCTTAGGAAAATAACGACAATTAGGAAAGCCATTGTGCTGTGGGCTGGGTCTATAGACCATGGCTTGGCTCACGGTAGACTTGGTCTATAGAATAGTGTACTAGTGTGATAACATGGCAAACTGGCTGAGGTGACATGATAATTGGGAAGACACATGTGCATTATGGCTGATATGTCGCTTAGGTGGATGATGACTTGGTTGATGACATGGCAAGGCACTTCGGTGAGGTGAGATGGTGATCTGGGTGCATGGTGCTGGCATGATGGACATATTGGCTCGTGCACTGAGATAGCCATAGTAACGTGGTGGGGCTGCCAGGGCCAACGTCACCTCACCGACGTCAATGGTAATGTTAGCAGCAAATGGAAGCGAAGCGACGAAGCGAGGGAAGCGATGTGTGGCTTGGTGGCTAAGCGGCTGCACAGCTCGGCGGAGCGACACATAGCTCGACAGTAGTAGCTGGAAGACAGACTCCGACGGAAGACAGCGGTAGAGACAACTCACCGCTGGCTACAGGCAAAGGCGATGAAGTTCAACAGCCTTGATGGAGCGATGAGAACTCCTATGAGCTTCAGCGAGATGGCGAGACCAAGGCACGGGCTCTGGCACTAGCGTGAGGAAGTAGAGGTGGCTCAGGGTATGGAAAACAAGATGCAGGCATGGTTTTTATACACGAAGGAGGTGGTGTTTGAAACAGAGGTGGCGGCGATGCTAAAGTGTTTTGGTCAGGCCAGCGAGGAAGAAGACCGGGAAGAAGACAGGATGCCTGACAGCGGGACCCCAGCAGTCGGTGGTGGCGTAGAGCAGAACGCGTAGGACAAACGCGGAGATGGTGCATGTCGTACGCGAAACAGCTGCGGGCTGATCGGATGACTGGCCAGGGAAGATGGGCCATGGCGCGTGGCAGGCAAGTGGGCTAACGCATGGCGCGGTGATGGTAGTGGGAGTTGGGCTTCGGCACTGGCTGGGCCGAGGACTGAGCGGAGCAAGCGGGCTACAGTGGTTGGGTCAGAAAGATGTCCGCCGAGCAGTGGAAAACGATTGGGCCGAGAAGAGGAATTGGCCGGGTTTTTAGGTTTTTTAGGGTTTCTCAATTTTAGAAATTGGACTTAATTCAATTGAGCTCCAATAAATAGCAAATAAACTATGGAATAAATCCAAAAAATATAAAAAATTCTTTGTAACACAAGAAACCCAAAGAAAACAAGTTTTGAATTAATTGGTAAGAAAAGTAAAAGGAGATGTTAATGCATTTTGTATTTAGATCAGCAAGTAATTTCTGTCTTCTGTGTGTTATAAAGCTAAGGAACAATTCGAAGCCGAAACTTAATTGTTAATCAATTTCATCTATTATTTTGTTCATTCATTTTTTATTAGTTTCTCACGATAATTGTTACATCTTCGGCAGATTGCATGCTCTGCATGACAGCTAAAGAAGCTACAAAATAGGCTAGACAATGCAAAATTTTGTTGTATATATACATCGATACTTTGTCGTTATAGCTTTGCCACTGGTCTATTTGCATTCTTATCTTGCAGGTGGTTAGCAATGCGGTTAGGATGCAATAATTGAAGTAGCTATTTTGGATCATGGCATTTCTTAGTGAAACCTCTTGGCTTTGGAATAATTGCATATTTGAAAAAGGCCTACATATCGTTATTTAGTTAGTAGCTGGGTGATGATGCACCTTAATGAACTAGTCATGCTTTAGATGTAAGCCTTGTAAGACATGTTACAATGACTCAGTAGATTATGTACATAACTTTGCTGATCACAACTTGCTTAGGAGACCTACATGTATGTTGATGTGATCTATGCATGGCAAAATTCGATGTGAATATACCCGAGGCATTCAGCAGTATTTCATAGTAGTCACTTTATATTTGTTCTGCATATATATGTGGATGACAATGAATTAACTGGCATTTGTCGTTTAATTTACAACATTTAATTTGTTTAAATGACTCCCATTTTCCGGCAGTATGATTCCTTTAGGAATCTCATTTGGAAATCTGTATTATCTTTATTGCAAGTTGTTCTACTACTTGCAATTCTACGTACACCGAGGACCAAGCGGTTGCTCAAATGGCTAGCAGCGTTGTCGACTGTGTAGCTTATCAAGTTGGAACCCTGTGCACACTACTACAGAAATTATCATCACAGACGGTTCTAAAACGTCATCACAGACGATTTTTTGAACCGTCTGAATTTATGAGTCAATGATAATCGAAAGTTATCACAGACGGTTTGTGAGCCGTCTGTGATAAATACAATACAGACGGTTTGTAACTAGAACTATCTGTGAAAAACACTATCACAGACGGTTCTATTTTTAGAACCGTCTGTGATACTCACACATCACAGACGGTTCTAAACTTAGAACAGTCTGTGATGTGTGATCACAGACGGTTTATACTACAAAACCGTTTATGATAGTTCATTCTATACCTAAAATTTTTTCTATTTTGATAGTTCATTTTATACCTAAAATTTTTTCTATTTTTCAGTTAGTCTCAGGAAATATTAGCTATGCTTTTTGAAAATAAGCGAAAATAAGCAAATACGATATCAAACATAACAGAGAACATTTTATTTCTATTACAATCCACCATTACAACATCACAAGATTACAATCGACTATTACAACATCACAAGATTACTATTCACCATTACAACATCACAAGATTGCAGTCCACCATTACAATAGCAGAAAACAATGGAAGTAACAATGGAGACTACGATGAAGAGAACAACAAAAGCAACATAGCAGAAAACAATCCGCCATCACAAGCTCGGGTAGGCCTTCTTAGCAGCTACCTCACTGTAAGCTCCCAGGCAACCCTAAACCCAACAAACTAGCAACAATTAATAGAGGCTACGATGGAGACCTAAACCGCACAGAATCAAATACTTGAAGAAACAATGGAGGAAGGAAGCGAAAAACCCCACAGACGCATTTGAAAGGAGGGGTTTGGGTGAGTATTTATAGAGGAGTTCTACTCGAACTCAGGCGAAAAATTATGAAATTTAAGAGATGTGTGAAGTTCTGTATGGCTTATATATACTCATTTGAAAAGTTTCGACGAGATCTACAACTTTGCAGTTGAGACAAACCCTAAATTTCGAAGAGAAGATCGAAAATTTTGGCTAAAACAGAATTCAAAAGCTTCTAATTCGAATTTGAGGTTACAAATGGCCAATTTTGAGGATCTTCGAGGTCGACTGATGCAAGCGGATTATTTTTTTGGATTGGGCTCGTCGTTAGCTTTCCAACGAGTACAAAAACGGCAAAAACGGATACCGTATGCAAAAGTTATGCTTGTTTTACTGAAGGTATATCAAAACGGAATCCTACTTGAATTCAAGCGGCAAATTATGAAATTTTAGGGATGTGTGAGACGGGAAACCTATCACAGACGGTTCTTAATTAAGAACCGCAATATGCGGTTCTTATAAGAACCGCTCGTGATCAATATCACGACGGTTCTTAATTAAAACTCGTCTGTGATAGTCTAGAATATCACTGACAGTTTGTAATTAAAAACCGCTCGTGATAGTCGATATCGCGACGGTTTTTCAAAAAACCGTGCGTGATATTCGAATTATCACGCAGCGGTTTTAACTAAAAACCGTGCGCGATAATCGATATCGCTGAGCGGTTTTCTTGAAAAACCGTGCAGCGATCTGAACTATCGCTGACGGTTCTTAATTAAAAATCGTCTGTGATAGTCTAGAATATCACTGACAGTTTGTAATTAAAAACCGTCTGTGATACAGTAAAAACTGTCTGTAATACTCCTTCAGCAGCATAGTCGGTCTCCAAATTAAAAACCGTCTGTGATAGTGTACATCACAGACGGTTTCACAAAATCGTCTATAATTTGGCGTCTAGTATTAGGCTTTCTGTAGTAGTGGCACCTCACCCGAATAAATTAAAAAGAGGGTACACACACGTGCGTATTTAGTGGGCAAGTGTGTGCCTACACTCAGTAAGACATTGTGTCTTCGCAAATATTCTAGCGTGTGTAAAGGATGTGGTGTTTAGTATAGGCATCAGGCCGTAGATCCACAAATAAACCTATTTGCCATGAAAATAGCGAGCCTAGTTGGACTATGTTGGGATATGAGTAGTCTACATTAGCACAAATTAAAAATTTTTACCATATAAACCACGAAGTTATGTGAGTAAGAGATCATAGATCGTTACCACTAAATATGCAGTGCAACAGAAATAGAGTTGAAGTAACCAATTCAACAAAGAGCGCATCGATGTAGTGAAAGTAGTCGATCGTCCTTCGACCAACCATGTCCTCCTCGCGATCATCCCGATCAGCGTCGCAGTCATAGCAACGCTTGTACCGAGGTTCATATGTCTAGAGATATAACACCGTATGTTGGTGTGCTAGCACCAACGAGCATGGCAGGGATGAGAGGTGGCGGCTACGGTTTCGATGGATATGTTTCGGGATACCTCCTTCAGCCCTTCACCTCTCTTTATATAGCCTTCAATAGGATCCTTATCCAATGTGAGTAGAGATTGAATCCCACTTGAAAACTATCATTCGAACTCTTATCATACCAGCCCATTAAGTGTGTGACCCTGTAGCCTGTAGGTTCATGCATATTTGGCCATGGGCCGAAAACTCCTCTTCGGTCTATAACTAGCGGTCTCCAGCAGGACATAACGACTCCCACACATACATAAAGATCATATCGGACAAATCTATATAGTGCTTTTATACCGATCCCTTTGCCTCATAATACCAGATTGAACTTAAGACGAGAAATATACCATCTTATGATAACTCAATCCTTCACTAAAACCTGCAATGGATTACTTAGCTATGATTGACTCCTCAACTACATTCGACATAACTATGTACTTCCTTAATCCAACCATATCGAGGGTTCTAGAGATATCTCTCTTGTATATAGGAGGGGCAAATTCCATCTTAATCACTTATATTCCTCCGTATATTTCATAGTAAATTTGAAAGCTACCTTTATGACCACCCAATCACAGAGTAGTGTTTGGTAATTCTTAAGTAAACTATTACATATATAGAAAACAATGACGGTTTCAGGTCTATGAATCCTATATACACTATGTATAAGACCAACTAATGACACTGAAGAATATAACAGTTCACACAGTGTCTCATGATGGATCAATCCAACATCATATTCTCTAATCATACCACTGTGCTGCTAGGTAATCATACCGCACATTGTAGGTTTTATGTGTTCATATCGCACGATAGAATTGGATTCTACACATAACTCGTTTTTGCAGGATTGTGAGAATGGTATGGCCCAATGTATATGTGATGCATGTATGAGTTTTTCATGGCCTGCTCAACATGCTGACTTATAGCCATGTGATACATATTATTGCATAACGGCCTACGTGTCGACATGTGATGCTTGATATTTTCATATATAATTCATTGTTAGTTGTTAGGTGTAATAGCTAAGTAGATGAATGTGGTGAACTCAAGCATTGATGGCTCGATGGATAGAAAGTGTGATGATCGAGATTGCTGTGCTAAGGGTCATACTACATCACAGTTTAATATGATTTAATTATGAATGCGTTTATGTTCTTGTTATACTATTATTCATATTATTACTATCATGGGTATTTTTAATATGATAAAATAGTCTCCCTCTAGAAAAATTAAATAAAACTCGATGCCCTTCCAATAGTTTCATCTATCAAAATTTGATTATTAACTGGTAGGTCTACCAAAGTAGGGTGCCATTAATTATCTCAATAAGATAAGGTAAAGTGTTGGACACTTCATGCATAATATTGGTTTAACTTAACTAGGCTATCAAAATAGTTTTGAGTTTAGGGGCATATTGTTGAGGCTGGGATATGTGGATGTCACTCAACAAACAAGAGTTGCATGTGATACAATTAGCAAGGGGTTGTTTACCTACGTCGCTAGGTTTCTAGCAGTGATGCCAAAGCTTACTAGGACTTAGTGAAATATGGATCTTGGTTTACTATATGTTATTGGAGGGTACATGATTTTAGACATATAGTAGGAGTATCTTTTATTAAATTGTTTAATGAAATATTTCACATAAACATAGTGCTGAATTTTTGCATATACTTTTTATGTTGTAGACAATGCCACCATCTACTTTCTCCACATCTTGTTCTAACCTATGATCTATTCTTAAGAAAGAAAAACTAAATAGAATAAACTTCGTTGACTAGTATCGCAACTTGAGAATTGTTGTCAAGCAAGAAAAGATGGAATATGTTCTAGAGGTTCCATATCCAGATGAACCAGCTGAAGATGTTACTCGTGCTCAAAAGAATGAGTATGAGAAACATTGTAATGACTCACTTGATGTTAGCTATCACATGCTTGCTACCATGAACTTTGAGCTTCAGAAGCAATATGAGAACATGGATACCTACAATATGATTGTGAGACTTAAAGGCATGCTTGAGAACTAGGCAAAAGCTAAAAGGTACAACACTTCTAAGTCGTTGTTTGCGTGTAAGTTAGCTGAAGGAAATCCGGTCAGCCCTCATGTGATCAAGATGATTGGATATATTGAGAGTTTGAAAAAACTTGATTTTCCCCTTAGCCAAGAGTTGGCTATTAATGTGATCCTCCAGTCGCTCCCTCCGAGTTTTGAGTCAGTCATTTTGAACTTTTATATGAATGACATGAAGAAGTTAATGACCGAGTTACATGGGATGCTCAAGTCAGTAAAGGAGAGCAATACGAAAAGCTCTAATCATGTGATGATGGTTCAGAAAACTATCTACTTCAAAAGGAAGAATTATAAGACTTTGAGAAAAAAGAAAGGGTATAGGCAAAACTCAAGATGAGATCTCGAGTACGAAATCTAAGCTTCAAAAACTTAATATTTGTTACCATTGCCAACTTACTAGATATTGGAAGAGGAACTGCAAGAAGTACTTAGCAGAACTGAAAATAAAGAAGGGAAGTAAGACTTCTACTTCAGGTGTAAATATTATAGAAATAATTAATTACAAAAAACTTTGGGGGATTGTTTTTTTTTTTTGCAAAATTTCTATCGGGCCACACTCAATCCAATCCGTTTTTCCACTATTGGGCTACTCGACCAAGTTATACCGATCGAGCATTGGTGGCATACGTGTGCACGTGCGAGGCGCAAGGGCGGCGGCAAATGTTGCAGTGGTGGCACTAGTGGCTGCATGGCGCAACAGCAACAGCGTGTGTAGGTGTGTGGCGCAACGGCGATGACGCGTGCTAGCATGCGGAGCCGACTCTATGGCGATGATGATGGCGACAACGATGATGCATGTGCATGCGTGCAACAACGACGGTGATGATGACGATGACAACAACAAAGACGACAACACATGAGTGCGACGTGCGTTCAGCCGCGTGCGACAGTGGCAATCGGTGGATAGTGTTGGCTATGGTGCAGCGCGTGCGATGATGGCAACGTGTGCAGGGGCCGCAGTCAGTGACAGAGCATGCCGGCAAGCTAGCCAGCGACAATGTTAGCCAATGCTTGGGCCGGTGGTGCACTACTACAAAAAGGCTAATACTAGATGCCTCATCATAGATGATTAACCAAAACTGTCAGTATTAAATACCATCACAAATGGTTTTAGTTTAGAGATCATCTTTGTTGCTGCTAGTGTTAAAAACTGTCTGTGAAGATGTGATATCACAGATGATTCATGGTAAACACTACCTCTGAAGTATAATAGATGGTTACTAACAAGAACCATTTGTGATATTACCAGATATCATTGAGGTTTGAATAAAAAATCGTCTGTGATAATTCACAGATAATTTGTATTAAAAACCGTCTATGATAATTAAATCATCACAGATGATTTGTATTAAAAATCATCTGTGATAATTCCCCTTATTAATTGCAGACCCGTCGACCCTCCCATGTTTGTCTTAAATTCTAGATATGTTCTCACAGCTGGCTGCTGCTTTGAGGAGGTGGGGCTTTGATGCTATTTGGTGAAAGGAGACCGTGGATTTGGCAAGAGTGATTGTAGATATATTAAATTCTTGACTATCTATGGTTAGTATAATTTGTTCCTGATAGTATTATATTTAAGATCTAGCTTTTGGTGAAAGGAAAATTGAAGATGATTTAGATCAATCTAGCTTGATGCAGAGATAAGATTATTTACATCTAGTATGGTTTAGAGTTTAGCCAATTCATAATCTATTTCTACTTAATTCAATTTAATTAATTATTGTTGGTACATATATCTACTTTAGATCATATATATCTAGTATACTAATTAATTAAGTCAACATTTAGTACTAAATTGTTATATGTGTAATGTAAGACCGAAGCTGGATGTACGCTGGGAATTGTGTGAGTGAAGAGTACATCAATAGAGTGTCTGTTTTTACAAGAGCTGCTGAGAAGGATATATTGAATATGGAGGTGGAATATATGTAATGTCCACGTATTGACTACGATAATCTGAATATGTTTAAGAACCGAATACAGATTAAAGCACACTTGATTTTCAAAAAAAGGGTATGCATGTTGGACCAGTCATAGTGAAGAGTAGATTACACAAGAAGGTAGTAATAATGATATCACTGATAAAGTCTATGATATGTCGTCGGATGATGTCAATTGTGGTTCTGATTCAGATAGGTTGCACAATGACAATCTGGATTAGATGTTTCACGATATGAGTCGTTGGTTGTCCCGATAGAGCATCTCCAAACCCTAGGATTAGCTTGCCTGAGATTGTACGCATGGTACATAGACACAAACCAACAAACCAGAGCGACAACGACGCTTAGGTGTTACCGTCAAGTTCAAACTGCATCATCTTCAACACGATATTCATGACTGTATCTTCATGGTGACCTTCAAAGATTTGTTCTTTCTCTTCAAACTTGACGCCCTCGATGCCTCACTCATTCGATGCTGGACACTGTAAGCGTGTACTATCATGGTCTACGTTCATGTAATGCTAATAAAATGTCAATATATATATATATATATATATATATATATATATATATATATATATATATATATATATATATATATATATAACTCCTTGCTTTTGTGTATATATATACATGATGACTGAAGTCAGATTAACAAAATCACCAGTAGGTTTCCTCGACCCACACTTGGTCTCCTTGGCTACCATCAACGAGGATGCATCCTTCGTCCAGCATTATATGATGACAGCATTGGTGGCTCATCACAATAAGGAATTCATACTTATACCCTACAACTAGGAGTAAGTGCTGCATTAATGGCTATACTTGCTGATTTGTACTTTATAAGCAACACGAACTTACGTTTAATAACCATGATGATATACCTGCATAAATTCCACTGAATTCTAATTGTAATTATACCAAAATGGAATAAGGTAATATACCTTCATTCTCTAAAGAGGGCCAAAACTGACTTCACAGTTCTTCAACGATTAATCAACAGGTAAACATATTTCCTCTATAGATAAATCTATTGTAGTCTTTCCTTCCTTCACAATGACTAAAGCTAATTTTTTAGAATCACGTAGGTCGTTCGCTGAGTACGTTGCTATTATACAAAAATCCAAGGGAGGGATCAGCGCTCTGCGACATAATCTAGATTTCTTGGTATTCACTAGTACACATTAATCCTATATAACACCTCACAGTAATGTCTTTCGAACTAATAAATTCTATTTTTGCAATACCACCATCAGCCACAAGGCAACACCTCAAATTCTATATTTGCCACAACATGGACTACTCCTCGGTTCTGTGAAGACCAATGATCCTCGGTTCTGTGAAGACCAATGATCCTCAGTTTTGTCAATCTTGTAATAATTATTATTTCATACTTATCAATTTATATTTATACATGATATTGATCTTCCTACTGATAGGTTGCGTCTATCACTACAACTGCGTTGAAACAGGTCGAGCTCCAAAACATTAGAGGACAATATGCATACTTTTTTATGTCTCGGGTCATAAACAAAGATGAGGAGTTCTACAATGTAGAATAAATTTGATTGGGATAACATTAGCTTAATTGTACATATGTATATTTGTTCATGGATGATTAATTTATTTCATTTGAGTTAATTGATTTGTGAAATGGATCTTCTTGTTTCTAAAATGAATGCAAATTAGATATATATATATGTACTTGTTGTATTTCTGCTTGTTTCAGATGGCATGACTAGCATTTCTTAAGATTAGCTAACAAACAAAAATAGATTTAGAAATAGAAAAGAATATCATACATGGTTATCAACTTATAACTGTCTGTGATAGTTGACTATCACATACAGTTTCTAGTAGAAATTGTCTGTGATATCTTATGAATCACAGACGGTTTATAGTTGATATCGTCTGTGATACATCAGATATCACAGACTATTTCTACTACGAACCGTTTGCGATAGTCAACTATCACAGACGGTTATTAGTTAATAACTGTCTATGATAGTATGTTTTATAGATAGTTCGAAAACCGTCGGTAATGACCTCATGTCGTTACTGACCTATAAACTCAAATAGCTCACGAAACTATCTATGAGGATATTTTTGAACTATCTGTGATAACCCTTTCTACAATAGTAGTGACACCAGCATTCGGGCTAGCGAGCAAAATCGGCTATTGTGCTTTTTTTAGATTGAAATGAGTAGACAACGAATGCATATAGATTCGCACAGCCGATGATCAAACTCACAAAATGAACATCACGAGAGAGATATCGATTCATGCAAACAATCTACAAAATTATGAGAGATATCGATTCATGCAAACAATCTACAAAATTATGAGAGATATCAATTCATGCAAACAATCTACAAAATTAAACTCGCTACTAGACGGTCGAATTCGATGACATACTGTGGCCAATAAAACAGCCGTGTTGATAACGTGTTGAAAAAGTAGTGTCGCTGAAAGATTTAATAGCCAATCATCATAATTATAAAGCAGGAACAATCACAACAATTAGCACGAGCAAAGGTAGATGAACAATAGACAAAGATACGAGAGAACAATCCAACAGTCTTCTTTATTAATATGAATTGATGTTTACAAAATAGATAGCCTCTTGTTGACCCTGTATTTACAGGGTAGAGTTATTTTAGTATACCCCTACGTCTGTTACTCGTAGAATAAGAATGAAACCGGCTGGCCTTACCCCCTAGCGGGGTCCGTTTCGTAACACAGAAGACGGCTCCTAGTCCTAGCGAAGGTGACACTCCTAGTGGAAGCACAGAAACTGTCGCACGCTGTAGTGCTACTTCATTGCTTCTCCCAACCAAAAGTTTACCAGCACGATCAATTTTAATGTTGAAATGTGCCCATGATAATAATTGTGTCAAGAAAATAAACTAGTCGTAGATGACGATCAAAGCAAGAATTACATTTATAAAATCCGAAATGTTGTATAACACTCAATTGAATATTTTGTAGATTTCATTCGAATTTCTCGCCTGGGACGTTCTCTTGTAATTGTGCGCCGTCCTCTCCACCTCCAACCTTAGAACGCATGTGAGTTCTCCCAATGCCAAAGGTTACATCGTGGGCGAGGCGGTGACGCGAGGAAGTGAGAGAGGAGGTGCAGGACAAGCACCCATCGCCGGTGGTGCAGCACGCACATAAGCTTGGGCTAGGGGTGAATATCAAGTAAGCTCCTCATTCTATTGAGTTTTTTTTCGAAATTAACATAGTTTAATTTATCATTTTATTGATTGTTTGAAATTATTTTAAGAATTGAGCTAATGAGTCGAGCTAAACCAAAGCAAAATTTAATTTCATATAAAATTGGCTCATTCAATATTTAACCAATTAACAAGTGTAACAAGCTTTACTAACAAGCTTTTTTTTTACCCCTAGCTTGGGCGATGGCATAATTAGGTTTTGGATAGGGGGTTTACGTAGTGAAGGGAAGAAATCTGGGGCATCCGATTTTCATCCAACTGCTCGAAAAACGTTCTACTTATATCCAAACAATTTTTTGTTGAGTGATAATTAAATAATCATTCCCTTTAAAAAAAGAACAAGCCAGGAGAAGAAGAGCATTTTATTATGTTATTTGATAGCAACCAACAACACCGATGAGCATCTTTCCAAGAATGGAGGGGGGAGTGCTCTCTAGATCTCCCTCTCCTTTCACTCTTTTCCTCATCTCCTGCTCTAGCATATCATCTTTATGGGTAAGCTCGGGGTATCTTTTCCAGCAACAAAACAGAAAAGATCCCTTACAATAATACAATTCCTAATCAAACCACCAAAATGAAAAAAAAACAAACGAAAATAAAAAGAACAAGAAAGATTCCTCATGTCGGTCATGCATGTACACTTGACTGTACAATCTTCTCATGTTCTTGATATGCGCTCTGAATCAGCCACCAACGAATTGTCCTCTTCCCCACCATCTTCAGATATACTGTGTTTAGAAGGTCGGTCACACACTGTTCAAGCATGGGCTGTATATCTATGAGTCCTTGGACATTCTTCAGTTTAGAAGGTTGCACTCCAGATAGCACTCTCACTCTCCCCGCAGCGCTGATGGACCTCCTTGATCCGATCTGCGGATTTGCAGATGCCGCTGCAGCTCCAGTCGAACGAGGCAACGCACACGTTGCCTGCCTGCGCCTTCCATTCACAATCTACACAAAACAACAAATATACCAGGCACAATTAGATCAAATATGCCCAAAATTTGACAGAAACTGCTTCCAGTCGTCAACTGATTCTTCTGCCAAAAAAGGATTTACTGTCGAAAAACTGTAAAGTGTAAATTTGGTGTAGATGTCAAGCAGCCAAGGTGGTTAACCATCTCAATTCTACTCTCATACTACTATTTGTCAACTACATCTTTTCCTCTCAAATAGTTTATTGACAGTCATGTAGCACCTACCCCTAATCTATCGTACATCAACTCCTATTTCGCTTTGTGTGTACTCGAGCATACATGAATACATCATGCATACTTATCACTTCAGTATCCCTGATGGAACGGTATCTAATGTGAAATGTTATTTATTTAGATGCGCCCGTGACACTTTCAGAGGAAGAAGTGACCTTCTTAAAAAAGGTTAGATGTCGCTTGTCCTGATAGGCTACTACATGATTAACACAAACAATGTTGACAAGCACATGCTTCTGACAGCTGACAGCACACCTACTTTGTGAAGTTGACTGACAACCACCCCAAACTACGTATCACGAATACGCTGTTTCGCCAAATGATTCCATACAGATCAAGCAAGCTGTATGCAAAAGACCAACTACCCTGTACAGCTGAGAGATGACTGACATGTTGACACCAACCGGATTCTGGTTTCTAAAAGAGGGGAGATTCTGTTCAACAGGGGGAAGGCTTCAACCATACCTGGTGGTGTGCCGCAGCAAAGCCGACGGTCATCGATGTGTTCTACGTCTAATCCAATGAACCAGGCTCCTAACGATACATCCTCATTAGCATATTTGTGGAGAACATGCCTGAAACATCACCATCCAACAATGGTCAGTGATGGGTATCTGTCGGACAAAAAAATTAGTAGAAGAGAAACAATGTCCAAATAAATAGCTTACTGGTTGATTGATATGTAAGAGGCCAGATCCTTGGAGATTGCATACAGCTGACCGGTCGCGTGGCGGAAGTACTTGTTTCCCCATTCACCGAATTTCCAGTACTCAGGCTCATGGTATCTTACACCCCTGAAGAAAAAAGACAGCACATGTTAGCTATTGTTGCAAGATAACGTAGTGCTAATAACACTAAGGGGACTTACTTCTGAGCAAGTACTGGGCCGGATTTCATGCAGCCGATGTAAACTCGAGGCTTTGAACGATGCCTAGTCAATGTATTTCCAAGAGTTGCTGCAGATTTGTTGAATCTTGTTACTTCATTCTAAATGAAACGAATTCTGGAAGTATACAGCTGTTGAGCTTTTAGCTCCAGAAGCAACAGCTCTGAAGATTCTAAAACATATGTAGCACAAGAAGCAACATCTATGAAGATTCTAAAAGATATGGATTTTTATTGACTTTGTAACCGTAATTTGAGTTGCTTGACATTTTCAAAATCTATTGGAAACAAAATGTAAAAGAAAATGTTGAATCAGTTAAAATCAGAATTTAAGAAGGGAGATAAAAGGGTAACGATTACCATAAATCAGAATTTAAGAAGGGAGATAAAAGGGTAACGATTACCATACCTATATTTACATGTACATCGTCATCCACCTTGATATAGTACTCTGCGTCCCACATGGACAACGCAGTAACAAAGAATGATTTGGTCTTTGCAGCCAGTTCCAGGTACCCCTCAACATGGTCCTGATAAATCGACAAGCATTTCCAGGAATATTCAGGTCAAGACATGCACACAGACATATCAGACAACTAACGCTGTACTGCATTCAAAGGAAATTACCAGCCTCATGAAGTCCCCATGTTGTCTATCTTCTGCGTCAATCGCCCTGTCAAGTATCCCACCAGGAGTCGCACTGTTCCATATGACAAAGAGAATGTTTCAGATTCAGCAACGGCAAGGTAATTAAGGATAAATTGGTAATTGGTAATTCTTCTCATTTACTAGCTAGCTAGTACAAGAAACTCTCGTCATGCTCATATTGTCCTAAACATATAATACAAAGTACATGTTTTGATGAACTAACCTATGACCAATGACGAATCGAATGATAATGCCCTTCTCTTCCTCTAGCTTCCTTCTTTTCTCACCTGTTGTAATTCCCACAAACAGGTCAGGAGACAAGTTTTACTTGGCAAGAAAGTTTTGAAAGCACAAGAACTGCAACCTTGAGGCATCCATGTAGAACGAACTGAATCTCTTCGTTTTCGACTGCTGAATGCAGTGTTGATGCCAATGACCATGAAGTATTTCCGTTTTTCCGTCAATTCCAATAATGGTGCGCCGTTGAAGATCGACTCTTGCATCGCCTTTGCAGATGCTAACTCCATTTCTATGTTGGATATTGTTTTGTCCAACGTTCTGATCACAGAAAAAGTTACGTAAGCCTCAACAGGAAAAATAAAATTGATGTCAAAATCAGTGATAGAAAAACAGACCAACTGTTTCAGCACTTTGGCTACTTACTGTATAGCATCTTGAGTTCTTGGGACCTCTCCAACAACATCTTTCCGCTCGTTAATCTGTAGTATATGCATAAAAACAAAGGATAAATTTTTGTGTGAGATAATAAAACGCAATGGCTGACATTATCATGATTTAGAGACCGAAACCAAGCGCCAAAACAAAGAAGTAAACTGACGACAACTTGTAGGACTGGTAATAAGCTTACACTTTTCTGAGCACAATCATTAGAGACAAGATTCATCTTGTCCACTTCGAGGACCGACCTCCTGATGATCTCTTTTGGTTCTGGCATCGTCCACATCCTGCATCAATCAATCTTTTTAGCATTTGGGGATTCAAATTGCAACACTGGTTTACAATGCTGAACAGAGGCACACTTGCCGCAACCTAAACATCTAGTACTCAGATTTCCGAGAGGGCTACACCGAAAATGCAGCATCTTACACAGATAAAACTCGGAAAATTAAAGAAAATATACTAGCTCGTTGCCAGACAGAAGTACTAAACTACTCAGTTTTGAAGAGTTGATAGTTGATACTGATATACACATGCCTAGCGCATGATGCAAATTTCTTGTGTGTGTAGAAAAGGAATTGGGTGAGAATCATTCCCACTTAAAATAACCTTTCTATTTGGCAATCAGCTGAGGATTTAAAACACTTGAAAAAAACAGACACAGAAAATGTGAAACGCATAGACTTCAGTGTCATTAAGAGAGTATTGTTCTACGCTGGCTACGGGATTGCCCTTGCTGTAACGGTTTGAAACTATTATCATGCTTCCGTCGGTAGGCTTCCAGTTGTAAGTTTTATCCATCCAAAACAACCCAACCCAAAGGCCAAACTTTTTTATCAATCCCTGTTCGTGGGGCAGGGCAGCAGGAGCCTAGGCAAACAAACAGGGTGCCAATATGTCGTCGGCGGAAGGTAGGCGTTCTATCAGATAGTAGTAGTGCAGGTCGCTCGCGTTTAATGGCCCCGTTTTTACCTGCCTGTGATGCAACTGCGTCGGATCTTCCAAAAATAAAGAAGCATCACATCCCTCATCCGCCAGTGAAGTACACCCGCAGTACAGGCACCCAGAATTTCCACATTCACCATGAGCAAGACCGTGCCATTAATTCGCGTGATCCCCTGGAGAGTACGATACAGCTACAGCCATAGTGCAGAGAGAGTACACCAGCAATAGTGGTGGGAGGCACTCCATTGACCAAAAAGTAGAGAGGAATGCAAGAAAGCAGTAGAGTTCAGAGGTTTGGCTAGACCGGAAGGAAGATAGATAGCAAGAGATTCTAGATCGTGGGGAAAGAGAGAGGGATCAACAACAGGACAGGATCAGAATTGGCAGCAGCGAGAAAGGCCCGGAGTCTAAAACCAAGCAACACGTGGACGGCCGTTCATGTACTAATTGCAGCTCAGACACTCCAGGCGGCAAGACGGGGTTATACAACAAGAAAGAACTGAATGATCCAAGCAAGCTGTACCATGTAGAAAAGGCAGACGATCAAACTGAATGAATCATCCAAGCTAATTAACACCAAATCAAGAGCGACAAGAAGGAGGAGGAGGAGGAAGAGAGCAAGAAGTATGCCGTGCACCTGTCGGTGAAGATGAGGCCTATGCAGAAGCTGCCGAGGCAGAACAGGAAGGTCCATTTCTTGGAGATGGTGCCCCTGAACACGAGCTCCTCCCCTCCTCCCCCAAACCCCGTTGTTCCCCTGCTCTTGTGAAAGTTCATCTTCTCTCTCCCCTTCTCCCTTCTCTCTCTACACCCCCAAGGTTCCCTCACGTCAGGCTCAGGCCCCCCTATCGCTTGCTCTCGGAAACCTCATGATCACAGGTCCACGAACTTCAAACCCAGCACCAAGAAATGGCCCCTACTCCCCTTCTCCTCCTGCTGATCTCACTTTTGTCAAGATCAAGTCTCTACCTTTCCCCCCTCTCTCTCTAGATTCCTTGGTTCTTGTTGCCTCCCCCTCCCACTGGTTGGTGTCTTTGGGGTGAAGGAGGAGGAGGAGGAGAGAAAAGACGCACCAACTGCGCGCGCGCGTGCGGGTGAAAGAGCAGAGCAGAGTCTGGAGGAGGGAAGGGATCTCGATTCTTGGTGGTGCTGGTACAGATTTATTCGGCGCAGTGTTTGCCTTGCCACTTGCTGATCTTGTTTGGTCATTTCCGGCCGGCTTTGGTGGTTAAGTTGGTTTAAACTTTATTCTCCTCGTGGGAATAGTGGTGGCACCATTAATGAGCTGCAGTTAGAGGATGGGTTGGGGTTTGAACTGGTGGGCGGAAATGGCTATTTTGCCCCTGCGGTCAAGTCAATGCCCCATCTTGCTGTTAATTTTGCTCCTGTTTGGTTTGCGATCAACTCCTGCCTGCCTCCCATGTGTTCTGGAAATTGGATACAGGCTGTGCTAGCTCCTATGAGGATTCTCTAATTCATTAGATTGTGTAGACAAGTCATTTCATTTTGTAATTTGTAGTTTGAGTGTTCCTTGTAGAGGAGATCCACTACCTTCAATTCGTTCGTCTGACTGTGATGCAGCGCGCGCGACGTAATTTCTCTATGTTGTCAAGCTCAGTATTGCAGCACTACTAGTAATGTAACAATCACTACTATAAAGTGCTACTTTTACTTTCATGTGGAATACTCAGTAGTGCCAAAAGTCGCGATACCGTTGTGTGACCCCTGGCATTTCTTTGTAATGACGCGAGGGATCTAGTTCCCTTCTTCACCACTACTGAAAGTTTTTATTCTTGAGAATTTCAGCTGGACAGCTAGCTAGAGCTTGCTCTCTTAAAAAAGGCAAGCTAATTTTGAGTTATCGTATTATTCCCTATCTACTATTCAATTTTTCTGCAATTCATCAGGCACTATAGGAAGAGCATGTTACAAAGAGAATGGCTGGAGTTCCATAGAAGAGTACAATGCAAGAAATTCAAACGTAAATTCACAGGACACCACGGTGCTAATTCGAAGATTGGAACTACTGCGTTGGGCAAAATAAGTTGCCAGAGATGGCCATGTGGGCAAAAGAGCTGATCCAGGTTGGGCTGAGCCCGAAGTCCTTGGCACACCTCATGACAGGCACGTGCGCTTAGCGGTCAATCATTGTGTGGATCATTGTCTACCCTTTCTTGGTTTCCAGATCCAATCTTAGTACTTCAACTTGCCCTAATGTAGATCTGTGCTATTTTGACCAATATGCAAGGGCGTATCTGCATAAAACGATAGTTTTTTTTAGTTGGACGAGAACTTTCATAGAATTGTCGGTTTTCTTTAGCTCAGACATCTCCGCCCTTCTTGACACTTCATTTTTGCATACGTACCCTCCTTCGCGCTACTAAGGCTGGCTATAAAACATTTTATTATCTAACTTTGAGTAAAATAAATTAAAAAAGTGTATAAAACAAACTCAAATAAGACATGGTAAGAATTTCCAATTTAACTCTATCATAAGATATGTTTAACTACTCCCTTTGTTCATTTTTACATGTTACCCTAGATTCGTACCATCAAACTTTCTATAATTTGATCGTAAATAAGTTTAAAACTATCTATATAGACTTTATAAAAATTACATCATTATATTTATCATAAAAATAGTTTTATAATATTATAATTGTATTAGTACATTTTAATATAAAAATTAATGGTCAAAATCATATCTCAAAGATGGTAACAAATCAAAAATATTAAGTAAAAAAAGACGTAGAGAGTATCACATAATTAATGATCAGTGCAAATATCTTTTCTGATTTAGCTGGTCCGTACATAAACGAGAAAATAAATGTTGGTGAAAAATTCAGAAATAAATGGTCAGATAACAAGCAAAAATGCGCAACTGCCACATAGTGGCCTGGGTCCGTTCATGTCTGTAGAAGAACTGTCTAAAATGTACGGATATTTGAGAAATAAAAGAGCCTTCGGCAACAACCAAAAATGAGATTATGTCTGTGTATACCATGGCACCACGCGTTTGTGTACGTCTACAAAACCTCAGTTTGCTACATGTACTCATTGTTTTATTATACGTACATATCACTACTACAAAAATATTTATATTATACACCTCATCACAGACGATTCATAAAAACCGCCTGTATTGAATGTAATTACAAACAGTTCTTGATACTATCATAAAAGTTCTTAATAAGAACCGTATGTGATATGGTCAATATTACGGACGGTTCTTAATTAAGAACCGTCTGTGATATGTTTCCCACCTCACACACTCCTAAAATTTT
Organism: Melocanna baccifera; assembly: GCA_036346265.1. Lineage (NCBI taxonomy): Eukaryota > Viridiplantae > Streptophyta > Magnoliopsida > Poales > Poaceae > Melocanna > Melocanna baccifera. Next base: position 24,874,153 of record CM070682.1, on the reverse strand, counting down.
ATAATTTTCCACCTGAGTTCGATTAGGATTCCGTTTTGACACACTTTTAGTAAAACAGGCATAACTTTTGCATACGGTGTCCGTTTTTGACGTTTTTGTACTCGTTGGAAAGCTAACGACGAGCCCGATCAAACAAATGACTAGCTTGTGCAAGTCGCCCTCGAAGACCCCCAAAATCGGTCATCTTTAGCCTCAAACTTGCATTGGAAGTTTTTTTATTTCTGTTTTTGCCAAAAAAATTTTATCTTCCCTTTGAAATTTGGGGTTTGTCTCAACTACAAAGTTGTAGATCTCGTCGAAACCTTTCAAATGAGTATATATAAGTCATACAGAACTTTGTTATTTCATATTTTGAGACTAGTTGTTTATATTGTATCAATATATATGGCCAATATGACAAACGGTTCTTAATATGAACCGTCCGTGATGCTTTTACAGACGTTTCTTATCAATAGACGGTTCTGACTGCTGGGCACGTCAATCCTCCCTAACCCAATTTCAGCTAAAAGAAACCGACCAACCCACACCCCATAGATCGTCCCACCTCTCCCTCCTCTATAAATACTCACCTGGACCCATCCCCTACTCTTTATGCGCTCAAAATCTCCCCAGGCTCTTTACTGTTTCTTCCTTAATCGACCTCTTTGTGGTTAGAGCTCTCTCCATTGTTTCTTCTAGTGTTTGATTCTGTAACTTTGTGGTGTTTAGGGCTTCCTTCCTCCATTGTTTCTTCTACTTACAATGAGACGACCACCAAGAAGGATTGTATTGCTTGTGATATTGTATAGCTTGTTTAGGGCTTCTCCTACCCGAGCTGCATCAAGGACGAGAGGCATACCTTATGATATTGTAATGGTGGATTGTATTCTTGTAATATTGTAATGGTGGATTGTATTCTTGTGATATTGTAATGATGGATTGTAATCTTGTGATATTATAATGGTAGATTGTAATATAAATAGAATGTTATCTGTTATGTTTGTTATCGTATTTGCTTGTTTTCAAACGGCATAGCTAATATTTCCTGAGGGTAATTCAAAAATTAAAAAAATTTTAGGTATAGAATGAACTATCACAGACAGTTTTGTAGTATAAACCGTCTGTGAAGAACATCATAGACGGCTCTATATATAGAACCACCTGTGATAGTGTTTTTCACATACGGTTCTAGTTATAAACTGTCTATATTGTATTTATCACAGACGGCTCACAAACCGTCTGTGATAACCTTCGATTATCACTGATCCATAAATTCAGACGGTTTAAAAAACCATCTATGATGATGTTTTTGAACCGTATGTGATAATGATTTCTGTAGTAGTGTATACTGTCCCATGAGAGACATGAACTGATGAAATTCTCGTACATATACTGATGGAAATAAAATGAATTTTCACTACATCTAGCTCTGTTTAGTATTGTATTTACAGAAATAACTGTATGGCAAGTGTATTTACAGAAAACGTGATTGCAGTATGAAATCACATTTAGTTGATGTCTTTTATTAGTTTGCCACAAAGGGTTAACCTAAAGTTGCTAGGTTTGAACCTCAAGCAGTATGTGCCACTAATACAAACACACTAAGCTTAAGGTCCATTCTATATAGCTTCTAACTTCAAAAGGCAAAACCCATTTGAAACACGTTAACTTCTTAATATGAATCTTTTTCTTTTTTTTCCTTATTTTTTCTTTTGTCCTTTTTCCTTTGCATTATCCACGGAGATGTAATAGTGATTTTTATTTTTTTCTATTTTTCTTCATTTTCATTTAATTGAATATTTTAGAAAAAAAACTAATAGCTACCATAGTGCATTTCAGCCAAAAGCCACATTACTTTTGAACAAGACATTACACCGGCAGGGGCACATTAGCAACTGTCAAATCTATGTACCATATATCTTTTCGCAAATACGTCGAAAATCATACTAGAATTTGCAAAAAATACCCTCTCTTGTTCCAAAATAAAAGTTTATTTTGACTCTGTATGGTCTCTAATATAACACTTTGATACTTTGATTGATGCTATACTAGCAAAGTATTTTTAAGTAGTCAATTTATATACCTTAATATATATATATATGTATATATATATGTATATATATATATATGTATATATATATATGTATATATATATGGTCAATGGTTTAAAACATTGACCGCATGGATCCCAAAACAACTTTTATAGGACGGAGGAGTAATATAAATTAGGAAAAATAGCCCCACATATATTTGTAACCGCATCTATCTCATAATCCTGACTCCCACATTCATATTTAAACTTTACATGCGAGACTAATCTCATCACTACTACACTTGTGCCACAAGTGCCACTAGGACTGAGGTGTTACAAGTGTCGGATCCGGATTTGGCCAATCTGAATCCTCTTTGAATATATTGTACTATTCTCTGGATCAGTAGATAGTGCTCAAAGGTATATGACTAAATCACTTCATACATGATACATTTCATTGTAATATTATAATAGCAGAGTTTAAATAAATCCGCATCGAGATCAATTCTTACATAGGGCCGACAGGCCAAATGGTTACATCACAGAAAGGCAGCGGAAACTAGAAGTAGGAAGGCACACTCCTTCACAGGTAGTGACTGGGATAACCCAAATGGAACCGACATTATCTAAGACCTAACTAATATTGGACCCACCTAACAGTTAGAGTGGTCAGATGAATTGTGGGAGGAGAGGCTAGAGTACTACGCGTTAAGCCTAATTGCCATCGTTTTCTCCTCCATCATGGCCTTGCTCTTCATAGAATGCATACTGGTCTTGATTTTCAAATTCTGGGGGATTGAGAGCGAGGGTGAGCACATACAATCGTGCTCCACGAGCCAACATACAGAGTGCATTAACATAAGATGCAAGGCTTAACAAATGGGGCTTAGGTTCCTTTATTTTGCAGAAAGTAACATTTGCAAATAATATTAGTAAAATGTCTTATGACCTAGCATTTTAGTAAATCATGCGCATCATTTAAAGTTGTGCAATAAATATATTGTAGACAGTTCCATTCACTGATTACATGATTTCATCCACCAATACTAAATTTTTTATTATTGAGTTACATCCACCTTACTTAACCATCACTGGAGTACATCCCTCCAGGGAAAATCTAAATTGAAATACATCTCTTCAACTTAATTTTCTCCCACCCACAAAAAGTTTGTAAATAGAACTAACTCGAGGAAATTCCCATGTATACCCTTGACCATGGGCACGGATGTTTAAACAGTTTAAACTCTGGAGAGATTGTACATATTTACCCACAAGAGATAATTCTATTGCTATGTTCCACATGTTTTCTTAGACATGTAGATCAAGAGGATTACCACATGACATTTACAATGTATATAGCAAAAGATTACACCCGCTAAGGTTTCATCCGGGGAAAAAGCTATATCTGCTCCACCCAAACCCCCTCTTGCACCACACGGCGGCTTACACCAGCATCACGACCCATGTCTACAACGGCTTAAACCAGCACCACAACTCATGGGTCACTCCAAGGTGCTTTTCTCTACTGGCGATGCAAATTAGTTAGTCATGTCTACACTTTGCCAGCTTGTGGTTTGTACTGTTTTACATGAAGAAATCAATATAGGATTAAGTTCTTAATTTGTCCAGATGGTGCATACCACAAACCATAGATTCTTATGTTACATCCACACCCACCATTCTTACCATCCGCCCAGACAGGTTAAACAAATTTTTAGCGTTTTAAGAAGCATAAGATAAGTTTTATCAAATATTCAGTCACTTACATCCCATGACTGTCCCAAACAAGATCTTAAGTTTAAAGGAGATGATGTTCAGGGTAGTTAAGACCCTGGCTTTGACGTGGCTTAGCATGGCTCATAGTCAGACTTATTAACTATTTTAGACATAGTACCTATGGTGACAATTGTAGTAGGTCCATCAAGTTAGCAAGGATGGCGTAGCTAGGTATCGCTACATTAACGATTTGGGTAATAGCTAACTTACAGATAACATATGATTATACATAAAATAACACATGCATGTTGAATAATTTAAAATGAACATAATTGGCATAAAACATAGGATCAAAATGATCAAAATACTAACTCGCCTACATCTGTAATTGGGAAGTCTTGCGAGTTCGGTGGTGCGTTGAACTACTGGTCAGGAACGTCCTCGAAATATAATCGGACGGAGACGCCAGAAAGCAATCAACAAGCAAGAGAGAAAAATAAATACTCAAATAAAATTCAAATAAACTCCAAATTGAACAAAATTACTACTATAGAAAGAGCTCAAATTTAGAAAATTTTAGAAACAACTTTCACTTGAATCGGAGTTACGGTGAGAAAGAACGAGCTCTCCAAAGTTTATTTTTAGAAAAAATCCCATAAATAAAAAGAGGAGGGAGTTCTCTCTTTGACATGTGGGTCCCACAGGTTTATTTTAAATTTTTAATTAAATTCTGTGTTTTAACCGTCAGAGACTGACATATGGTCCACAGTATGGCGTAACAGTGAAGTGGGTCTACCTATCAGTATCACTAACTTTTAAATCCGGATTAAAAGATTTTTAGCCAAGGTGGGGCCCATCTGTCAGTCTATCATTAGGGGTAAACTGTTATGGGGCCCACCGGTCAACGATTCATTAGCATTAACTAAACATAATTATTAGCTATTAATGAGAGATTAAGGTTTAATGATGTCAGAATAGTGCTCGTTCTCGGCTGAGCGGTGGCGTGGCCTGCTAGCAGCGAAGGGAGGCCTGGCCTCACAGGAGCATTTCAAAAACGGTCCTACAGGGCTTGTACACACCTTCAGGTGAAGTGGCGCGGTCTTACTTGGCCTAGGCAGTTATCAACGACGAGCCCGGCGGCGGTGGGAATAGGGCAGAGGGCACGACGGTCATGCCAGCGACGAGAGCTCAATTAAATGAGAGGGAGGATTCTAAGGGATGGCAGGAGCTCATCAGAGAAGGAAAGCAAGCTTGGGGTGGCCTGGAGTGGGCTGGTAGCGGTGAGCTTGGGCAGCGGAGAGGGATGATCGGTGCTGGGGAAGAGGGGTTGGAGGACCTCCAAATTGGTGCCAGACTTGATTTCACCTAACCAAGAGGGAGCTACTGCCGAACGAAATTGGCCAGTGGTGGTCGGATTCGGCGGTGAGGCAAGATGGCTAGAGTTGGGGAAGAAGGTCGGGCCGACAAGTCGCGAGGGAAGGGAGGCCGATTAGGCTTCACAGAAGTATTAGGGAGGTGTAAGAAACTCAGGAGAAGGGGCAATGGGGCTTGCTATACTCTCGAGACGGCTGGCAACGAAGATTGCCGAAGAGATGCGTAGCGATGGCAGAATCGTGTTTCTGGAGTGCTGAGCGAGTGAGGGGTGAGTTGGAACGGAATATTAGCCATGAATTTATATCGAAATTCCTGAATGGGGAGCGTTGGCGCAAATTAAAGTGGGTGACAACAGGGATGGTGTGCGCTCGAGTGCCTCTACCGCGGACTAGTAGGGGACGGGGGTGGCATGTGCACGACGGTCCGCAGGAGTTTCAATGCTCTACAGGGGTAGGGGTGGCACTGGGGTGATGATGCACCCGTACGGCGGGGTGGCGAAGTCGTTTGTAACAAATAAATGCAATATAGTATGCAAGGCTTACCAAAGGATGGCTGAAAGGTTAATTTGCATAAAGTGACATTTGAAATACAATAAATAGATTGAAGACGAAATTTAATAAAATAATAATAAATAAATAATCAAAGAAATTAAATTAAACTACTTGTGAACATCCTATCCACAAGCTAAATCAATCGCTTATGGACCTCCCATTTATAAGCCAAACCATCCGTGAACCACCTGTCCACTTCCAACATGAACCACAAGTTTTCAAGAAATAACTATACCTCGTGTGAAATCACCGAGCATTGTTCATGACCGAGGACACGGCTATTCGAATAGTTTGACACTCTGCAGAGGTTGCACAACTGTACCCACACGATGTGATAATCCTCACGTTAAAGATAATCACAATAAGACCTTTACAAAGTTCAGTTCCAACTCAATCCCGCCCGCTAGAGTTTTGCATCCCACCCCCCTTGCGCCTCATAGAAATCAGCAACTATGTTCATCACAATGGCGAGATTGAAATTGAAACTTCCCAAATTAATCAGCCAGGTTCGTCCCATACCAGACATGTGGTTTGCACGGTAAAGCTCAGATCAATGGCGCACAAAGTTAAGTCCTTAAGTCTACCCGGGCGAGACTACCACATCCTTCGAAGTGCTCCAACACTTCCCCCTTTACTACACGATCACTTGTCCGAGTGAAAACTAATTTTGTATAACCACACCAATGACACACCCATGCCATGGCACAATTTTATAACTGTGACACCAACCACGATCTGCTGTGGCACCGACCATGATTCAATATCTCATTAGGTCAAATTAATTAATTCACATATGATGACGAACCATTTCGTATAATAAGCAAGGCTAAGCATTCTAATCATACCAACCCATGTGATATTAAACATAGCATCACTAATAAGTTTTCCAACCTAAGGTGAAAATGGCATCATGGTATTCAAAATTATCAAGGAGGGATGAATTCAATCGGGCAATAACTACCAAGTTCAAGGTTTGTTTTTAAATAGCGAAGCAATGTAATTTAAAACAACATAATTAAATAATAAATTGTAAACTAAGTTCAATATGATCAAAGGACACGACTTGCCTTAGTTATGCTCAGCGAGGTACTCTTGGTCTTCAGGCGTAGCTCCTACTCCTCCGGAATCGGAATCTAACGAGGGAGAAAACGACCGAAATAAGAAAAACACATAAAATAATAAGCAATTGAACTCCAAAAATCATGAAACTAGAACCAAAAGTTAGAGCTCGATTTTAGATGAATTTAGAAAAAAGAACGGGGTCAATCGGAGCTAGGATGGAGGAGAATGAGCTCTCAGAAAATAAACCCTAAAGGAAAATATTGAAAATCAGAAATTACACTATACTGTGAATTCGGTCCACGGGAGAATCAGTCCACGGTGAACCCGGTCCACGAAACAGTGCACACGGGCGGCGGTGCTGACGCGGCAATTTAGGGCTGACGTGGCAACAGCTGGTGCCGACACGTGGTACATGCTGACGTGGTGGCTAACGTGGCACCTGGAGGCGGGTTGCGGCTGACGTGGCGTGACACGTGGCACGCCACGTAGGCTAGGGCTGACGTGTCTTGATAACATGGCAGGGCTGACGTGGCTTGCGGGGACGCGGCTGGATCCGACAGTGGAGGGAGGACTACGTGGCGAGATCTGGTCCCTTGTCCCAGATTCGATCCGACGGCGGGGATTGGGCGGCGGCTTGCGGGATTGTTGATGCGTGGCCAGCGCGCTCCCGAGGCGGGGCACGGACGCGGTGGTGGGGTGGCACGCCGATTGAGGCGGGAGTGTGTGCGCACGGGCGCGGCCGAGGGTGGAGTGAGGCGACGGTGACCGGCGTCGGGATAGAGGGGGCGATGGACACGACTGCTGCGGCGGGTGTGGGGTTCGGTGGTGGCGCAGGTGACGACGACGGCAATGCTTACTGACGGCGAGTGGCGGCGGAAAGTCGGCGGGTTCTTCCGGCGAGGCGCACCAGCGAAGGACGGAGGCGGAGGAGTTCTAGCGTCACGAGGCGTCCGACGACGAGGAACTCGGGACGGCGGCGGCTCACGACTGGAGGGCGGCGGCGCAGTCGGCAGGGATGGACGCGGCTCGGGTGAGGTGCGGCGGTGGGGACGGCGCGGCTTTATGGCACGCAAACTGAGGAGAAAACCGGGACGAACACGGCGCAACAGAGGCTGCCTCCGAGACGACGATGAACAGTGCGTTCACACGTGGATGCACGACACGCGTCACAACCAGGGATCGGATGGTGGCGGTGCGGTCCGAACGGGCACGAGCGGGGTGCTAGGGTCGGCGCGCGGCGCGACGCTAGGGCAAGCGGAGGCGGCGGCGGGGACGGGCACGTGGGATGGTGCCACATGGCAAGGGCGAGGATCGAGCGGCCGAGAACAGAGCGAGGTGCGGCGAGGGCGGGCGCGGTGCGGTAGATGCTTGACACGCAGCAGCGGCGGGGAATCGGGCAGTGGCGGCTGATGCGCGGGGTGAGGCGGGAGCAGACCGGGCCGAGAGGGGCGAGCGCGCGGGTGAGGGCGAGCAGATGAATGCCACGTGGCGTGGGGCGGTTGATCGGACGGCGGGGAAGCAAGGTGGGCGGGAGCGGTCGCACACGCGCGGGTGCAGGTGACGTGGGCCGAGGAGGTGGCGACGCGTGGCGGCGGTGGAGTGGGCCGAGGGCGTTGGGCCGGAGGGGATTTCAGCCTGAGGGGCTTTTAGGAATTTTCCTCCCCCTTTTCTTTTTCCAAATTTCGAATAAAATCAAAAAGTCTTTAGAAAATAGCAATTAAATTCCAAAAAATACCAAAAAATTCTTTGAGACCTGAGAAACTTAAATAAAATACTTTTAGCTTATGTTAAAGTTTATTTTAATCACATTAAATCCTTTTTAATTTCTAAAAATACTAATTAAGCTTTATTAATTTCAGAAAATTCTAAAATTTTATTTTTAAATTCAGGGTTTTAAAAATCTCTGAAAATCAGGATGTTACAAAAATACTCTTTTCCCATGGTAAAAAAGGGTGAAAATGTTTTAATTTGTAATAAAATAGAGGAAATGATATACACTAAATTTAAACTTTTTTGGAGTGGTATGTGGTCAGTCATTCTTTTGAGTGGCATTACGGACTGCACCATTCTTTCAAGTGGTATATCATGAATTATATAAAAAAACACAGGATCTTAATTCAAAGCTTCACGGATCAGAAATTGACAACGAGTGCACATGCATAACTACCAGCTGGTTGGTGGTGAATCAGTAGTTATGGTGTACCTGTTGTTTCATGTGCGTTCGTGCGCTGGGTTTCTCGCGTTGTTGTTTTGCCCTAGCTTCCTTTCCTTTTGGTCTTTAGTCTATTGTAGTAATTTTTTCTTTTTGAGAGACTTTATTGTAGTAGGTGTGGTGGAGCCAGGAAGCATCAAACGACTTATCTGAACTGAATCCTCAAAGGAAATTAAAGTACACCTTCACCGACGAATCTAGTTACAGTTGTCTGGTGAGTTGGCGCATGGAGATAGAAAGTGATCCGGTGAGCCTATGGAGAGGCTAGTGCACTCGCTGGACATGACCATTTTGCTAGATTAAGTTGTTCGACATAAATTAACATGTATGAAATGTGCAGAAGTGCAAGGGTAATAGCATGCTATATGAAATACTTTTTTGATTACTTGGGATCAGTTTGCGGTTTATGTACTATAGAATATAGTTAGTTACGGTAATATTTGACAGTTCTGGCTCATCAATGATAAACTAATTCACTGCAAGCTCATGCCTAGCTAATAGCATGCTACAAATACTTGGTGACAACGTCATCTAATTGTATCTAACTATACACATATATGTGTGGCGGTGACTTGCACCCATTGCAACTGAGCCAATTCTCTAACGACCTTCAGTTAAGAAAAGTGATCAGGTCGGAGTTCGTCCAATCTGTTACAGAATGTGTCAAGAAAGTAAAGTGGTGCGCACGTATATATGTGATATAAATTCTTCCTTGAAATAGTACATCTCTACTCGTGATTGAGTCTTGACTATATATAACACTAGCCACGTAGGCGCGGAAAGAGTCAAAAATTCACAGCAAAAGGAAAGAGTAGAGATTTTTTCGAAAAAAATCGTAGGCCTTTTCGCAATAAAAAAGAGTGGAGGGGTTTTTTTCGAAAAAAACCAGGGTCCTTTGTGTAAGAAGTAAGGGCCTGTACGTAATATCAGAAACAGCAGGTCGTTATCCAGAAAAAAAAGTATACAGGGACTTTTTCGCAAAAAATCAGAGGTCTTTTTGTAAAAATTAAGGACCTATATGCAATTTCAAAAAATTAAGGGGCCTCTTGGGGGGGTCCCGACACGTGGGTGGCTTGAGGGGGCCGGAACCCCCCGGAAATAATATAGGGATTATTTTTTTCAGGAAAAAATCGTGGGTCTTTTCGCAATTAAAAAAGAGTGGAGGGGTTTTTTCGAAAAAAACCAAGGTCCTTTGTGTAAGAAGTAAGGGCCTGTACGTAATTTTAGAAACGACGGGTCGTTATCCAGGAAAAAAAGTATGCAGGGACTTTTTCGCAAAAAATCAGGGGTCTTTTTGTAAAAATCAGAGACCTATATGCAATTTCAAAAAAATTGAGGGGCCTCTTGAGGGTCCCGACACGTGGGTGGCTTGAGGGGGTCGCAACCCTCGGAAATAATATAGGGATTATATGTCCAAACATAAATTAGCTAATAAAATCATAAAACATTAATAAGTACGTGAGCTTCAGTTAACTAATTTGGTCGATCGACAGTACTATTCTTCAATGTGACCAAACCATTTGTACTATACTGAAACATAGAACCAGAACGTCAACATCAACTAGTACATATTGCATTGTCAAGCTTGCAACCCAACAAACATCTAAAAGGATTCATGTATATATATACATGCAAATTAAAATTCAAGTCATCCATGTGTCACATGCATGATTACACCAACCAAATGGCAGAAGGTATTAACGGGCCAGATCCAATATATTGTGGGGGCGTTTGTACTACAAGACAATTATGCAAAGGTCTAGAAACTCTACGGCCGTGTCCATTGTATCCGATTCTCATCCCTAAATTACGGTTTAGATTTGAAGACAATTATGCACAGAGGAGAGATCTATATACATACAGTTCACATGATGATATTTAAGACATGATTCCACCATAGTACTAGGGCCCTCCTCCCTCTCTTCTCAACCAACCATGATTGTCCGAAGACAAAAACCTTCTCTTGCACTTCACGTGGTCAGACCCCAAGAAAGCTACCTGACGATCCAGCCACTAGTTGAAGGAGCAACGTTTTTTTCAGCAATATATTTGCAGCCGTTGGATTTTTCTTAAGGCCATCTAGAATTTATGATCAACGGATGGTGGTTTCTTGTTCTACCACCTCGATCGTCAATTTGGTTGTATGGAACACGCCAACGCCCACGTGCATCTTGCATGTTGTCATCCCGTTATACATGGCTTACTACTACAAAAGAGATTATACTGAACAGCCATATCACAGATGGTTCATATAGAACCGTTTGTGCTGTAATTATCACAGACAATTCATACGAATAACCGTCTGTGATATTTTCACAGACGATTATTTATACGAACTATCTGTAACAATGTAAACCATTACAAATAGTTTCTATTAATAACCGTCTGTGATAATTCACAGACAGTTATTTATACAAACCGTCTGTGATAGTTTCATATCACAGACGGTTGGTAGTTGGAAACGTCTGAGATACGCATTATATATCCAGCGTGGTCTCGACAGATCTGTTTTTCTTGCGTTGCATTGAAGGAGGCGGCCGGCTTTGGAGAGTTTGGTGAAAATATACCGCTTGTAGATCGATTTGTTCTTGGTGATTAGAGGTTAGTATTTACTTCTAATAACTTATATGTCTTGTGCATAATAAAGAGAGATGATAGCTAGGTTTTTAGATCTAACTATGTACCTAGCTAGGTTTAGAGAGAGATTATAGTTTGCTACAATTTAAGAATAGGTCAATACTCCTAGTTTATTTTAATATATTCTTGGTTGATATATATATATATATATATATATATATATATATATATATATATATATATATATACTTCATGAATACATAGCTAGCTACTTAATTTAGATATGAAAATTTTATTATAAGGTGAATGACAATTATGTATGTAAGTAGCTAGGCTGGTTAGCTATAGTAACATTAATAATCCAATTTGACACTAGCTAATTTGTTACATGTGTAGGTAGATGGATCGAAACTGAATGTACGTTGAGAACCATGCAATTGAGGAGTACATTAATAGTGTGTCGGCTTTTAGAAGTGCGGCCAAGCAGAATATGTTGAAGAAGTGGATAGAATATATGTATTGTCCAAACATTGATTGCGATAATATGAAGATGTTTACCAACTCAGCGCAGATTGAATCTCACTTGATTCGAAGGGGTTTCAAAAAGGGATATACATGTTAGACCAGTCATGGTGAAGAGAAAATTATACAGGAAGATAGATATAACATTGTTGAGGGAGACAACGACATGTCGGTTGTGGACTGTGCTTTCAATGAGGATAGGTCGTAGGATGATAATCTGGATCAGATGCCACGCGATGTAGAAGGGAACTATAGTGAGAGAAAGAGTTTGATAAATTCGAGGGCTTGATGGAGGACTCAAAGAAACCTTTGTTCCCAAGCTGCAAGCCATAATGCACAATATTGTTATCCATTCTTAAACTGCTGAAATTGAAGGCAAGCAATGGTTGATCCGATAATAGTTTCATGGCATTGTTAGGTCTCCTAACGAACATCCTTCCAGAAGGAACTGTGTTGCTGAGAACCACCTACCAAGCCAAAAAGGTTTTTTGTCTATTGGGAATCAAAATAGAAAGAATATATGCATGTCCGAATGATTGTATCCTCTACCGTAAAAAGTATACAAGCTTAGATGTTTGTCCGATGTGTAAAGCATCCCGATACAAGCATAAAAATAACTCCGATGATGAGGAGGGCATCGAGGTGAAGGACCTCCTGCTAAGATGTTGTGATATCTGTCTATAACTCTCCGTTTGAAGCGTTTATTCGCAAACTGAAAGGATGCAAGATTGCTGCATTAGCACTCGAAGCAGCGTAAGAAAGATGAAATGATAAGACACGCTGCTAATTCTGCCTAGTGGAGGAACATTGATAGGATATTTATATACTTCGGTGCAGAACCAAGGAATATAAGGTTTGTGTTTAGTACAGATGAAATAAATCCTTTTGGTAACATGAGCAACTGACATAGCACCTGGCCTGTGACTATATGCATGTACAACTTTTCTCCTTGGCTGTGTATAAAGTGGAAGTACATTTTGATGTCACTATTTATCCAAGGGCTAAAGTAACCTAGGATGATATTGATATGTATCTAGCACCACTGGTGCAAGATCTTGTAATACTGTGAAACGAAGGGGTATAGGTATGGGATGCGGACAGATGAGAGAACTTCACTATGCATGTTGTGTTGTTCTGTACCATCAATGATTTTTCAACCCTTAGTAACTATCGAGGTTGAATACAAAAGGAGCCAAAGCATATCCGTACTGTTTAGATTATACCAAGAGTGTTTGGTTAAAAAATTCGCATAAAACTATGTACATGCGTCACCATAAGTTCCTTTTAAGGTATCACCCATATTGCAAGATGAAAAAAAATTTGACAAAAAAAAGAGGATGACTCAGCACCAAGGCCTTTTAGTGGGAAAGAGGTCTGGTCAAGGATATTGATGTTGTGCTTGGAAAGAGACATTAGTTGAGGACCCATCAGAAGAACATATGGAAAAAGAGGTCAATATTTTGGGACTTACCTTATTGGGAGCACTTAGAAGTTCACAATTACATTGATATCATACACGTAGAGAAGAATGTATGTGATAGCTTGATTGGTCTCTTACTGAATATTCGTGTAAAACAAAGGATGGTATCAACGTACGTCGTGACTTGGTCGCTATAAATATCAGGACCGAGTTAGCACCGATAGAGACTGATAAGGGTCGGACATACCTTCCCCTAGTTTGCTACACTCTATCTAAGTCTGAGAGAACTAAATTATGTCAGTGTTTGCATGGTGTGAAAAGTTTCATCTGTTCACTCTGGCAACATAAACAAACCTGTTTCTATGGAAGATTTAAAATTAATGGCATAAAATTTCATGACTGTCATGAGCTAATGATACAAATGCTTTCTGTTGCAATTAGAAGTATTTTGCCGAACAAGATTCGAGTGACAATCATAAGCCTATGTTATTTTTTTTAACGCAATTGCTTAGAAGGCCATCGATTCTGATGGACTAGATGCTCTGCAGACCGAGGTGGTGACTACTCTATGTCATCTTGAGATATATTTTTACTATTATTTTTCGATATTATGGTCCATCTCATTATCCACCTTGTGAAAGAGATAAAGATATGTTGCCCCGTGTTTCTACTATATATACCCGTTCGAGAGGTACATGAGAATTCTAAGTCTTATGTACGCCAATGGTCTTGGCCAGAGGGTAGCATTATCGAATGTTATGCAATCAAAGAGGTCATTGAATTCTGCATCGATTATATGGCCCAGGTCAAACCGATAGGTGTACCTCTATCTCGTCACGAGGGGAGGCTAGAGGGTGTTGGGGCTATTAGAAGGAAAGTAATAACTCTGGATCTGGATACATATGCTCTAGCCTATTTCACGGTCTTGCAACACATGACTAAAGTGTCCCCGTATATTGGAGAGCAAAAGGACATGCTACGCCAAGAGAGTCCAGGCCAGTCAGTGGTTTGGATCATGAGATAACACAACCGTCGGTTCAACGAATGGTTAAAGGTGCGATTGGCTGGGTGGTCGTTAAGTGAAACACTTTAATGGTTGGTAAAAGGGCCAAAATTTATAATTGTGACATGGCAAGGATATGACATTAATGGATACATATTTTATATACTTCAATTGTTAGTTAATTCGGTTTGATATCAAACTTGTTAAATCTGTTATTGTATTGTTGTGAGTGTATTAAGTTGAAGTGCAATTCTGCGATTACTAGTTTTGCCTTCCTACTGGCTTGGTAGATAAGTAATTTGTTATTTAAGAGCTCAAAGTTTAAATCTCATTTGTTATATCCAATTAGTGAAGAGTATAGACCATAGTAGCGGGGTGGCCAAGATTAATTCTTGTGTAACCCTACATCTGAGAGCACTAAACTAAAATTTGACCTTTATGCTAATGTTAGTTGATTCCCTGTTCTTGAGAATGCTCTTTATGCTCATTTCAGCAGTCATTATGCTTCCTACTTTATGTTTATGATTTTAATGATATAATAGAATTACAGTTTATATGCAATTTTTTTCATTTATGTACTGTTGGAAATGTGCTTTGATCATATTTAATTATGCTGAAATTAAATCTAAATATATGCTTATGCCTATATTGACTGAGTACAAGGCCGATTATAGACCTTTAAAGGGCATGAAGCAAATTACACGCTTATAACTCACTGTAGTTAGTTTTTTCCTTATAAGAGATGACGTCTGCACAGTCATCGCCATCGCCATCGATGTCATGGAATAGATTTGAATCTCTGAAGACCGGGGTAACTAAGCATGGCAGAGGAGTATCAAAAAAGCTAGATGGCCAAATGACCATCACGGTGGACACTCCGGATGGGGTCCCTCTGCAACTGAAGAAAGCAGCAGCAACATTTCAAACTACCTATGGGATAATTGGAAGGTAATGGATCCTCATCACCATTGCAAGATGGAAAGATTTGACAAAGGTTTAGAAAAATTAGCTATGGGTGGAAATAACATAGTCATTCAAGATCTCAGCAGAAGCCTAGGGACTCGTGCAATGGTAGGCACTCCTCGCGATTGAAAAGCGTGGAAGAACTTCAAGAGTACGCTTGTCACGCAGTATGTGGCCAAGGATCGCACGCCCTTTACGAGGTAACCTTTCGTGTCGCCGAAAATATGGGAGACCTTTGTGCAGATGAAGATGACGACCGAATTTCAACAACAAAATGCGGCACTCAAGGCACTCCAGGCAAAAAACACTCACCCTTATAAACTCGGCACCATGGGGTACGCGGGTAAAATCTCGCAATGGAGGATGCAGGACAAGGTCGCAATCCGATCGGAGGCCTCCCCGCCATTTGCCGGGATCGCAAATGAGCGTGCTCAAAACTGATTAAGAGTAAGGTTATCAACCACGTCCTTGGGTGTCTCCTCTTTCAAAAACCCCATAGATGAGGAAGTATCCCAACGCCTAGTAAGATTTGTTAAACTACATAATTGTTAATAGCTCTTGAACTTCATGGAGTCTAAAATAACATGATTGCATCTTGCAGCAAACAATGACTACCGAATCTTCCTAAGGCTCCTTTGAAGAAGACAAAGAGGGATATACTATGATAGGCATTGAAAAACAAGGAGCACCCAAGTCACACGCGAGGCCTAGGGGTTTACGTACCTTGGAGGCTCGGATTCCCAAACTACTCCGAGGTGTATAGGTGTAGAAAGAGATCCAAGGCCTATCCTGATGAACAAATGAAATAGGAGCTTCGTGCACAACTTGAGAAATAGGTATCTGCCTTACTTCGAGAACAGATAACTGCCTCACTTCGAGGAGAGATAGATTCATTAAAGGAAGAACTGAGACAAGTTCGCAACCAATCGCAATCCATCCCCCATTAATGTGGTAGCCAGTCCCCCTAAACGACGAGGAGCTACACATCCATGCCAATTTTTGAATAGAGTAACACCCACTTATCTATCGACGACATCTAAGTAATGTATCTCTCTAGAATACTACACAGATAGACTAGGTGGATGCCTTAGCTCATCGTGTATCATTATGTAGGAGCCCATGTCGTGCATCATCAGAGTTAAGTTTGTTGGCTCTATTTCCATTGACATTAGGCGATGGATGGTGTATCCATGGCTATTAGGGAAGCTGATGCACAGAGTCCAACTAGAGACCGGTTTCATGAAGGTCCAGGTGGACATGATTAACGATGTTTTCAGGACCATCCTTCTTGAGAAACCCTCAAATGAAGAGATTATGATATTAGAGAATGACATGCACACATTCATTTAGTGGCCCAAGAGGGACATCGCCCTAGATCTATCTTTGCCGCGATCTCCACATCCAGTGGCCCAAGAGGGACATCGCCTGGGATTGGTCACATCGGCTCCCGTGGCTCCACCTCAAGCTCCGCTTCAGAACCCCGTCCTATCGGCTCTCGTGGAGACGTTGTTGAAAATGTATCATAAGCGAGGTGCTAAGGCCAAATCGAAGAAGATTAAGGCGCCTCCCAAGCAATGGAAGTTCATTCTCAGAGTGTTGTTGGTCCCTGAGTCACAATTACCCAACCTTTGACTGGTTTGCAGGACTTCGAATATCTGGTACATGCAGAGGTCCAACATGAAGCCAAACCGACAAAGTGGATTTACTATGAGATACATCAAGGCGCATTTCCTACACGACTTGGGTTACTTTGTCGTGACCTTTGAAGACTCATTCTTACTATTCAACCTCGACTAACTCGATACATCAATTCTACGATACTAGACATTGTAAGTATACTATACAATCATGTTTTACATTCATGTAATACCGATAAATGTCATAACTCATTGCTTATATTCATGATCCAACAAGTCCAACGACGGCGAGAACTGGTGGGTTTCCTCAACCTACACATGGTCTCTAAGTAATCCAACAACGCTAATCCATCATTCGTCCAAGATTACATAACAAGGGGATTACTTGCTCATAGTGACAAGGAGTACATCATGGTACCCTTCAACTAAGGGTAAGTGCTTCACTAATTGCCATACAAGTTTTATTTTTACTTTATATGTAACATGAACTTAAGATTAATCACTACGGTGATATACATGACTAGGTCTCACTGGATTCTGATTGTGATTGTACCAAAGTGGAGCAAGGTAATAAACCTTGATTCCTTACTTAGGAGCAACTACGACTTCACTCGTGTGCAATAAGCAATTGACAGGTAAACTCATTTCCTCCATACATAATTCTATTGTAGTCTTCCCTTCATTTTGTAATGGTCGATGCTAACTTTTTGGAATCACGTAGATCGTTCAGCACTTATGTTGCCCAGGAAGGGAGACACAAGATATCCAGAGCCACACTGCGATACAAGACGCGATTTTTGGTACCTGCTACAACACAATAATCCTATATCACACTTCATTATATTGCCTCTACAACAGACAATACCTGTATATGTAATTCTATTTTTGCAGTGCCACCAGCAGCTACAGGGCAACGTATGTGGATACTGCATTTGCCGTCGTATGGATCAAATCATGGATACTAAGACGAATGATCTAGAGGTTTGTTAGCCTGTCAATAATTATTTTATATTATCAATTTTTATATATATGCTAAGGACTTAACACTACTAGCGACAGCCTGTAAAATTCGACGAAAGTGCAATCAATCTTGACAAACTCGACGAAATTCAAGGAAAGCTCTCCTAATTCTTGATAGCGGAGGTCATAAACAATACTGGAGAGTTCCACTCCAGTGATGATAATTAAATGTTGAAATATTGGATACAATTGTAATCACTCAATTGTGTTTAATCAAACAATTCATTCAAATGTTTGTCATGTACTATCTATGTGATCTGCTTGCGTTGTTTACTCCATTTATGATATCTGTGTGATGATTGTTCTGTGCTATATATTTGTGAGATCTTCTGTTTACTTCAGAGGGCATGGCTAGTATTTCCTAAGGCTAGCTGATGATGAGGGGGTGGCCCGATCTTCCGATGAGAAGGATAGATGAAGGCTAAAACAAGTGGATATCAAAGTATAGGAGTGGTAGACACAAGATAATTCAATTGAATGCAATTGGAAGTGGAAAGCACAACTATTGACCCAAAATATTAGAATGTCAGATTTCTGTCCACTGGACCTGTTGTCGGTATTTTGGCCGTAACTTTTTGTCAGTTGCCTCGTTTTTGATGATTCTTTTTTTCCTGGTTTACTGACGGCTTTTTCTAGAACTTTTCTTTTGGGGCCAACTTCTGAAAACCGACAGAAAAATTCGCACAAAAATCACAAGTGCAAACTGTTGCAGATTCGAAACAGAAATTTGGGTCAACTTTCTCCGCATGTATCTTTTACTTGCAGTATTGGAATGAAGCGAAATTTTGCAAGAAGATGGATAATGAAGTTAAGAGTCAAATGGAAGTGGTCTCACTCAAAAAGGATCAATGAATAAAAAGTTATGCTATTTTTTGGTGGAGGCTGCACAAGAGGGAGTCTTCTGGCCGAAAATCGGAAATAGAGTTTGATGTGTTCTTGATGGTGTTGGATGTGCGGATTTTTATTTTTGGTGTTTTATGGGACCAAGAAAATGACCAGCAACAAGACAAAGCTAAAACGGACACAAATTCAATTGAGCAAACCGAAACTAACAAATTGAAAGGCACAACGGGGTTTGGACAGCGGAAATAACTCTTTTTGTAGGGCAATTTTCTGGTTATAGGTATGAAAAACAAATCTAAATGGATAATCTCACCGCAACCGTGCTCGATACCAACTGATGAGGGGTGGCCCGATCTTCCGATGAGATGGATAAGTTCGATTTGATATGGCGTTGACGAAGAGGCTACTTGACCGAGACGACCAAGTCCGCCCCGCAATCGCTACACCACACCTAGTCGCTATCAACCGTGCCAAGAATGCGGTTGACTGAACACGAGTTCAATTCCTGCAAGCAATCGAAGAACAAGCAAGAACAAGATAAAGAGCAATCTGAATATTGCATATATGAATGAAGAACACAAAGGGGTTGAGGCACGCAATGCAGATTATTGGTCTAGTCGACACAAGAACACACGACGAAGTTTCACGGTGGAAAACTAATCTAAACAAGCCTGAGTTACATGGCCAAATGAGCCTCTATTTATAGGGACACGCAGGTCCTTGCATATGGAAAGTTCTCAACACATGGAAAGTATTCAAATCAAAGCTGATTCTATCTCTGTTTCCAAAACCGAAGATTGTTTTGCTGATTACGTCGCGCACAAAAGGAATTTTTGGATGGGGTCAGATCCGTTGTAAAGAGGACGGAATAAGCTTTCCATGCTGTACTCATACATTCCAATTGGACTCTTGATGCGAAATCTATGAGCATTTAAATTGGGACCTGTCAGGCTGAGTCAGCGTCGCCTTCCTTTGGTGATTCCAATGCGCACAGAACGAATTTGGAGGTGGGGCCAAATTCATTGGAAAGTGGACGAGCTCTTCGTTCTTTGCTGTACTTGCACACCACAAACGGAGTTTTTATGCAAAAGTTATACACATTTGAAGTCCGACCTATCAGGCTGACTCCGAATTGATCCGAAGGCCGAATTGAATTCTAAAATGTGTCACACTTGAACTCTTGCTTGAATTGATCCAAAAGTAACGTGATGACCTTGAGCAAGAGTTGGGAAAGGTGTGGTCTTGATATATTGGTCGGCTTCCCTTTTGGTGGACCCCAACCACGAGCGCATAGCGTTGATGCAATTCTCCTTATACAGCTAGACAAAAATACATTTTCATCTTTAGATAGCATCATATTCTCAATTAAAATAAATTGAAACCGAAGAAACGAATTCACCATTTGTTTATTCTTGGGAGCTTTGGTTGTATGAGTATGTGGCGTGGTCACATCACGAAACACCCCCAATAGTCCTCATATGCGTCCAAACTCATACGGCATGGGTTTCGTGAACAACGCATTCGGTGTTATTTTTTTCACAAAAACGGGCTCGTCGGGTGCTCTGAACTCCGTGCGAACGAAAACGCGGCACCGGATCGAAATGCATCCGAAACACCCCCACTAGTCCTCATATGCGCCCACACTCATAAGGCATGGGTTTCGTGAACTTCCGAGCCGGTGTTAAACTTTCCACAAAAACGGGCTCGTCGGGTGCTCTGAACTCCGTGCGAACGAAAACGCGGCACCGGATCGAAACGCGTCCGAAACACCCCCAATGGTCCTCATAGGCGCCCAAACTCATAAGGCATGGGTTTCGTTAACTTCCGAGCCGGTGTTAAACTTTCCACAAAAACGGGCTCGTCGGGTGCTCTGAACTCCGTGCGAACGAAAACGCGGCACCGGATCGAAACGCGTCCGAAACACCCCCAATGGTCCTCATATGGGCCCAAACTCATAAGGCATGGGTTTCGTCAACTTCCGAGCCGGTGTTAAACTTTTCACAAAAACGGGCTCGTCGGGCGCTCTGAACTCCGTGCGAACGAAAACGCGGCACCAGATCGAAACGCGTCCGAAACACCCCCAATGGTCCTCATATGCGTCCAAACTCATAAGGCATGGGTTTCGTCAACTTCCGAGCCGGTGTTAAATTTTTCACGAAAACGGGCTCGTCGGGTGCTCAACTCGTCTGAACGAAAGCGGCACGGATCGAAACGCTTCCGAAACACCCCCAATGGTCCTCATATGCGCCCAAACTCATAAGGCATGGGTTTCGTGAACTTCCGAGCCGGTGTTAAATTTTTCACGAAAACGGGCTCGTCGGGTGCTCTGAACTCCGTGCGAACGAAAACGCGGCACCGGATCGAAACGCGTGCGAAACACCCCCAATGGTCCTCATATGCGTCCAAACTCATACGGCATGGGTCTCGTGAACAACGCATTCGGTGTTAAATTTTTCACAAAAACGGGCTCGTCGGGTGCTCTGAACTCCGTGCGAACGAAAACGCGGCACCGGATCGAAACGCGTGCGAAACACCCCCAATGGTCCTCATATGCGTCCAAACTCATACGGCATGGGTCTCGTGAACAACGCATTCGGTGTTAAATTTTTCACAAAAACGGGCTCGTCGGGTGCTCTGAACTCCGTGCGAACGAAAACGCGGCACCGGATCGAAACGCATCCGAAACACCCCAATGGTCCTCATATGCGCCCAAACTCATACGGCATGGGTTTCGTGAACTTCCGAGCCGGTGTTAAATTTTTCACAAAACGGGCTCGTCGGGTGCTCTGAACTCCGTGCGAACGAAAACGCGGCACCGGATCGAAACGCGTCCGAAACACCCCCAATGGTCCTCATATGCGCCCAAACTCATAAGGCATGGGTTTCGTGAACTTCCGAGCCGGTGTTAAATTTTTCACAAAACGGGCTCGTCGGGTGCTCGAACTCCGTCGAACGAAAACGCGGCACCGGATCGAAACGCGTGCGAAACACCCCCAATCGTCCTCATATGCGTCCAAACTCATACGGCATGGGTTTCGTGAACTTCGAGCCGGTGTTAAATTTTTCACGAAAACGGGCTCGTCGGGTGCTCAAACTCCGTCGCGACAAAACGCGGCACGGATCGAAGCGCATCGAAACACCCCAATGGTCCTCATATGCGCCCAAACTCATAAGGCATGGGTTTCGTGAACTTCGAGCCGGTGTTAAATTTTCCACAAAACGGGCTCGTCGGGTGCTCAACTCCGTCGCGAACGAAAACGCGCACCGGATCGAAACGCGTCCGAAACACCCCCAATAGTCCTCATATGCGTCCAAACTCATAAGGCATGGGTTTCGTGAACTTCGAGCGGTGTTAAATTTTCCACAAAACGGGCTCGTCGGGTGCTCAAACTCGTGCGAACAAAAACGCGCACCGGATCGAAGCGCGTCGAAACACCCCAATGGTCCTCATATGCGTCCAAACTCATACGGCATGGGTTTCGTGAACAACGCATTCGGTGTTAAATTTTTCACAAAACGGGCTCGTCGGGTGCTCTGAACTCCGTGCGAACGAAAACGCGGCACCGGATCGAAACGCGTCCGAAACACCCCAATAGTCCTCATATGCGTCCAAACTCATACGGCATGGGTTTCGTGAACTTCCGAGCCGGTGTTAAATTTTTCACAAAAACGGGCTCGTCGGGTGCTCTGAACTCCGTGCGAACGAAAACGCGCACGGATCGAAACGCGTCCCAAACACCCCAATGGTCCTCATATGCGTCCAAACTCATACGGCATGGGTTTCGTGAACTTCCGAGCCGGTGTTAAATTTTTCACAAAACGGGCTCGTCGGGTGCTCAACTCCGTCGAACGAAAAGCGCGGCACGGATCGAAACGCATCCAAACACCCCAATGGTCCTCATATGCGCCCAAACTCATAAGGCATGGGTTTCGTGAACTTCCGAGCCGGTGTTAAATTTTTCACGAAAACGGGCTCGTCGGGTGCTCGAACTCGTGCGAACGAAAGCGCGCACCGGATCGAAACGCGTCCGAAACACCCCCAATGGTCCTCATATGCGTCCAAACTCATACGGCATGGGTTTCGTGAACTTCCGAGCCGGTGTTAAATTTTTCACAAAACGGGCTCGTCGGGTGCTCTGAACTCCGTGCGAACGAAAACGCGGCACCGGATCGAAACGCGTCGAAACACCCCAATGGTCCTCATATGCGTCCAAACTCATACGGCATGGGTTTCGTGAACTTCCGAGCCGGTGTTAAATTTTTCACAAAAATAGGGCTCGTCGGGTGCTCTGAACTCCGTGTGAACGAAAACGCGGCACCGGATCGAAACGCGTGCGAAACACCCCCAATGGTCCTCATATGCGTCCAAACTCATACGGCATGGGTTTCGTGAACTACGCATTCGGTGTTAAATTTTTCACAAAAACGGGCTCGTCGGGTGCTCTGAACTCCGTGCGAACGAAAACGCGGCACCGGATCGAAACGCATCCGAAACACCCCCAATAGTCCTCATATGCGTCCAAACTCATAAGGCATGGGTTTCGTGAACTTCCGAGCCGGTGTTAAACTTTCCACAAAAACGGGCTCGTCGGGTGCTCTGAACTCCGTGCGAACGAAAACGCGGCACCGGATCGAAACGCGTCCGAAACACCCCCAATGGTCCTCATATGGGCCCAAACTCATAAGGCATGGGTTTCGTCAACTTCCGAGCCGGTGTTAAATTTTTCTCAAAAACGGGCTCGTCGAGTGCTCTGAACTCCGTGCGAACGAAAACGCGACACCGGATCGAAACGCATCCGAAACACCCCCAATGGTCCTCATAGGCGCCCAAACTCATAAGGCATGGGTTTCGTCAACTTCCGAGCCGGTGTTAAATTTTTCACAAAACGGGCTCGTCGGGCGCTCAACTCCGTGCGAACGAAAACAAGCGCGCACCGATCGAAGCGCGTCCGAAACACCCCAATGGTCCTCATATGCGTCCAAACTCATAAGGCATGGGTTTCGTGAACTTCCGAGCCGGTGTTAATTTTTTCACGAAAACGGGCTCGTCGGGAGCTCTGAGTCGTGCGAACGAAAACGCGGCACCGATCGAAACGCGTCCGAAACACCCCAATGGTCCTCATATGCGTCCAAACTCATACGGCATGGGTTTCGTGAACTTCCGAGCCGGTGTTAAATTTTTCACAAAAACGGGCTCGTCGGGTGCTCAAACTCCGTCGCGAAAACGCGGCACGGATCGAAACGCATCCAAACACCCCAATGGTCCTCATATGCGCCCAAACTCATAAGGCATGGGTTTCGTGAACTTCCGAGCGGTGTTAAATTTTTCACAAAACGGGCTCGTCGGGTGCTCAAACTCCGTCGCGAACGAAAACGCGCACCGGATCGAAACGCAGCGTCGAAACACCCCAATGGTCCTCATATGCGTCCAAACTCATACGGCATGGGTTTCGTGAACTTCCGAGCGGTGTTAAATTTTTCACAAAACGGGCTCGTCGGGTGCTCAACTCCGTCGAACGAAACAGCGCGCACGGATCGAAACGCGTCGAAACACCCCAATGGTCCTCATATGCGTCCAAACTCATACGGCATGGGTTTCGTGAACAACGCATTCGGTGTTAAATTTTTCACAAAAACGGGCTCGTCGGGTGCTCTGAACTCCGTGCGAACGAAAACGCGGCACCGGATCGAAACGCATCCGAAACACCCCCAATGGTCCTCATATGCGCCCAAACTCATAAGGCATGGGTTTCGTCAACTTCCGAGCGGTGTTAAATTTTTCACAAAAACGGGCTCGTCGGGTGCTCAAACTCCGTGCGAACGAAAACGCGCACGGATCGAAACGCGTCCAAACACCCCAATGGTCCTCATATGCGCCCAAACTCATAAGGCATGGGTTTCGTGAACTTCCGAGCGGTGTTAAACTTTTCACAAAACGGGCTCGTCGGTGCTCTCAACTCCGTCGCGAACGAAAACGCGCACCGGATCGAAACGCGTCGAAACACCCCAATGGTCCTCATATGCGCCCAAACTCATAAGGCATGGGTTTCGTGAACTTCCGAGCGGTGTTAAACTTTTCACAAAACGGGCTCGTCGGGTGCTCGAACTCCGTCGCGAACGAAAACGCGCACGGATCGAAACGCGTCCGAAACACCCCCAATGGTCCTCATATGCGCCCAAACTCATAAGGCATGGGTTTCGTGAACTTCCGAGCCGGTGTTAAATTTTTCACAAAACGGGCTCGTCGGGCGCTCTGAACTCCGTGCGAACGAAAACGCGGCACCGGATCGAAACGCGTCCGAAACACCCCCAATGGTCCTCATATGCGCCCAAACTCATAAGGCATGGGTTTCGTGAACTTCCGAGCCGGTGTTAAATTTTTCACAAAACGGGCTCGTCGGGTGCTCTGAACTCCGTGCGAACGAAAACGCGGCACCGGATCGAAACGCGTCCGAAACACCCCCAATGGTCCTCATATGCGCCCAAACTCATACGGCATGGGTTTCGTGAACTTCCGAGCCGGTGTTAAATTTTTCACAAAACGGGCTCGTCGGGTGCTCTGAACTCCGTGCGAACGAAAACGCGGCACCGGATCGAAACGCATCCGAAACACCCCCAATGGTCCTCATATGCGCCCAAACTCATAAGGCATGGGTTTCGTGAACTTCCGAGCCGGTGTTAAATTTTTCACGAAAACGGGCTCGTCGGTTGCTCAACTCCGGCCGTGCGAAAACACGGCACCGGATCGAAACGCGTCCGAAACACCCCAATGGTCCTCATATGCGTCCAAACTCATACGGCATGGGTTTCGTGAACTTCCGAGCCGGTGTTAAATTTTTCACAAAAACGGGCTCGTCGGGAGCTCTGAGTCGTGCGAACGAAAACGCGGCACCGGATCGAAACGCGTCCGAAACACCCCCAATGGTCCTCATATGCGCCCAAACTCATAAGGCATGGGTTTCGTGAACTTCCGAGCCGGTGTTAAACTTTCCACAAAAACGGGCTCGTCGGGTGCTCAACTCCGTGCGAACGAAAAACGCGCACCGGATCGAAGCGCGTCGAAACACCCCAATGGTCCTCATATGCGTCCAAACTCATATGGCATGGGTTTCGTGAACTTCGCGAGCGGTGTTAAATTTTTCACAAAACGGGCTCGTCGGGTGCTCTGAACTCCGTGCGAACGAAAACGCGGCACCGGATCGAAACGCATCCGAAACACCCCCAATGGTCCTCATATGCGCCCAAACTCATAAGGCATGGGTTTCGTCAACTTCCGAGCCGGTGTTAAATTTTTCTCAAAAACGGGCTCGTCGGGCGCTCTGAACTCCGTGCGAACGAAAACGCGGCACCGGATCGAAACGCGTCCGAAACACCCCCAATGGTCCTCATATGCGCCCAAACTCATAAGGCATGGGTTTCGTCAACTTCCGAGCGGTGTTAAACTTTTCACAAAACGGGCTCGTCGGGCGCTCGAACTCCGTCTGACGAAAACGCGGCACCGGATCGAAACGCGTCCGAAACACCCCCAATGGTCCTCATATGCGCCCAAACTCATAAGGCATGGGTTTCGTGAACTTCCGAGCCGGTGTTAAACTTTTCACAAAAACGGGCTCGTCGGGTGCTCTGAACTCCGTGCGAACGAAAAACGCGGCACCGGATCGAAACGCGTCCAAACACCCCAATGGTCCTCATATGCGCCCAAACTCATAAGGCATGGGTTTCGTGAACTTCCGAGCGGTGTTAAACTTTTCACAAAAGCGGGCTCGTCGGGCTCTCGAACTCCGTCTGCGAACGAAAACGCGCACGGATCGAAACGCGTCCGAAACACCCCAATGGTCCTCATATGCGTCCAAACTCATAAGGCATGGGTTTCGTCAACTTCCGAGCCGGTGTTAAATTTTTCACGAAAACGGGCTCGTCGGGTGCTCTGAACTCCGTGCGAACGAAAACGCGCACCGGATCGAAACGCGTCGAAACACCCCAATGGTCCTCATATGCGTCCAAACTCATACGGCATGGGTTTCGTGAACTTCCGAGCCGGTGTTAAATTTTTCACAAAAACGGGCTCGTCGGGTGCTCTGAACTCCGTGCGAACGAAAAACGCGGCACGGATCAAACGCATCCAAACACCCCAATGGTCCTCATATGCGCCCAAACTCATAAGGCATGGGTTTCGTGAACTTCCGAGCCGGTGTTAAATTTTTCACAAAAACGGGCTCGTCGGTTGCTCTGAACTCCGTGCGAACGAAAACGCGGCACCGATCGAAACGCGTGCGAAACACCCCAATGGTCCTCATATGCGTCCAAACTCATACGGCATGGGTTTCGTGAACTTCGAGCGGTGTTAAATTTTTCACAAAACGGGCTCGTCGGGTGCTCTGAACTCCGTGCGAACGAAAACGCGGCACCGGATCGAAACGCGTCCGAAACACCCCCAATGGTCCTCATATGCGCCCAAACTCATAAGGCATGGGTTTCGTGAACTTCCGAGCCGGTGTTAAACTTTCCACAAAAACGGGCTCGTCGGGTGCTCTGAACTCCGTGCGAACGAAAACGCGGCACCGGATCGAAACGCGTCCGAAACACCCCCAATGGTCCTCATATGCGTCCAAACTCATACGGCATGGGTTTCGTGAACTTCCGAGCCGGTGTTAAATTTTTCACAAAACGGGCTCGTCGGGTGCTCTGAACTCCGTGCGAACGAAAACGCGGCACCGGATCGAAACGCATCCGAAACACCCCCAATGGTCCTCATATGCGCCCAAACTCATAAGGCATGGGTTTCGTGAACTTCCGAGCCGGTGTTAAATTTTTCACAAAAACGGGCTCGTCGGGTGCTCTGAACTCCGTGCGAACGAAAACGCGCACCGGATCGAAGCGCGTCGAAACACCCCAATGGTCCTCATATGCGCCCAAACTCATAAGGCATGGGTTTCGTGAACTTCCGAGCCGGTGTTAAACTTTTCACAAAAACGGGCTCGTCGGGTGCTCTGAACTCCGTGCGAACGAAAACGCGGCACCGATCGAAACGCGTCCGAAACACCCCCAATGGTCCTCATATGCGCCCAAACTCATAAGGCATGGGTTTCGTCAACTTCCGAGCCGGTGTTAAATTTTTCACAAAAAACGGGCTCGTCGGGTGCTCTCGAACTCCGTCGCGAAAAAGCGGCACGGATCGAAGCGCGTCGAAACACCCCAATGGTCCTCATATGCGCCCAAACTCATAAGGCATGGGTTTCGTGAACTTCCGAGCGGTGTTAAATTTTTCACAAAACGGGCTCGTCGGGTGCTCAACTCCGTCGCGAACAAAACGCGCACCGGATCGAAGCGCGTCGAAACACCCCAATGGTCCTCATATGCGTCCAAACTCATAAGGCATGGGTTTCGTGAACTTCCGAGCGGTGTTAAATTTTCACACAAAACGGGCTCGTCGGGTGCTCAAACTCCGTCGCGAACGAAAGCGCGCACGGATCGAAACGCGTGCGAAACACCCCCAATGGTCCTCATATGCGTCCAAACTCATACGGCATGGGTTTCGTGAACTTCCGAGCCGGTGTTAAATTTTTCACAAAACGGGCTCGTCGGGTGCTCTGAACTCCGTGCGAACGAAAACGCGGCACCGGATCGAAACGCATCCGAAACACCCCCAATGGTCCTCATATGCGCCCAAACTCATAAGGCATGGGTTTCGTGAACTTCCGAGCCGGTGTTAAATTTTTCACAAAAACGGGCTCGTCGGGTGCTCGAACTCCGTGCGAACGAAAACGCGCACCGATCGAAACGCGTCCGAAACACCCCAATGGTCCTCATATGCGCCCAAACTCATAAGGCATGGGTTTCGTCAACTTCCGAGCCGGTGTTAATTTTTTCACGAAAACGGGCTCGTCGGGAGCTCTGAGTCGTGCGAACGAAAACGCGGCAGCAGATCGAAACGCGTCCAAAACACCCCCAATGGTCCTCATATGCGTCCAAACTCATACGGCATGGGTTTCGTGAACTTCCGAGCCGGTGTTAAATTTTTCACAAAAACGGGCTCGTCGGGTGCTCAACTCGTCCTCATATGCGTCCGAACGAAAAACGCGGCACCGGATCGAAACGCGTCCGAAACACCCCCCCAATGGTCCTCATATGCGTCCAAACTCATACGGCATGGGTTTCGTGAACTTCGAGCGGTGTTAAATTTTCACAAAACGGGCTCGTCGGGTGCTCAACTCCGTGCGAACGAAAACGCGCACGGATCGAAGCGCGTCAAAACACCCCAATGGTCCTCATATGCGCCCAAACTCATAAGGCATGGGTTTCGTGAACTTCGAGCGGTGTTAAATTTTTCACAAAAAGGGCTCGTCGGGTGCTCTGAACTCCGTCTGCGAACGAAAACGCGGCACCGGATCGAAACGCGTCGAAACACCCCCAATGGTCCTCATATGCGCCCAAACTCATAAGGCATGGGTTTCGTGAACTTCCGAGCCGGTGTTAAATTTTTCACAAAACGGGCTCGTCGGGTGCTCACGAACTCCGTCGCGAACGAAAACGCGCACCGGATCGAAACAGCGTCGAAACACCCCAATGGTCCTCATATGCGCCCAAACTCATAAGGCATGGGTTTCGTGAACTTCGAGCAGGTGTTAAATTTTTCACAAAACGGGCTCGTCGGGTGCTCTGAACTCCGTCGCGAACAAAACGCGCACCGATCGAAGCGCGTCGAAACACCCCAATGGTCCTCATATGCGTCCAAACTCATAAGGCATGGGTTTCGTGAACTTCCGAGCCGGTGTTAAATTTTCACAAAAACGCGGGCTCGTCGGGTGCTCAAACTCCGTCACGAACGCAAACGGCACGGATCGAAGCGCGTCGAAACACCCCAATGGTCCTCATATGCGCCCAAACTCATAAGGCATGGGTTTCGTGAACTTCGAGCGGTGTTAAATTTTTCACAAAACGGGCTCGTCGGGTGCTCACGAACTCCGTCTGAACGAAAACGCGCACGGATCGAAACGCGTCCGAAACACCCCAATGGTCCTCATATGCGCCCAAACTCATAAGGCATGGGTTTCGTGAACTTCCGAGCCGGTGTTAAATTTTTCACAAAACGGGCTCGTCGGGTGCTCTGAACTCCGTGCGAACGAAAACGCGGCACCGGATCGAAACGCGTCCGAAACACCCCCAATGGTCCTCATATGCGTCCAAACTCATAAGGCATGGGTTTCGTGAACTTCGAGCCGGTGTTAAATTTTCACAAAAAACGGGCTCGTCGGGTGCTCTGAACTCCGTGCGAACGAAAACGCGGCACCGGATCGAAACGCGTCGAAACACCCCAATGGTCCTCATATGCGTCCAAACTCATACGGCATGGGTTTCGTGAACTTCCGAGCCGGTGTTAAATTTTTCACAAAACGGGCTCGTCGGGTGCTCTGAACTCCGTGCGAACGAAAACGCGCACACGGATCGAAACGCGTCGAAACACCCCAATGGTCCTCATATGCGCCCAAACTCATAAGGCATGGGTTTCGTGAACTTCCGAGCCGGTGTTAAATTTTTCACGAAAACGGGCTCGTCGGGTGCTCAAACTCCGTGCGAACGAAACGCGGCACGGATCGAAACGCGTCGAAACACCCCAATGGTCCTCATATGCGCCCAAACTCATAAGGCATGGGTTTCGTGAACTTCCGAGCGGTGTTAAATTTTCACAAAACGGGCTCGTCGGGTGCTCAAACTCCGTCTGACGAAAACGCGCACCGGATCGAAACGCGTCGAAACACCCCAATGGTCCTCATATGCGCCCAAACTCATACGGCATGGGTTTCGTGAACTTCGAGCGGTGTTAAATTTTTCACAAAACGGGCTCGTCGGGTGCTCAAACTCCGTGCGAACGAAAACGCGCACCGATCGAAACGCGTCGAAACACCCCAATGGTCCTCATATGCGCCCAAACTCATAAGGCATGGGTTTCGTGAACTTCGAGCGGTGTTAAATTTTTCACAAAAAACGGGCTCGTCGGTGCTCAAACTCCGTCGCGAACAAAACGCGCACCGGATCGAAACGCGTCGAAACACCCCAATGGTCCTCATATGCGCCCAAACTCATAAGGCATGGGTTTCGTGAACTTCCGAGCGGTGTTAAATTTTTCACAAAACGGGCTCGTCGGGTGCTCAAACTCCGTCGAACGAAAACGCGGCACGGATCGAAACGCGTCGAAACACCCCAATGGTCCTCATATGCGCCCAAACTCATAAGGCATGGGTTTCGTGAACTTCCGAGCGGTGTTAAATTTTTCACAAAACGGGCTCGTCGGGTGCTCACGAACTCCGTCGCGAACGAAAACGCGCACCGGCGGATCGAACGCGTCGCAAACACCCCAATGGTCCTCATATGCGCCCAAACTCATACGGCATGGGTTTCGTGAACTTCGAGCGGTGTTAAATTTTTCACAAAACGGGCTCGTCGGGTGCTCAAACTCCGTCGCGAACGAAAACGCGCACCGGATCGAAACGCGTCGAAACACCCCAATGGTCCTCATATGCGCCCAAACTCATAAGGCATGGGTTTCGTGAACTTCGAGCGGTGTTAAATTTTTCACAAAAAACGGGCTCGTCGGGTGCTCACGAACTCCGTCTGACGAAAACGCGCACGGATCGAAACACGTGCGAAACACCCCCAATGGTCCTCATATGCGTCCAAACTCATAAGGCATGGGTTTCGTGAACTTCCGAGCGGTGTTAAATTTTTCACAAAACGGGCTCGTCGGGTGCTCAGAACTCCGTGCGAACGAAAACGCGGCACGGATCAAAGCGCGCGTCGAAACACCCCAATGGTCCTCATATGCGTCCAAACTCATACGGCATGGGTTTCGTGAACTTCGAGCGGTGTTAAATTTTTCACAAAACGGGCTCGTCGGGTGCTCAAACTCCGTCGCGACAAAACGCGCACGGATCGAAACGCATCGAAACACCCCAATGGTCCTCATATGCGCCCAAACTCATAAGGCATGGGTTTCGTGAACTTCCGAGCGGTGTTAAATTTTTCACAAAACGGGCTCGTCGGGTGCTCAAACTCGTGCGAACGAAAACGCGCACACGGATCGAAACGCGTCGAAACACCCCAATGGTCCTCATATGCGCCCAAACTCATAAGGCATGGGTTTCGTGAACTTCCGAGCGGTGTTAAATTTTCACAAAAGCGGGCTCGTCGGGTGCTCAACTCTCCGTCTGACGAAAACGCGGCACGGATCGAAGCGCGTCGAAACACCCCAATGGTCCTCATATGCGTCCAAACTCATAAGGCATGGGTTTCGTGAACTTCGAGCGGTGTTAAATTTTTCACAAAACGGGCTCGTCGGGTGCTCAAACTCCGTCGCGAGCGAAAACGCGCACCGGATCGAAACGCGTCCGAAACACCCCAATGGTCCTCATATGCGTCCAAACTCATAAGGCATGGGTTTCGTGAACTTCGAGCCGGTGTTAAATTTTCACAAAAAACGGGCTCGTCGGGTGCTCTGAACTCCGTGCGAACGAAAACGCGGCACCGATCGAAACGCGTCGAAACACCCCCAATGGTCCTCATATGCGCCCAAACTCATAAGGCATGGGTTTCGTGAACTTCGAGCCGGTGTTAAATTTTTCACAAAAACGGGCTCGTCGGGTGCTCACAACTCCGTCGCGAGCGAAAACGCGCACCGATCGAAGCGCGTCCAAACACCCCAATGGTCCTCATATGCGCCCAAACTCATAAGGCATGGGTTTCGTGAACTTCGAGCGGTGTTAAATTTTTCACAAAACGGGCTCGTCGGGTGCTCAACTCCGTCGCGAACGAAAACGCGCACGGATCGAAGCGCGTCCAAACACCCCAATGGTCCTCATATGCGTCCAAACTCATACGGCATGGGTTTCGTGAACTTCCGAGCGGTGTTAAATTTTTCACAAAACGGGCTCGTCGGGTGCTCAACTCCGTCGAACAAAACGCGGCACGGATCGAAACGCGTCGAAACACCCCAATGGTCCTCATATGCGCCCAAACTCATAAGGCATGGGTTTCGTGAACTTCCGAGCGGTGTTAAATTTTCCACAAAACGGGCTCGTCGGGTGCTCACGAACTCCGTCTGCGAACGCGGCGCGCACCGGATCGAAACGCGTCCGAAACACCCCAATGGTCCTCATATGCGTCCAAACTCATAAGGCATGGGTTTCGTGAACTTCCGAGCGGTGTTAAATTTTCACAAAAGCGGGCTCGTCGGGTGCTCACGAACTCCGTCTGACGAAAACGCGCACGGATCGAAACGCGTCGAAACACCCCAATGGTCCTCATATGCGTCCAAACTCATAAGGCATGGGTTTCGTGAACTTCCGAGCGGTGTTAAATTTTTCACAAAAAGCGGGCTCGTCGGGTGCTCTGAACTCCGTCGAACGAAAACGCGGCACCGGATCGAAACGCGTAAGAAACACCCCCAATGGTCCTCATATGCGTCCAAACTCATGAGGCATGGGTTTCGTGAACTTCCGAGCCGGTGTTAAATTTTGCACAAAAACGGGCTCGTCGGGTGCTCAACTCCGTCGGCGAACGAAAACGCGCACGGATCGAAACGCGTCGAAACACCCCAATGGTCCTCATATGCGCCCAAACTCATAAGGCATGGGTTTCGTGAACTTCGAGCGGTGTTAAATTTTCACAAAAACGGGCTCGTCGGGTGCTCAAACTCCGTCTGAACGAAAACGCGGCACGGATCGAAGCGCGTCGAAACACCCCAATGGTCCTCATATGCGTCCAAACTCATAAGGCATGGGTTTCGTGAACTTCCGAGCGGTGTTAAATTTTTCACAAAACGGGCTCGTCGGGTGCTCAACTCCGTCGACGACGAAACGCGCGCACGGATCGAAACGCGTCGAAACACCCCAATGGTCCTCATATGCGTCCAAACTCATACGGCATGGGTTTCGTGAACTTCGAGCGGTGTTAAATTTTTCACAAAAGCGGGCTCGTCGGGTGCTCAACTCCGTCTGAACGAAAACGCGCACGGATCGAAACGCGTCCAAACACCCCAATGGTCCTCATATGCGCCCAAACTCATAAGGCATGGGTTTCGTGAACTTCCGAGCGGTGTTAAATTTTTCACAAAACGGGCTCGTCGGTGCTCAACTCCGTGCGAGCAACGAAAACGCGCACCGATCGAAACGCGTCGAAACACCCCAATGGTCCTCATATGCGTCCAAACTCATAAGGCATGGGTTTCGTGAACTTCGAGCGGTGTTAAATTTTTCACAAAAGCGGGCTCGTCGGGTGCTCAAACTCCGTGCGAACGAAAACGCGGCACCGGATCGAAACGCGTCCGAAACACCCCCAATGGTCCTCATATGCGCCCAAACTCATACGGCATGGGTTTCGTGAACTTCCGAGCGGTGTTAAATTTTTCACAAAACGGGCTCGTCGGGTGCTCAACTCC